>OX451735.1:660472061-661672061 GCA_948472305.1 Vicia faba
TGTGAAGGAACTGAAAGAATCCCAGGAATGAGGAACAAAGCAAGATGAAACTCAACTCAAAAACTAGTTAGACGTAACTAAAATACATGAGTATCAGAACGAAACTGGATTTCACGCACGGGTAACGATGAAAAACTCGACCCATGGCAAAAGTGATGAGAGGGCATGTTTCTCAAAGCACCTGCTGGTCTCAGATCAATGGATAACAATGACGAATACTGATAGAAGAATCCAAGGGACAAAAGAGACTGATTTCAACCAGGGACGCAACACAAGCACTGCAAAGAGACTCGGTAAATGAAAATTGTCAAAGGGTCTAAGGTATGAAAACAAAAGCGAGACGAAACTCGACTCATTAACTAGTTAGGCGACACTAAACTAGATGAGTACAAGGAAGAAACTAGATTTCATGCATAGGCGACGAGATCGAAACTCGACCCAAAGCAAAGTGATAAGAGCGCAGGTTTCTCAGAGCACCTATTAGTCACAAATCAATGGATAAACAGTAACGAAAAGTGATAGAAGAATCCAAGGAACAAAAGAGATTAATTTCAACCAGGGAGGCTGCACGAACACTGCAAAGAGACTCAGTAAACGAAAATCGTCAAAGGGTCCAAGGTATGAAAAAAAAAGCGAGACGAAACTCGACTCATTAAATAGTTAGGAGAAACTAAACTAGATGAGTACCAGGACGAAACTGGATTTCATGCACGGGTGAGGAGACAGAACTCAGAGCTCAACCCAAAGCGAGGTGATTAAGGAGTAAAACTAAAAACCAATTGAAAGTGAATACCTGGGCGAAACCAGTATTCAAAAGGTACATCAATAGAGATTAAAATGAACCGACGAGGGTAGTAAAGACCCGAGAAGACTGTGCCAGGGCAAAACTAAACTACAATCAAGAGTGGACACTCAACCAATTAACATCAAAAGGATATTTGTACGGGGTGAAACTGAGATAATGGGGGTAAAGACCTCGCTGGGGATATAATCTGAAGTTTTGTCAATTTCACTTGGGAAAATAGAGACAATAATAACTTATGTTCTGATGCATGTTTGAATATTTTTTTTCTATATAGCGTAATGCTCCATACAATGGAAATGCTACGTGTTTTAGTAGATGCAATTTAATGATGCATGTTTGAATGCTTCACTAGGGAATGGCCAATCGAGACAACAATAACCCTAAAGTCAGAATCTGACAAGACTTGCAAAAATAAATTGCAAAATCCGCTGTAGAAGAGAAGATATAAGGAATTGCTGAGGAGGAACCCTTGAAAAGCTAGAACTCCGCGGGGAGTAATAACTGAGTAACAAGTATAAACATGCCACAACTGTGAATCTCTGGAAAAGACAATGTGCAGCCGCATTGAGGGTGACACCAAGATAATGAATCATATGTGGGGAATGAAACCTTTTGTTGAGGAAACAAAAATTTGTTTAAGGAAATGGGACTTCACTAAGGAAATAAAACTCCGCTGAAGGGTGTTTCGCTGGGGATTTATGTGTCTATGGTACGCAACCATAAAAGGGACCACGAAGATAGTCGAACATCATCAAATTTATTGGGGAAGTGGAAATTTCTTCCAACCATCAACACAACTAAGAATGGTAAGGGATTGTTTTTTCACTAACACCCTTCTCTTCTCTTTTTTTTTATAAAAAAAAGAGACATGATACAGGCGATAAGATACCAAACTGGCTATGCAACACATATTTGGGAATTTAGGAAATGCTATCCCGCTGTTGTATGCTTTCGAGTTAAACCTATGTTTCAGTTAGGACTTTTAAAGGTTGTAACGTGGCCATATTCATGTTTTTTTAGAAAAAAGTTTTTAAGGCTCAAGTTATTTGGTGCCCACCCCCTTCGTCATGTTCTCCTTTCCTAAATTCAGTTAATTTGACACGATAATTCATCTCTCAAAAGAGTTTATGAAGGATGAGGAACCACAACAAATTTTTTTGTACACGACAGTCACCTAACCTTTGGTTTTTGGGTGTTAGATCACACGACTTTTCTTTTCATGAGGATTTTTATTGGATAATCCTTTTCTTGCTTTCGGGGTTTTCAAATTATCTGCTTTCCCTAATTTTTGACTGGATAAATTCTTTTGAATTTCAATTTGGGATTCCTGCGGGATTCTCTAACTTTTTCCTAAGTGACTTTTTTTTCAAGTCCTGACTTAGCGAGGCTTTTTTGTTTCTTTCTTATTCCAACTTTCCATTATAAACAAGTCGTGTGACCCTAAGTCTTTGAACTTTTTGGATGAAAGTGACTGCCTTATTTCTTGGTTGGTGAGGGATAACCTTTGTTGTATCAAATTTTTTTCACTTCGGAAATAACCATTGTTGTTTTGATCTTTTTTCAACCTCATAATGCGAGGGATAAAATATGGTGATCCTCAGAGGGGACACTCCTTCTAAAATTTGAATGCTCGATCAAATTAAATGAACATCTACCCTTCCCCAGGTTAAAATAAGGGTTTTCTTTCGTGCTGAAAAGAAACTTCTGCTTTGAAAGATTAGAGGGGTTAGCGAGGGTTTATCTCCCTTATATCTCTGGTGTTTGGGATTGAAACAAGGCATGTACACTGTCAACAAGGTTCTATTCAAAAATCATACAATCAGAGATATCTCCCCTCCTCTAATATTTTGATTACAGAAAAGAGATGGCACAATTGGTATAAAAATGCCAGAAAATCATTTAAAGAGTGATAATGAATGGTTTAAGTAAAAACAAAAGAATTTCTTCAAAGCAAACATATTCAGCGCATCAAGGTTGACACTCAAAAATAGACAATTTCTTACATGCAGACAATGTTAAAATAGTCAATCAAGATACACATGAAAATGTAGCAGAGAAAAATTCCACCATGGAAGAGGATCGTCTCCATCCGGACTTGTCAATCTGGACGATGCACTGCAATATTGGCTGTATCCTGACCCATGACCTCTACATTATGAAGAGAAGTTGCGAATGGTATTTTTTTGTTTGTCTTTTGGAAGAAATGAGCATTCAAAGGGAAGAGATAAACCTTTGCCACCAATACGGGGCCAAGAAACAACTTAGCAAAAAACCCATAAGAAAAGTAGCTGAGTATCAACAAGACGAAAATTAACATGCCCCTTGCATAACATGACAGTTGTACTTATCATCCGTATTTCAAGAAACGATAACTTAGATTATCATGTTCATGTAGGGCCAACAAAGTTTATATGCGTATGTTTATCAAAAATATTGGATGTTTTTACAAACAAAACAATAAAAAAGAAGTTATGTGAACATACAAAAGAGGATCTTTTATTGATTTGAGAAATCAGCCTGTGGAAAAGGCTTTTACATTTGCAAGTAGACAATTACAAAAATCCAAACAAAGAAGTGTTTACAAATGGCAATGTGAATATGAATATCCATCAAGTTCTGACTCTGCTATAACCCTTATGACTTTGACGCTTTCGTCTTCCTTCTTTTGACACAACCGTCTTGGATTGGCTCTGAACCTCTTCCAGGTGACCAAAAGAAAGAAAAAAAGGAATTTGTGTTGAACGTAGTTATTTAATTTAAGTCCCTAACTATTGCCTGAGCTGCCCTTTCGGGTTTTAAACTTTGCGGGTTCTCTTTATTTTAATATTTTTATGCAAAGTATTTCTTAACTATGTCAGCCTTTATAGGGAGGGGGGAGTATTCTCCATCCATGGTTGCGAGCATCATCGCATCGCCAGAGAAAACTTTTCTGACCATGAAAGGTCCTTCATAATTCAGAGCCCACTTGCCTCAGGGATCCCCCTGGGGAAGAATTATCCTTTTAAGCAAAAGGTCATCTGGCTTGTAACACTGGGGCCGCACCTTCTTGTCAAAAGCATTCCTTATCCTTTGCTGATATACTTGATTATGACATATAGATATCAACCTCTTCTCATTGATAAGTTCTAACTGTCCAGCCGATTCTACACCCATTCACCTTCATTAAGCTCAACATCCCCCATGATCCTAAGAGAAGGAATTTTGACTTCCACAGGAAACACTGCTTCCATGCTGTAGACCAAAGAAAATGGGGTTGCCCCAGTTGAAGTACGCACAGTTGTACGATAACCATGTAAAGCAAAGGATAGCATTTCATGCCAATCTTTATAGCTTACTACCATCTTCTGTATAATTTTGTTAATATTTTTATTGGTTGCTTCGACAACGTCGTTCATCTTCGGCTTATACGGGAAAGCGTTATGATGCTTGATTTTGAATGACTCGCAAAGCTCTTTCGTCATTTTGATGTTTAAATTAGACCCATTATCGGTAATGATCTTTTCAGGAACTCTGTACCGACAGATAATATTGTGTTTGATGAACCGGGTTACCACTTGTCTGGTTACATTGGCATAAGACACAGCTTCCACCCATTTAGTGAAATAATCAATGGCAACTAGGAGGAAACGATGCATTTTGGATGTTGTTGGTTCGATATTTACAATCATATGAATTCCCCACATTGCGAACGACCAAGGGGAAGTCAAGACATTCAGTGGTACAGGTGGCGCATGTACCTTATTAGCATAGACTTGACATTTGTTGCAAATCCGTGCATGATTATAATAGTCAGTCTCCATGGTGGACCAATAATAACCAGATTGCAAAATCTTTTTGGCCATGGTATGCCCTTGGAGTGAGTCCCGAAGTCACCCTCCTATATTTATTCAATGATCCTAGCTGCTTATCTTTTGTCAACATATATAATCAGTAAACCATCGTGATGCCTCTTATACTATACACCACCACTGAGAAAGAACTTGGCCAAAAATCTTCTCAAGAACTTCTTATATGTGACAGACGCCTCTTCAGGGTATTCTTGCATTTCAAAATATCTTTTGATATCATAAAGCCAAGGTTTATCATCTGATTCCAAATTGGCTTCAAAGCGAAAAGCTGGCTCATCCAACCTTCTAATGGTAATGGAAGGTGCTTCGTTAGCCCACTTAAATTTGAACATGGAGGACAAGGTTGACAGTGCATCAGCTAGATTGTTCTCTTCTCTGGAAATGTGTTCAAACGTGATCTCTTCAAATTACAAAATCAAACTCATACCATGCTCATGATAGGGAATCAGGTTTTGATGACGAGTATGCCAATCTCCATTAATCTGGCTGATAACAAGATTGGAATCCACGTAAACTATCAAATATTTAATCCGCAAGTCGATTGTTGCTTCAATGCCATAAATGCAAGCTTCATATTTGGCCATATTGTTAGTACAATCGAAGCAAATATGAGTTGTGAAAGGAATGTGGAATCCCTCAGGGGAAGTGATAACAACTCCGACGCTGTTGCCCATGGCTTTGGAGGCACCGTCGAACACAAGCGTCCAATGTGATCCTGGCTCGAGTCGCTCATCTGGGCTTGGTATATTACAATCCCGAATGTACACTATTTCCTCATATGGAAAGTCAAACTTCATCGGTTCATAACCGTCCATGGGTTGATGAGCAAGATGATTGGCCAATATACTACCTTTGATAGCCTTTTGCGTAATGTACTAGATATCATATTTAGTGAGTATCATCTGCCAACGGGCTACCCTGCCTGTAAGTGTCGGCTTCTCAAAAATGTACTTGATTGGATACATTTTAGATATCAAGTAGGTGGTGTAAGTTAACATGTATTGTGTGATACGGTGGCAGAAGTTGACTGTTTTAGGAAAATACTAGTTTGCGTTTTGCGTTTTTTGTTCGCAAATTTTTGCAGTAAGCAAAAGTCGCCACCGACTTTTATTTTATCCAACTTGAAAGGAAAAAAAGCACAGAAAAATTCCTTTTTCGAGATTTTAAGTACGGGGGGGGGGGGGGGGGGGGGGGGGGGTAGATTATAGAAAGGGAAGGTATTAGCACCCATTCTCTCCGTGGTTTTCCACGGGCTCTTAGGTACTTGGTCATCATTTTAAAAATTGCTTCCGTGTTTGTGTGTTTTAAAAAGTTTTTACTTATTTTTAACCGTTGCTTCTGTTTTCAAGAGTGTTACGAAGTGTTTTTGAAAACTTTGTTTGAAAAGAGTGTAAGTGTTGAAGAGTTTGATTTTGAGCAAGTACCTACTAGCATCTACCTACTCGAAAAAGAAAATTTGTCCGTTCTTGTTTCCTTTAGACAGCGCTATCCCACTATTAATGAGTAGGTAGCACCGTCGTTTGGAGTTGTAAGGGTCAATTCAAAAGGGACGTACGATCACTAAAGCAATGTTAGGACATCTTAGTAATAACCCTAGTGTCTTAAGATCATATTCGAGGCAACATTTCTGAGGCAACCTTTCCGAGGCAACATTTCTGAATGCGACGTTTGATCTTTGTTTAGACAGGAGGGTGACCACTAAAACACCCTATACTTAATGATCGTTTATCAAAGCCAACCGAAGTGAGAGTATACCCTAGGAGTGCGCATGTGCGAGTGATTTGATTTCAAGTTATTATCTTTGCACATTTAAGGTTTTCTAACCATTTTAAAATTAACATACAGTCTTGTCATGCAATTCTATTATCATACATCTAACAGTTAATATTTGCGAAGATTAAAATGCAAGAAATAAAACTACGCTATTACAAGGCTTCAGGGAAGGGGATTAATTACATAGCCAAAAACCCGTAAAATGATAAGTAAAAGAAAAATCCTAATTAAACTATTACATACCATGAGAAGTTACATTAATATCGTAAAAAATAATAAATGCGTGCGATGGATCGAGAACGAGAAAAAATTAGGGTTTTGACCCCGTCTAAACCTAATTGAAAGAAAAATCATTTTTTGTTGCTTTTTATTATTTTGGAGAAAATAATGTTTTAATTGAATAAATACAAACCTAATTACTAATTAATTTAAATTAAGAAAAAACAATTAATTCGACCTATTTTTGTATTTTTGTTATTTTATGATATAAAAATATAATCAAGAACAAAAACCTAATTTTCTAATTGATTTTAAATTATTTACAAAAAAGGTTAGAATTACCCTAAAATTAAATTAAGCTAATATTAAATTAATTTTGACAAAGCTTGACTAGGCCTATGATGGACCTCCATGAAGAAGGCATTGGATCTGCCTTGTTGATGATCTGGTGACTGGGCACTGAGGGTATATGGTGGACTCATTGCATGCACACACACCTGATCATGTAAAAGAAAATAATATTGACAAATATGGGGACCTGGGGATCGAACCCAGGCCCTTTAGCTTTTCCAAACACCTGATGACCATCTGAGCTAGCGTGCTTTTGTGTATATGGAACAACAAATTATGATTATCATGGAAAAACAAAATAATAATTACAAAACGCGCAAATTTTGAATAGGCGAATCAGGGAGTGCCACGCCACCCTTCTTCTTCCTCTCTTCGTTGGTAAAAGTTCTGACTTTTACCTACAGTTATCTGGGCGTAGGTACAGCCCTGTGATCCTCCAAAATCCTATGCACGCATGATAAATCAATACCAGTGTGGTACCAATAAACTCGTTGCAACCTCATGAGCATCATGGTACCAGTCTCCAAGGCTAATTGTACCTATAACAAAAAACCCGAAAAACGAGCCAAGAACCCTAACTATGGCATCTTGCTCTACAGTTAATAAAAATTCAATTGAACATAACCAATAGCATGCAAATGATTCAATGATCAAGAATATGTAAAGAAATCATGCTACAAATGCAAAAATCGTGATATTTGATTTTAAGAATGTATCAATGTCGTGATATGCTTACAGCACGTTTTAGGATGTTATGAAGCTTGCTAGTGATTGGAATAAGACCCAGAGATATCCAGCAAGCGATTGAGATAACTGGGAAGGCTTGAGATGGCCTTAAAATTGGAATTTGATTCACCACTTTTGTTGAGTTTTTGCAAGTTTGCTTTTTGTTTCTCACGCCTCTAATCCTCTTGCTTTTGATCTGCACTGGTTCTATATGTACCCTAGAACAAATTAGGTTACAAACTTGCTTCAAATCTTTCTCAATTAAGGTGATTGAGTCATGATTTGATCCTTATGCCAATCTTTCCAAATCAATCCAAATCCAATATTTTTGTGTCCATTTGAAGCTTGCACGATTTGATTCTCTTTCCAGTTGTATAAGAGACCTAAACATGCACAAAATCTCAAGCTTTGATTAGTTTTGATATTTTTCATGATTTTATTTTGATTTTATTTGATTTAATTGAAACAAAATTCAAATAAATGACAAAAATAAAATAAAGAAAAGTGGGAAGGATCATGGGTCGTGGGTCATGTTACAAACTCAATGCAAGCATAAAATATTGGGCCCATTTGACAAAAATTGCAATTTTGGCCACATTTGACTTTTGGCAATTTTGCAAAAAAGGTTAATTTTTCCAATGCATAACTCCTTCAATTTTGACACTAGCGATGTGTTCTTGGACTTTTTAGAAAGCTCAAGATGTCCTCTAATCAAACCTTTTGGTCTCATCTCAATTGAGTCTACCATGTTCATGTATGAAGCTTTGACAAAAAATGTGTTTTTGTTAACTTTTCAAAATGACCTATAATGTCCAAATTCATATCTTCTTGTGAGTACATATTTTGAACTTGGGAGCTGAATATGAATTGTAGGGAATTGCATCCTCTTCAAAATGATCTTTGGATGGGTCATTTTTGATAAAGTATGAGAAAGTTATGCTTGGTCAAAGTTGAGTTTACTTTTCCTACAAAACCCTAATTTAGCAACTTTTGGGTTTTGATGAATTGTGAGCAATCCTTGAGGAATCATGATCAACCTTGATAAAATGATGAATAATACTTGAAAATTATGAAGTTGACCAAAAATCTTGAAGTTTGACTGCATGTGGGCCACATTTGACTTTTGCCCTAACATAATCGATGTTTAGGCCTTTAAGCAATTAACTGAGCAAACTTTCTATGCAAGGCTTGAAACTTGAAATGGATGATCTTGAGAACATATTAGGACAATGGTGAGCATTTGGGATCCTTTGGACTCAAATATCTTGATGCAAACTGAAACCCTAATTTGAGGTACGCTGCCTTAGGAGAGAGTTTGTCTGGTGAACTCTTGGACTTCCTTGAGCAATTTGAGGAATCTCACTTGAAATGTGTTGAGAAATATGGGAAGGAAAATTTTAGGGTACGAAATATTTTATTAAACACTTGGAAGCCCAATCAAGTGCACAACAAGTCTTTTCCAACAATGAGTACCTTGACTCGCACTCCGTAAACTTCTTACTCAAGTAATAAATGGATTATTCTTTCTTCATTGTCTCGTCATGCTTACCGGGGACACAACCCATAGAGTTTTCCAACACAGTTAAATACATGATTAACAGCTTTCCTTCCACCGGCGGCATGAGTATCGGGGGTTCCTGCAAATACTCCTTTATTTTGTCAAATGCCTTCTAACAATCTTCATTCCACCTTACCGTCTGATTTTTCTTTAACAATATAAAGAAAGGATTACATGTGTCTGTGAGGTGAGAAATAAACCAGGAAATATAGTTTAGCCTCCCCAAGAAACCACATACTTCCTTTTCTATTTTTGGTTCGGGCATTTCTTATATCACCTTCACTTTAGCAGGGTAAACCTTGATGCCTTTTTCACTTACAATAAATCCCAACGGGTTGCCGGAACTCACCCCAAAGGTGAATTTATTTGGATTTAGCCTCAACAGGAATTGCCTCAATCTCTCGAACAACTTCTCTAGATGAACCAAATGCTCCTCTTCCGTGTCATACTTAGAAATCATATCATCCACATATACCTCAATCTCCTTGTGAATCATATCGTGAAAGCGAGTACCCATGGCCCGCTGATACGTTGCCCCGACATTTTTCAAACCAAATGGAATCACCGGATAGAAAAAGGTTCCCCAAGGCGTGATAAACGTTGTCTTGTCCATATCCTCCGGAGCCATCTTAATTTGATTGTAACACAAAAATATGAAGGAAAACACTTTAGCGTGAGAAGTATTATTGACCAACACATCAATATGAGGAAGAGGAAAATCATTCTTAGGGCTGGCTATTTTCAAATCCCTATAATCCACGGGCATCCTGACCTTACCGTCTTTCTTGGGCACAAGAACAATATTTTCAATCCATGGAGGATAATTGATGACTTTTAAGAAATTTGCATCCAACTGTTTTTGAACCTCTTTTTTAATCTTTTTGGACATCTCAGGACGAGTTCTTTGGAGCTTTTGCTTGACAGGCAAGGAAACTTGTTTGAGCGGTAGTCGATGCACCACAATATATGTATCTAAATCTGGCATATCTTCATAAGACCAGGCAAAGATATCACATATTCATGGAGTAGCTCAATCAATCTGACTTTCATACTTTCCTCGAGATCTTCCCTTATCTTGACCAGTCTTTTTACATCTTCTTTTCCAATGTTCACCACCTCAATTGACTCTTGATTCGGCTGAATAACCTTCTCTTCTTGTTTTAACAACCTTGCTAATTCCTCGGGAAGATCACAATCCTCGTATGCCTCCTCTTCAGCTTGATAGATCTGATTTTCAAAGTCATAGTGAGCGATAGCAGAGTCGTTATTAATATAATATGTGGTGGAAGTGCATCTGCATACATGATATTTTGGTGTTTTAGTGACGGTGTGTGAAAAGGGAAACATTGCCATTTAAAGATAAATAAAAAGAAAAGAATGGAACAAAAATTTTGAATGCAAAAACGTACTTTATTTATGACAAACTTTTTGAAAATAAACATGGTGGCCCTACACAAATGGTTCACTACGCCTTGGGCAGAGCGCATGAATTATGTCATGATAACAAAAGAAAACAAGAAAATTACTCCCCAGCACTTGAAACTTGGATGACGTCTACAGAAGTCCAATTGTTGAGTGTTTGGCCTAGAATGCTTGGACGAATCAAATCTTCAATATTGTATCCATCAACCCTATCATCACCAATTGCATTGGTGCATCCTTCTTGAGTAGCACTAGGACGGGAGAATTTCACAGGAGTTGATAGACCAGAAGCTATGGAAGTTTCACTTTGCTGACCCGGGATGAAACCAAAATCTAATTTGTTGAATTTTGGGGTAACATTCAGCACCCGACCCCAACCTTCTGGGTTTCCGTTCTCCACCACCGCATTAGCATCTCTAAGAGAAGACATAATAGTTTTCGGCTTCTTTTTTTGTTCTGGAGGAGGAAAATTAACCGCATGAACTGTCTCAAACACCTGAAAAGGAGTCTCATGTATTTCACCTTCAACCTCAACATAACAGGATGATGTCAAATGACTCACAATATACTCTTCCTCGCTGCATACAGTTATCACTTTTCCCTCTGTAGGATATTTTAGCTTCTGGTGAAGAGTAGAGGTGACTGCCCCTGCCTTGTGAATCCATGGTCGCCCCTACAAACAACAATACGTTGGATGTATGTCCATCACAAAGAAAGTAGCATAGAAAGTGCGAGGACCCACCTTAATAGGTGATTCCACCTCCCTAAATACTACTCTTCGAGACCCATCAAAGGCTTTTACCATCATATCGCTAGGACATAACTCTAGGCCGGAATAATCAATTTTCATCAATGCTGATTTGGGTAATACGTTCAAAGACGACCCTGTATCCACCAAAACTCGGGATATAGTATTGTCCCTACACTCCATAGAAATATGTAACGCTTTGTTATGGTCTGGACTTTCTGGAGGAAGATCAAAATCTGTGAAGCCCAGGCCGTTCCCAGCAGATATGTTAGCACAAACATTCTCTAATTGATTGATTGTTATCTCATGCGGCATGAATGAATTCTTCAAAAAATTCATCAAAGCATTTATGTGAGGTTATGAATAGATCAAAAAGGATAAGATAGACATATTAGAATGGGTATGGCTTAACTGATCGATTATGCTATAATCGCTTTTCCTGATAATTCGCATTAACTCCTCAACTTCATCGGGGACCGAAGAAGTTTCTGGTACCAGAATTGGTTGAGTCACATTGGTTGGTGTAACCCTTGGATTACCAATCATCACCTGTTGTTTTCCTTTTTCTCTTTCAGAAGCATTTTCCGCATCTTGTACATTAGAGGGAAAAAATGCTCTTCCGCTTCTAGTTATTCGACTTTCACCGGAGAAATTATGAATATCCCCTTTTGTCTTCAGTAATTTCTTCCTCAGAAGGACGAGGATTTACCTCTTGCCTCACCTCGTGGTAATAAACATCAACACCATAATGCCATGGGATGGCCTTCTCACTGGTATACGGCATGGGTCCAAGTACCATAATCATAAAAGGAGGTGCCCTAGATGGAGTAGGAATGCACACAGTGGTGTAAGAAATAGATACCACAACAAAATCATCTTCGGAAACCTTTCGGTATCTTCTAGCGAACTGTAGGGAACCTTCATTCATCATGAATTGGATGCTAGATTTCAAATCATCATAGCCCTCCGGTTTCTCTCTACACTTGGCACTGTTTGAAGCACATCCCGAGAAAATATAATTGTCAAGCAAATACCTCTTAACATACACCAACAGAGTAGTTATCTGTTTCACATTCATAACTAAATTCAACTATCCTAGAAGAAATGAACCAAAAGCCCCTGATCCTCGGTATGCACTGACATCTTCCAGAATTAGCAGTTGCCTGAGTATAGGGACATGAAGAACCGTTGTACTTTTTAAAGACTAGGGGTTTGAACTTTGGAGGAACCTTCAACCCAGATACTAGCCCAAAACCATTAGTGTCCATACCAAGGACTCATTGCCCTTCCACAACATTCAAACACTCTTCCAACAACCGATACCTTATATCCTTAACCTGAACTTCCGGCTCAAAACACCGTACAGAGAACTGATCTTCATCCTGATCAAACTCAAAGTCCTTCCCTTGACAATTTCTTACACCACCCAGATTATCTCTTTGGTTTCCCACAAGACAAGGTCCCGGAGACGAGGGAAATTGTCCCATGTTGCGAAGGAAAGGATTGTCGGGTGACCAGTGAAAATTCCTGATGGGTTGGTCTTGTACATCTCCTAGTCCAACAGAAATATCCTGATAAAGCCCTTGATTCCCATCATCCACTAGATAGTGGCATTGATTGTTGACAATGGCAGCAAATTCTTCCTGTCGACGATTCACATTAGTGATGACTTCCATGAACTAGGTCATCTGAGTAGCCATCTGGGCTCTCATTTCAGCGAGTTCAGCTTGAACTTGTTTCGTTTGTCTTGGAAAATTGTTTCTGGTGGAATATCGATGAGTAGTCGTCTTGAATTCTTTGATAAGAAAAGAAAAATTAAGATGAGAAAATTATCCCGAGATGACCTGCAATGCATGAGATGCATGATATGCATGATATGTTTATGTTATTTCCAGGCATTTACTAGTTTTGTGAACCGTTGGGAATAACAATCGAGCACGATAAAAGGCGAATGACAAAATAAAGATACAAGTGCAAAATCAAACTTCTTTATTTACAAAAACATCAAAACACCAATTCTCAAAATCCACGGAATTTGTACAAGATAAAAAGATCCCATCCAACAAGACTGGTGGTGATCACTTTAACAAAAATAAACAAATGATAAAAATCAAAGGGGTAGGGCCCCCATCCCGACATGAAATAAAGGTCCCTCCTCCTGAAAATGCTCCTCGCTCTACTCATTGGTCTCTTGGAATAGTTGTCTTGTCTCTGGGCACCCCCGCTCTTCAACAAGTATTTTAATCACTACATCCTTTTGGAATAATTATTCTTCTAAGTACTAACATTTCTCCATGAAGTGATCGATTTTTTTGCATTCTGGAAAAGAAATAGGTATAGGTGCACTCTCCAATTCTTCTATCTGATTTCTGAGCTAAGCATTTTCTTCCATCACACGAGCCATCTGCTATTCGCGCTTCTGATCTTGCATTCTGAATTCAGTATTTTTCCTTTCTAATTCTTTAACCTTTTCGGCATGACGTGCTCTTAACTTTGCTTCTTCTACTTTGAGACTCTTAATTCTTTGTTGAGTTTTCAAAAGTGCATTATCCCGAACAATAGTTGTAAGTGTTTTCTTGTTGGCATTAATTTTTGGTAAAACCAGATTTGCGAATGTCATGACTGATGTCATAACATTCTGGGATATAGACAAATTCTGCAGAAGGAATGTTTTACAGGAACAACTCAGTACGAGTGAATATCATGATGACTAAGCTATGATCATATGTACTAAATTCTACCAAAATGAGTAAGCAGGATACATGATGTCATAACCAATGTTAAGACATCCTGTACAAATCAAGTTGTTGTGCAGATTTATTGTTTCTGAGAATTTTCAGGAATCTGGTGTGCTATTCTGAGTTGAAGTATATTGACTAGATCAGATGCTCACGTGGATATTAGGTTAACCTTGCTTAACCCTAATCTGTTATGATGAAAGCCCAAGACTAAGTCTTTAGGTTAACTTTGGTTAACCCTAGCTATTTTTATGGAAGCCCGAAAGTGAAAAATTGACTGCTTATATATTTCTCACGAATCCTAATGGTGAGTAGGACTTTTAAAAGATAAGATCAATAAGGAATTTTGTAGTTGTGATAGTTTTATTAACTACTGTGAGCCAAGCAATTATCTCTTGATAAGTGACTTGGTGTAGGATTTGGTTGTAAGGGTTGTTTATCACTCAAAGCTTTGAAGCACGAGTGTTGTGTCTCTTGATTAAAGCTTTGAAGAAAAATCAAGTGTGTGTATTGAAGAAAGTCTTCATAATCTTGTTAATTAGTAGATTAGTATCACTGCTGTGATTGAGGGGGAGTGAGTAGGAACTCAGGTTTAAGTAGATCTTAGATTGAAGTTGCATTGGGTAGGTATTAAGTGAAGGAGATAAACTGGTTGGTTTATTCCTAAATTAATACCTCTTATAGTGAATTTCCTCCCTGGCCTGGTAGCCCCCAGATGTAGGTGTGGTTATACACTAAACTGGGTTAACAATTGATTATGTTCTTTACTGTCTTTTAAAATACTGTTTGGTTTGTGTACAACTTGTCAGATACAGTGTCATAACATTCACTGTGACATTAAGTATCTGTTGCCAGAATTTCAATTCGCATCAGAGCAGGCACCCTGCCTGTCTTTCTGGGTGAGATCTAGGGATATTATTTTCTGGCGCTATGGACAAGGAAGGAGGATTTGTGAACAGACCACCTATTTTGGATGGATCAAACTATGACTACTGGAAACCTCGTATGATTGCCTTCTTGAAGTCACTGGACAATAAAGCTTGGAGAGCTGCTGACAAAGGATGGAACCATCCCACCATAACTGGGAAATATGGGACGACTAGTCTAAAACCTGAGGATGAATGGAGCAAAGAAGAAGAAGAGTTAGCCCTGGGTAACTCTAAAACATTGAATGCCTTGTTCAATGGAATTGATAGAAACATATTCAGAGTAGTACATCAATGTGAACTGGCCAAGGATGTTTGGGACACTCTCAAAACCACCCATGAGGGTACATCCAAAGTAAAAATGTCTAGACTTCAGATGCTCACTACCAAATTTGAGAATCTAAGGATGAAGGAAGATGATACCATTCATGAGTTTCACATGAACATCTTGGAAATTGCCAACACCTCAGGAGCATTTGGAGAAAAGATGTCATAAGAAAAGCTGGTGAGAAAGATTCTCAGATCCTTGCCTAAAAGGTTTGCAATGAAAGTGACTGCTATAGAGGAAACTCAGGACATCTGCAACTTGAAGGTTGATGAACTCATTGGGTCACTTCAGACATTTGAGATGAGGATCAGTGATAATGTTGATAAGAAAAACAAGAGCATAGCCCTTGTATCCAATACTGAAGATGAAAGGAAGGAGAGTGATGAAGAGAATATATCAGAAGCTATAACTATGCTTGGAAGGCAGTTCAACAAACTCATCAAGTGAATGGACCCAAAGTCAAGGTCAAATGTGAAGAACATTACCTCTGACATTAGCAGATCCTATGACTCCAGCAGAAGAACTAAGTCTGAAGAAAAGGGAAATCAAAGCAGAGGAATCCAATGACATGGATGTGAAGGATATGGGCATATTCGAGCCGAATGTCCTACCTTTCTAAAGAAACAAAAGAAAGGAATGTTTGTTACTTGGTCTGATGGTGACTCAGAAAGTTACTCTGAAAAAGAATCTGCTAAACTAGTTACTGCACTATCCGGTATTTGTAACTCTGATAATGATTCTAGTGATGAGGAAGTGACATTTAAATAACTTGCTGACTCCTACAAGAAGCTATGTATCAGACGTGCTGAAGTTTGTCAACAAAATGAGAAACAAAAAAAGCTCATAGCGAAGTTGGAGGCTGAGAAGAAGGCAGACACTGCTACTATAAGCCATCTCAAAGATGAAGTTATAATGTTGAACTCCAAACTTGATCAGATGACTAAGTCTGTCAAGATGTTAACAACTGGAACTAACAAGTTGGAAGAAATCCTTCAGGCTAGACAACATGCAGGAAACATGTCTGGTCTAGGATTTGTGGCTGCAAAGAAATCTGTTGTTGACAAGAAGAAGACCAGGCCTGATAAACAAATGTCAAAGCAAATGTTACAACATAGGACTCAACATCAAGAACAGAGAAAGTATCAAAGATGGAGATGTCATTATTGTGGGAGGCTTGGTCACATAAAGCCATTCTACTTCAGATTATATGGATATCCTAATTAGACCCCATATGTCAAACCTAAGACTAACAAGGCACCATATACTCAACAGTGGAAGAAAAAGTCTGCATCCCTGATAGCTCACACCTCCCTTAGAGTTTCTGCCAAGGAAGACTGGTACTTTGACAGTGGATGCTCTAAACACATGACTGGAATCAAGAGTTTGCTAAATGATGTCAAACCTCATACTACTAGTTATGTCACTTTTGGAGATGGTGCTAGAGGAGAAATCAAAGGAGTTAGAAACTTGGACTGCCCTGAAGTTCCAAACCTAAATGAAGTGTTGCTGGTAAATGGTTTGACTGCAAATCTCATCAGTACCAGTCAATTATGTGATCTAGGATTCAAGGTCAACTTCACCAAGTCTGAATGTCTTGTAACTAATGAAAAATAAGAAGTTGTAATGAGAGGAGTCAGATCAAAAGACAACTGGTACTTATGGGAGTCTGAGAACACTAACTACTCTTCTGTGTGCTCTATAGCCAAAGAAGAAAAGGAAGTGAAACTATGGCACCAAAAACTTGGTCATTTACATCTTAGAGGGATGAAAAAGATCATATCCTTGGAGGCTGTCAGAGGGATTCCAAGGCTTCAGATTGATGAAGGGAGAGTCTGTGGTGAATGTCAGGTTGAAAAGCAAACTAGAATGTCACATCCAAAGACAAGACATCTGACCACCTCTAAGGTGCTAGAACTTCTACATATGGATCTGATGGGTCCCATACAGGTGGAAAGTCTTGGTGGAAAGAGATATGCCTATGTTGTTGTGGATGATTTTTCTAGATTCACCTGGATAAACTTCATTAGGGAAAAGTTTGATGTATTTTATTTATTTAAGGAATTTTGCAAAAGAATTCAAAGAGAAAAAGAAGGATGCATTATCAGAGTCAGAAGTGATCATGGTAAGGAATTTGAAAATAGTAAGTTTGATGAGTTTTGTTCCTCAGAAGGAATCAATCATGAGTTCTCTTCACCTATAACTCCTCAACAAAATGGAGTTGTGGAAAGGAAAAATAGGACTATACAGGAATCTGCCAGAGCAATGATACATGCCAAGAAGCTTCCTATTCATTTTTGGGCTGAAGCTATGAATACAGCCTGTTATGTCCACAACAGGGTCACCTTGAGAAAGGGAACATCATCCACCCTTTATGAACTATGGAAAGGAAGAAAGCCTACAGTGAATTACTTCCATGTCTTTGGGAGCAAATGCTATATTCTGACAGATCGTGAACAAAGGAGAAAGATGGACCCTAAAAGTGATGAAGGAATATTCCTAGGATACTCTACCAACAGTATAGCATATAGGGTGTTCAATTTTAGGACCAAAGTTATGATGGAATCTATAAATGTCATAATTGATGATCACCATGAGGAAACAAATGTCCCATATGATGTTGAGACATTCTTTGAGACTTCAACACAAGTGTCTAAAAAGGTTGATGTTCCTAATCCTAATCCATCAGAGACTGAATCAAAGGAAGCTAACAAAGATCCTTCCATCAGAATTCAGAAAGATCATCCTAAGGAACTCATCATAGGAGATCCTAACAGTGGAGTCACTACAAGATCTAGAGAAATCATCACAAACTCTTGTTTTGTGTCTAAGATTGAACCAAAAAATGTTAAAGAGGCCTTGACTGAGGAATATTAGATTGGAGCAATGCAAGATGAATTGAACCAGTTCAAGCAACATGAAGTATGGGAGTTAGTTCCTAGACCAGAAGGAACAAACATCATTGGCACAAAGTGGATCTACAAGAACAAGTCATATGCTGAAGGAGTTGTCACCAGGAATAAGGCAAGGCTTGTTGTTCAAGGATACACTCAAGTTGAAGGTGTTGATTTTGATGAGACTTTTGCTCCTGTAGCCAGACTGGAATCAATCAGACTTCTCTTGGGAGTTGCTTGTCTCCTTAAGTTCAAGCTGTTTCAGATGGATGTGAAGAGGGCCTTCCTAAATGGGCACTTAAATTAGGAAGTGTATGTGGAACAACCTAAAGGATTTGTGGATCCAAATTGTCTTGATCATGTCTACAAATTGAAGAAAGCATTATATGGTCTGAAACAATCTCCTAGAGCTAGGTATGAAAGGTTGACAAAGTTCCTCACTGACAAAGGATACAGGAAAGAAGGTTTGGATAAAACTCTTTTTGTCAAGGATGAAGGATGAAAGATAATGGTAGCTCAAATTTATGTTGATGACATAGTGTTTGGAGGAATGTAAGATAAAATGGTTAAACATTTTGCTAACCAGATGCAAGCTGAATTTGAAATGAGCCTCATGGGAGAATTGACCTACTTTCTTGGACTACAAGTCACACAGATGGAAGACTCAATTTTTTTGTCTCAAAGCAAGTATGCAAAGAATATTGTCAAGAAGTTTGGGATGGAGAATTCCAGTCATAAAAGGACTCCTGCACCTACTCATTTAAAGTTGTCCAAAGACACAAGTGGGGCAAATGTGGATCAAAGCTTGTACAAAAGCATGATAGGAAGTCTGCTATACTTAACAGCCAACAGTCCTGACATTGCCTTTGCAATTGGAGTATTTGCAAGATACCAGGCTGAACCCAAAGTAAGTCACATCAAACAAGTGAAAAGAATTCTGAAGTATGTGAGTGGAACTTACAATTATGGCATGTTGTACTCTCATGGATGTGAACCAATTCTGTCTAGTTATTGTGATGCTGATTGGGCTGGTAGTGCTGATGATAGAAAGAGCACCTCTAGAGGATGCTTCTTTTTGGGAAATAATCTTATTTCTTGGTTCAGCAAGAAACAAAACAGTGTGTCTCTATCTACTGCTGAAGTTGAATACATAGCAGCTGGTAGCAGCTTTTCTCAAATGATTTGGATGAAACAGATGTTGACTGAGTATAATGTCACACAAGATGTCATGACATTGTACTGTGACAATTTGAGTACTATTAACATATCCAAGAATCCTATACAGCACAACAGGACTAAGCATATTGACATTAGACATCACTTCATCAGATATCTTGTGGAGGAGAAGGTGATTAAGCTGGAACATGTTGCCACTGAACTACAATTGGCTGATATTTTTACCAAGGCACTTGATGCTAGTCAGTTTGAGAATTTAAGGGGCAAGCTGGGTATTTGCCAATATGAAGAAATGTAGCAATTAATTTTTCTTAATACAAGGTTTGAAAGAGATATTTTAATCAAGTTTATTCTGATTGGGATAATCATTTGTTTCCCTCTTTCTTTCCAAAAGTTTAAGAAGAGGAATAGACATATTTATATCTCCCTCTTCTCAGTTTACTGCATCATTCTCCATTCCCTCAAAAGAAAAGTCCACACTCGCTGTCGCTTGTATTCTCAATATCTCAAGATATCTCAATAATCTGTGTTATCATCTTCATCAAAGGCAACTGCATCTTCCTCACCCACTAACACCGAACCTAGGGAAAACGTAAACCCCATGGATGCTGATGTTCTTGAGGTAACTCCACTTCATACAATGGCATATGATCCTACTAAGGTCAAGAAGCTGCGAACCAGACATGCAAGAAGGTCACAAGCCTCTCCCTCTGGTAAATCTTCTCAACCATCATCCTCTGTTCCCCCAGAGATAGCAAATAGGGAAGGTTCTACTTATGTGCATCAAGCTATTGCCAGACTAGTCACTAGGATTCTTAATGAGAATCACTCTGTTCCTGGTATATCTGTACCATTGAACCAAGAAACTGATAGCCTTAATTTAGAAAGTGATCCTAATGTCACTCAGAATGTTGAGACACCTGATGACAACATTGAGAAATCTCCAGAGAAACCGGATGATCACCAGACCCCTACTGACAAGGCTGTTGAACCTCCTGTCATTGATATTAATGAAGAATTTTCTGACAATGATTTAATTTCTAATGTTAACCCTAGCATAGCAAGAAGGATAATGAGTAGAAAAGAAAAGCAGAGTGTTGCCCAAAGCCCCTCCAAAGAGAAGGCTACTGAAGTTGTTCATAAGAAAGCTAGGCCTGAGAACAAGGCTAGAGAAGAAGCTGAGAAGGATCAAAAGGATGGAACTTCCAAAGGGAAGGGAAAGGGAAAAGCTAGGGTATCTGTTGATAGTCTCTCAAAAGCCTTGAGACAACCTATAGCCAAGAAAAGAAAGGCTCCTGAACCCTCTGAATCTGATGAGGAATCAGACTTTGATTTTGATGTTGAGAGCAATGTTCCAGACATTCCTCTCAGGAAGAAACCCTCTTCTAGAAAACTGCCTAAGGTTCCTGAGGTTGCCATTGACAACATCTCCTTTCACCATCCAGAAAATGCAAGCAGGTGGAAGTATGTGTTTCTGAAAAGAATTGCCTTAGAGATGGAGCTGAACAGAAGTGCTATTAAGTGTAAGGAATTCATGGATCTCATCAAGGCTGCTGGCCTGATGAAAACAGTGGTCAATTTTTCCAACTGCTATGAGATTCTTGTCAATGAATTCATAGTAAATTTGTCTTGTGGATGTGCTGATGGAAAGTCAGCTGATTTTAAGAGTGTTTATGTGAGAGGAAGGAAGGTAAATTTCTCTCCTACTGTGATAAACAAATACCTAGGGAGGCCTGATGAAGCTCAGCCTGATAGTTGTGCTATTAAAGGCCCTATTTATTTTCCCTCTCTCCTGTGTGGTATAATCATTGATCAGTATCCTTATATTCTGGTTAAAAAGGACTCTGTATGCAAAAGAGCCCCTACACTTGGTTTTCACTATAAGCTATTTCAGGGAACACATGTCCCTGACATTGTTATGACATCTGCTGAGACATCAAATGTCAAAGCTCATTCCAATAAAGCTAATGTTATAGCTATTCTAAAAGAAACCTGCAGAGAGCTGGATGTAAGAAAAAGCACTCTTGAAGAGCTGATTGCTAGTATGGAACAGGAGGAGAATGAAGAACAAATGAGGGAAGAGGATGCTGATGAAGAACATCATGATGGTTCTGCAAGAAGCTCACCAAAAGATGCTAGTGCTTCCTCAGGGGATGATAGTACCTGAAGGTCTGTGTTTGTTGAGTTGTAAAGATTGATGCTGGAACTTGTTGCTGCTATTTGATACCTTCTCTCTGTTTCTGTGTATTTTGGATTTCCTTTTGATGACTGTATAACTTGAAGTACTAGATCCTTTGGCCTCTTTATGGCTAAAAAGGGGGAGAAGAAATTGTGTGGTAATTTTGGTAGAATTGGATATTGGTAGTTAGATTAGATGTTATTAAAAATTTTGCTGCTTTCTATTCTCTGATTGTTTAGGGGTTTTAGCCAAAAATTTGCCAAAGGGGGAGTTTGTAAGTGTTTGCTTGTTGGCATTAATTTTTGGTAAAACCAGATTTGTGAATGTCATGACTAATGTCATAACATTCTGGGATAAAGACAATTCTGCAGAAGGAATGTTTTACAGGAACAACTCAGTATGAGTGAATATCATGATGATTAAGCTATGATCATATGTACTGAATTCTACCAAAATCAGTAAGCAGGATACATGATGTCATAACCAATGTTAAGACATCCTGTACAAATCAAGTTGTTGTGCAGATTTATTGTTTATGAGAATTTTCAGGAATCTGGTGTGCTATTCTGAGTTGAAGTATATTGACTAGATCAGATGCTCACGTGGATATTAGGTTAACCTTGCTTAACCCTAATCTGTTATGATGAAAGCCCAAGACTAAGTCTTTAGGTTAACTTTGGTTAACCCTAGCTATTTTTATGGAAGCCCGAAAGTGAAAAATTGACTGCTTATATATTTCTCACGAATCCTAATGGTGAGTAGGACTTTTAAAAGAGAAGATCAATAAGGCATTTTGTTGTTGTGATAGTTTTAGTAACTACTGTGAGCCAAGCAATTATCTCTTGATAAGTGACTTGGTGTAGGATTTGGTTGTAAGGGTTGTTTATCACTCAAAGCTTTGAAGAACGAGTGTTGTGTCTCTTGATTAAAGCTTTGAAGCAAAATCAAGTGTGTGTATTGAAGAAAGTCTTCATAATCTTGTTAATTAGTAGATTAGTATCACTGCTGTGATTGAGGGGGAGTGAGTAGGAACTCAAGTTTAAGTAGATCTTAGATTGATGTTGCATTGGGTAGGTCTTAAGTGAAGGAGATAAACTGGTTGGTTTATTCCTAAATTAATACCTCTTATAGTGAATTTCCTCCCTGGCTTGGTAGCCCCCAGATGTAGGTGTGGTTATACACTGAACTGGGTTAACAATTGATTGTGTTCTTTACTGTCTTTTAAAATAATGTTTGGCTTGTGTACAACTTGTCAGATACGGTGTCATAACATTAACTGTGACATTAAGTATCTGTTGCCAGAATTTCAATAGTTAAGCTGGAATTCTCAATCTTTGACCTCTTTGACTGTTCACATGATCCTTGACCCTCTAGTAGACGATCTTTCTCCCGATTCTCCCTCCAGAATCTTTTATTTTCTTGTAAAGCAAAGGCAATCTCAATATTTTTATCTTCTAGAACAACTTGTAGCTTAGTATTCTCATCTTTGGCGTTCTTGAGGCACGCCATTGGTACAACTTCAGATTCTCCCAGCGCGGGCTGCTTAGAAGGAATCCTTCCATGAGAAAGATGACCATCCTCCAGATCATACCCAGGCTGCAGGTACAATGGTTTTTCCCTCTTATAAGGCAACAACAACACCTTTAGCCGACTCTGAATCCATTTTGAGTAAGCGTCAAGAGCCACACCTCCACTTCTATCAAAAGATAGTTTTCCCTTTCGATGAATGTGTTTCTAGGCAAGTTTCACTCAATCAAACATAGAAGCATCTCCTCCTTTGCCGAAATAAATGGTTTCCTTCACTTCCCGCTCAGTAGGTCCATTTGTCATTACAAATCCAAATTGACTCCATGCCAAGATGGGATTATAGTTTATGCAACCTTTGGTTCCGATGAGTGGAAAGTTAGGAAACTCACCACAACTCATAATGAACTCCTTCAGAATTCCCATGATGTGCCAGTTAATGTCGTAAGAAGTGAGTCCCATGATCCGCGGGGACCAATGAGATGTCTTAGAAGTGTCGACAAACGGTCCTTTGGTAGGTAAGTGCATCATGAACCACTTGTAAAGTAAAGCCGTATCACATACCACATCTCCTATCTTACCATGTCGAGAGTGAATAGTATAGTAAGTGTCAACTAACAACTTCGGTATCGGGTTGTCACAAATTGCTGCCAAATCCACCAACGTTTCTGCCAAAGGTAAGAGAACTAAACCATAAATTAACACGATCAATTATGCATTGAAAGCCATCAAATTTCCTTCTTCTGCAAATCCCTTAGCTTTTGTTTATCATATAATCCCAAGAAATACCCTGCATGACACATTTCTTTATCCAATTGCCTTCCACTTCGCTAACAGTCAAATAAAGAGCTTTAGCAGTAGCCATGTAATTGAGAGTTTCAGGTACTTGAGTAAAAGGAATATTGTCTTTGACCTTTATATCAAGAATATATGCATACTCTTCAAGATTTGGTGATAGTTGGTAATCTTAGAAAGTAAAACAACGTAGTTGTGGATCGTAGAACTGAAGAACACTCTTAACGCCCACTCCTCATAAAAATCATTCACTAGTGGCAACAAGTTCCCATACCTTTTCCTGAATATGTTTTCATTTGGACTATTCACAAGGGCTCCCAACTCCCTCAATCGACCCCATAAAACACAAACTGGTAGACAGCCTTCTTCCTAAGAGTTTTTGCACCTGTGCTCATGTTGTTATTCATCCTGATGACAACTTATAAGTACCCTGGAAATAACATGCATATGTGAATTAGACATACATACTTTTTCATGCATTTTTAAAAATAAATAAATATGCCATGAGGTGATGCAAACACATCGAAATCAAGGTATATGTTATGCTATTCTGAATATGTCGTGAAACCAAGATCCAGAACTTTGTAAAATAACCAGTCATTCCTTTTTTTCAGAAACTCAGTCGCCAACAGAAAAGAGTCACCAACGGTACCTGTAAGAATCAAAATCCACTCCCTGCTCAAAGGTGTAAACTAGGTCAGGGTAAGGCAAGGGTAACTCAGAATCACGGGTACGCCTGAAGCCACTATCATGGAAACACCTATGTGAAACGATAGCACCCCATTTGTACTCTCATCTGAGTGTGGATTACATGATCTCACTAGAAAACAAAAGTCAACTAGCCTTTCACGTTCCAATCTATTCCTAAGGTTCCTATGGTTGTCACTTGGGCTGGGTATTCGGCCTTTTACCTCTTGTAACACCCACCCAACATGATAGCAAAGCCAGCACAACAGATAACCAAATATATGGAAAGCGATAAAATGCATGCACAAACATATTCAAACAATATATACAAAGTTGTAAACAAATAAACACCCAAAGAAACAAACAAACAAGATATAGGATCGACTTCAGGATGGACCAGCAATAGGTCAATCTGTCCCCAGTGAAGTCGCCATTTGAAACAACAGGCCGAACTGTCATCCGATATATGTGAAATATAAATCAATGAAGTCACCACCGAACGTCTTTTATCCCACCGAGAGGGAAAGGTAAACATCGAGAAAACCTTAAGAGGGTGAAATCACGATCTTGCAGCCGAGAGATCGGGTAAGGGAGTCAGTTATACGAGGGGAAGGTATTAGCACCCCACACGCCCGTAGTACTCTATGGTATCCACTCTTATTGTGGATACCATAAACAATAAGAGTAGATACCATAGAGTAATACGGACGTGAGGGGTGGTAACACCTTCCCCTCGCATAACAGACTCCCTTACCCATATCTCTTGGTCGTTTGACCTTGATTTTACCTTTTTCAGGTTTACTCGATGTTTACCTTTCATTTCCTGTGGGATGAAAAACGTTTGATGGAGACTTCATTGATTTCATTCCGATGAATATTCGACCGGTTGTTTCAACTGTCAACTTCATTGAGGAAGAGTCGACCAATTGTTGGTCAATCCTGGAGTCGTTCCTAGATCTTTTTCTCTTTTCTTTGGGTGTTTATTTTTATGCTTTCAATTTATTCATTTGTACATGTTTATTTGAGCATATGTTTGCATTTATTTTACTGCTTTCCATATTCGGTTATCTGCTGTGTTGGCTCTGTTTCCACTTTGAGTGGGTGTCACAAGAGTGGAACATGAACGACTATTCGACTTTGGTTTTCTAGTATTGTCATGTCGTCCATACTCAGATGAGATTACAAATGAGGTGCTATTTTTTCACGTAGATGTTTCGGCGATAGTGGCTTCAGGCGTAACTATGATTCTGATTTACCCTTACCTTACTCTAACCTAGTTTCTCCCGTGAGTGGGGAGGGATGATTGATTCTTATAGGTACTGTAGGTGACTTAGTTCTGTTGGTGACTTGGTTTTGTTGATGACCATTTGTTTTATAGAGTTCCAGACCTTTGAACATGGTTTTCTCGACATATTTTAAACAACACAATAGATACCTCAATTCCCATATGACTGCATCACATCATGGCATATTTATTTTTCAAAATAAGCATACAAAAATATATGATAGTATATGTGTGTCTAATTTGCATATGCATGTCATTTCCAGGGTATTCATAAGTTGTCATTAGCATCAAGGATGAATAACAATATGGGCACAAGTGCTTAAAACCTTAGAAAGAATGATGTCTATCAATTCATATTTTTTGGTGGTCTATTGCGAGAATTGGGAGCTCTTTTGAAGGGACCGAATGAGAATATCTCCAGAAAATGGTACGGGAATTTATTGCCACTAGCTAATGATTGTTATGAGGAATGGGCTTTGAGAGTGCTTCTACAATTCTATAATCCACAACTACAATGCTTTACTTTTCAAGACTACTAGTTAGCACCTACTCTTGAAGAGTACACATATTTTCTCGATGTAAAGATTACAGATAATATTCCTTTTGTTCAAGTTCCAGAAACCCCCGACTACATGGCTATCGCTAAGGCTCTTTATTTGACTCTTAGCAAAGTGGAAGGTAATTGGATCAAGAATTATGGTACGCGGGGTATTTCACGGAATTATATGATATACAAGGCTAAAAGGTTTACAAAATAAGGGAATTAGACTACTTTCAATTCATTACAAGAAGTGTTGATTTATGGCTTGATCCTCTTACCTGTTGCAGAAAAATTGGTGGATTTGGCAGTAATTTGTGTCTTTATGAATAATAATCCAGTACCAACCATACTAGTTGATACTTATTATTCTACCCATTCTCGATATGATAAGAGGGGAGATGTTGTATGAGGAACATCTTTACTCTACAAGTGGTTTATGATGCATATGCCTACAAGAGGACCATTTGTTGACATTGTTGAGTCATCTCTTTGGGCCCCTCGAATCATGGGACTCACTTCTTATGACATTGTCTGACACATCATAGGAATTTTGAAGGAGTTCATTACAAGTTGTGGTGAATTTCCTAACATTCCACTCTTGGGAAAAAAAGGTTGTGTCAAATACAATCCAATTTTGGCACGTCGCCAATTCGGGTTTGTGATGACGAATGGATCTACTGAGCGGGAAGTAAGGTAAACTGTTTATTTCGGAAAAGGAGTAGATATTGTTATGCTCGAAAAAGTCAGAGTAGCTTGGAAACATACTCATCGAAAAGGAAAGCAGTCTTTTGATAAAAGTGGAGGTGTGGCTCTTGACGTTTATTTAAGGTGGATTCAGAATCGGGTGAAGATGTTGTTATTACCTTAAAAGAGGGAGGAACCATTATACCCTCAACCTGTTTATGATCCGTTGGCCGATAGTTCTCCATCTCCTGAAAGGATGATTGATCATATTTTCCATGCTAAGACATCTTCTAAGAAATCTATGATAGAAGAATCCAAGTTTGTGTCTATGGCGTGCCTCAAGAATGCAAAAGCTGAGAATATTAAGTTACAAGAAAATTTGGAGGATAAAAAAATCGAACTCTCTTTCGCTTTGCATGAAAAGAAGACTATTATAGAAGATTCAGGTGAAAGATCGTCTACTAGAGAGTCGCGGTTTGCTTGAGCATTCAAAGATGTTAAGGATTGAGAATTCTGGCGTAACTAATCATCAGGTCAATGCATTATTGAAGAGTCAACAGATAATTAAGAGTCTCCAAATGTCATAAACAAAGTTGAAAGAAAGTCATAACAAGAAGGTTAAAGAACTAGAAAAGAAACCCAAAGATATCAAATTACAATATTAACAACATGAAGAACATATGACTCGTATGATGGAAGAAAATTCTAAGCTCCAAAATCAAATAGAAAAGTTGTAAAATACGCCTATATCTATCCCTTTGCCAGAGTGCTAAGAATGTGATCGCTTTCTTGAACAATGTCACTATTTAGAAGGACAGTTATTTCAGAAAGATATGGTGATTGATAGTCTTGCTCGTGGACGAGATCGTGAAGAGACGAAGAATTTCTTCAAAGAGAACAAAGAGTGGAGTGAAGAATACTTTCAACAGTTGGGGCCTTTGTACTACACAGAGATTAGGGATCCACTACAATGATGTTTTCTATTCACCACCAGACATGTTGGATGGGATCGTTTATATTTCAATATGTATTTTGGCTTGTTTTTGTATGAACTCGTTTGATCCTAAGTGTAGCGGTAGAAATGTTCAAGACTAAGCCATTGGATTGACTAGTGTTTATACAAATCAAAATAAAAATCGCCACTGCGCTTTATTGTTTCCAAAGGAATGGGAAAAGAGAAAATAACCCAAAAAGAGGGGGAAAGATTCAAGGTAAGGGGGTTGGTTATGCAAAGGGAAGATATTAGCACCCTAAACATCTACAGTACTCTGCAGGAACCTCTTTGTAAAATCTGTATATTTTGGATATAAAAATATGTTGTATATAAAATGGATGGTGGAGGTGAGAAAAGAAATATATTTTAATATTTTTGCACCCGCCGCGGTTGCGAACCTTTAGTGCCTACGTAACACCTTTCGTGAAATAGGGGGATCAGGGTATACGTAGTTCCTCTTTTAAAGATTTGAAACACAAGTGTGTTGGTTAATTTTATGAGATAAGACATCATCGTCATTGTCCGTGTGGAAAACATACTTACTACCCACAATCATGAGAAAGGAGAATTTGCATCATCTCAAAGTGGAGGATATGGCTTGGATTTTAAAATCAAAAATGCATCACTCAACACCCAAGTGGAAAATATCTCTCTTCACTACATATTGTAGAAGTATAGTTGTTTGCATCACTACAAGGATTTACAAGAGTCTAGTCTTTTGAGAAAAAGTTTAAAGATAAAAGCCAAAGTGGCAAAATGGTTTTAAATGAGATTGATTGACTTTTAGTCTTCTCACAAAAATGTCAAGGTATTATCAAATTGATTGAAGTTTATTGATGAAAATGTTTTGAAAATGCATGGACCTAAGTCCAAGTTTATTATGAAAGTATTTCAAGTTTAGAGACAAGAAGAGTTTAAAAAGGAGGGAGAAGATTTTTGAAATTAAAGAAGATGGGAGGAGAAGAAGACGCTATCCTAAAGCATAAGGTAAAAGCTAAGGATAAGGACTATCTAACCAACAAGAAGACAAAACGTGACATTATGAGCCAAGATAGAATCCCATTCTTTGGATAGAAACCAAGCAAGCAAAGATACTAGAACGCTTGAGAGAACCAAAACTTCGGGTTTATTAAGTCTTCAAAAAAATTGAGCAGAGTAACGGCTGTATACAGGTGAATTATAGATTACAAATGGAGAATGTAATCACAAAAAAACACAAACAACCCAATGTCTTGAGGTAAACCTCAAGAACTCTAGACAAAATAATCAGATAAGGTCACAAGGTCTCCAAGATAGGCCAAAGTTTCTAATCCTAAGTCCAAGAAAAAGTCCCATGCTCCATCATGCCAGGGATGGTAACCAAATAGTCCAAGTACCATTAAGAGTTTTTTAGGGTTCATGTTAATTATTAAGTATATTAAGAAAAGAAAAGAAAAGCTCAGGTGAGCAAAAGTAAAAATGACAAGAAAATAAATACTCAAGTGAGCAAAGATGAAAATGGCATGAAATGAAAATGCTAAAAGTAAATAGTACATGAAGAATTAAAAAGAATAAAATCATAAGATAAATTAAGTCAATAATTAGTGGTTAGTTGGATGACCATCTTGAAACTTGCATTTGGAACTCATTAGAGGATTGGTAGAACCAAAGCCTCCATACAACAAGTTGCATTTGCTTTTTGTCAAGTATATCATCCATTTGGAATTCTCACAAGTACCATTTAATGATCAACAATGTTTAAGTGATTCGCGTTAACCAAAGGTGTTGTAGATCCATTAGAGGATTGGTAGAACCAAAGCCTCCACACAAAGAATCTCAAGGTTATTGGATCAAAGAGATCAAATTAACATACTTGGGCTTGCAATCATAATTTTGGGCCACAAATGATCATTTATTCGAATCGGGACAAAATTTAGCGCTATGTTAAGCAATCGTAAGTGGACTTATATAGAAGTCACACCTATTTTGAGGCCGATCAATAGCAATCTATTCACCATTTGTTTTTAGACATGATATAAAGATCATGCGCCATCAACATTTAGTGCAATAAGAAGGGGATGGGATGAAGATGATTAGGGAAAAAAGATGAATAAACCACTTTTGAATTAAAAAATTTAATCAAACTATTATTAAAATCATTCATCCATTTTGGTGGAGTTGAACTCAACACCCAAGATCCAATGATGTTAATAAAGTCATGATCAAAAAATCAACTCAAGACAGCCAGAAAATAATCACAAAATAATATCATATTTAATATATACATTAAAAAGGTTTAAAAATTGTTTAAAAATAGAAAATAATGAGGAAAATATCAATTATGTTCAAATTAATCAAGAAATGAAAAATAAGTCCATATAAAAATCAGAAATGGATCCAAATATTTTTATAAAATTTTTAGTAATTTTTAAAAGTCAGAAACTATTTTTAAACTATTTAAAATTTCTAAAACAAACATAAAATAGATCAAAAATAGTAAACCTTAACATAAAATTCCATAAGATTTTCAGAAAGTCAAAAGTATGCAAAATAATATTTATGAATTTTTTCAGAATTAAAGAATGTCAGAAAGTATTTTTTAAGTAATTAGAAGAAAGAAAGTATTACAAAAAATATAAAAAATACCAAATGTTAAAATAAAAATTAAAAAAACATTCATCAGATCAGAAATAATTCAAAGTATTTTTTTGAATTTTTCATAATTTTTGGATAAAAAATAAAAGAGTTATGAATTTTTGAAAATTTAATCATATAAAATATAAAATTTGTTCTGGACCCATTCTTCTCTTTTCCTCAATCAAATTCAATTGGTCAAACCTGTTCTGGACCCATTCAGCCTCTGCCAATTTGGTTTCCATTATCACACGCAACGAGGGAATCTCTACATCGATAGGGAGTACAGCTTCCATCCCATACACCATGGAGAACGGGGTTGCTCATGTTGAAGTGCGTACAAATGTTCGATATCCATGCAGAGCAAAAGGGAGCATTTCATGCCAATCCTTATAAGTAACAACCATTTTCTGGATAATTCTCTAGATATTCTTATTAGCAGCTTCAACAACCCCATTCATCTTTGGCCTGTATGGAGATGAATTGTGATGGACAATCTTGAATTCTTCACACAATTCTATCATCATTTTGTTGTTCAAATTCGAGCCATTATCGGTGATGATTCTGCTCGGCACACCATACCGGCATATAAGATTATTTTTTATGAAACACACAACCACCTCTTTGGTAACATTGGCATATGAAGTAGCCTCTACCCATTTGGTGAAGTAGTCAATTGCTACCAGGATAAAATGGTTCCCATTCGAAGCTTTGGGTTCTATCATCCCGATCATGTCAATACCCCACATAGAGAAAGGCCATGGGGAGGAAATCACATTGAGAAGTTTCGAAGGCACATGGACTTTATCTGCATAAACCTGGCATTTATGGCACTTCTTTGCAAATTTGTAACAATTAGATTCCATTGTTAGCCAATAATAACCTGCCCTTAGCATATTTTTAGCCATCGAATGTCCATTAGCATGAGTGCCAAATGAACCTTCATGAATCTCATGCATCAACATGTCTGATTCGTGTCTATCCACACATCTGAGCAAGACCATGTCATAATTTCTCTTGTATAACACATTTTCACTGAGGAAGAAACTGCCTGCCAATCTTCTCAGTGTCTTTCTATCTTTCCTTGACACACCAATCAGGTATTCCTGAGTTTGAAGAAAATGCTTGATATCATAGTACCAAGGTTTTTCATCTGCTACCTGCTCTATCGTAAACATATGAGCGGGCCTATCCAACCGTCGAATTGTAATTCGGGGTATATCATTCCAAATATTCACTTGGTACATGGAAGCCAGAATTTCTAGAGCATCTGCCATTTGTTTTTCATCTCTAGGGATGTGATGGAATTTAACTTTATTGAAGAAAGGTAATAATCATCTAGCATGAAATTCTGGCTGCAGATACTCAATGTCACGTTCAATGTTATGACACCGTATCTGACTTACTATATGACAGTAAATACAAAAGCAATAAAGAACACAATCAATTGTTTACCCAGTTCAGTGTGCAACAACACCTACTCTGGGGGCTACCAAGCCAGGGAGGAAATCCACTATAAGAGATGTTAATTCAGGAATAAACCAACCAGTTTATCTCCTTCACTTAAGACCTACCCAATGCAATTCCAATCTAAGTACAACTTAAACCTGAGTTCCTACTCACTCCCCCTCAATCACAGCAGTGATACATAAACCAATTTGACTTAAAAATTGATGAAGACACTCTTCAAAAACAAACACTTGATTAAGCTTCACAGCTTTTTAATCAAGCAACACAATCACTCGTGCTTCACAGCTTTGAGTGATGCACACAACTAACTTGACTCTGCTTCACAGCTTTAGTCAAGGAACATTCAAACACTCTTGCTTCAAAGCTTTGAGTGATACACAGCCCTTACAATTAGAAACCTATTCCAAGGCACTTATCACAATGATAATTGCTTGGAGTACAATAATCAAATCTATACAGATTACAAATGATCTTCTGATCAATAAAAGGGATGCCTTGAAAAACAGCAGCTCTGTTGAATATATAGCAGCTGCAACTTCAGTTAGGGTTTCCACAAAAACCTAGGGTTAATTCCGTTTGACCTAAAGACCAGGTCACAGGGCTTTATTAACCAGGTTAGGTTTGAGCTAGGTTACCCCTCAGAAAACGCAGGATTCTGTTCAGGAAAGACTGAGTTATTTTCCTGAAAAAACTCAGACTTATCCAACCTGCAAACCTGTTAGTTCAGAACAGGATGTCATAACATCTGTTATGACATCTGAGAAAACCTGTCTACTGATTTAGCAAAATGTGATCATTTTGCAAAATGCTCAGATACACACTTATAAACATCAGTACTTGAATTACAATATTTTTCTGCAAAGGTACCTAATGAGTCAGTACAAACTGAACTAGAATGTTATGACATCAGTCATGACATTCACACATACACTTGGGATTTACCAAAAATGCAAGCCAATACCTAAACACCTACAAACTCCCCCTTTGGAAGATTTTTGGCTAAAGACCCTAAGCAATCAGAGATAGATAGCAGCAGAAATAAGTGACAGCAGAAAAATAGAATGACAAGTACTAATTAAGTAAGTACCAAAATATTCTCCCCCTCTTTAGCCACAAAAGGGCCAAAGATACATGTTCATAAAATTATACAGTTATCCAAAAAAAAATAATAAGAGCAGCAGCAGAAAACAACTGAATACACTTCCAAACTCCACCAGATATCAGCACCAACCAAACAACACCACCAAACAGCAACCAACCTTCAAGCACTGTCATCAGATCCAGAGGATTCGGGCTTCTTTCTTTTCTTGTGAGCAATGTCAGCATTCTTCTCTTTGTTTGATGTCTCAACATTCTTAGAGACATCTGGATTTGTTTCAGCATTTGAGCTTTCTTGGTTCAGAGGAACAGAAATGCCAGGAACTGAGTGGTTCTCGTTCAGAATTCTTGAGACAATTTTTGCTATTGCTTGATTAACATAGGTTGTCCCTTCCCTATTTGCAATTTCAGGGGGAACTGAAGAAGAAGGATGAGATGGATTACCAGAGGCAGAAGCTTGGGGCTTTCCTGCATGTCTTGTTCTCAACTCTTTGACCTTGGTGGGGTTAGTTCCCACTTTTCTAAGAGAAGAGATCTCTAGAACGTCAGAGTCCAGACAAGAAGAGATTGTCCTAGAATCTTGATCAGAGGAAGAGGTTGAAATAGTCGTATTGGATGATGATGGTGTTTGAGACATTTTGACAGTCTTAGAGGACCAACAGCAACTGAGGAGAAATTTCTGATTGAGAGACTGGGTTTTGATGAGGAGACGAGAGGGAAAAGAAGCAAGGGAGTGTCTATTCAACTTCTTAAAAGAATTGTAGGAAATGAGAAAATACAATTTTAAAACAATCAGAACAGGCATAACTCCTTTGATCCTTGTTTTAAGCAAAATTAATTGCTACAATTCCTCATGTTGGCAAATACCCAGCTTACCCCTTAAGTTTTCAAATTGATTTGCATCCAGAGCCTTGGTAAAAATGTCAGCCAGCTGTAGCTCAGTGGCAACATGTTCCAATTTGATTGTCTTCTCTTCTACAAGGTCTCTGATAAAGTGATGTCGTATGTCAATATGTTTGGTCCTGCTATGCTGAATGGGATTCTTGGATATGTTGATTGTACTCAGATTGTCACAGTACAATGTCATAACATCTTGTGTGACATTATACTCAGTGAGCATCTGTTTCATCCATATCATTTGAGAGCAGCTACTACCAGCTGCAATGTATTCAGCTTCAGCAGTGGAAAGAGACACACAATTCTGTTTCTTGCTGAACCAGGAAACCAGATTACTTCCCAAGAAGAAACATCCTCCAGAGGTGCTTTTTCTATCATCAGCACTACCAGCCCAATCAGCATCACAGTAGCCAGTCAGAGCTGGTTCACAGCCATGAGTATACATCAATCCATAGTTGTAAGTACCACTTACATACTTCAAAATTCTCTTCACTTGATTGATATGACTGAATTTGGGATCAGCTTGGTATCTAGCACAAACTCCAACTGCAAAGGCAATATCAGGTCTGCTGGTAGTTAAGTACAACAAGCTTCCTATCATGCTTCTGTACAGACTTTGATCCACCTTAACCCCACTTGAATCTTTGGAAAGCTTTAGATGAGTAGGAGCAGGAGTCCTTTTGTGACTTGCATTCTCCATACCAAACTTCTTTACAATATTCTTAGCATACTTGCTTTGAGATAAGAAGATTGAGTCCTCCATCTGTGAGACTTGTAGTCCAAGAAAATAAGTTAGTTCTCCCATGAGACTCATTTCAAATTCAGCCTGCATCTGGTCAGCAAAGTGTTTAACCATATGTTCTGACATTCCTCCAAACACTATGTCATCAACATATATTTGGGCAACCATCAACTTCCCTCCTTCAGTTTTGACAAAGAGAGTTTTGTCCAAACCTCCTTTTCTGTAGCCTTTGTCTGAGAGAAACTTTGTTAACCTGTCATACCATGCTCTAGGAGCTTGTTTCAGGCCATATAGAGCTTTTCTCAATTTGTAGACATGATCAGGGTGGGTTGGATCCACAAAACCTTTAGGTTGTTCCACATAAGCTTCCTCATTTAAGTACCCATTTAGAAAGGCACTTTTCACATCCATCTGAAATAACTTGAACTTCAGAAGACAAGCAATTGACAACAAGAGTCTGATTGATTCCAGCCTGGCTACATGTGCAAAGGTTTCATCAAAATCAACCCCTTCAACCTAGGTGTATCCTTGAGCAACAAGTCTTGCCTTATTTCTGGTGACAACTCCTTCAACATCTGACTTGTTCTTGAATATCCATTTTGTCCCAATGATGTTAGTTCCTTCAGGTCTAGGAACCAGTTCCCAAACTTCATGTTGCTTGAATTGGTTCAGTTCATCTTGCATTGCACCAATCCAATATTCATCAGTTAAGGCTTCCTTGACATTTCTTGGTTCCATTTTGGACACAAAACAAGAGTTTGAGATGATTTCTCTAGATCTTGTGATGACTCCACTATTGGGATCTCCTATGATGAGCTCTTTTAGATGATCCTTCTGAATTCTGATGGAAGGGATCTTGCTAGCTTCCTTTGATTCAGATTTTGTTGTGGTGGAGTTGGGTAGGTCATTCTGTTGGGTTGAAGTCTCAAAGAATGTCTCAACAGTACAAGGAACATCTATTTCTTCATGATAGTCATCAATTATAACATTTATTGATTCCATCATGGTTTTGGTTCTGGAGTTGAATACTCTATAAGCTCTGCTGTTTGAGGAGTATCCTAGAAATATGCCTTCATCACTTTTGGGGTCCAATTTTCTTCTTTGTTCACGATCAGACAGAATATAGCATTTGCTGCCAAACACATGGAAGTACTTCACAGTTGGTTTTCTTCCTTTCCAGAGTTCATATATGGTGGATGAGGTTCCCTTTCTCAAGGTGACCCTGTTATGAACATAGCAAGCTGTATTCATAGCTTCAGCCCAAAAATACATAGGAAGTCTTTTGGCATGTAACATTGCTCTGGCAGATTCTTGTATGGTCCTGTTTTTTCTTTCCACAACTCCATTTTGCTGAGGTGTTATAGGAGAAGAAAACTCATGACTGATTCCTTCTGAAGAACAGAAGTCATCAAACTTGCTGTTTTCAAATTCCTTGCCATGATCACTTCTGATTCTGACAATACATCCTTCCTTCTCTCTTTGAATTCTCTTGCACAGTTCTCTAAAAACTTCAAATGCATCTGATTTTTCCCTAATGAAATTAATCCAGGTGAATCTGGAAAAATCATCCACAACCACATAGGCATATCTTTTACCACCAAGACTCTCTACTTGCATTGGTCCCATCAGATCCATATGGAGGAGTTCTAGAACCTTAGAGGTGGTCAGATGTCTTGACTTTGGATGTGACATCCTAGTCTGCTTACCAACCTGACATTCACCACAAACTCTTCCTTCATCAATTTGCAGTTTTGGAATCCCTCTGACTGCCTCCAAGGAGATAATCCTCTTCATACCCCTTAGATGAAGATGGCCAAGTTTTTGGTGCCACAGTTTCACCTCTTTTTCTTCTTTTGCAATGGAATACACAGATGAGAAATTAGTGTTCTCAGGCTCCCACAAGTAACAGTTGTCTTTGGATCTGACTCCTTTCATTACTATCTCTTGTTTGTCATTGATTACAAGGCATTCAGATTTTGAGAAATTGACCTTGAATCCTAGATCACACAGTTGACTGATACTAATGAGATTAGCGGTCAGCCCTTTCACCAGCAGTACTTCATTCAGACTTGGAACTCCAGGGCAGTCCAAATCACCAACTCCTTTGATTTCACCTTTAGCCCCATCTCCAAAGGTCACAAAACTGGTGGTGTGAGGCTTAACATTATTGAGGAGGTTCTTGATTCCAGTCATGTGTCTGGAACATCCACTGTCAAAGTACCAGTCTTCCTTTGCAGAGACCCTCAGGGAAGTGTGAGCTATCAGTGCAGTAGCCTTTTTCTTCCATTGAGGAGCATGTGGTACCTTTTTAGACTTAGGTTTGGCACCTGAGTTCTGATTAGGGTATCCATGTAATCTGAAGCAGAAGGGCTTTATGTGGCCATATCTCCCACAATGATGACATTTCCATCTTTGGTACCTTTTCCTCATATGTCTCTGTTCCTGATGTCGAGAGTTGTGTTGAGACATCTGTTTTGACATTTGCTTACCAGAACCAGATTTCGTTGCTTCCATAAATCCTAGTCCAGATTTATTTCCCACATTTTGTCCAAACTCAAGGATCTCTTCCAATTTGTCTATTCCATTTGTCAACATCTTGACAGATTTGGTCATTTGATTCAGTTGTGAGTTCAGCAATTGAACTTCTCCTTCTAGATGACTTATAGTTTCAAGGTTTGCCCTTTTTTCAGCCTCCAGCTTTATGATGAGTTTTGATTGTTTCTCATTCTGCACACAGACTTCAGTACTTCTGATATACAATTCCTTGTAAGTATCAGCCAGTTCTTCAAAAGTCACCTCTTCATCACTGATGTCACTTTCAGAGGTACAAACACCAGTTAAAGCAGTAACTCGTTTGGCAGTCTCTTCTTCAGAATTACTTTATGAATCACAGTCAGACCAAGTAACTGTCATTCCTTTTTGTTTCTTAAGAAAGGTAGGACATTCAGCTCGAATATGCCCATATCCTTCACAACCATGGCATTGAATTCCTCTGCCTTGAATTCCCTTCTCTTATGACCTTGGTCTTCTGCTGGAACTGTCAATGTTAGAGGGAATGTTATGAACATTAGACCTTGACTTTGGATCTATTCTTTTGATGAGTTTGTTGAACTGTCTTCCAAGCATGGCTACAGCTTCTGAAATGTTTTCTTCAACATCAGTGTTGGACATAAGTGCTATGCTCTTGTTCTTCTTGACACCATTATCAGTGATTCCCATCTCAAAAGTCTGAAGAGACCCAATAAGTTCATCCACTTTCAACTTGCTAATGTCCTGGGCTTCCTCTATGGCAGTTACCTTCATTGCAAATCTTTTAGGCAAGGATCTGAGAATCTTCCTCACCAGTTTTTCTTCTGACATCTTTTCTCCCAGTGCTCCTGAGGTGTTGGCAATCTCCAAGATGTTCATGTGAAACTCATGAATGGTTTCATCTTCCATCATTTTTAGATTCTCAAACTTGGTGGTCAACATCTGAAGCCTTGACATTTTTACTTTGGAAGTGCCCTCATGAGTAGTTTTGAGAGTGTCCCAAACTTCCTTGGCCAGTTCATATTGATGTACTAGTCTGAAAATGTTTCTATCAATTCCATTGAACAAGGCATTTAAAGCTTTTGAATTTCCCATAGCTAACTCATCTTCTTCTTTACTCCAATCTTCCTCAGGCTTCAGACTGATTATCCCATCTTTCTCAGTTATGGTGGGATGAATCCATCCTCTGTCAGCAGCTCTCCAAGCCTTTTTGTCCAGAGATTTTAGGAAGGCAATCATACGAGGTTTCCAGTAGTCATAATTAGTTCCATCCAGAATGGGTGGTCTATTTCCAAAAACTCCTTCTTTGTCCATAGTGCCAGAAAGTGATATCCCTAGATCTCACCCAGTAATACAGGCAGGGTGCCTGCTCTGATGCCAAATGAAATTCTGGCTGCAGATACTCAATGTCACGTTCAATGTTATGACACCGTATCTGACTTACTATATGACAGTAAATACAAAAGCAATAAAGAACACAGTCAATTGTTTACCCAGTTCAGTGTGCAACAACACCTACTCTGGGGGCTACCAAGCCAGGGAGGAAATCCACTATAAGAGATGTTAATTCAGGAATAAACCAACCAGTTTATCTCCTTCACTTAAGACTTACCCAATGCAATTCCAATCTAAGTACAACTTAAACCTGAGTTCCTACTCACTCCCCCTCAATCACAGCAGTGATACATAAACCAATTTGACTTAAAAATTGATGAAGACACTGTTCAAAAACAAACACTTGATTAAGCTTCACAGCTTTTTAATCAAGCAACACAATCACTCGTTCTTCACAGCTTTGAGTGATGCACACAACTAACTTGACTCTGCTTCACAGCTTTAGTCAAGGAACATTCAAACACTCTTGCTTCAAAGCTTTGAGTGCTACACAGCCCTTACAATTAGAAACCTATTCCAAGGCACTTATCACAATGATAATTGCTTGGAGTACAATAATCAAATCTATACAGATTACAAATGATCTTCTGATCAATAAAAGGGATGCCTTGAAAAACAGCAGCTCTGTTGAATATATAGCAGCTGCAACTTCAGTTAGGGTTTCCACAAAAACCTAGGGTTAATTCCGTTTGACCTAAAGACCAGGTCACAGGGCTTTATTAACCAGGTTATGGTTGAGCTAGGTTACCCCTCAGAAAACGCAGGATTCTGTTCAGGAAGGACTGAGTTATTTTCCTGAAAAATCTCAGACTTATCCAACCTGCAAACCTATTAGTTCAGAACAGGATGTCATAACATCTGTTATGACATCTGAGAAAACCTGTCTACTGATTTAGCAAAATGTGATCATTTTGCAAAATGCTCAGATACACACTTATAAACATCAGTACTTGAATTACAATATTTTTCTGCAAAGGTACCTAATGAGTCAGTACAAACTGAACTAGAATGTTATGACATCAGTCATGACATTCACACATACACTTGGGATTTACCAAAAATGCAAGCCAATACCTAAACACCTACATAGCATAATCTTTGTAAGAGATTAAGCCAGGGTGACGAGTATCCCATTCTCCTTTAATCTGATTTATTACTAAAGCTGAATCACCATACACATCTAGAATTTTGATTCTGAGATCGATAGATTCCTTAAGACCCATGATGCAAGCCTCATATTCCGCCATATTATTAGTGTAATCGAATTTTAACCTTGCAGTAAAAGGAATGTGTGATCCATGAGGAGTGACAATTACAACACCAATTCCTTTACCATAAGCATTCACAGCTCCATCAAATACCATAGTCCAACGAGATTCAGGGTCAGGGCCTTCCTCGGGCAATGGTTCATCACAATATTTCACTTTCACGAACATCACATCCTCATCGGGGAATTCATATTCTACAGATTGATGATCTTCCACCGGTTGGTGAGCAAGGTAATCTGCCAACACACTACTTTTAATAGCCTATTAAGTGTGGTACTCGATATCATATTCAGATAACAACATTGCCAGCGGGAAATTCTCCCAATAAGCGTAGGATTTTCAAAAATATACTTGATTGGATCCATTTTGAAGATCAACCAAGCGGTATGATTCAACATATACTGCCGCAAACGCTTTTCTGCCTGTAGCGGTAGAAATGTTCAAGACTAAGCCATTGGATTGACTAGCCTTTGTACAAATCAAAAATAAAAATCTCCACTGCGCTTTATTGTTTCCAAAGGAAAGGGAAAATAGCGAGTAACCCAAAAAGGGAGAACGATTCAGGGTAAGGGGGTTGGTTATGCAAAGGGAAGGTATTAGCACTCTAAACATCTACGGTACTCCGCAGGAACCTCTTTGTAAAATCTGTATATTTTGGCTATGAAAATGTGTTGTATATAAATAGATGGTGGAGGTAAGAAAAGAAGTATTTTTTATGATTTTTGCACCCGCCGCGGTTGCGAACCTTTAGTGCCTACATACCACCTTTCGTGCAATAGGGGATCAGGGTACACTTAGTTCCTCTTTTAAAAATTTGAAACACAAATGTGTTAGTTGATTTTAAGAGATAAGACATCATCATCATTGTCTGTATGGAAAACATACTTACTACCCACAATCATGAGAAAGGAGAATTTGCATCATCTCAAAGTGGAGGATATGGCTTGGATTTAAAAATCAACCATGCCTCACTCAACACCCAAGTGGAAAATATCTTACTTCACTATATATTGTAGAAGTATAGTTGTTTGCATCACTACAAGGATTGACAAGAGTCCAATGTTTTGAGAAAAAGTTTTAAAGGTAAAACCAAAGTGGCAAAATGGTTTGAAATGAGATTTGTTGACTTTTAGTCTTCTCACAAAAAAGTGTCAAAGTATTATTAAATTGATTGAAGTTTATTTATGAAAATGATTTTTGAAAATGCATGGACATAAGTCCAAGTTTATTATGAAAGTGGTTCAAGTTTAGAAACAATAATGGTTTAAGAAAAAGAGGGAGAAGATTTTTGAAATTAAAGAAAATGGGAGGAGAAGAAGAGACTATCCTAAAGAATAAGGTAAAAGCTAAGGATAAGGACCATCTAACCAACAAGAAGCTAAAACTTGACATTATGAGCCAAGATAGAATTCCCATTCTTTGGATTGAAACCAAGCAAGCAAAGATACTAGACCTCTTCAACTGTATTAAGTCTTCACAAAAATTGGGCAGAGTAACGGCTGTATACAGGTGAATTCTAGATTACAAACAAAGGATGTAATCACAAAACCTGCACACAAAAACAAACAAGCAACCCAATGTCTTGAGGTAAACCTCAATAGCTCCAGACAAAATAATCAGATAAGATCACAAGGTCTCCAAGATAGGCCAAGGTTTCTAATCCTAAGTCCAAGGAGAAGTCCCATGCTCCATAATGCCAAGGATAGTAACCAAATAGTCCAAGTACCATTAAGAGTTTTTTAGGGTTTAAGGTTGTTATTAAGTATCTTAGAAAAAAGAAAAAAAGAAAAGCTCAAGTGAGCAAAGTAAAAATGACAAGAAAATAAATGCTCAAGTGAGCAAAGATGAAAACGACATGAAATGTAAATGCTAAAAGTAAATAGTGCATAAAGCATAAAAGAATAAAAGCATAAAATGAAACAAGTTAATAATTAGTGGTTAGTTTGATGACCATCTTGAAACTTGCATTTGAAACTCATTAGAGGATTGGTGGAACCAAAGCCTCCACACAACAAGTTGCATTTGCTTTTTGTCAAGTATATCATCCATTTGGAATTCTCATAAGTAACATTTAATGATCAACGATGTTTAAGTGATCCGCGTTGACCAAAGGTGTTGTAGATCCATTAGAGGATTGGTAAAACCAAAGCCTCCACACAATGAATCTGAAGGTTATTGGATAAAAGAGATCAAATTAACATACTTGGGCTTGAAATCATAAGTTTGGACCACAAATGATCATTTAATCGAATATGGACAAAATTTAGCACTATATTAAGCAATCGTAAGTGGACTTATATAGAAGTCGCACCTATTTTGAGGCCAGTCAATAGCAATCTATGCACCATTTGTTTTGAGACATGATATAGAGATCATGCTCCAACAACATTTAGTGCAAGGAGGAGGGGATGAGATGAAGAGGAATTAGGGTAAAAAAAAAACATATTTGAATTAATATTTAATCAAACTATTATTAAAATCATTCATCCATTTTTGTGGAGTTAAACTCAACACCATGGATCCATTGATGTTAATAAAATCATGACCAAAAAATCAACCCAAGACAACCGGAAAATATTCACAAAATAAAATAATATTTAATATATATATATATATATATATATATGTATGTATATATATATATATATATATATATATATATATATATATATATATATATATATATATATATATATATATATATATATATATATATATATATATATATATATATATATATATATATATATATATATATATATATATATATATATATATATATATATATATATATATATATATATATATATATATATATATATATATATATTAAAGGATCGAAAATGTTAAAATAAACTAGAAAATAATGAGGAAAATATCAATTATATTCAAATTAATCAAGAAATGAAAAATAAGACCATAGAAAAATCAGAAATGGGTCCAAATATTTTTATAAAAAATTTTGGAAATTTTTAAAAGTTAGAAACTATTTTTTAACCATTTAAAATTGCTAAAACAAACATAAAATAGATCAAAAATAGTAAACCTCAACATAAAATTCCATAAAATTTCCAGAAAGTGAAAAATATGCAAAATAATATTTACGAATTTTTTCAGAATTAAAAAATGTTAGAAAGTATTTTTTAAGTAGTTAAAAGAAAGCAAATAATACAAAAAATATAAAAAATACCAAATTTTAAAATGTAAATGAAATAAAATATTCATGAGATCAGAAATAATTCAAAGTATTTTTTGTGAATTTTTCATAATTTCTGGATAAAAAATAAAAGAGTTATGAATTTTTGAAAATTTAATCATATAAAATATAAAATCAGAAAATAAAATAATGCCAAAAAGATATGGACCATCAGATCAAAGTCAAAATGCATTAGTAAGCTAATCCAATGGACCAGATGCGCTGTGCTTGATATGGACCTTAATGAAACACACATGTAATCAGAAAAAGGGCAACCAATGAAATTAAAACGCTTGGCACACTTTCATTGGTTAAGATAAGACATGTCATCATCTTCAACCTCCAGACACCCTGCAATGGGGATTTTGTGAGATCCTTCAAATGGAAAAATTAGGATCCCTGGCTAGCATCATTGAAATCGTCTATTCAAGACGATTCTAACACAACCATCGCGCCAAATTTATGTAAAGTATGGAGAAAGATATGAATCAAAACACAGAAAAATAGCGAGCACCTTCAATTTTAGATTTCTCTCTCAATTCTCAATGGATTTAAAAATTGTAAGCATCATTAGAATCAGACAAAGGAGAAGAATAGATTAGTGCTTTATTTGGATCCAATTGGTGGAGAATTCTACCTTTTCGAAGTTCAAGTAAGACGCTCTGAAACTGGACTTCCATAGCTTGGATTATGGGTCGTTTTGATTGGTTTAAGTGCTGGAGAGTTTGTATGAAGTTCAAGGATGATGAATACGCAAAGAATTTTGGAAAAGGAAGCTTAAATTTCAAAAACTGAATTCAACAAAAGTGGGTTCGTGTGAAGTTTTGGCAGGGTGTTCTTGGCTCTCTAAGCTTGGGAAATTGAATGGGGAATGCCCCTCAATTTATAGGGAAGTGAACGGGAATGAAAATTTGAAGAAACAAGGAAGTTTGGGGGGAAATTGAGAAAGGGTCAAGCACGAGTGAAGTGTGACTTCATTTCCATCAAAACTCAGCCAAACCTTGCGTCTTGTGTTTAGAAGTCACATTATGGATTTCAAAATTCTGACTTTGTGCAAAATTCAGTTTCAAACTATCAAATTCAAATCTATGGCATTTCCACCTCAAGGGTCCTTAGGGCATAATTCTTGATGCTTTGGAAAGATTAGGTTGCAAGCTTTGAAATGGAAAAATAATGGAATCAAATAGATGCTTGAGCTGAAAGTTACATGGAGTCAAAGTTGAAGAAAAAGAGTTGACTTTCCATACTTAGAAAAATTTCAAACTCTTCTTTAAAAATGACCTATAATCTCTTGCATCCAAACATGGCCTTCCACTTAGAATTTGCTCTTGACTTAAAGATGGAATGAAGTAGACCTCTTGAATGACACTTTTCAATTTTAACCACTAAAAATCCCCAAAAATTGAGCAAGTTATGACTTGTTGAAGTTGGCCAAAAATCATGAAATGTCATATAATCTCTTTCATCCTTAAGGCAACTTCCATCCATTTTATTATTTTGCACATAAAATAAGGCATGAAGTACACATATTTAGGATGATCATGAAAAATGAATGGGCCCAATGTGATAAAAATTGACCAAGTTATGACCATTTGAAGTCACATAAGGAAAATTGGGGATTCATCTGGATGACTTGTAATCTTTCCTCTTCACCAAGTTTCTTCCACATGAAAAATTCTTGAAACTTTTGAAGTGATTTGTTGGTAACTCTTTGAAGAGAAGAATGTTTTTGGAATCACTCAAAAATACCAAAATATGAGCAAGATATGCCCCTCTGAAGTCCAAAACCCTAGCTTCTAGATCAAGAGAATGCTTGGTGGAACTTTGTCAAGTTTGAACAAACTTTTTGTGCCAATATTCTTCCTTTGTGAATATGATTTGTTGAGGATGACGATGAGGACTCATGGCTACCAGAACTACTTCCATACCAACTTCAAAACAACTTCAATGGTGAGGTTTGGATCTCTCAAGCTTTTGACTAGGGCATGGAAATAAACTCATGAACCCATGATGCAACTTGCTAAACCTCATTGCCTTCACCTACATTATTAACATGTAAGACAAACCAATATTGTATTTGTTAATTTAGAGAGAAAATCAAAGAAAAATATCCATGATCACCAAAGAAAACAAGTCAAGGTGCTTAGTGACTCCTCAAAGAGCAAGGTTAAAGATAGGGAGAGGAACAAAAAGCCCTAATGTGATTTTGTGGTGATTGAAACAATATGGTATAATGAAGGGATCTTAGGGAGAAAAATTGGGGTACAACAGCTGCCCTTATTTAAGTTTCTTCTATCCGGAGATGGGAAGGTTAAAAATATTCGTGTCGACGGGATTGAAGACACTTAAATATAAAACAAGCCCTGTTTTTGGCCCTAAGATGCCATGCAAACGTTTATGCATATGAATGCATATGAATGGAACAAAAGAGACGCAAAGTGGCATTGGGGATGCAACATGAAATGTAGAAACAAAAGAGCAATCCCACCAGGAAAAAAAATCACTGGTAAACCACAAGAAAAGAAACAGAGAGGAGGATAACAAGCATTGACGTTCACTGCCGATGTACTAACAACATTCACTGAAGGTAGAAAGAGAAAATATATCATATCGTCGACGTTCACTGACGATGAACTATCAACGTTCACTGAAGATAGAAAAAGGATAAGAAACACCGACGTTCACTGCCGATGTACTACCAACATTCACTGAAGGTAGAAAGAGAAAATATATCATATCACCGTCGTTCACTGACAATGAGCTATCAATGTTCATTGAAGATAGAAAAAAGATAAGAAACACCAACGTTCACTACCGATGTACTACCAACGTTCACTGAAGGTAGAAAGAGAAAATATATCAAGTTTCCCCAAGATTCTAGTGTTTTGCCAAGAACGGGTCTCAACTTCTTCTTTAACCAAGGAAATCTTCCTGGAAAGGGTAATACGTAATCTGTCTCAAATAAAGAGACTCCCACTCATTTTCAAGGAATTTACAAAGAGAAATAACTTTATGGAAATAGCAATATGACTTCCCGGGGACATGCCACGATATTCCTGCTGAGGAGATAAAGTCTTCCTGTGTAAAAAAAATGTTCAAACCAAAACTCAAAAATTTCATAGATCCATAAATCTAATTCAGAAATAAACTGGAGCAAGACGGCCAATGCTGATACATCTTTTGAGAAATAAACTCAAGAGGGAAAACGAAATTCAACTAAGCAAAGAGCGCTGCAAGAAAAGGTCAGAACATCATGTTAATGAACAATGGTTTTTAATCATGCATGATGTATGAGTGCTATCGTGCATATGCTGGTAAAAGGATACATAATCAGTACAAACAAACAAAACCGCCTCAGGTACTAACAACAAATGGGCTAAACTTCAACCAGAAAGATCAATCATAGAAAAGTAAAAGCAACTACAGAAACCAAACCCACTGCCTGCCTTAACTTTACTGAGGAGAAACATAATCCGGATGTAGCCATGTCAAACAAATATCGGGATATAACATCTTTCTTCCGGTTTCATTGGAGAAAACAGCTTTCCAAAAGCAACATGCCTACTGGAGATTGCGATACCAGCCTCAAATAAAGCAGACTGACGCCGGCACAACCAAACTTCATTAGGGGATTCAAGCCTACCTCCCTAGAGAAAAATTTCATCACGAATACTCATTCCAAACAGGAGATACCCTCGGATAACCTTCCTGGGAAATCAAGAAGTAAATATTAATGCCAAAACTTTCATCATATGAGGGAAAACTTGTTGGGGAATCTGAGACGGAGTCTTCTGAACATGCAAACCCCAAAAAACGAATCAAGACCTAACGGGGGATAATGAGATCATAAACCCAATATTGTACCTTGCACCCACTGATATCGTCTCTAACTATTTGAGAAACACACAAGGATTATGCACCTACCAGCAAAATGACCTGAGAAAACTTTCATGAAGGGAGTAAATTTTCTTAAAACAACCGGAGTTTGTTCATTCTTGGGATCACCATTCTTGTTGTCATTGTTTTATCATAAACCCCAAAGTAAATTGAATTGTAAATATCTCTCTTCTTTTTGCAAGCTAAATAAAAATAAGAACACAAAAAGTTAGGCAAAAGCTCGAATTTCATTAATAGAATGGTAGTCTGCGAATGGCGAGACTCCATGGATGATTACAAAGTTTAGGAAATGGTAATACATAATGGAAAAGATACATTGAGATACAATGACCACTATCCCCCCTAACAACTTTTGAAATCCTGAGCAGCAGCTTTTGTTGAAGTATGTTGAGGATCCGAGAAGATTGTTGCTTCAACGATCAAGTCTCGTCTGACGTAGTTACTTGCTAAGAAAGTCCCTAACTTTTTCCTAAGCTGCCATTTCGGGTTTTCAACTTAGAGGGAAATTTATTCTGTTTATGTCTCTAATTTTTGCCTAGACCGCCCTTTCGGGTTTTCAGCCTACCAAGACGCTCCTTTTTTGCCTAAGCCGCCCTTTCGGGTTTTCAACTTAGCGAGATGTTCTATTATTTCTTTAGGAAAAGTATTTCTTGACTACGCCAGCATTCATGGGACGTGGGAACTCCTCGCCATCCAGAGTTTGAACAATTAATGCACCACCAGAGAAGGCTTTCTTGACAACATACGGGCCTTCAAAATTGGAAGTCCACTTGCCCTAGAATCAGTGTTGAAAGACATGATCTTCCTGAGCATAAGGTCCCCTTCTCTGAATTCACGAGGTTTGACCTTTTTGTCAAATGCTATCTTCATTCTTTTCTGATATAACTACCCATGACATAAAGTTGTGATTCTCTTCTCTTCAATCAAATTTAATTGGTCAAACCTGTTCCGAACCCATTCAGCCTCTGTCAATTTGGCTTCCATTATCACACGTAACGAGGGAATTTCTACCTCGACTGGGAGTACAACTTCCATTCCATAAACTAGATAAAACGGAGTGGCTCCTATTGAAGTGCGACTAGATGTTCGATATCCATGTAGAACAAATGGGAGCATTTCATGCCAATCCTTATAAGTGACAACCATTTTCTAGATGATCTTCTTGATATTCTTATTAGCAGCTTCAACAACCCCATTCTTCTTTGGCCTGTATGGAGATGAATTGTGATGGACAATATTGAATTCTTCGCACAGTTCAGTCATCATCTTGTTGTTCAAATTCGAGCCATTTTCAGTGATGATTCTTCTCGGCACACCATACCGGCATATAAGATTGTTTTTGATGAAACGCATAACCACCTGTTTGGTAACATTAGCATATGAAGCAGCCTCTACCCATTTGGTAAAGTAGTCAATTGCTACCAAGATGAAACGGTGTCCATTCGAAGCTCCATCAAATACCATACTCCAACGAGATTCAGGATCGGGACCCTCCTCGGGCAATGGCTCATCATAATCTTTTACTTTTAAGAACATCACATCTTCATCGAGGAATTCGTACTCTGCAGACTGATGACCCTCCACCGGCTGGTGAGCAAGGTAATCTGCCAACACACTACTTTTAATGGCCTTTTGAGTGCGATATTCGATATCATATTCAGATAACAACATCTTCCAGTGGGAAATTCTCACAGTAAGAGCAGGCTTTTCAAAAATATACTTGATTGGATCCATTTTGGAGATCAACCATGTAGTATGATTCAACATATACTGCCGTAAACGCTTTGCAGCCCAGGTCAAAGCACAACATGTTTTTTCTAGCGTGGAATACTGCGACTCACAATCAGTGAACTTTTTGCTGAGATAATAAATGGCAAACTCTTTCTTTCCCGTTTCATCCTGTTGTCCCAGAATACAACCCATGGATTTATCCAACACAGTTAGATACATAATCATCGGTCTTCCTTCTATGGGAGGGAGCAAGATAGGAGGTTCAAGCAGATACACTTTAATACTTTCAAATGCCCTTTGGCAGTCATCTATCCATACACAACCTTGATCCTTTTTTAACAACTTAAGGATTGGTTCACACGTTGCAGTCATGTGGGAAATAAATCTGGAGATATAATTCAAACACCCGAGGAAACCCCTGACTTGCATTTCAATTCTTGGTGCTGGCATTTCTTGAATTGCTTTGACTTTGTCAGGGTCAACTTCAATTCCTTTCTGGCTAACAATAAAACCCAATAATTTCCCCGATCTAACTCCGAAGGTGCATTTATTTGGATTCAAGCAGAGACGATACTTCCTCAAACGCTGAAACAACTCCAACAAATCTTCTATATGCCCTTCTTCAGTTTGGGATTTGACAATCATATCATCAACCTATACTTCGATTTCCTTGTGCATCAGATCATGGAATAGGGTTGTCATAGCCCTCTGGTACGTTGCACCAGCGTTCTTCAACCCGAAGGGCATCACTCTATAACAGAATGTTCCCCAGGGTGTGATAAACGTTGTTTTTTCCATGTCCTCTGAAACCATTCTTATTTGATTATACCCGGAAAATCCATCCATGAATGAGAATACCTTGAATTTTGTTGTGATATCCACTAACATGTCAATGTGAGGAAATGGGAAATCATCTTTTGGACTAGCTTTATTTGGATCTCTGTAATCTACGCACATGTGGACTTTTCCGTCTTTTTTCGGTACTGGGACAATATTGGAAATCCACTAAGGATACACTGATGTCACAAGAAAACCAGCATTAATCTGCTTTAGGACCTCCTCTTTGATCTTTACTTCCATATCCGGGTGGGTTCTTCTCAACTTTTGCTTAACTGGCGGACACTCTGGCTTCAACGCTAAATGATGCTCTGCAATGTCTGTATCTAGATCAGGCATATCTTGATAATACCAAGCAAAAATATCCACATATTCTTTCAACAGCTCAATCAACTCGCTCTTTACATCAGGATGCAACGATGCTCCAATCTTGACCTCCTTCGGATCTTCTTCTGAACCCAAATTAACCACTTCCAAAGACTCTTTATATGACCGAATGGTATTTTCCTCGTGCTCAAGCAACCGTGAGACCTCTTCAAGAATATCATCATAATCTTATTCTTCAGACCCAAACACAGGACATTCAAAGTTGGGAGAGGGTGCAGTGTCATTGTATTCAACGAGTTTTTTAATTAATCTGCACATGTGATTTATGATTACTTTTAGAAACTGACACATATAGCAAGTGATCATGCAAATTAATTTCCAGTTATTATTTATTTTGAAAAGGGTTTTTTTTTATTATTACCATTTCCCAAGAAAAAGGCAGAAAATAAAAGACATAATTTTGGAAGCAAAGACAACTTTTATTAATGATCTTAACAATTATAGCAAACCGATAAGCCCTACAACATTAATACTTCCACCTTGGGCAGAGTGAAAGCTTTTCAAAAGAAAGAAACAGATTAGCAAAAAAAATTACTTTGATACATGTATGCAAGAAGGAATATCAATGGTGACCCAATTCTGAACACGGACTCCATACGTCACATAATTCGGTGCTTCCTACTCTGTGTTATCCTCTTCAACAACATTAATTCCAGAACCAATCAGATGAAGGTAGCCTCCGCTGTGGAAAATATCATGATAACTGTTCACAAAAGACTTCAACTTCAAACTCCCGCCTTTTCCATTCCTCAAAGAGAAACCCAAACTAGCTCTATTCTTGTTCACGGGTGGATCCACAAGTCGTCCCCACACTGCATTATGACCATTGCGCACAACCAACTGTGCATCCTTCAGGGAAACCACAGAATTCTCATTCTTCCTTATGTTATCAATGGATAGGGCTTGGAACTGGGTTCCAACAGTAGCCTCATCCGCTTCTACAATACTGAAAGAGGATAGATGGGATATCAACAACACCTGCTCCCCATTTATGATCACTACCTTCCCTTCACACACAAATTTTAGCTTCTGATGTAGAGTTGAAGTGACAGCCCCTGCTTCGTGTATCCATCGCCTTCCTAGCAAACAACTATACGCGAGAATAATGTCCATTACCTGGAAAGTTATCAAGAACAAGTGTGGTCCTATATGGATGGGCAAGTCCACTTCACCTATGACAGATTTCCTCTACCCATCAAAAGCCTTCACAATGAAGCCACTCGGGCGCATAGGTGTTCCTTGATACTTTAACTTCATGAGAGTAGTTCTTGGTATAACATTCAACGCGGATCAGTTATCAATTAGCACATTGGATAGCGAATCATTCTTGCAGTTCATAGATATGTGGAGGGCCAGGTTGTGATTCCTCCCTTCATTTGGTAACTCATCATCGCAGAAACTCAAGTTCTTACATGACATAATGTTTCCAATTACGCTGCTGAATTGATCTAATGGCATGTCATTCTCTACAAAAGCTTGATCTAGTACTCTCATCAGTGATTCTCTATGGGTGGAGGAATTCATCAACAAAGCTAAGATGGATATCTTTGAAGGATTCTGCAACTGCTGATCTACAATTTTGTAGTCGCTCATTTTAATCATCTTCAAAATATCATCCACTTCTTTCTCCAATGTAGCTCCACTGGTCTCTCCTGCAGTCTTCTTCGGCTCATCATTCTCAACAATTTTCTTTCCAGCAATAACGTCTCTTCGGATAACCGGCGCAAACACGCGACCACTACGGGTCACCCAACTATTATCAGCTATATTTCCAACATATGGCATTGGCTGGATGGGAACTTCCACCCCATCTTCCAAGATTGTAGCGTTATATTTGTAAGGCACAACCTTATCTGATTTATAGGGAACAGGACCTGGAAGACTAATTACCAATGGGGTAACAACTGGTTTGCTATGGTACTCCACCTCAAGGTGAGTGGGTGCACCAAAACAAGGTACAATGACATTTACACCTTCCTCGACACAATCAGCCAACAAAAGACCATTTCCGAGAAACAAATCATCGTCTGAAGAGAAATACTCATCCATGGAGGCATATTCTTCTTCTGACTCTTCTCCCATCAAACAAACTTCAACCATATCAACCTCGTGATAATCATCTCTCTGACCTGTGATCTTGATAGTTCCATTGTCTAACAACAATTGAACACCCTCTCTCACAATAGAACATCCTCGGGAGTCTCGACAGCAAACTATGCAAGATCAATATTGGTGTTCAACCTGACCAGTAGTATGGCAGAAGGTAGCATGCCATTGTACGAGATCTTCATTCAAATGCTCTACTTCAAAAAAATTTGAATTCACCCGGACATCTAGAAACCATATTAACTTCCTCTTCATACTCTGCCCTAGGCCTGATTATATGAATTAGACCTTCATCCATCATCTCCTATAAATTATCTTTTATCTTCTCGTAACCCTGTATGTTTGTACTGGAAATAGCACAACCGGCATGGTCATGCATATAATAACTGAATTCACAAAGGTCTGCATGCATTTTCACCAAATCCCCTCTAACAAGATTAATGTCAAAAATCCGAAAGTCACCTGGACAACCAGCCACCATATTCGCAACACTCACTCCCCCGTGTTTGGGAAGAGGATTATCTTTCACATTAGGTCCCATGTCTTTGAAAGATAAAATTCCAGACTTCACGAACCTTTGCACTTCAGTCTTCAAAGGATAACAATTTTCAAAACTATGCCTTGGTGCTCCATGATGAAAGGCACACGTCTGGTCTGCTTTGTAATACCAAGGCAATGGAGATGGTATTACTGGAGGTGGTCGTTTTTGGACCAACTTCTTCTTGATCAATGCTGGTAGTAGCTCTGCATAACTCATGGGGATAGGTTCATAGTTCTCCCTTCTTTGATTATTCCCTTGGTTCCCCTGCAGGGACTGTCTTTGATAAGCAACGGTAGTCGGAGCGATATTCATAACAGGAGTAACTGAGGCAATTTGTTGGTGACACTGATAATTCCTTCTAGGAACGTTCACCCTCCTCTCTTGTATGACAGCATTGGTATCCCCCTCTTTCTTCTTTGTAAACCCATAAGCTGGCTTTTTCACACCTCCGGATCCTTCACCCTTTGTCAAACGGCCTTCTCTTACTGCCTCTTCTAGGCGGACACCCATTCCTACCAACTCTGTAAAGTCACTTGGGGCACTTTCTACCATTATTTCGTAGTAGAAAGCGCTTAACGTCTTCAGAAAAATTTTAGTCATTTCCTTCTCCTCCATGGAAGGAATCACTTGTGCAGCCACTTCGCGCCATCTCTGCGCGTACTCTTTGAATGATTCTCTGTCTTCCTGAACCATGGCTCTAAGCTGGTCACGATCAGGCGCCATGTCCACATTGTACTTGTATTGTTTTATAAACGCTTCTCCCAAATCATTAAAGGTGTGGATGTTGGCGCTGTCTAAACTCATGTACCATTTCATCGCTGCGCCGGTCAGACTATCCTGGAAAAAGTGAATTAGCAAACACTGTTCATCGATGTGGGTAGAAATTCTACTTACATACATCACCAAGTCAGCATGAGGGAAAGTGTTTCCCTTGTACTTCTCAAACTCCGGGACCTTGAACTTAGTAGGCACTTTAACATTCGGGACCAAACACAGCTCTATCACATTCTGCCCATATAACTCTTTTCCCCTAAGAGCCTTCATCTCTCTCTTCATTCTATCAAACTACTCTTGGAAATCATCCATTCTGTCATAAAGACCCAAGTATTCACTCAGCGGAGGGAAAGGATGACACACATCTTCATTAACAATCGGAACCAAATTCACCGAAGGAGGTGCAACAGGAACATTATGCACCACAGGAAGTGCTGGAGTAACAACATTTGGAACCACTGGAGCATCTTGGGGGAAAAAATTGAAACCTTCAGGTTCTAAATTCTCTGGCATTCCCCACGGATAACCCTGAGGCATACGGTTTTGAACAACAGTCGGAGTAGCAGATACAGAAACAACAAGAACTTCAACATTTGCCCGTGTTGGTTGAGGTTGAACACTCTGTGGCTGATTCTGAGCAACCACCAGAGCTTCCATCAGAGTAGTCAAATTGGCCAAGCCAGCATTCAATGCAGAAACTTCTTCGCATAGCTCACGATTCTCCTGTTCCAAGTTGTCCATCTTCTTTTTGAAATTAGCTCGAGTGTTGTAGTTATGAGTCAGCTTGTTGAATGAAGTAAAAAGCTGGGTAAGGCACCTGGATATGCACAGTAAATGCAAGAAATATGTGCAACATGATGCATGACATGCAATGCACATGATTATTTTTACTTTATCATTTAATATTTCAAGGGATTTAACGTTTATAGACATATTGCAAACATCAAAATAAGAACGCATTTGAAATACTGGAAACTTTTATTATAATAACTTCAAAATGGTTTATAAGGTTCAATCATACCAAGTAAAAGATGAAAATACAATCTAAAAATCATGAGAGAAAGAAACTGATAGAGCTCAATCTATACGTTGGCGCTTCCTTGTGAGCCTGGCAATCTGAGCTCTCAACCTCTGGTTTTCTTCCACTTGTCTGATGGCAACCTCCTTCCAATCATCTGAAGTAGGAAGTGAGTAATCAGCACCTATTTGAGGCTTAGGAGAAAATAAATCCCCTTGCTTCTCCATAGACTCTATTGCTCGACTCTCAAGGATCTCGATCAAATCATCTTTCTCCTTCAAGTCTGCTTTGCAGGAACTCTCTAAAGTCTGGAACTTGTTCTTCCAAGCATCTCTTTCTTGTTGCACACTAACTAAAGCAAGCTGCAACTCTTCTAGATCATCTAATAAAGGAGGAGTGGTCTTCATAAACAAATCAGGCATGGGTGTCTCTCGAGTATACGCCATCTTCAACTGGATGGCTCTCGATCGGACCCACTGAAGATATGGCTCCAAAGAAACAGCACCCCTAGGTCCCAAATCCTTCCTACTTTTCTTATGAATGTGACGCCAGTCCTTCGCAATCTGCTCCCTAGCTTCCCTGTGGTTTTCTCCTTCCTTCAGAAAGAAACTACTCAAATGAATACTCTTCAACTTATCTCTCATTGGATAACCAAGCTATCACCGCACAAGAACATGGTTATAGTTAATTCCTTCCTTTGTACCAAGAAGAGGTACATTAGGTAAACTACCACAACTGTCAATAATCTCCACATCCTGATAAGCTCGATGATACCAATCAATATTCGAGTGAGTAAGTGCCATGATCTTAGGAGCCCAACGAGGTTCCTTCTTGACATCCCAAAAAACATCAGACTGAGGCATATGAGATATGAACCACCGATACAACAAAGGCGTGCAACAGATAATCATTCCCCCATGATAAGAACTCTGAAGATGAACAAAGTAATAAGCATCACCCAACAGTGTAGGAAATGGGTTTCCAACCATGAAAATCCTGATAGCGTTAATGTCGACAAACTTGTCCATGTTAGGAAATAAGAATAATCCATAAGTCAATAAAGAAAATATGGCCTCAAAAGCAACCATACTCTTCATTCTGGAAAAGTAACAAGCTTTCTCCAATAAGAACTGAGCTGGTAATCCTCTAATCCCTCCTTTGGTAGTCATATGGGCTTCCACCTCAGACTTCCCCAGATGAGTCAAAGTAGAAATCTCATGTGGTTTTAGCTCATCCTCCAAACCAGTAAAAGGAACATGATCGGTGACAAGTAAATCCAATAGATAAGAATACTCCTCCAGTGTAGGCATCAACTGATAATCGGGAAAAGTAAAGCAGTGATACACCGGATCATAGAACTGGACCAAGGTCGAGAGAATACCCTCCTTCATCTTCAACTTCATAAGAGGAATAATGGATCCATACTTCTTCCGAAAGTCTGCAGAACACCCGATCTCTAGAATTAGACTGACCAACTCATCTATCTTGGGATCCTTGAAACTATATTTCCACGTCTTTCTCTTTCCAGAATCCATGGTTAATAGTACCTGAGATGTTCACAAATAGTCAACCTTTAAATCCCTTGAAATATTGTTTTCTTCAAAAGATGCTTATGAGTGCATGGATGCATGATGCAACAATCACACACAAGATCACACATATAGGTTTCATAGGTTCAATGTCACGATCATGAGGTCGAAGGTACTACCCATAAGGTATTGGTCTAAAAATTTATCACCTGCCGAACAAGGTTCTAGAGGTTACCAGAGTCTACATCCTTCCTTCAGATATTACCAATTTCCCGATTAACTCGGTAATTTGTAATATTCTCAAGAAAGACTCATCCGAGCATAGTATCACGTGACAACTATTTCCCGATTACTCCATCATAGGTTCCGCACTACACCTAAAAGGCCAAGATGGGTTTGGTATACTACGGTCCTCAGTTTCAGCAGGCTCCCCGGTCGAAAGCAGTATGTCTTCCCGATTACTCGGTAAACAACACTACAATCAAACGGGCCTCCACTAAGTGGGGGATCTCATGCCTCCTTTTTTGGGATTACTCCCTCAAAGTTAACTTGATTATACCGCACGTCCTATCTTAAAATTTGCCCAAGTCCGGGTATAGGACTTATGAGTAATCACCAAGCACCCTGAAAACCAGGAAAATCCAGACAAACATATATACAAAATATAACACATAAATAATAATAGCACATATACAGATATAAACAAAGATATGCTTAACCCACTTAGGATTGACTAGCCTTTGTACAAATCAAAAATAAAAATCTCCACCGCGCTTTATTGTTCCCAAAGGAAAGGGAAAAGAGAGAATAACCCCAAAAGGGGGAAAGATTCAAGGTAAGGGGGTTGGTTATGCAAAGGGAAGGTATTAGCACGCTAAACATCTACGGTACTCCGCAGGAACCTCTTTGTAAAATCTGTATATTTTGGCTATGAAAATGTGTTGTATAGAAATAGATGGTGGAGGTAAGAAAATAAGTATTTTTTATGATTTTTGCACCCGCCGCGGTTGCGAACCTTTAGTGCCTATGTACCACCTTTCGTGCAATAGGGCATCAGGGTAAACATAGTTCCTCTTTTAAAAATTTGAAACACAAATGTGTTGGTTGATTTTAAGAGATAAGACATCATCGTCATTGTCAGTGTGGAAAAAATACTTACTACCCACAATCATGAGAAAGGAGAATTTGCATCATCTCGAATTGGAGGATATGGCTTGGATTTTAAAATCAACCATGCCTCACTCAACACGCAAGTGGAAAATATCTCACTTCAATACATATTGTACAAGTATAGTTGTTTGCATCACTACAAGGATTGACAAGAGTCCAATGTTTTGAGAAAAAGTTTTAAAGGTAAAAGCCAAAGTGGGAAAATGGTTAGAAATGAGATTGGTTGACTTTTAGTCTTCTCACAAAAAACTGTCAAAGTATTATTAAATTGATTGAAATATATTTATGAAAATGATTTTTGAAAATGCATGGACATAAGTCCAAGTTTATTATGAAAGTGGTTCAAGTTTAGAAACAAGAAGGGTTTAAAAAAAGAGGGAGAAGATTTTTGAAATTAAAGAAAATGGGAGGAGAAGAAGATACTATCCTAAAGCATAAGGTAAAAGCTAAGGATAAGGACCATCTAACCAACAAGAAGCCAAAACTTGACATTATGAGCCAAGACATAATTCCCATTCTTTGGATTGAAACCAAGCAAGCAAATATACTAGACCTCTTCAAGTGTATTAATTCTTCACAAAAATTAGGCAGAGTAACGGCTGTATACGGGTGAATTCCAGATTACAGACAAAGGATGTAATCACAAAACCTACACACAAAAACAAACAAGCAACCCAATGTCTTGAGGTAAACCTCAAGAGCTCTATACAAAATAATCAGATAAGATCACAAGGTCTCCAAGATAGGCCAAGGTTTCTAATCCTAAGTCCAAGAAAAAGTCCCATGCTCCATAATTCCAAGGATAGTAACCAAATAGTCCAAGTACCATTAAGAATTTTTTAGGGTTTAAGTTGGTTATAAAGTATCTTAGAAAAAAGAAAAAAGAAAAGCTCAAGTGAGCAAAGTAAAAATAACAAGAAAATAAATGCTCAAGTGAGCAAAGATGAAAATTGCATGAAATGTAAATGCTAAAAGTAAATAGTGCATAAAGCATAAAAGAATAAAAGCATAAAATGAAACAAGTCAATAATTAGTGGTTAGTTGGATGACCATCTTGAAACTTGCATTTGAAACTCATTAGAGGATTGGTAGAACCAAAGCCTCCACACAAAAAGTTGCATTTGCTTTTTGTCAAGTATATCATCCATTTGGAATTCTCACAAGTACCATTTAATGATCAACGATGTTTAAGTGATCCGCGTTGACCAAAGATGTTGTAGATCCATTAGAGGATTGGTAGAACCAAAGCCTCCACACAATAAATCTCAAGATTATTGGATCAAAGAGATCAAATTAACATATTTGGGCTTGCAATCATAAGTATGGGCCACGAATGATCATTTATTCGAATCGAGACAAAATTTAGCGCTATGTTAAGAAATCGTAAGTGGACTTATATGGAAGTCGCACCTATTTTGAGGTTGGTCAATAGCAATATATGCACCATTTGTTTTGAGACATGATATAGAGATCATGCTCCAACAACATTTATTTCAACGGGAAGGGGATGGGATGAAGAGGAATTAGGGTAAAAAAGAAAACCACATTTGAATTAATATTTAATCAAACTATTATTAAAATCATTCATCCATTTTTATGGAGTTAAACTCAACACCATGGATCCATTGATGTTAATAAAGCCATGACAAAAAAATCAACCTAAGATAACCAAAAAATATTCATAAAATGATATATATATATATATATATATATATATATATATATATATATATATATATATATATATATATATATATATATATATATATATATATATATTAAAGAATGGAAAATGTTAAAATAAACTAGAAAATAATGAGGAAAATATCAATTATATTCAAATTAATCAAGAAATGAAAAATAAGACCATAGAAAAATCAGAAATGGGTCCAAATATTTTTATAAAAAACATAGTAATTTTTAAAAGTCAGAAACTATTTTTTAACCATTTAAAATTGCTAAAACAAACATAAAATAGATCAAAAATAGTAAACCTCCACATAAAATTCCATATTTATTTCCAGAAAGTCAAAAATATGCAAAATAATATTTATGAGTTTTTTCAGAATTAAAAAATGTTAGGAAGTATTTTTTAGGTGAATAAAAGAAATAAACTAATACAAAAAATATAAAAAATACCAAATGTTAAAATAAAAATGAAAAAAAAATATTCATGAGATCAGAAATAATTCAAAGTATTTTTTGTGAATTTTTCATAATTTTTGGATAAAACATAAAAGAGTTATGAATTTTTGAAAATTTAATCATATAAAATATAAAATCAGAAAATAAAATAAAGCCAAAAAGATGTGGACCATCAGATCCAAGTCAAAACGCGTTAGTAAGCTAATCCAATGAACCAGACGCGCTGTGCTTGATATGGACCTTAGTGAAACACACATGTAATCAGAAAAAGGGAAACTAATGAAATTAAAACGATTGGCACGCTATCATTAGCTGAGACGAGACATGTCATCATCTTCAACCTCCATACACCTTGCAATTGGGATTTTGTGAGATCCTTCAAATGGAAAAATTAGGATCCCTGGCTAGCATTATTGAACTCGTCTCTTCAAGACGATTCTAACACAACCATTGCGCCAAATTTATGTAAATGATGGAGAGAGATATGAATCAAAACACACAAAAATAGCGAGCACCTTCAATTTGAGATTTCTTTCTCAATTCTCAATGGATTTAAAAATTGTAAGAATCATTTGAATCAAGCAAAGGAGTAGAACAAATTAGTGCTTGATTTGGATCCAATTGGTGGAGAATTCTACCTTTTCGAAGTTCAAGTAAGAAGCTCTGAAACTGGACTACTGTAGCTTGGATTATGGGTCGTTTTGATTGGTTTAAGAGCTGGAGAGTTTGTATGAAGTTCAAGGATGATGAATACGTAAAGAATTTTGGAAAAGGAAGCTTAAATTTCAAAAACTGAATTCAACAAAAGTGGGTTCGTGTGAAGTTTTGGCAGGGTGTTCTTGGCTCTCTAAGCTTGGGAAATTGAATGGAGAATGACCATCATCGGATAACCAAGATGTCACTGTGCAAGAATAGGGTTATAGTTAATTCCTCCGTTTGTACGAAGAAGAGGCACATTGGGGAAACTACCACAACTGTCAATAATCTCCACGTCCTGGTAAGCTCGATGATACCAATCAATTTTTGAGCGAGTAAGTGCCATGATCTTAGGAGCCCAACGGGGTTCCTTCTTGACATCCCAAAAAGAATCAGACTGAGGCATATGAGAGATGAACCACCGGTACAACAAAGGCGTGAAATAGATAATCATTCCCCCATTATAAGAATTCCAAAGATGAATAGAGTAATAAGCATCACCCAATAGTTTAGGAACCAGATTTCCAATTATGAAGATCCTAATAGCATTAATGTCGACAAACTTGTCCACATTAGGAAATAAGAACAATCTGTAGGCAAGTAGAGCAAATAAGGCCTCAAAAGCAAACATACTCTTCATTCTGGAAAAGTAACGAGCATTCTCCAATAAGAAATGAGCTGGTAATCCTCTAATCCCTCCTTTAGTAGTCATATGGGCTTCCACCTCAAACTTCCCCAAATGAATCAAAGCAGCAATCTCATGTGGTTTTGGATCCCCTCTAAACCAGTAAAAGGAACACGATCGGTAACAAGTAAATCCAATAGATAAGTATACTCCTCCAGTGTAGGCATCAACTGATAATCGGGAAAAGTAAAGCAGTGATACACCGGATCATAGAACTGGACCAAGGTTGAGAGAATACCCTCCTTCATCTTCAGCTTCATGAGAGGAATAATGGATCCATACTTCTTCCGAATGTCTGCAGAACACTCGACCTCTGGAATTAGACTGACCAACTCATCTATCTTAGGATCCTTGAAACTGTATTTCCCGGTCTTTCTCTTTCCGAAATCCATGGTTAAAAGTACTTGAGATATTCACAAATAGTCAACCTTTAAATCCCTTGAAATATTGTTTTCTTCAAAAGATGCTTATGAGTAAATGGATGCATGATGCAACAATCACACACAAGATTACACATATAGGGTTCATAGGTTCAACGTCACGAGCATGAGGTCAAAGGTACTACCCATAAGGTGTTGGTCTACAAAGTTATCACCTGCCGAACAAGGTTCTAGAGGTTCCCAGAGTCAACATCCTTCCTTCGGATATTACTAACTTCCCGATTAACTCGGTAATTAGTTATATTATCAAGAAAGACTCGTCCGAGCGTGGTATCGCATGACAACTATTTCCAGATTACTCCGTCATAGCTTCCGCACTACACCTAAAAGGCCAAGATGGGTTTGGTATTTTATGGTCCTCAGTTTCAGAAGGCTCCCAGGTTGAAAGCAGCACGTCTGCCTGATTACTCGGTAAACGACACTACAGTCAAAGGTTCCTCTACTCAGTGGAGGATCTCATGCCTCCTTTTTTGGGATTACTTCCTCAAAGTTAACATGACTATATCGCCAGTCCTATCTTAAAGTTTGCCCAAGTCCGGGTATAGGACTTATGAGTAATCACTAAGTACCCTAAAAACCAGGAAAATCTAAACAAACATATATACAAAATATAACACATAAACAACAATAGCACATATACCGATAATAAACTAAGATAGGCTCAACTCACTTAGGGATAAACCAGCAAAAGGTCAATCTTTCCCCAGTGAAGTCGCCATTTTTCTGTAACGATAGAAATGTTCAAGACTAAGCCATTGGATTGACTAGTCTTTATACAAATCAAAATAAAAATCGCCACCGCGCTTTATTGTTTCCAAAGGAATGGGAAAAGAGCGAATAACCCAAAAAGAGGGAGAAAGATTCAAGGTAAGGGGGTTGGTTATGGAAAGGGAAGGTATTAGAACCCTAAACATCTACGGTACTCCGCAGGAACCTCTTTGTAAAGTCTGTATATTTTGGCTATAAAAATGTGTTGTATATAAAATGGATGGTGGAGGTGAGAAAAGAAATATATTTTAATATTTTTGCACCCGTCGCGGTTGTGAACCTTTAGTGCCTACGTACCACCTTTCGTGCAATAGGGGATCAGGGTACACGTAGTTCCTCTTTTAAAGATTTGAAGCACAAGTGTGTTGGTTAATTTTATGAGATAAGACATCATCGTCATTGTCCGTGTGGAAAACCTGCTTACTACCCACAATCATGAGAAAGGAGAATTTGCATCATCTCAAAGTGGAGGATATGGCTTGGATTTTAAAATCAACACCCAAGTGGAAAATATCTCTCTTCACTACATATTGTAGAAGTATAGTTGTTTGCATCACTACAAGGATTGACAAGAGTCTAATCTTTTGAGAAAAAGTTTAAAGATAAAATCCAAAGTGGAAAAATGGTTTGAAATGAGATTGATTGACTTTTAGTCTTCTCACAAAAATGTCAAGGTATTATTAAATTAATTAAAGTTTATTGATGAAAATATTTTGAAAATGCATGGACCTAAGTCCAAGATTATTATGAAAGTATTTCATGTTTAGAGACAAGAAGAGTTTAAAAAGGAGGGAGAAGATTTTTGAAATTAAAGAAGATGGGAGGAGAAGAAAAGGCTATCCTAAAGCATAAGGTTAAAGCTAAGGATAAGGACTATCTAACCAACAAGAAGCCAAAACTTGATATTATGAGCCAAGATATAATTCCCATTCTTTGGATTGAAACCAAGAAAGGAAATATACGAGACCTCTTGAGAGAACCAAAACATCAGGTGTATTAAGTCTTCACAAAAATTGCGCAGAGTAACAGTTGTATACGGATGAATTCTAGATTACAAACGGAGAATGTAATCACAAAAAAACCTGCACACAAAAACAAACAAACAACCCAATGTCTTGAGGTAAACCTCAAGAACTCCAAACAAAATAATTAGATAAGGTCACAAGGTCTCCAAGATAGGCCAAGGTTTCTAATCCTAAGTCCAAGAAAAAGTCCCATGCTCCATCATGCCAAGGATAGTAACCAAATAGTCCAAGTACCATTAAGAGTTTTTTAGGGTTTATGTTAATTATAAAGTATCTTAAGAAAACAAAATAAAAGCTCAAGTGAGCAAAAGTAAAAATGACAAGAAAATAAATACTCAAGTGAGCAAAGATGAAAATGGCATGAAATTAAAATTCTAAAAGTAAATAGTACATAAAGCATAAAAAAGAATAAAAGCATAAGATAAAACAAGTCAATAATTAGTGGTTAGTTGGATGACCATCTTGAAACTTTCATTTTGGAACTCATTAGAGGATTGGTAGAACCAAATCCTCCACACAACAAGTTGCATTTGCTTTTTGTCAAGTATATCATCCATTTGGAATTCTCACAAGTACCATTTAATGATCAACGATGTTTAAGTGATCCGCGTTGACTAAAGATGTTGTATATACATTAGAGGATTGGTAGAACCAAAGCCTCCATACCATGAATCTCAAGGTTATTGGATCAAAGATATCAAATTAACATACTTTGGCTTGCAATTATAAGTTTGGGCCACAAATGATCATTTATTCAAATCGGGACAAAATTTAGCGCTATGTTAAGCAATCGTACGTGGACATACACCTATTTTGAGGTTGGTCAATAAAAATCTATGCACCATTTGTTTTGAGACATGATATAAAGATCATGCTCCAACAACATTTAGTGCAATAAGAAGGGGATGAGATGAAGAGGATTAGGGAAAAATGATGAATAAACCACTTTTGAATTAAAAATTTTAATCAAACTATTATTAAAATCATTCATCCATTTTGGTGGAGTTGAACTCAACACCCAAGATCCAATTATGTTAATAAAGTCATGATCAAAAAATCAACTCAAGACAGTCAGAAAATAATCACAAAATAATATCATATTTAATATATACATTAAAAAGGTTAAAAAATGTTTAAAAATAGAAAATAATGAGGAAAATATCAATTATGTTCAAATTAATCAAGAAATGAAAAAATAAGGCCATATCAAAATCATAAATGGATCCAAATATTTTTATAAAAATTTTGGTAATTTTTAAAATTGCTAAAACAAACATAAAATAGATCAAAAATAGTAAACCTCAACATAAAATATCATAAAATTTTCAGAAAGTCAAAAATATGCAAAATAATATTTATGAATTTTTTCAGAATTAAAGAATGTCAGAAAGTATTTTTTAAGTAATTAAAAGAAAGCAAATAATACAAAAAATATAAATAATACCAAATGTATAAATAAAAATATGAAAAAATATTCATGAGATCAGAAATAATTCAAAGTATTTTTGTAAATTTTTTCATAATTTTTGGATAAAAAATAAAAGAGTTATGAATTTTTGAAAATTTAATCAAATTAAATATAAAATTAGAAAATAAAATAAAACCAAAAAGATGTGGACCATTAGATCATAGTCAAAATGTGTTAGTAAGCTAATCCAATGGACTAGACGCGCTATACTTGATATGGACCTAAGTGAAACGCACATGTGATCAGAAAAGGGCAACCAATGAAATTAAAATGTTTGGCACGCTATCATTGGCTGAGACGAGACATGTCATCGTCTTCAACCTCCAGACACCCTGCAATGGGGATTTTATGAGATCCTTCAAATAGAAAAATTAAGATCCCGGGCTAGCATCACTGAACTTGTCTCTTCAAGACGATTCTAACACAACCATGGCGCCTAATTTATATAAGGTATGGAGAGAGATATGAATCAAAAACCCAGAAAATAGAGAGCACCTTCAATTTGAGATTTCTCTCTCAATTCTCAATGGATTTAAAAATTGTAATCAGCATTAGAATCTGAAGAAGGAGTAGAATATATTAGTGCTTGATTTGGATCCAAATGGTGGAGAATTCTACCTTTTCGAAGTTCAAGTAATAAGCTCTGAAATTGGACTTCTGTAGCTTGAATTATGGTTCGTTTTGATTGGTTTAAGTGTTGGAGAGTTTGTATGATGCTCAAGGATGATGAATGCGCAAAGAATTTTGGAAAAGGAAGCTTAAATCTCAGAAACTGAATTAAAAAAAAGTGGGTTCGTGTAAGGTTTTGGCAGGGTGTTCTTGGCTCTCTAAGCTTGGTAAAATGGATGGGGGATGAACCTCTATTTATAGGGAAGTGAATGGGATCAAAAGAAAGAGTTAATGATGCGTTTTGGAGGGAATTCGTGTGGGTCTGCATCATGAAGAAAGTGTGACTCAATTTTGATCAAAACTCAGCTAAATCGTGCATTTCATGATGCTAAACACTTTTGGGAAGTTACTAATCATGATTAGAAACATAAATGCATGGAAAACTTGTGATTAGAAGCCAAAACAAAGATTTTAAAATCTGACTTGTAATGAAACCTTAGTTTCAAGTTACCAAATTCAAATTCATGGCATTTCCAACTCAAGGGGTCTTAGGGCATAATTCTTGATGCTTTGGAAATATGAGGTTACAAGCTTTGCAATGGAAAAATAATGGAATCAAATGGATGCTTGAGCTGAAATTTACATGGAGTCAAAGTTGAAGAAAAAGAGTTGACTTTCCATAATTAGAAATATTTCAAATTCTTCTTCAAAAATGACCTATAATCTTTTGTATTCAAACATGGCCTTGCACTTAGAATTTGTTCTTGACCAAAATAGATGGAATTAAGTAGATCTCTTGAATGACATTTTGAAATTTGAACCACTCAAAATCTCCAAAAAATGAACAAGTTATGACTTGTTGAAGTTGGCCAAAAATCATGAAATGACCTATAATCTTTTGCATATTTAAGGCAACTTCCATCCATTTTCTCACTTTGCACATAAAAGAAGGCATTAAGTACACATCTTTAAGATCATTATGGACAAATAATGGACTCAAGGTGATAAAAATTGACTAAGTTATGACCATTTGAAGTCACATATGGAAAATTGTGGATTCATCTGGATGACTTGTAATCTTTCTTCTCCACCAAATTCCTTCCACATGAAAATTACTTGGAACTTTTGAAGTGATTTATTGGTAACTCTTTAAAGAGAAATATTTCTTTGGAATAACTCAAAAATACCAAAAGGTGAGCAAGATATTCTCCTTTGAAGTTCAAAACCCTATCCTCTAGATCAAGAGAATGCTTTGAGGAACTTTGACATGTTTGAACAAACTTCTTGTGCAAATATTATTTCTTTGTCAACAGAAGTTGTTGAGGATGATGATGAGGACTCATAGCCACCAAAACCACTTCCATATCTTGAAATTTGAGAGAAATGTGCTCTTATTACCAATAGGAACAAGACCTTGTTCAATCATGACAACTTCTTCCCTCAACCCCTTGTACTTTTGAATCAATTTTGATAACTTTGAAATATGTTGAACAAAAATAAGCCTTTTCATGAAATTTCTTCCACTACCACTCCAATAGTGATGTTTGAACTCCTCAAGCTATGTTGACTAGGGCATGGAAATAAACTCATGAACCCATGAAGTAACTTGTTAAACCTCATTGCCTTTACCTACATTATTAACAAGTAAGACAAACCAACATTGCATTTTATTAATTAGGAAGAAAATCAAAGAAAAATATTAATGATCACAAAAGAAAATAAGTCAAGGTGCTTTGGGATTCCTCAAAGAGAAAAGCTAAAGATAGGGAGAAGAACCAAAAGCCCTAATGTGATCTTGTTGTGATTGAATCAACATGGTATGATGAAGGGATCTTAGGGGGAAAAATTAGGATACAACACTAAGGACTATTATTATCAATGAAAAGCTTTTATCATTTCTTATTATTTGTACTTATATTTTTTCTTATTATCATGCTTGATAAAAATCCCTGATGGTTGATAAAGCTATTGAATACCTGAAAATGACAAAACATATCATGCATATCATACACCTCATACATTAAGGGTTATCTCAGGACGATATCCTTATCTTGATTATGCTTTTCTTACCCATAGATTAAGACGACTACTCACCGGTACTCAACCAGGAAAAACATGCCAAGGCAGATGGAACAGGTCCAGGCTAACTCATTGAAATGAGGGCCCAGATGGCCACTCAGATGACTCAATTCATGGAGGTCATTATGAATGTGAATCACTGAAAGGATGAGTTGGCTGCTCTCACCAACAATCCGCACCGCAATAAGGCAGATGGTGGGAATCAATGGCTTTATCAAGACATTTATGTTGGACTATGGGACGTATAGGACCAACCTTTTATGAATCTTCACGGGCCTCTCGGCAATCCTTTTCTGTGTTTCAGTAACATGGGGGGTATTTTCTTCCATCTCTGGGACCTTGTCTTATAGGTAACCAAAGAGATAATCAGGGTGTAAGGAACTATCAGGAGCAAGACTATGACTATGATCAAGATCAAGATTAGTTTTCTGTGCGGAGTTCTAAGCCTGAAGTTCAAGTTGAGGAAAAAAGGTATCGACTGTTGGAAGAACAGTTAAAAGTTGTGGAAGGACAAGGAGTATTTGGTATGGATGCCAATGATCTCGGGTTGGTGTCTAGGGAAAAGGTTCCTCCTAAGTTTAAACCTCTAGTGTTTGGAACATACAACGGTTCATCATGTCCCATTACTCATTCTAATTCTTATTTCAGAAAGTTGTCGGTTCATACTGAAGATCAGGGTCTTTTGATTCATTACTTCCAAGATAGCCTACCTGGGGCATCCCTGGAATGGTACATGAAGCTTGAAAAATATGTATTCATGCTTGAATGATCTTTCCCGTGCTTTTGTCAAAAACTATCAGTATAATATGGATATGTCACCTAATCACACTCAGCTACAAAATTTGGAACAGGGGCCAAAGGAATATTTCAAAGAGTACGCCCAAAAATGGCGTGAATTGGATGAAAGGGTGCAACCACCACTCATGGAGCGGGAACTCATTGATATTTTTATGAGCACTCTGCAAGGGCCTTATTATGATCACATGATAGGAAGTGCTTCTACAAGATTTGCAGAATTGGTGATGGCCAGTGAAAGGATTGATGTAGGTTTTAAATTGGGAAAGATTCAAGATGGAAATTCTAGTGGTTCATCAGGAGGTGTTGGTAAGAAGCCATTCAATGTTTACCTTAAGAAAAGGGAGGGTGATACAAGTGTAGTGTATTCTTATAGGGGAAGAAACGGAGATCGTCAGCACCAACAAGACAATGCCATTTCTATTCCTATACCTTAACAGCAAAGGCATAATTATGTTCCTCAACATCATAGACAACAATATACTCCCCGTTAGTACAATAACAATCAACAACAAAGACAACCAAGGAATTTTTATTCCTTGCCGGTATCTCTTACTGAAGCGCTACATTACTTGCTTGACTTAAAGTTAATCAATTTGAAAAATCCGCCCGCACCCACTGGAAGGCTCCCTGCTAATTATGATGCTAACACAAGATGTGAATTCCATTCTGGCCAAATTGGTCATTCTACTGACAACTGTTATGCGTTGAATTGAAAAGTGCAAGACTTGTTAGATGCCAAGGAAATTAAATTTATTCTGGTGAATGGTCTGAATATTGTTAAAGACCCATTGCCTACTCATGGAGGGGCTATTGTTAATATGATTGATGATAGTGGTGAGATGTTGAATTTAGTAAGGAATGTAGAACAAGTGACTACTTAATTGTTGTATGTAAAGAGGTATCTACTCGACAATGATATTATTCCAGGTTGTGCTTTAGACTATGTCAAATTAAAAGAGCAACCAAAGAACTGTAACAATTTGAATGCTGACATCCAATTTCTGATGGATGAGGGTTCCCTACAGTTTGATAGAAAACCAAGATTTTGAATAGTTATCGAGGAAGATATAACTGTGGTATCCATTCCTTACACTCCTGTGTGTATTCCTACTTTATTTAGGATGCCTCATTTGATAATTACAGTACTTGGTCCCATACCATACACTAGTGAGAAGGCCATCCTATGGAAATAAGGTGCTAATGTCTATTACCATGGGGTGAAGAAAGAGACAAATCCCCGTCCTTCTGACAAAGAACTTATTGAAAATAATTAAGCGGATGTTTATAACTTCTCTGGTGTTGGATGAATGACTAGAAGAGGAAGAGTGTTTTGTCCCTCCAATTTACAAGATGTTGTGGATGCCTTAACAAGGGAAAAAGGAAAGCAGTAGGTAATGATTGGTAATCCAAAATTTACTCCATCCAATGTGACTCAGTCAATTCTTGTACCGGGAACTTCTTTAGCTCCTGATGAATTCGAAGAGTTGATGTGAATTATCAGGAAGAGTGATTACAATATAATTGATTAGTTGAGTCATACCCTTCCAAGATGTCTATCTTGTCCTTGTTCATTTATTCAGAACCCCACATAAATGCTTTGATGAAACTATTGAAAAATGATTTTGTGCCACATGAGATAATGTTTAATCAAGTTGAGAATGTCTGTGCTAACATATCTGCTGGGAATGGTTTAGGATTTACATATTTTGATCTCCCTCCTGAGGGGCACGACCATAACAAGGCACTAAATATTTCTATGGAGTGTAGGGGAACTACTTTATCTCGGGTTTTGATGGACATCAAGTCATCTTTGAATGTGTTACCTAAAACAACTTTATTGATGATTGATTATTCTAGCCTTGAGCTACGTCCTAGTGAATTGATGGTGAAAGTATTCGATGGCTCCCAGAGATCAATGTTTAGAGAGGTGGAGTTACCTATCAAAGTTGGTCCTCGTACCTTCACTGCTACATTTTTAGTTATGGATATACAGCATGCATATTGTTGTTTGTTGGGGTGTCCATGGATTCATAAAGCAAGGGCAATCACTTCTACTCTTCATCAAAAACTCAATTACCCTGCGGAGGTAAAAGTGATAACTATAAGCGGTGAAGAAGAGTATATTGTGAGTCATTTGAAGTCATTTTGCTATGTTCAATTTGAGGAAGAGATACATGAGAATCCTTTTTAATATTTCGAGACAGTTCATACAATCAATATTCCTCCTCCATAGCAGAAAAGGAAGCAAGAGACTTTTATATCTTCTGTAAAGGACACCAAATCTATGGTGGAGAATGGTAACCATGAAGGTTAGGGTCAGGTGCTAGATTTTATCCCTAAGTTCAACAAGTTCGTTCTTGGTTTCAGTCCAGGTCAACAGAGTGCAACTCCTAAAGCACCTAGTCTATCTACTCCTGTAAAGTTTTCCCATCCTAGTGCTTCTCAAGAAGGATACACCAATGCAGTTGGTGATGATGGGGATGGTAGCTACAACATTGAAGATTTGTTTCGTCCATGTATTCTAGGCCGAGAACTCAACAATTGGACTTCTGTGGATGTTGCCCAAGTTTCAAGCATTGGGGAGTAATTTTCTTGTTTTCTTTTATTATCATGTCATAATTCATGTGTTCTGCCGAAGGCGTAGTGGATCATTTGTGTAGGGCCACCATGTTTGTTTTCTAAAATTTTGTAAAATCAAGCTTCTCAAATGCACTTTTGTTTTGATGAACAGAAACCATGATTGTCAAAGAAGGCAAAGATTATTGGAGTAGGTAGACAACTTGTAGTTGCTTATTCACAAAAAAATCATTTTCTCACACATACACTCTCTTCTTCTAAATATTTTCAAAGACAAAAAACACTTTGTTTGCGTTCTCAGTATTATGAGAGTCATTACAAAGTTCGCCGCACTAATGCGTCTTTTCAAAAAATATTTTTAAATACACTTACCCTAAAAAGAATTTTCAAAATGAGCTTGCAACTAAGAGCTTGTAGTTAAATACAGATGGAAAGGGTGATAATACTTTCCCTTTCCATAGCCTACCCCCCGAACTCCAAATATTTAAAAAGGTTTTTCCTGTTCTTTTCACCCTTTACTTTTTTGGATAATAGAAAAGTCATTGGCGACTCTTGCTAACCGCGACATTTGCGATAAAACACAAAACCAATAAAGTCAATTCTTCCATCGTATTAAATAACTTTTGTCAAAAGAGTGAAGACCTCACTGAGGAATCTGGGATAAAGGCCTTAGACCATGAAAAGTCGAAATTCAAATGAACCAAGACCTGACTTGGGAAATGGGATCACAAACTCAACACCACACCATACATCATTTGGTATCATCTCTAACTATTTGAGAAATACAAGAAGATCTTACGCATACTAGCAAAAATGACCTGGGAGAACCTTCTTGGGGAATACATACTTCCAAAATTTAAGAATTAGTCATTCCTGGGTTTTTTACCCCAAACTTTTCCCTCCCATTTTAATCAAAACATGCTCATTGAGGTCCTCAATTGCTCAAGGTTGACCAAGAATTGCCTAGACAAATTCTCCTCCTAAGCAATGGACTTCCAACTAGGGTTTCACTTCTCACAAAGAATTTTTGGTTTCAAAGGATTCAATTGATTTCCATGGTCCCTAATATGTCCTCGAGAATTTACATGCCAAGTTTCATACCTTGCACTACAAGCTTGCTCAGTCAATTGTTCAAATGCTTGAAAATCAACTATATTAGGTGAAAAGTCAATTGTGACCAATATATAGTCAAACATCAAGAGTTTTTATCAACATCAACATTTTGAAGTGATATACATCAATTGATCAAATGTTGATCATGATTCCTCAAGGAATGCTCTCAAATCATCATGAATCCAAAAGTGCAAAATTAAGGTTTCCTAGAGAAAGTCAACTGAATTTTGACCAGGCATAACTTTCACATGCTTCATCCATTTTCCCCATATAAAGCTCAATGTGAATAAAATTCAATTCCCAACAACTTTTATTTTTCCATCATGTTCAAAAAATGCATCATTGGAAAGATATGAGCCCATACATTATAGGTCATTTTTAGAGTCAACAAAAAAGACAATTTTTGTCAAGGCAATTTACATCAAGATAATTTATCCAAATTAAAAAAATGGTCAACTTAGACATTGTATGGGACGTCTTGAGCTTTCCAAAAATTCAAATATCATCCACGAAAGATAAAAATTAAGCATGTTATGGTTTGTACAAGTTGGGAAACTTTGAGGAATTTCAAAAAGTACACATTGAGAAAAATTGTATTTTTATACCAATGGGACTACTTTTTGGATTTCAAGCATGCTCATAGTTTCTTAAAGGACCTCTAAGTCCATTTTTGCATGGATTTTATTTTATTTACATTTATTTTTATTTTTATTTAATTTAAAATTAAATAAATGAAGATAAAATGCAAGAAAAATGGGCCATGACTTTTGGGCTTGATTTGATCCATTGAGGGGTCCATAATTTCTTGTAAAATACATCAAAGGAGTCCAAGTTCAAGCATGGATAATAATGGAAAGTGAATAACTCAAAAAGGCATGTTTTAAATCGGTTGGATTTTGGTTTTAAACATTGGATTTATGGCTTGATTCTTGCAAAATTTGTTTACCATTACACTCCTCTATAAATACAGAGCAAGACTGCAAGTTGTGATATGGTGGCAGAACCGACTGTTCTACTGGTTTTTCATTTGTGTTCACAAATATTGCGGTAAGCAAGAGTCGCCACCGACATTTCTTTAATCCAAATTAAGGAAAGGGTGAAAAGAACAGAAAAAGACCTTTTCAAGAATTTTCTAAGTAAGGGGGGTAGGTTATGGAAAGGGAACGTGTTAGCACCCTTTCCATTTGTAGTTTTCTACGGGCTCTTAGATGCTTAGCTCATTTTAAAATACCTTGTGCTTTGTGCTTTGAAAAGTATTTGAAAATGCCTTAGTGCTGCGATTCATTTTATGATAACTCTTGTATAAGTCCTCAAGAATGTTGATAAAGAAAATGTTTTTTCGAAATTTGTTTTTGAAATGTGTAAGTGTAAAAATTTCTTTTTGAGCAACCATTTAATAACTATCTTCTTGTACTTGAAAAAGTCGTTTTTTTCCTCTTTTCCTTTAGACAGTGCTATCCTACTATTAGTGAGTAGGTAACCCTATCGTTGGATGTATGAGGGACATTCGAAGGGACATTTTTATAGTCACAAAGGCAACTGGGCAAGAAGATTTAGTAACTACCCTAGGATTCTAAGATCATATTTTTACAGAGGCAACGTCGAGAGGGTCATCGAGGGACTTATGATCTTTTTTGAACCAGAGGGTAACCACTAAAACCTCTTACGTTTCGAGAGTTGTGACTATTTTCCGAAGGCAACCGAAGTGGGTGTACCCTAGAGGTATATATGTGCAAATGTGTTGTATTCAGTTATTTTTTTTCTTTTTGTTAGCTTTGCTAGCGTTTGGATTTTAATCCTGCCATACAATCCTATTAGTCTAGCAGTTAATATGTAGAGGAATTTAAAGTGCAGGGATTTAAATCTACGTTATTACAATGCTTCAGAGAGAGGGATATTTACATGTCCAAAAATTTGGGTGAAAGAAAATAAAGAATGAATTAAAGAGCCCTAGTTTTAGCTATTACATACTGTCAGGAGATACATTAGTATAAAAATGCAAAAATAAACAACGCGCGCAAATTGAAAATAATGTCTGAGAATCCTAAAGAAATAAAAATCTTTTTGTTTGTTTTTATTTATAGAAGAAAGCCAAGTCTAAGTCTATTTAATTTTAATTTAAATAAAATTTTAAATTAATTAATTAATTAATTTAATTTAATTATTAAAAAAATACTAACCTAATGTTTTTTTTTGTGTTCTGATTTGATTGTTAATTTAAAGAGGAAGACCATTAAGGGGAAATAAACAAAACAAAAAAATGAAAATATAGTAAAAAGAAGAGTCCTTCGACTCAGAGAAGGGGATTGCCCTTCGATCTAGTGGAAGAAATTGTCCCTTCGATCTAGGGGCAAGGAGCTTTCGATTCAGAGGAGGGTGCCCATCGTTCGATCCAATGAATGTAGTTGTCCTTCGATCCTTTGTAGGGTGTGACTTTTTATCCAGAGGGCATTGTTTAAAATGCCTGATGGGTTATACCTGTGAGGGAACTGAATCTGAAAAGATATGTTAGCTAAAATAAAAGCATGACCTGGGTGAAAAACCCAGGTCCTTCGATTATGTGCGCATTGGCCTTATTTATGCTGGATCTGTAACATAAGCGTTAGAAACAAAAGAAAAAATAAGGAACTGGGTATCACACCCAGGTCCTTCGATCATGGATGAAAATTGAATGACTATGACGTTCAAAGAAAATATAGAACTTGATTTCTTACATTTTCCTTACCAACCGTGGTGTACAAATTTGTGGTGTTGGAGATGCCTAGCATTTGGGCACGCTCTCTACAAACTTCAGGGAGTGAATGGAGTGTTGTTGAGGATCCTTTCGATTTGGATTACTTAGGAGATTTTTGATAACCTTTGGCGTGGCTTCTGAAGAAGCATGTGCATGTGAGGTAGTGTATGTGTGGCAGGAGTGTTTCTTTCCTTTCTATTGTTTATTTTTCTCTGCCCTTTACAATGTGCCTTAGGCCTTTATTTATAGGAGTTTGATGGGAGTGAAAACGGAATGGGACAGCTATTAACTAGGCTTTGAAGGCCATGAGAGAAGAATCCAACACATTGAAAGTTGGTCATATTTGGATAATTCTTGCCATTTTGGAATTTTGAATGAACCTGGACACATTTGACTCTTTCGAATACCTTCCATCCTTGCTCTTAGATTGTCCCTAAGTTGCTTCCTTTGAATGGCTCAAGTCTTTCCCTTTGATTGACTCTTAGTTACTTCCTTCGAATATCTCAAGTTCTCATCATTAGGGGCTCTACAATTGAGCCCCTACTTAGCTAGCCCAAACGAAAACTCTTTTCTGGACAATTGAAGCTTCCTTTGGCATGAATGTGCTTGTGCAGGAAGCTTGAGTATGCCAATATGTTGGATTTTGGGCCAGCAATCATCTTTTCATATTTCTCTTTCATTTTTACCAACTAGATCCAATCTTTTCCCAAACCCTTTTTTCAGACAACACTCAGTGTCCCTTCGAACGGGCCTTTGAATGCTCCTTCGAAATGGATTGTTTACATGTCCTTCGAATGGTCCTTTTTCCCAGTGTGCTAGCAAGTTGAGGGGTCTTGGCCTTGTGCATTCAAAGCAAGCACAAAGGAAGTCTTTTCCTTATGCATTGAAGGAAATTATAGAATCAACCTTTTCCCTTGTGAATCCTAGACAGGTCTGAGGGAACTTCTACCTTTTGGATCGAAGGCCAGTTGAAAGTAGCCTTGGACTTAGTGAATCCAAGTGAGTCAAAGGTTACATGAAGAGGCCTTTTGACTAGTCAATCGAAGGGAACATGTAGAGGTCGTTGGCCTTGTGAAACTTGGACAAAGGCTTTCTTGAAGGGGAACCAATGCGGAATCGAAGTTGATGGGCCAATGTTTGGTCGAAGGGTTTTAGGTGCCTAATCTAAGATTGTGAGACAAATATCGCTCGAAGGGTTTTAAAATCCCAGTCGAAGCTCCTTGTCTAGATGCCAATCAAAGACATTTTTGTTCACCTTCCTATCGAAGGATATTGTTAACATGCCAATCGAAGGACACCGATCAGATGCCAATCGAAAGACACTGTTGACATGCCAATCGAAAGACACTTAACCATCATTCAAAAAATTTTATTTTCTTTAGGAAAGTGTTTGTAACCACCCATGTAAGAGAAAACCTTGGGGGAAATGAGAGGGGAAATTTTGGGGTACAACAGTTGCCCCTGTTCAATCTTCTTAAACCTGAAGATTTAGAATGGCTTGTCTGCCTTTCGTGATCTGAAGGTGGAAGAGGATTGAACACTAGAGTGCCCAGAAATTTTCACTCGCATGAAGTAACACTGATGGTTGATGATGGCAAGAATGGGCTTACAAATGCCATTTGGAGAAGATGACTGGGAGTCGCCAGAGATGGGCTTAAACATGCCATCCAAAGTAGATGCTAATTTCCTAAGAGGTCTCTTTGTGGGGGTTTCTGTTCCTACTGTCTGAGAAGGACTCCACTGGGGAATGTGGGTTTCTGTTGTTCTCCCGCTTGAGGAAAACTCTATTGGGAATATAGTCTAGGAGCTTCAGTTGTCCAAGACTCTACCGAGGAGTTATCTCTGTACTAGAGAGATGAGCGTTTGTTGCTTTCTGGTTGAAATACAGGCTTCACAGTAACTTGCTGGGGATAATGGGATTAACTGTTACCTGAAAATGTATTATAAAGAGCCGGTGTAGGGCTGTTGTCGTATGAGTATACGTTAGTCCGCATCCGGAGATATATGAGAAGAAGCCTGTGTGGGGCTGCTTCATGATGAGTCCGTGTTAGACTGCAACTGCATGATGAGAAGGAAGCCGTGTAAGATTGCTTCAGGATGAGTCCGTGTTAGACTGCATCTGGAGATCATGAGAATAAATTCGTGTAAGATTGCTTCGTCTGGTCATGTAGATAGTTTTCTTGTCTGGTTTATGGTATTAATCTACAAATAAGTTGTTCATGGATAGTTGTCCTATCTGATTTCAGGTATTAATCTGGAACTTGAAAAATTGTCGGTCGTTGAGATAGTTGTCATGGCTGGTTTCAGGTATTAATCTTTGACCCGAGAAAGAAAGATAATTTTCCCACCTGGTTTTGGGTATTAATCTTTAATCTCCTCATGTAGATAGTTTTCCTGGCTTGTTACAATTATTAACCTACAGTCGATCATCTATAGATAGTTGTCCTAGCTTGTTACAGGTATTAATCTAGAACTTGTTTTTGTTGGTCGTTGAGATAGTTGTCCTGGCTGGTTTCAAGTATTAATCTCTGACCTGAGAAAGAAAGATAGTTTTCCTGGCTTGTTACAGGTATTATTATTCAATCTCCTCATGTAGATAGTTTTCTTGGCTTGTTACAGGTATTAATCTACAATCGGTCGTCCACGGATAGTTGTCTTGGCTTGTTACAGGTATTAATTTGGGACTTTGCAATATTGGTCACATAGATAGTTCCCCGTCTGGTTTCGGGCAATAATTTGTGGCTTGCTGTGTTTGTTGGTAAACCTGTCTTACTTCGGGAGTTCATACCACTTGACTGTGTAGATTGTTTCACCGCCTGGTTTTGAGCATTAATCTTTGACCTGCTGCACAGGTTGATAGTGTTTGTCTGCCGGCAAACTCAACCTGAAAAGGTAAAGTCAGTTTCATGCGATGTTATGATGTATGAATTGCATGATGCTCTCAAAATAAATAAGATTGTGATACATGCATTTATACTGAATATGCTATGATGTTTGCAAAATGATGTATGAATGCGATGTATGAACGCGTCAGTTGTTCCATTGCAATGTTGTAGAATTGGGGAAAATAAATCCTTGATTGTAGCTGGGGATGAAGAGTGTAGGTCTTCAGATTTGTTGAAGTTAAATGTTGGGAGATGATCTTCCGTTGTTAGAGAAATAAACTCTGTTGGGGAAGGAAAACTCTGTGAACCACTTGGAAATTGTTAGAGTGAATCATGATTGTATTTGGAGATGTATTGAATAAGTGTCAGAATGATATCCGTCTCTGGATCGTACCTGAATCGTTTCTAGAGGAGAATCTAGAATAAGTGCAAGGATGACATCCGTCTCTGGATCGTACCTGAACCGTTTCAAGAGGAGAATTTGGAATAAGTTTCAGAATGATATATGTCTCTGGATTGTATCTGAACCGTTTCTAGAAGAAAATCTGGAATAAGTGTCAGGATGGCATCCATCTCTAGATCATACCTGAACCGTTTCTAAAAGAAAATCTGGAATAAGTGTCAGAATGGCATTCGTCTCTAGATCATATCTGCACCATTTCTAGAGGAGAATCTGGAATAAGTATCAGGATGACATCTGTCTCTGGATCGTGCCTGTAACATTTCTAGAAGAAAATTTGGATTAAGTGTTAGAATGACATCCGTCTCTGGATCGTATCTGCACCCATTCTAGAGGAAAATTTGGAATAAGTATCAGGATGACATCCATCTCTGGATTGTGCCTGAACCATTTCTAGAAGAAAATCTAGAATAAGTTTCAGAATGACATTCTTCTTTGGATTGTATCTGCACCGTTTCTAGAGGAGAATCTGGAATAAGTATCAGGATGACATCCATCTCTGGATCGTACCTGAACCGTTTATAGAAGAAAGTCTGGAATAAGTGTCAGAATGACATCCGTCTCTGGATCGTATATGCACCGTTTCTAGAGGAGAATCTGGAATAAGGATCAAGATGACATCTATTTCTGGATCGTACCTGAATTGTTTCTAAAAGAAAGTCTTCTTTATTTAGAATGTTTCCGCAGGGGATGCATGTTTTGTTGTTTTGAGAAGAAATCCATTAGGGAACATTGATTTTGCTTGATTGTACGTGCTCTTTTGATGGGATTCACATTTGATGCCCCAAGTGATGGAGACTCGCCCCGGCTATTCAGGAATTTATGAGATTTTCTTAGAATTTTGACTTGACGGCCCAAGATGTGTTATGCACCATGTCATGTCCCCTGATTATGGAAGGCCTGTTGCTGGAAACGTTTTTCCATCTGAGGTGATTCTGTTCATCAAGAGGATTTTCGTTCATTGAATATTCGTCTATGATTTTCTATGTTGTTGAACAAATAGTCATATGTAAGCGATGGTATTTTAAAAATGCACAACTTATGTCTGTCTTGAAGTTTGAAAATTCATTTTTTTAGTAAAACAAACAAATTTTGTAGGAGTGTGATATCAACTCAGGATTTAATAGCAAACATTATAGGAGTCAGGATACCTTTGTAATAATATGCTTTCGAATTAACCCATGCTTCAGTTAGGACTTTTAAGGGTTGTAGCGTGGACTGGTTCACGGTTTAAGAAACAAAGGAGTACATACCACTCCAGGAACCTTGAATTTTGGTGGGATGACCATTCCAGGAGTGCATACCATCCCTTCTCGATGCTTAGAGCATCCTAAAATAAGCAGACCTCGTCGCTTCGCTACGTTAAGATTCTAACACTCTAATCTTTCAATTCATGCAATTTAAATGGATTTGATGCATAAATCAATGTTGGTATTGTTTTTTAGGTTTGTTTTAACGTATTGCATTTAAGGTTTAAGGCATGAATCCAAAAAAACCATTGCTAGGGCATCCTACGACATTTTGGTCGTATCTCCATGTACAATCACTTTCAGTCCAAACCAATGTCATGGTTGGATTCACAGCATGCTATTTAGGGGGGGTACGCTCGACCTACGGTTTCAAATCTCTTTATTTTGCAAGTTAGGGTTTTGGAGTGGCCGGAGAAGAAGGTGGTCAACCACTGTGGATGGTGGTTTGACCCCTCTGGAGCTTGCGTGTCAAAATCTATCATTATGATTGGCTCATTCAAATTATGGGGGACCTAATACAGCGCGCGCGTGTACGCCTCAGCATTTCATGATGTTACACATATTTTTCCAGTTAGTTGTTTGTATTAACGATTGACAGGTTAGTTGAGTGGTAAAGCAAGCCTATATACTGGGATGATACCTCGGTTCGATACCCAGGTCTGGATTTTTATTTTTTCTAACGTTTATATTCCAGATCCAGTGTTCACAAGCTATACGCGCGCACCATATGCCATCAGATCCACACCATCAGATCTCAGTTGACCTGGATCCAGCTTTCTACACACGCAGCTCATGATACACTTCTTGGAGGCCACCATAGAGGATCACACAGCATAGTCTGGGCTCCCTGATTTGGGCCTAACAAAGTTTTGGTTCATACCCTCCTAATTGTTTTATAATATGAGGCCCACCCAATCCTTTTTTGTTTTGATTTTAATCATTTATTTTTAATCTTTTTTATTATTTTAATCATAAAATTAGGAAAAAAAACACATCAAATATTTAGATTTAGGTTTTTTTCTCCATAAATTAACTTAACTAATTATTTTAATTTCATTTCATAAATTAAAAACAATTAGAATTAGGTTAAAAATTTTAATATTTCCTAAACAAAAATGCAAAAAATATTAGTTTTGTTTTAGGATAAATTTTAAAATTTATTTTCTTTTTATTTTAACTAATTAAGTTTTAATTTAATTTAATATTTTTCCCAAATAAACATAAAACATCAAAAAAATATTTTCCTAATTACTTAGACTTTTTAGGGTTTTAGACGTCGTTTCCAATTCGCGTGTGTTTAGATAGTTTCGCATTATAATTACCTTTTCTTATAAATGTACCTGCTTCCCAGTTTGTAATAGTTAAAAACTAGGACATTTAATGATTTTATCTCCCCAAATTTTGGACTTGTAATTTCCCCCTCCCCGAAGCCATGTAATAGTTAGATTTAATTTACTCACTTTAAATTCATGTATGTATATGAACTGTTTAGATGTATGGTATTAGGATTGCATGACAACAATTAAAAACAAAACGTTAGTAAACCTAACATCAAGATAAATAATTGAAACACAACGCACTTGCACATGCGCACCTCTAGGGTATTCCCACTTCGGTTTCCTTCGGATTACAACAATCACAACTCTTGAAACGTGAGAGATTTTAGTGGCTACCTTCCGGGTTAAAGATCACAAAAATGACCCTCTCGATGTTGCCTCGGTATGATCTTAAAACCCTAGGGTGGTTACTAAACTGTCTTGCCCAGTTGTCTTTGTGACTGTAACAACGACCCTTCGAATGTCCCTCAAACATCCAACAATAGGGCTACCTATTCGCTAATAGTAGGATAACATTGTCTAAAGGAAAAGAGGAAAATAACGAACCCTTTCTAGTGAAGTAGATAGTTCTTATATGCTTGCTCAAAAACACTTTTTCAAATACACAAAACTCTTTCCAAAAACATTTTCAAAACACTTTGTATACGTTCTCAATAATACGAGAAACATTACAAAGTTCGCCGCACTAAGGCGTATTTTCAAAATACTTTTTTTCAAACACATAAAACACAAAGTATTTTCAAATGAGATACCATCTAAGAGCCCGTAGATAACTACGGATGGAAAGGGTGCTAACACCTTCCATTTCCATAATCTACCCCCTTACTTAGAAATAATCTCGAAAGGTCTTTTTCTGTTCTTTTCACCCTTTCCTTTGTTGGCTAAAATAAAAATCGGTGGCGACTCTTGCTAACCGTAACATTTGAGAATACAGACGCAAAACCAGTATAATAGTCATTTCTCCCACCATATTACAGAACTGGCGACTATGTTGGCGATTATAAAAAGTGGGGTTACCTTAGAGTTAGGTCATTTTAAATTCTCTTTCCTTATGTATTTCGTATGCTTTATTTTTAAAGGGTTTGTTGGGGTTACTGTTAAAGATCCTATACCCGAATCTGGGGCACTTTTAGGTAAAAAATAACAGATCGTGGAGATTGTACGATGTAGACCAATATGGTTGAAGCGATGGTTGCGTTAGTGCGACACATTTGTTGGTACCTGTATCCCTTGTGTTAACTCGAGGAGAATACGGGGCCGTTGTGTGGTGTCATAAACCACTAATTGACCGTAGAACCTTAGTTGAACAAACTCATCCGTTAGAAAAGTAGTGAGATAGCCGACCTCGGTATAAAGATGAGGATTGGTTGATACTTGATACTACACTCACTGAGGTCGGACTTTCAGGATATTTTGGTTACGAGAAAAGACCGCCTGAGCTAAAATAATGCTTCATAAAGAAAGATCAGTGATATTGAGACTCTTTACAACCCGATTACTTTTCTATAACAGATTGAACCAACTAAACATCAAGAGGGTATTTACCTGTAAACCCCATGCAAGCCTAAACCTAAGGTCTTGTGTGCTTTGCTTGTGTGTGATTAAATTATTCAAACATAACATCAGGCATCATACCATCCATTTTCATTTCACTAACCATTTCAAGGGCCGAAGGAATTTATCTTTATTTTGTTTTGCAGATCATGGCTACCATTCATAGAAATACCATCTAAATCAGATTTGTGAGAGTACCTCTCCAACTCAAAGAGATAGTATCAAGGGTTCTTGAGACTTCCTCGTTCACCAAAAAATATGGTCGACTTCTCAACCTGGTTACCTCAAGCTTTGATGAGAAGATGATGGGTGTACTCTTTCAGTTCTTTGACCCCAAACACCATTTCTTCACGTTTCTCGATTATCAGCTGGTACCCACCATGGAAGAGTTATCTCAATTATTGGGTGTACCTATTCTTGATCAGGTTCCTTTCATCGGTTTAGAGGAAGCTCCAAAGCCAGAGGTTATTGCAGCAGCCTTGCATCTGAAATGGGCCGACGTTATATCCAACTGGTAAACAAGAAGTGGAGTCAAGGGTTTCCTAGTCAAGTTCCTATTAGAAAAGGATAAATTGTTTTGGGATGATTTAGATTTCCAAGATTTCGAAGAAGTCCAGGCTATTCTAATTTATGGGTTAGTACTATTCCCTAATCCGGACTTACTCATAGATGTGAATGTTGTCATGATTTTCTTCTCTCGTAACCCTGTGCCAACTTTGCTTGGAGATATCTTGCATTCCCTTCATGCTCGCACCATGAAAAGAAGAGGGGTTCTGATGTGTTTTATACCATTGTTGTCTAGTTGGTTTATTTCTCACCTTCCTCAATCAGTATTGAAGAATGAGCAAGGTTTGGGTTGGTCGCAAAGGATAATGTCACTTTCTCACTCGGATATTCTTTGGTACTCCAGGTTTTTGGGAGATGTATCTATCATCAAGCGCTGTAGGGAATTCCCTAATGTCCCACTCCTTGGCATTAAGGCGGGTATCACTTATAATCCTTCTCTGGCTCTATGACAGTTTGGTTATGCTCGAAGGGATGGTCCCCATGATATGCTTATCCAAGGCATTATGTTCAACTATGAGGATGATGTTCAAGGGTATCATCAAAGGTTCATATGAGCTTGGGGCATGGTAAATAAGGTGGATAACAAGACGTTGGGGCATAAGACTTCCATTCTTATGGATCCTTATCTCAAATGGGTACGAGCTCATGCCTAAAACCTTAAGATGCCGTATACAACCATCTTGCCAGTGATTGTGGAGCCTATTGCCGAAGGAGATGTTCTTTATACAGTTCTCTATCCTGACATGCCCACTGATCTTAAAGAGTTGCAGAGATCCTGGATTCAGTTGAAGAAAGAACGAGATACCTTTAGAGATCAATTATACACCAGTGAGAAGAAAGTGTTAGAGCTCATGAAGCAACTTCACAAAGAAAAAAGTCTTAATGTCTACCTCGGCACAAAGATGGAGCGCCCATGGGAGACTTGATTTCTAGATTTTAAGAGTTTTAATTTTCGAGTGTAAGCCTAAAAGGCAGTTGTAATTTGAATTCTACTAATAAAATCTTTCTTTCATTTTGGTTCGTAAGTTTAAATTTCCCGAAGTCCTTGAAAGCATCGCATAAATATGTCATGCATATCGTTACATTAAGCATGTATTTCAAGACAGGTTTCTTATCTTTTCGCTGTTTATTTCAACAAAAAGAAATGGATCTCGAACAAAGAGTTAAGGATCTTCAAGCATAGAATGCTCAATTCCAACAGATGTTCCTGGCTCTGGCTAAGGGACAAGAAGATCTAAAGGCTTTCATTCTCAAAAAGAAGACAAAGAAGGCAAAGAAACCGACTAGCATATTGAATAAGGGAAGAAGATTTAGAGGACCAGCCAAGCGAGCTCTGGAATTGACAACTCCACGAAATGAGGGGGATAATCAGGAAGAGGAAAATAATAAGACAAAAGAAGAGGATTACATCCCAAGGACTGATGAAGAAGAAGTAGACTATGCTGAAGAACAATACCCTCCTGCTAATGAAAATTATAAACAGCTGGATGATCGTCTCAATGCAATGGAGATTCAGAGGGTACCTGGTCTGGAATTTGAAGAGTTAAGACTGGTCTCTAGAGTGGTCATCCCGCAGAAATTCAAAGTTTCTGCATTTGCAAAGTATGATGGTGTTTCCTGTCCCAATCTGCATTTAAGGTCTTATGTTAGGAAGATCCAACCCCACACAGCTGACAGGAATTTATGGGTTCATTTATTCTAAGAGAGTTTTTCAGGGACACAGTTGGAATGGTTCTATCAACTGGAAGGAACCAACATTCGCAATTTGGGAAGATCAGGCTGTTGCTTTTTACAAGTAGTATCAATATAATGCTGATGTTTCTCTAACCTGTATGCAACTTCAAAGCATGTCTATGGGTTCTAGTGAGGGTTTCAAAGATTATGCATAAAAGTGGAGGGATCTTGCAGGAAGAGTCCAACCTCCTTTGTCTGATAGAGAGCTGGTAGATATGTTCTTCGGTACTTTGTTAGGCCCATTTTTCAACCATCTGATCGGAAGCTCTTCAGCTGGGTTCACCGAGCTGATATTGACGAGAGAACAAGTAGAAGATGGCATTAGAAGTATCCAAATTCATGGGGTTGCATCTTCGAGTGCTGTTAAGAAGCCTTTCAGTGGGAAGAAGGAAGTTAGTTATTCCTGTGGCCAAAGAAATCAAGGTAAAGATGCGCCTAGAAGACAATTCAACGACAAAACAATCAGTGCAGGAAAGATGCACCTAGAAGACAATTCACCAGACTCAACATGCCCTTATCTCAGGTAATGCAGCATTCATTGAAGGCTAGCTTGGTCACTCTAAGGTAGCCTCCTCAAAATCCAAACCTTACATCTCCCTATTATAATCCAAATGCCCGGTAAGCCTACCACTCTAACAGTCTAGGGCATGATACGAATGATTGTTGGGCTCTAAAGAATAAAGTTCAGGATCTTATTGATGCAAAGGAGATTGAATTTTACCCTCTTTAAACCCCCAATGTGATAACTGCACCAATACCAAAGCATGACCAGGGTATTAATGTTTTTGATGATGTTCTGTTTGTTTCTTCTGTGGATGATTTGACTACTCCTTTACAAATTGTTAAGAAGAATTTCTTACAAACCGGTTTATTTCCTAGCTGTGTGAAAATAGCTATCATTGTGAGTCCATGCCCAATGGTTGTTGTGATACGGTGGCAGAACCCACTACTTTGAAATGCTGGTTTGCATTTTGCGTTTTTGTGTTTGCAAAATGTCGCGGTAAGCAAGAGTCGCCACTGACTTTTATTTCATCCAACCGAAAGGAAAAAAGTACAAAAAAAATCCTTTTTCGAGATATTCTGAGTACGGGGGGTAGATTATAGAAAGGGAAGGTGTTAGCACCCTTTTTATCCATGTTTTTCCATGGGCTCTTAGGTACTTGCTCATCTTTTTAAAATTTGCTTGTGTATGTGCTTTGTTTTGAAAAGTTTTGACTTCGTGATAACCTTTGTACCAATGATCAAAGGTGTGACAAAGTTGTTTTAAAGATTGTTTTGAAGAGTGTAATTGCGAAAAGTTTGATTTGAGCAAGTACCTACTAGCATCTACCTACTCTAAAAAAGATTGTTTCTATTCTTGTTTCCTTGAGACAACGCTATCCTACTATTAAGAAATAGGTAGCATTGTCGTTGGAGTTGTAAGGGTCAATTCGTAAGGGACGTACGATCACTATAGCAATGTTAGGGCATCTTAGTAATAACTCTAAAGTCTTAAGATCATATTCGAGGCAACATTTCTGAGGCGACGTTTCCGAGGCAACATTTCCGAATGGGACTTTTGATCTTTGTTAGACAGGAGGGCAACCACTAAGACACCCTATACTTAATGATCGTTTACCGAAGGAAACCGAAGTGAGAGTATACCCTAGGAGTGCACATGTGCGAGTGATTTGATTTCAGTTATTATCTTAGCACATTAGGGTTTTCTAGCCATTTTAAATTATCATGCAATCTTGTCATACAATCCTATTAACATACATCTAAACAGTTAATATTTGCAAAAATTAAAATGCGAGAAAATAAACCTACGCTATTACAAGGCTTCGGGGTAGGGATTAACTACATAGCCAAAAAACCCGTAAAAGACGATAAATAAAGAAAATCCTAGATTAAACTATTACATACCATAGACAGTTACATCAATATTGCAAAAAATAATAAAAACACGCGATGAATCGAATGCAAAATAATTAGGGTTTTGACCCCAACTATACCTAATTGTAATTTAAAGAGAAAATCATTTTTTGTCGTTTTTGTTATTTGGGACAATAATGTTCAAATAAATAAAAGAACCTAATTACTAATTAATTTTAATTAAGAAAAATAACTAAATTAACCTATTTTTTCGTATTTTTATTTTGAGAAAGAAATGAGTATTAAATCAAGAGTCTAACCCTAAATTTTCTAATTGGTTTTAATTATATAAAAAAAAGTTAGAATTTCCCTAAATTAAATTAAACTAAATTAAATTAAATTTGATATAAAAAAAACCTAATTCTAATTTTTTGTAAACTCTTGATTTTATGATTTTTTGTGAAAAAGAAATTAATTTTGTTAAAAATAATTAAGCAAATAAAATAAAATAAAATAAATAAATAAAAAAGAAAGAAAAATGGGCCTGATTGTTCAGCAAAGGGGGGGGGGTGAATCTGATTTCTTGGCCCAACAACTCCTGGCCCTTTTGACTTTGCCCAATCTTGTGGGCATGCTTGACTCAGGCGCATGGTGGTCCTTCATTGTGGGCACATTTGTTGAGAAAATAACAAAATGCACACGCCTGGGATCGAACCCAGGACTTGTGCATCAAAGGCTAACATCCTCACCATCTGCGCTAACATGTCATTTGTTATAATAATGAAATAAATGGAATATAATGCAAACAACGTGCCACGCCTCCCAAAATGCACGGAAATTCAAACGAGCCATTCACACACTGCCACACCATTGTCTTCTTCATTGATTCTGTCGTTTTAGATAAAAGGACTTTTACCTACGGATATCAAGCGTAGGTACAGCCCCTGCTCATTCCAAAATCCTGTACGTGTATGATAAATGAAAACCAATGGTACAAATCAACTCGTTTCAACCTCACGAGTATCATGGTACCATTATCAATGTCCAATTATTCTTGTATAAGAAACCGCTAAAAACAAAGAAAGAACCCTAGCCATGGCAGCTTTACGTTCAGTCAATAAAAATGAAATTGAATATAGTCATTAGCTTGCAAACATCTCAATGATTATAAATATGACAATCAATCATGCTAAATATGTCAGAATCAATATATTCGAATTCAAGAAAATAAGCAAACCGTGTGAATGTCACAGGGTGATTCTGAGCGTGGGGAGGCTTGCTAACAATTGAAACACAATCCTGGGACGTCCAACAAATGATTGGCATGGTTAGAACGGCTTGAGATGGCCTGCAACTTGGAATTTGGTTTGCACTTTTTCCTTGAATTTTTGCAATTGGTTCTCTGCCTTTGCATGCCTCCAGCCTCTCTCTTTGGTCTGCCTTCGTTTCTCATGTATACTAGAGTGCATTAGGGTTAAAGTTTGTATAAAATCTTTTCTAATTATGAAGATTGATCAATGATTTTATCCTTGCACCAAATCTTTCCAAAACAAGCAATTTCAATCTTTTCTGTCCATATGAAGCCTTGCACGATTTGATCTTGTCTCCAGCTGTATAATGAATCTAATCATGCACAAAATCTTAAGGTTTTATTGATTTTTGATATTTTCATTATTTTATATTGATTTTATTTGATTTAAATGAAATAAAATTAAAATAAATGACAAAAATAAAAGAATGACAAGTGGAAGGGCCCATGGGTCGTGGATCACATTATAAACTCAATGCAAGCATAAAAGGTTGGGCCCATTTAGCAAAAAATACAATTTTGGACACATTTGACTTTTGGCAATTTTGCAAAAAAGGTCAACTTGGCCAATGCATAACTCTCACAATTTTGACCCTAGAGATGTGTTATTGGACTTTTTTAGAAATCTTAGGATGTACTCTAAGAAACCCTTTTGGTCTCATCTCAACTGAGTCTTCCATGTTCATGTATGAAGCTTTGACCTAAAAGGTGTTTTTGTTGACTTTTCAAAATGACCTATAATGTCCAAAATCATATCTTCTTGTGAGTGCATATTTTTAACTTGGGAGATGAAGATGAATTGTAGGGAATTACATCCTCTTCAAAATGAACTTTGGATGGGTCATTTTTTATAAAGTATGAGAAACTTATGCTTGGTCAAAGTTGAGTTGACTTTTCCTACAAAACCCTAATTTAGCAACTTTTGGGTTTTGATGAATTGTGAGAAATCCTTGAGGAATCATGATCAACCCTTGATCAAATGATGAATAATACTTCAAAATGAGAATGTTTTACCAAAAATATTTAAGTTTGACTATATGTGGGCCACGGTTGACTTTTGCCCTAACAAAGTCGATTTTCAGGAATTTGAGTAGTTGACTGAGCAAACTTCTTCTGTAAGGCTTGAAACTTGACATGGATGATCTTGAGAACATATTAGGACAATGGTGAGCATTTTAGACCTTTGTTGTTCACACATCTTGATGAAAATAGAAACCCTAATTTGGAATAGACTGCCTTAGGAGAGAGTTTGTCTGGTTAACTCTTGGGGCTTCCTTGAGCAATTTGAGGACCTTACTTGACATGTACTGAGAAACATGGGAGGGAAAACTTTGGGGTACAAAAACTGCCCCTGTTCAATCTTCTTAAACCTGAGGATGTAGATTGGCTTGTCTGCCTTTCGTGATTTGAAGGTGGAAGATGATTGAACACTAGAGTGCCCAAAATTTTTCACTCGCATGAAGTGATACTTGTCTTGCAATATTGGGAATGGGCTTATAGATGCCATTTGGAAGTCAATGATCGAAGATGGGCTTAAAGATGCGATCCGAAGAAGCTTCGATCGCATAATAGATTCCTTTGCGAGAACCCGTGTACCTGTTATTGAGGAGGACTTTGCTGGGGAAATGTGAAATCAATTGTGTTTGATTGGGTCCCAGTCTTACAGTGTTGTGGACTGTTGTCTGGGGATAAGGGAGGTCGAACCCGGATAGTAAGGTTAGGAGAAGGAACCTGGATAGTAGGGTTACTTCGATATGAAAGCCTGTGTAGTAGGGTTGTGAGAAGGAACCTGGATAGTAGGGTTTCTTCGATATGATAGCCTGGGTAGTAAGGCTGTGAGAACGAACCTGGATAATAGGGCTTCTTTGATATGAAATCCTGGGTAGTAGGGTTGTGAGAAGGAATCTGGATAGTAGGGTTTCTTCGATAAGATAGCCTGGGCAGTAGGGTTGTGAGAAGGAACCTGGATAGTAGGGCTTCTTCGATATGAGAGCCTTTGTAGTAGGGCTGTGAGAAGGAACCTGGATAGTAGGGCTTCTTCAATATGAGAGCCTGAGTAGTAGGGTTGTGAGAAGGAACCTGAATAGTAGGGCTTCTTCGATATGAGAGCCTGGGTAGTAGGGTTGTGAGAAGGAACCTGGATAGTAGGGTTTCTTCGATATAAGAGCCTGGGTAGTAGGGCTGCTTTTGTTGCGCTGATGATTACTCTGTTTAGCTTCGAGTGTCGATCATGGGCTTGATGGAAATTGTTGATAATAATGTCTTTCCTGAAATAAATACAGGGTTAGTTATATGTGATACATGAGATTCATTGTGTGTTGACTTTCTCAAAATAAATGAGACCATGTTATATGCGGTGTATGCATATGTCATGATGTATGAACATGAAATGCTAACGTGATAATCAGAATCGGGGAAAATAAATCCCTGATTGCCATGAAAACCATAGTTCCTCCACCTCTGTTGGGGATGGTGAACAAAGATGACCTTTTTGGGGATTTTCCCCTTGGCTGGTAAATATTTTGTCGGACGAGACTCGGTCTGAGGATGACTCTGCGGGGAATAACTCTGTCAGAGATGACATACTCTGTCGATGGATCATGCTGATTTGGAGAAATAAACTCAGTTGGGGATGAATTTCCATTGCTGGTGATAATGAATTCTGTTGGAGATTGAATTCCTGCTTGTGAGAGAAATAAACTCTACTTGGGGAATGAAATTTGTTGACTTACTCGCGACTGTGAGCCTTAGCTGGTGAGATTTATGCCCTATTGGTAAAGTTAAAACCACTGTCTTTGGGTACTTTTCACTCTGTGGAGAGTGTGTGTACCACTTCTCATGTTCTCAAGTTGGCTCTATCCCAGTACCTAATGGGAAGAGTAACTGTAAGGTTTGGGCACTTCTTGTTTGTCCCTGTTCCTGGAATTACGAGTAATCGTCTTTTGTTTCTTGTGTAAATATTTATGAGTAGCAATTATTTTCAAATGCATATATCAAAAATGAATCATTGGACGTTCTTGCAAAACAAAAAAGGAAAAAGAAAAAACAAGTTTGAAATTTCTTGTGAAAATGAATTGTATTGATTTTTGAAGTTGGCCTATAATAGGCATTTTGTACAAGAGGCTGACGTCCTAGTAAGGAAACGTTGCCGAAAGATAGAAATTATACAATTTGTGTAAAAGAAAGAAAAAACAGCTATGTGAAACAATCCCATTGGGTTCCAACTCTGGTATTGCCTTTATATCTTCAAGTATCTCATCACTTTGCTACATAGTCGAAGGTGGATCTTATTGATTGGCACCATCCGAGCTTGATAGTCGATACCAAAGTCTGGTTACAAGATGATCCAATGAGACATAGTGTTACGCTTTAATCCCTAATTTTTTCCTGGACCTCCCTTTCGGGTTTTCAGTCCACTGGGATACACTTTTTTGCCCAAGCCGCCTTTTCAGGTTTTTGACTTACCGGGTGTACAGTTTTTTCATTTTCATCCCTTACATTTGCTCGAACCCTTTTGGTTCGCCCCGAAGCCCTTATTTTTCTCTAGGCCAGTCGACCTAGCGGGTCTTTGATTATGCATAATATTTTTTCACTATATCTGCATTGACGGGGTGAGGAAGGTCGTCACTATCCATGGTGGTTAGAATCATATCTCCTCCCGAGAAAATGTTCTTAACCACAAATGGCCCTTCGTATGTGGGGGTCCATTTGCCCCTGGGATCACCTTGCGGTAATATGATGCATTTGATCACCAGATCCCCGACTTGATATTCTTGGCGTCTGACTTTCTTGTTAAATGCCTTAATCATTCGCTTTTGATACGTCTGACCATGACAGATAGCATTAAGTCTCTTTTCATCGACTAAATTCAGCTGATCAAGTCAGGTCTGGATCCAGTCGTCTTCGCTCAAACCTGCATCCTTCATAATCCTGAGAGAAGGTATCATAACTTCGATGGGTAGGACTGCTTCCATGCCATATACCAGAGAGTAGGGTGTTTCCCCTGTCGACGTCCTTGCCGAGGTACGGTATCCATGAAGAGCGAATGGTAACATCTCATACTAGTCTTTATAGGTCACCGTCATCTTCTGCACAATCTTCTTGATGTTCTTATTAGCTGCTTCAATGGCCCCATTCATCTTCGTCCGGTATGGAGAAGAGTTAAGATGCTGAATCTTGAACTATTTGCAGAGCTCGGTGATCATTGTATTGTTGAGATTTGTACCATTGTCCGTAATGATCATTTCCGGTACACCAAATCGACAGATCAAATTGTATCAGATAAACCGCGCCACGACGTTCTTGGTTACTGTAGCAAAATAAGCTGCCTTGACCCACTTCGTAAAGTAAGCAATAGCTACCAGAATGAAACGATGCCCGTTGGACCCAGTTGGTCTAATCTCGCTGATCATGTCGATGGACCATATTGCGAAAGGCCAAGGCGCTGTCAAAACATTCAGAGGAACTCGAGGTACATGCACGTTATCAACATAGACTTGGCACTTATGACAGGTCCGAGAGTGCTGATAACAATCGGCTTCCATAGTGGACCAATAATATCCTGCCCGTGGGTTTTTCTTTGCCATGGTATGTCCACTGGAATGAGTTCTAAAGGTACCTTCATGTAACTCTGCCATGATCCTTCCTTCCTCGCTCTTGTCCATGCATCACAATAACGTCGAATCATGGTTACCCTTATAGAGGACACCATTACTGATGAAGAACTTCACAGCGAACCTTCTCAAGAATTTCTTATTGAAATTCTGGCAATAGATACTTAATGTCATAGTGAATGTTATGACACCGTATCTGACACACTTCAAGATAGTAAAGTAAAAATAGTAAAGAACACAATCAATTGTTAACCAAGTTCAGTGTGTAACAACACCTACTCTGGGGGCTACCAAGCCAGGGATAAACCAACCAGTTTATCTCCTTCACATAAGACCTACCCAATGCAACTTCAATCTAAGTTCAACTTAAACCTGAGTTCCTACTCACTCCCCCTCAATCACAGCAGTGATACTAAACAATTGATTAATGAAATTATGAAGACACTCTTCAGTACATAAACTTGATTTTGCTTCACAGCTTTAATCAAGTTACAATCACTCTTGCTTCAAAGCTTTGAGTAATAAACATCCCTAACTTGATTTTGCTTCAAATCTTTAATCAAGTGACACAAATACTCGTGCTTCAAAGCTTTGAGTAATACACAACCCTTACAATCAAATCCTAATCCAAGTCACTTATCACAATGATAATTGCTTGGATTACAGTAGTTACAACTATACAATCCCTTATTGATCTTCTGCCTAAGAGTATCTAACCATTAATCTTCAAGACGAATAAATAGGCAGACTATTCTTCAGTTAGGGCTTCCATGAAAATATCTAGGGTTAGTTAACCCAAAAGACTTGGTCTTTGACTTTTATCATACCAAATCAGTGTTAAGAAAAGTTAACCTAATGTCCACGAGAGCATCTGATCTGGACTGTATACATCAACTTAGATAAGCATACCAGATTCCTGAAAAATCTCAGGAATAATAAATCTGCCCAAATGTTAGATCAGTACAGGATGTCTTAAAATTGGTTATGACAACAAGAATCCTGCTCACTGATTTTGGTAGAATATACTGTATATGATCATTGTTTAATGATCATGATAAACACTTCAAACTGAGTAGTTCCTATATGACATTCTTTTCTGCAGAATGTACCTTTATCCCAGAATGTTATGACATCAGTCATGACATTTGCAACTCTGGTCTTACCAAAAAAAATGCCAACAAACAAACACTTACAAACTCCCCCTTTGGCAAATTTTTGGCTAAAACCCCTAAACAATCAGAGATTAGAATGCAGCAGAATTTTTAATAACAGCTACCAAGTCTAATTCTACCAAAATAACCACAAAAACTTCTACCCCTTTTTAGTCATAAAGAGGACAAAGATACTTGTACTTTTAAGTTATACAGTCATCCAAAAGGAATTAAAAAAAACATAGAAATAAATAAGAAGTCAATTGGCAGCAACAAGTTCCAGCATCAATCTTTTCACCAACACTGACCTTCAGGCACTGTCATCTTCCAAGGAAGCACTATCTTCAGCATTATGCTGGTCTTCATCAGCATCTTCTTCCCTTATTTGTTCTTCATTCTCCTCCTGTTCTAGTTTAGCAATCATCTCTTCTAGAGTCCTTTTTCTTGTATCAAGCTCTTTGCAGGTTTCTTTTAGCACAGCTATAACATCAGTCTTCTTGGAATGAGATTTGACAGTTGATGTCTCAGCAGATGTCATAACAATGTCAGGGACATGTGTTCCCTGAAACAGCTTATAGTGCAAACCAAGAGCAGGGGCTCTTTTGCATACAGAGCCTTTTTCAGCCAGAATATCAGGATACTGAGCAATGATTATACCACACAGGAGAGAGGGAAAAGAAATAGGGCCTTTAATAGCACAGCTTCCAGCATGTTTCAATGTTTGATCAAAGATGTACTTGCCATAATCAAAGTTTGTCCTGGTTCCAACAGCATAGATAAATCTTCCCAAACCTGTGGAAATGGTGGATTTATGGTTGGTGGGAACCCAGTTAGCTGCACCTATTTTGTGCAGTATGGCAAACTTCATGCTCAGCTTGCTCGCATTTAACTTCCCTTTCAAGGGTCAGTTCTTGACTTGCTTGGCAGTGATTGTTTGACAAACTTGGTTGTCAGTAACTTCCAGCTCAGGACAAGCATCATCAGGCCTTCCTAGGAATTTGTTTATTACAGAAGGAGAGAAATTTACCTTCCTTGCTCTCACATACACACTCTTAAAATCAGCTAATTTTGCATCAGCACACCCATCAGATAAATTTACTATGAATTCTTTGACAAGAATCTCATAGCAGTTGGTAAACTTGGCCACAGTTTTCATTAGACCAACAGTCTTGATTAAATCCATGATTTCCTTACACTCAACAACACTGTTGTTCAGCTCTCTCTCTCCAAGGCAATCCTCTTCAAAAACACATACTTCCACCTGTTTGCATTTTCTGGATGGTGAAAGGAGATGTTGTCAATGGCAACTTCAGGGACTTTAGGCATTTTACTAGAAGAGAGTTTCTTCCTGAGAGGAATGTCTGAAATATTGCTTTCAACATCAAACTCAAAGTCTGATTCCTCATCATATTCAGAGGGTTCAGGGTCCTTCCTTTTCTTGGCTATTGGTTGTCTCAAAGGCTTTGAGAGACTACCAACAGGTACTCTAGTTTTCACCTTCCCCTTCCCTTTTGACAATCTATCTTTTCGATCCTTCTCAGCTTCTACTCTAGTTTTGTTCTCAGACCTGGTTTTCTTATGAACAACTTCAGTAGCCTTTTCTTTGGAGGGGCTTTTGGCAGCATCCTGCTTTTCTTTTCTTCTCATCATCCTTCTATTTATGCTAGGGTTGATATTAGCAATTAAGTCATTGTCAGAGTATTCTTCATCAACATCAATAACCGGGGGTTCAATAGCCTCGTCAATAGGGTTCTGGTGATCATCATGTTTTTTTGGAGATTTCCTAATGTTGTCATCAGGTGTCTCAACATTCTGAGTGTCATCTACATTAGGACTAGTAGTTTCTTGGTTCAAAGGTACAGAAATGCCAGGTACAGAGTGATTCTCATTAAGAATCCTAGTGACTAGTCTAGCAATAGCTTGATGAACATAAGCAAAACCTTCCCTATTTGCTATTTCTGGAGGAATAGAAGATGACGGTTGAGAAGATTTACCAGATGGAGAGGCTTGAGATCTTCTTGCATGTCTGGTTCGCAGCTTCTTGACCTTAGTGGGATCAGTTTCCATTTCACGAAGAGGAGTTATCTCAATAACATCAGTATCCATGCAGTTTGTGATTGCCCTAGGTTCACTGTCAGAGGATGCGGAAGAAACAGTCGCCTTTGAAGAGGATGATGACATGGATTTTTGAGACATTTTGAGAGATTTAGAAAACAAGTAACAGAGAGAGTGAAATCTTCATTTAAGAGAATGGAGATTGTTGCAGAAACGCGAGAGGAGGGAGATATATGAATGTCTATTCAACTTCTTAAAATTTTGGAAAGAAATAGGGAAACAGATGATTAACCCAATCAGAATAGACTTAACTAAAATATCTCTTTCATCCCTTGTTTTAAGCAAAATTAATTGCTACATATATTCATATTGGCAAATACCCATCTTGCCCCTCAAATTTTCAAATTGACTAGCATCAAGTGCCTTGGTAAAAATGTCATCCAGTTGTAGTTTAGTGGCAACATGTTCTATTTTAATCACCTTTTCTTCCACAAGATCTCTGATGAAGTGATGTCTAATGTCAATATGCTTGGTCCTGCTGTGCTGTATAGGATTCTTGGAAATGTTGATAGTACTCTGATTTTCACAGTACAATGTCATGACATCTTGTGTGACATTATACTCAGTAAGCATCTGTTTCATCCAGATCATTTGAGAACAGCTGCTACCAGCTGCTATGTATTCAGCTTCAGCATTAGATAAAGACACACAGTTCTGTTTCTTGCTGAACCAAGAGACAAGATTATTTCCCAAAAAGAAGCATCCTCCAGAGGTGCTCTTTCTATCATCAGCACTACCAGCCCAATCAGCATCACAATATACAGACATAATTTGTTCACATCCATGAGAGTACAGCAAGCCATAGTTGTAAGTTCCACTCACATACTTCAGAATTATTTTCACTTGGTTGATGTGACTTACTTTGGGTTCAGCCTGGTATCTTGCACATACTCCAACCGCAAAAGCAATGTCAGGTCTGCTGGCTCTTAAGTATAGCAGGCTTCCTATCATGCTTCTGTACAAGCTTTGATCCACATTTTCCCCACTTGTGTCTTTGGACAGTTTTAAATGAGTAGGCGTTGGAGTCCTTTTATGACTGGAATTCTCCATTCCAAACTTATTGAAAATATTCTTTGCATACTTACTTTGATATGGAAAATTTGAGTCTTCCATCTGTGTGACTTGCAGTCTAAGAAAGTAGGTCAATTCTCCCATGAGGCTCATTTCAAATTCAGCTTGCATCTAATCAGCAAAATGTTTGACCATTTTATCTGACATTCCTCCAAACACTATGTCATCAACATAAATTTGAGCTACCATTATCTTTCCTCCTTCATTTTTGACAAAAAGAGTTTTATCCAAGCCTCCTTTCCTGTATCCTTTGTCAGTGAGGAATTTTGTCAGTTTGTCATACCAGGCTCTAGGAGCTTGTTTCAGACCATATAGAGCTTTCCTCAATTTGTAGACATGATCAGGACAGTTTGGATCCACAAATCCTTTAGGTTGTTCCACATATACTTCCTCATTTAAGTACCCATTTAGGAAGGCACTCTTTACATCCATCTGAAATAGCTTAAACTTAAGGAGACAAGCAACTCCCAAAAGAAGTCTGATTGATTCCAGTCTGGCTACAGGAGCAAAGGTTTCATCAAAATCAACCCCTTCAACTTAAGTGTAGCCTTGAGCCACAAGCCTTGCCTTATTCCTGGTGACTACTCCTTCAGCATCTGATTTGTTCTTATAGATCCATTTTGTGCCAATAATGTTTGTTCCTTCTGGTCTAGGAACTAACTCCCATACTTCATGTTGCTTGAATTGGTTCAATTCATCTTGCATTGCTCCAATCTAGTATTCATCAGTCAAAGCCTCCTTAACATTTTTTGGTTCAATCTTAGATACAAAGTAAGAGTTTGAGATGATTTCTCTAGATCTTGTAATGACTCCCCTGTTAGGGTCTCCTATGATGAGTTCCTTAGGATGGTCTTTCTGAATTCTGATGGAAGGATCTTTGTTAGCTTCCTTTGATTCAGACTCCGATGAAGTAGTTTTAGGTATATCATCCTTTTTAGACACTTGAGTAGAAGTCTCATAGAATGTCTCAACATCATATGGGACATTTGTTTCCTCATGGTAATCATCAACTATGACATTTATAGATTCCATCATAGTTTTGGTCCTGGAATTGAATACCCTATATGCTCTGCTGTTGATAGAGTATCCTAGGAATATTCCTTCATCACTTTTAGGATCCATCTTTCTCCTTTGTTCACGATCTGTCATAATATAGCATTTTCTTCCAAAGACATGGAAGTACTTTACTGTAGGCTTTATTCCTTTCCATAGTTCATAAATGGTGGATGATGTTCCCTTTCTAAAGGTGACCCTGTTATGGACATAACAGGCTGTATTCATAGCTTCAGCCCAGAAATGAATAGGTAGTCCTTTGGCATGTATCATTGCTCTGGAAGGTTCTTGTATAGTCCTGTTTTTCCTTTCCAAAACTCCATTTTGTTGAGGAGTTATGGGTGAGGAAAATTCATGATTGATTCCTTTAGAGGAACAGAACTCATCAAACTTACTGTTTTCAAATTCCTTGCCATGATCACTTCTGATTCTGACAATGCATCCTTCTTTTTCTCTTTGAATTCTTTTACACAGTTCCTTAAATACATCAAATACATCTTTCACACTTGTCTTCAGATGATTGAATAGTAGATGTGGAAGATTTATCTTTGCCTTTGTTGCAATGAAATACAACAGAAATTGTTGGTCAATGTTGATATAATCAGGAGAGCTTGTGGGCTTCCTGTGGTTGATGCAACCCAAAATAATTTTTTCCCAAACTCTGAAGTAGTCCTCTGATCTTTGATTTTGTTTGATGGCTCCCCAGAAGTAAAAATATCTCTTCAGATTGTTGTTAGGTCAGAACATTTTTTTGCCATGTCGCTTCAACGGATGCCTCCGCTGTTATGACCTATCAACCTTGCAATAAGATCTTCAGAAATTACAATCTTCTTCCCCATCACATACAAAGTTACTTGATGGTTTGATGTAGAAGCGTGAATCCAGAATTCTTTGACCAATTTTGGGAAAACCGGACCCAGAAGACGATCAAAATATTTGGTCCATCCTTGAAATTCCACATCAGGTGTAATATCATAGCCATTTTCCTTCATGATTTCAAAATCTATAATGAGTTCACAGAGAACATCTAGTGAATAAATGGGAGTCAGTAGTGTTCTTGATGGTTCTTCATATCTTTCTGATGTTGACGAAGATGAATCAGTAACACATTGAGAGCTTTGAGCGCTTGAAGATGAAGCCATTGTTCACACAGACTGTTGAGGGTTTTTGAAAGAAAATTTTGCGCACAAAAAGTAGAGAGAAATTAGTAGCAAGAAGAAGTGAGAGTGAAAAAGTGAGTGGTGTATTTATAAACAGATTGAAAACTTAATTAGCAAGAAAAGAGTGAAAAATTATAATGATTACATAGCATTTATGATTCCTAAAAATAGGGAGATGGTGTGGAGATATAGAAAAGTTACCAATATAATAGGAGTCTTAATGCATCCAATCAAAGCTTTAATCCCTTCTAAACTTGAACGCGTGTTCAATCTTAGAAGAACACTTATGAGAGAATGACAAATGTTGATGATGTGAACTGCATGCTTCTATCTTTGAAATGAACCATTTTGGAACTGTTCAGATCTTCTTAGATAGATCCTGATGCAATTGTCCTTCTAGCGTCTAAAGAATTGATGATCAGATGTTCACAAGAAAAACATAAAATTCGGAGGGTTAAAGAATATATAAATAAAACTCTTATTCTGGACATAATTTTATGCTGAGATGTTTCAGAATAAAATTAAACCTATCTTCAAAAAGTGGTTTAGTGAATACATCAACCCATTGATGGTCTGTGTCAATAAATTTTAAGGAAAGAATTCCTTTCTGAATATAGTCCCTAATAAAGTGATGTTTTATTTCTATATGCTTAGACCTAGAATGTAAAATGGGATTTCTAGATAAATAAATTGAAGAAGTGTTATCACAAAGTATGGGAATGTTACTCTCGAATATATTGAAGTCTTCAAGCTGACTTTTAATTTAGAGCATTTGTGTGCTGCATCCAGCTGCTGCTATGTATTCAACTTCAGCAGTTGATAATTCAATTGTGGATTGCCTCTTGTTAGACCATGAGATCAGATTTTCTCCTAGAAACCGGTAGCTTCCAGAAGTTCTTTTTCTTTCTACTATGTCTCCAGCGAAGTCAGCATCACAGTACCCTACTAATTTGTATTCAATGGTTTTTCTATAAAACAAACCAAGATTAGTAGTACCTTTCAGATACTTGAAAATTCTCTTAACAACTGTTAAGTGAGATTCTCTAGGATTTGATTGGAATCGGGCAAATAAAAATACACTACACATAATATCAGTTCATGAAGCTGTAAGATATAAGAGAGAACCAATCATTCCTCTGTAGATCTTATATTCTACCTTTTTACTTACCTCTTCCTTTTCCAGATTGCATGTGGGATGCATTGGAGTCTTGGTTGGCTTACATTCTGATAACTCGAATTTCTTCAGAAGTTCTTTGACGTATTTGCTCTAGTGTGTATGTAAGTTCCTTCTGGAGTTTGATTGATCTGAATGCCCAGAAATAATTTGAGTTCTCCCATCAAGCTCATTTCAAACTCTTCCTGCATAGACTTAGCAAATTCTCTTCCCAGAGAGGCTTTAGTAGATCCAAAAATAATATCATCTACATAAATTTGACAAACTAGAATGTCATTTTAAATGGATTACAAAATAAGTTTGTTTCCAGTTTCCCTTTGGTGAAATCATTTTCTAACAAAAAAATACTTAGTCTTTCATACCAAGCTCTGGGAGCTTGTTTCAGACCATATAATGATTTCTTTAGTTTAAATACATATTATGGATGTTTTGAATTTTGAAAACCCGGGGGTTGGTGCACATAAACTTATTCATCAATGTATCCATTTAAGAATGCACTTTTGACATCCATCTAATAGAGAGTGATGCCATTATTTACAGCAGAAGAAATTAAAAGTCTGATAGATTCTAACCTGGCGACTGGAGCAAAGGCTTCTATATATTTTATCCCCTCTTGCTGACTATAACCTCGTGCAACCAACCATGCTTTGTTTCTGATGACTTCTCCTTGTTCATTTATCTTGTTTATGAATACCCATTTGGTTCTAATGACGTTGAACCCTTTTGGTTTGGGAACCAGATCCCACACATCATTTCTGGTGAATTGGTTTAATTCCTCCTACATTGAAAGTATCCAATCATTGTCAAGAAGAGCTTCATCAATGGAAGTTGGCTCAATCAGACACACTAGTCCCATGAGAGATTCTTCAAACTTTCTGAATATGGATCATGTTCTGATTAGGTCTTCCTTCTTTCCCATAATTTTGTCTTTAGGATGGGCTAAGCTGCTTCTGGATTGTCTTTTCTGGAGTGGTTCTTCAGATATTTTTGTAATACTTGTGACATCTCCTTCTAATTTTGTTTGTGATTCTTTATGAGGAACTTCTGATGCAGTGTCTTCAGTACCTGCAAATTGGACCTCTATATTTTCATGTGGAAGAAACTTGATGATGAAGAAAGATTACAAGTCCTCCAGACGACCCTCATTTTCTCATGTATGATTTCAAATGATCATAACTTGGTCAATTTTTATCACCTTGGGCCCACTCATTTTCAACAATGATCTTGAGGATGTGAACTTTACTCCTTCTTTTATGTGCAAAGTGAGAAAAAGGATGGAAGATTCCCTAAGGATACCAAAGATTATAGGTCATTTCATGATTTTGTGCCAACTTCAACAATTCATAACTCTCTCAATTTTTAGATATTTTGAATGGTTCATGTTTCAAAGTGTAATTTAAGAGGTCTATTTCATGCAATATTTTTTGTTCAAGAGCAAATTCCAAGTGGAAGGCTATGTTTGGATGCAAAATATTATAGGTCAATTTTGAAGAAAAATTTGAGATATTTCTAAGTATGGAAAGTCAACCCTTTTCTCCAACTTTGACTCAATACAACTTTCAACTCAAGCATCCATTTAATTTCATTCTTTTTCCATTGCAAAGCTTATAACATCATCTTTCTCAAGAATCAAGAATCATGCCCTAAGACCCCTTGAACTGAGAATGCCATTGGTTTGAACTTGGTAACTTGAAACTGAAGTTTCTTCAAAAGTCAGAATTTGAAATCATTGATTTAGCTTCTAAACACTTTGTTTCTGCACGTTTTTTCCTCTAAACATGTTTAGTGAACTTCCAGAAGTGATTAGCACAGCAAAACGCGCGTTTTAGATGAGTTTTGATCAAATTAGAAGTCACACTTTTCTTGTTTGAAACTTCACATGATTTCCCTCCAAACTTCATCATTTCACACGCTTGGACATTCAATTTTATTCCTTATAAATAGAGGTTCATCCCTCATTAATTTTCTCAAGCTTGGATAGCCAGAACCACCCTGCCAAAGTTGTTCCATAACTCAAATTTCTACAACTTTGAAATCTGTGTTCAAGCCTTTTTTTAATCCAATTTCTCTATCAATTTACCTTCATTGATCTTCCCTGAAGCTAACCTACAATTACCTTCAAGAATCTTGCCCTATATTGCTCCATAAAAGTCCAGTTTCAGAGCTCTGCAACTCAACTTCAATAGGTAGATTTTTCCATCAATTCTACAAAACTTTGATATCATTGGGATGCTCTTATTGCCCTGGTTCTAGTCGCAACACTTACTTTTATCTGGAAACATGTTTTGACCATGAAATTTCAAAACCCTTTTTAAAACTTCCCTTCCAAATTGCGTGAGCTACAATTTATATAAATTTGTCGCGAAGGTGTGGTTGTCTTCGTCTTGAAGAGACGAAGCGAATGGCATAGGTCTGAGCTTCTGATTTTACAATTTGAGAGACCTACAATTCATGTTGGCTGGAGGTTGAACATGACCAACGTGTCATCTTCAAACCAATGGAGGCGTGCAATCTGTTTTTTCGAAAATCAGATTTAAATTAATGATTCTATGCTTTATTCACTAATGACCATGATATATACAACGCGCCAGATCCCTTGGATTTGATTACTAACGCGTTTTGACTCTCATACAATGGTCCACATATTTTTTACTTTATTTTTCTTTTGTGTTTTTTATATTTAATTGGTTTAAATTTCAAAAAATCCTAGAAAATTTATTTTTAGTCCAAAAAATCTGAAAAAATTATGAAAAATATTTTTGATTTTTCTCTTTTTGATTTTTATTTTTTTCATAATTTTATTTTGTGTTTTGATATTTTTTATAAATTTTCAGTTTATTTGTTTTGTTTTAAATGTTTAAAATTACTTTTATGCATTTTTTAATTCTGAAAAAATTATGGAATGATCTAATGATATTGTGACAAATATTGGTGACCTCGTCCATTTTTTTCTTCTGACTTTTGTATTTTTTTTATCATTTTTTGTTCATTTTACTCATTTGTTTTAATTTTAATAATAGTTTATGACTTTAAAAAATTACCATAAAATTTTATAAAATTATTTTAGTTCATTTCTGATTTTTCTATGGCCTTACCCAATATTTCTTGATTAATTTGAACATAGCTTCCTTTTTTTCTCTATTATTTTCATTATTTGATCATTTTTAAACCCTAATTCTTTTATTTTAAAAATACAATTTATTTTTTATATTTTCTGGCTGATCTTGGGTTTAATATTTGATCATGAACTTTATTAACATCATCGGATCCATGGTGTTGAGTCTAACTCCATAAAAATGGATGAATGATTTTAACAATAGTTTGATTGAATTTTAATTAAAATACGGTTTGTATATTCTTCCCCACCCTTCTTCATCTCATCCCTTTCTTATTGCACTAAGTATTATGGGAGCATGATCTCTATATCATGTCTCAAAACAAATGGTACATAGATTATTATTGACCAGCCTCAAAATAGGTGCGACTTCTACATAAGTCCACTTACAATTGCTTAACATAGCGCTAAATTTTGTCTTGATTCAAATAAATGATCATCCGTGGCCTAAACCTATGTTTGCAATCCCAAGTATGTGAATTTGATCCCTTTGATCAAATAACCTTGAGATTCATTGTGTGGAGGCTTTGGTTCTACCAATCCTCTAATGGATCTACAATACTTTTGGTCAACGCGGATCACATAAACATCGTTGATAACTAAAAGGTACCTTTGAGGATTCCAAATGGATAATATAATTGACAATAAGAAAATGCAACTTGTTGTGTGGAGGCTTTGGTTCTACCAATCCTCTAATGAGTTCCAAATGCAAGTTTCAAGATGGTCATCCAACTAACCACTAATTATTAAATTGTTTTTACTTTATGCCTTTTATTTTTTTATGCTCTATGTACCATTTACTTTAAGCATTACATTTAATGTCATTTTTATTTTGCTCACTTGAGCTTTTTCTTTTCTCTTCTAAGACACCTAATAATCAACATGAACCATAAAAACCTCTAATAATACTTGGACTATTTGGATACTATCCTTGGCATTATGGAGCATTGGACTTCTTGGACTTAGGAATAGAAACCTTGGCCTATGTTGGAGACCTTATGACCTTGATGGAGATTTTGTCTTGAGTTCTTGAGGTTTACCTCAAGACATTGGGTTGTTTGTTTGTTTTGTGTGCAGGATATTGGGATTAGATACCTTGTTTGTAATATGGAATTCACCCGTATACAGCTGTTACTCTGCCCAATTTTTGTGAAGACTTAATACACTTAAAGTTTGGTTCTCTCAAGAGGTCTAGTATTTTGCTTTCTTGGTTTCAATCCAAAGAATGGGAATTCTATTTTGACTCATAATGTCAAGTATTGGGTTCTTGTTAGTTAGACGGTTCTTATCACTAGCTTTTACCTTATGCTTTAGGATAGTCTCTTATTCTCCTCCCATCTTCTTTAATTTCAAAAATATTCTCTCTCCTTTTGAAAACTTTTCTGTTTCTTTTAAACTTGAACCACTTTCATAATAATCTTGGACTTAGGTCCATGCATTTTCAAAACCTTTTCATAAATAAACTTCAATCAACTTAATGATACCTTAACATTTTTTGTGAGAAGACTAAAAGTAAATCAACCTTATTTCAAACCATTTTGCCACTTTGGCTTTTATTTTAAAACATTTCTCAAAAGATTGGACTCTTGTCAATCCATGTAGTGATGCAAACAACTATACTTCTACAATATGTAGTGAAGAGAGATATTTTCCACTTGGGTGTTGACTGAGGCATTGTTGATTTTAAAATCCAAGCCATATCCTCCACTTTGAGATGACGCAAATTCTCCTTTCTCATGATTGTGGGTAGTAAGTTTGTTTTTCCACACGGACAATGACGATGATGCCTTATCTCATAAAATTAACCAACACATCTGTGTTTTAAAATTTTTATAGGTGAACTACGTGTACCCTGATCCCCTATTGCACGAAAGGTAGGACGTATGCACTAAAGGTTCACAACCTTGGCCGGTGCAAAAATCATAAAAAATATATTTCTTTTCTAACGTCCACCATCCATTTTCATACAACATTTTATAGCCAAAATATACAGATTTTACAAAGAGGTTCCTACAGAGTGCCGTAGATGTTTAGGGTGCTAATACCTTCGGTTTGCATAACCAACCCCCTTACCTTGAATATTTCCCCCTCTTTTTGGGTTACTCGCTCTTTTCCCATTCCTTTGGAAACAATAAAGCGCGGTGGTGATTTTTATTTTGATTTGTATAAGTCTAGTCAATCCAATGGCTTAGTCTTGAACATTTCTACTGTTATAGAAAAATGGAGACTTCGCTGGGGAAATATTAACCTCTTACTGGTCAATCCCTAAGTGGGTTGAGCCTATCTTTATTTATATTTGTATATGTGCTATTGTTGTTTATGTGTTATATGTTGTATATATGTTTGTCAGGATTTTCCTAGTTTTCAGGGTGCTTGGTGATTACTTATAAGTCTTATAACCAGACTTGGGTAAAATTTAAGATAGGATGAGTGGTATAGTAATGTTAACTTTGAGGGAGTAATCCCAAAAAAGGAGGCATGAGATCCCCCACTCAGTGGAGGCCCCTTTGACTGTAGTGTCGTTTACCGAGTAATCAGGAAGACGTACTGCTTTCGACTTGGGAGCCTGCTGAAGCTGAGGTCCGTAGAATACCTAACCCATATTGGCCTTTTAGGTGTAGTGCAGAAGTTATGACGGAGTAATCCAGAAATAGTTGTCATGCGATACTATGCTCGGATGAGTTTTTCTTGAGAATATTACTACTTACCGAGTTAATCGGGAGGTTGGTAATATCCGAAGGAAGGATGTAGACTTTGGGAACCTCTATAACCTTGTTCGGCAGGTGATAAATTTTAGACCAACACCTTATGGGTAGTACCTTCGACCTCATGCTCGTGACGTTGAACCTATGAACCCTATATGTGCGATCTTGTGTGTGATTGTTGCATCATGCATCCATGCACTCATAAGCATCTTTTGAAGAAATTTTATTTCGAGGGACTTAAAAGTTTACCATTTGTGAATATCCCAGGTACTTTTTGACCATGGATTCTGGAAAAATAAAGACCGGTAAATACAGTTACAAGGATCCCAAGATAGATGAGTTGATCAATCTAATTCCTGAGCTTGAGTGTTCTGCAGATTTCTGGAAGAAGTATGGATCCATAATTCCTCTTATGAAGCTTAGGATGGAGGAGGGTATTCTGTCGACCTTGGTCCAGTTCTATGATCCGATGTATCATTGCTTCACTTTTCCCGACTATCAGTTGATGCCTACACTAGAGGAGTATTCTTATATGTTGGATTTACCTCTTACCGATCATGTACCTTTTACTGCTTTGGAGGGTGAGCCAAAACCACATGAGATTGATGCTTTAATCCATCTGGGGAAGTCTGAGGTAGAAGCCCACATGACTACTAAAGGAGGGATTAGAGGATTACCAGCCCAGTTCTTATTGGAGAAAGCTCGTTACTTTGCCAGGATGAAGAGTACAGCCGCTTTTGAAGCCATCTTTGTTCTACTTGCTTACGGGTTGTTTTTATTTCTTAATATGGATAAGTTTGTTGACGTTAATGCTATCAGGATCTTCATGATTGGAAACCAAGTTCCTACATTGTTGGGTGATGCTTATTACTCTATTCATCTTCGGAATTCTTATCATGGGGGGATGATTATCTGTTGCACGCCATTGCTGTACCGGTGGTTTATCTCTCATATGCCTCAGCCTGATGCTTTTTGGGATGTCAGGAAGGAACCCCGATGGGCACCTAAGATCATGGCACTTACTCACTCGGATATTGATTGGTATCATCGAGCTTACCAGGATGTAGATATAGTTAACAATTTTGGTAGTTTCCCCAATGTACCTCTTCTTGGTACAAAGGGAGGAATTAACTATAACCCTGTTCTTGCACGACAACAACTTGGTTATCCGATGAGGGATAAACCAAATAGCATTCATTTTAGTAGTTTCTTTCTGAAGGAGGGAGAAGACCATAAGGAAGCTAGGGAGAAGATCGTGAAGGCCTGGCGTCACACTCATAAGAAGAATATGAAATATTTGGGACCAAGAGGGGTTGTTTCTTTGAAACCTTATCTTCAGTGGGTTCAAACGAGAGCTATTCAGTTGAAGAAGTCGTATTCTCGAGAAATACCTATGCCTGATTTTTTTGTGAAGACCACTCCTCCCTTATTAGATGATATAGAAGAGCTACAACTTGCTTTGGTCAGGATGCAGCAGGAAAAGGATGCTTGGAAAAATAAGTGTCAAACTTTAGAGATTTCCTATAGAGCAGACTTGAAGGAGAAAGACTACTTGATTGAGATCCTTGAGAGTCCAGCGGTAGAGAAAATGGAGAGGAAAGGGGATTTATTTTCTCCTAAGCCTCAGTCAGATGCTATTTTCTCACTTCCTGATTCAGGACATTGGAATGAGGTTTCCACCAGATATGCTGAAGAAAATCAGAGGTTGAAGGCTCGGATTACCAGGCTTACAGGGAAGCGCCATCGTATAGAATGAACTCCGACAACTATACTTCTTAGGGTTTTAGACTTTATTTTCATCTTGTATTTGGGATTGTTGAGACTTGTAACCTATTTTGAAGTTATTATAATAAGAATTTTCAGTATTTCAAATGTGTTATTACTTTGGTATTTGCAATGTGTCTATAAATCTTTAAGTGCCTTGAAATATTAATAATAAAACTAAATAATGTGCAACACATATCATGAATCATATTAAACACATTTCTTGCATTTGTTATGCATATCCAGGTGTCTTTCCAAGCTTCTCTACTTTGTTTAGCAAGTTGACTCACAAGTACAACACCAGGGCTATATTCAGAAGGAAGATGGACAACTTAGAACAAGAGAGTCGCGAGTTGCGTGAGGAGATTTCTGCTTTGAAGGCCGACATGGACAATCTTACTGCTCTGACGGAATCTTTGGTGGTTACTTAGAACCAGCCACCGAGTGTTCAACCTTAACCAACAAAGGCTACTGCTGAAGCCCCGACTGTTCATGTGTATGCTACCCCAACTGTTATTCAGAATCTCATGCCTCAAGGTTATCCATGGCGAATGCCAGAGAATTTTGCACATGAAGGTTTCAACCTTGGTCCTCAAGAAGCTCCAGTTGTTCATACTATTGTTACTCTTGCACTTCCTGTGGTGCATGTTGCTCTTGCTGCACCTCCTTCAGTGAATTTGGTTCCATTTGTTAATGATGATATGTGTCGTCCTTTTCCTCCACCAAGTGAACACTTGGGTCTTTATGACAGAATGGATGATTTTCAAGAGCAGTTTGACAAGATGCAGTGGGAGATGAAGGCCCTTAGGGGATAAGAGTTATTCATGCAGAATGTGAATTAATTATGCTTGGTCCCGAATGTTAAGATACCTGCAAATTTTAAAGTCCTGGAATTTGAGAAGTACAAGGGCAACACTTGTCCTCGTGCTTATCTGGTGATGTATGTAAGAAGAATGCCTACCCATACTGATGATCAACATCTGTTGATTCACTTTTTCAGGATAGTTTGATCGGTAAGGTGCTGAAGTGGTATATGAGTTTGGATAGCGTCAATATCCATACTTTTAATGACTTGGGGGAAGCATTTATCAGATAATACAAATACAACGTGGACATGTTGCCTGATCGTGATCAACTCAGGGCCATGGTCCAGAAATATAGGGAATCATTCAAAGAATATGCACAAAGATGGCATGAGGTATCCGCCCAAGTGATTCCTCCCATGGAAGAGAAGAAGATGACTAAGATTTTCTTGAAAACTCTGGGTGCTTTCTACTATGAAAGGATGGTAGAAAGTGCACCAAGTGACTTTACTAAAATGGTAGGCATGGGTATCCGTTTAGAAGAGGCTGTAAGAGAGGGCCGTTTAACAAAGAGTGAAGGATCTGGAGGTGCAAAAAAACCATCTTATGGGTTTAACACGAAGAAAGAAGGGGATATAAGTGTTGTTATACAAGATAGGAGGGTTAATCCTCCTGGGAGAAATTATCAGCAGCATCAGCAAATCGCCTCAGTTACTCCAATTGTTGGTGTAGCTCCAACCACCGTTGCTTATCAGAGACCATACTAGCAGGGGAATCAAGGGTATAATTAGAGAAGGGAGAGTTATGACCCTATTCCTATGAGTTATACAGAATTACTCCTGACATTAATTCAGAAGAAGTTGGTTCAGACCCGACCACCTCCCGTTGTACCATATCCATTGCCTTGGTATTACAAAGCAGACCAAACATATGCTTTTCATCAAGGAGCACAAGGGCATAATGTTGAGAATTTATATCCTTTGAAGACCGGGGTGCAGAAATTGGTGAAGTATGGTATTCTATCTTTCAAGGATGTGGGCCCTAATGTCAAAGACAATCCCCTTCCCAAGCATGGAGGAGCAAATGCTGTGAACATGGTTGCCGGTTGCCAATGCGACTTCCGGATTTTTGATATTCATCGGGTTAGAGGAGATTTGGTGAAAATGTATGCATAACTTTGTGAATTTAGCTTCTATACGCATGACCATGCCGGTTGTGCTATCTGCAGTACAAATATACAAGGATGCGACAAGATAAAGGCTGACTTTTAGGAGATGATGGATGAGGGCCTCATCCATATAATCAGGCCTAGGGCAGAGTATGAAGAGGAAGTGAACATGGTTTCTGGATGTCCTAGAGAGTTCAAATTTTTTTATGTGGAGTATATGAATGAGGATCTTGTACAACTGCACACTACTTTATGCTACATGATTGGTCAGGTGGAACATCAGTATGGATCTTGCCGAGTTTGCTGTCAGGACTCCCAAGGATGTTCAATTGTGAGGAAAGGTGTTCAATTGTCATTGGATAATAGAACTATCAACGTTACAGGTCAAAGGGATGATTACCATAAAGTTAATATGATTGAGGTTTGTTTGGTTGTAGAAGAGTCGGATTATGAGTATGCCTCTGCAGATGAGTTCTTCTCCTTGGATCAAGATTTGTTTTTTAGAGATGACTCCATGATGAATGATTGTGTCGAATAAGGGGTAAACATCATTGTTCCTTGTTTTGGTGCACCCTCCCATTTTGAAGTTGAGTATCATATCAAGCCGGCTATTACTCCATTGGTGATTAGTTTGTCGGGTCTCGTCCCCTACAAGTCAGATAAGGCAGTGCCCTACAAATATAATGCAACAATTTTAGAGGATAGTGTGGAAGTTCCCATCCAGCCAATTCCTGACGTTGGAAATATTGTCGAGACTAGTAGAGTGACCCGTAGCGGTCGTTTATTTTCCCCAGTTGTTCGAGGAGATGTGAGTACAGGAAAGAAAATTGTTGAAAATGTTGAACCCAAGAAGGTAATGGGTGAATCTAGTTGATCTACGTTAGAGAAAGAGGTGGATGATATTTTGAAGATAATAAATATGAGAGACTACAAAATTATGGATCAACTACAGAAGACTCCTTTAAAAATATCTATCTTGTCTTTATTCATGAACACCTCTGCTCACAGAGAATCTTTGATGAGGGTATTTGACCAAGCTTTTAAGGAAAGTGACATGCCTGTAGATCAATTCAGCAGTGTAGTAGGGAACATTACATTATGTAATAACCTGAGTTACTGCGACAATGAATTTCCAGATGAAGGAAGGAATCATAACTTGGCCCTCCACATCTCCATGAACTGCAAGAATGATTCACTATCCAATGTGGTGATTGATAATGGATCCGCTTATGAAGTTGAAATATCAAGGAACGCCCATGCGCCGAAGTGGCATCATTGTGAAAGAGTTTGATGGATCAAGGAAATATGTTATTGTGAAGTGGACATACCTATTCTTATAGGCCCGCATTTTTTTTAGATTACTTTCCAGGTCATGGATATTGTACCCGCTTATAGTTGCTTGCTGGGGCGTAAGTATGTTTTTCCACACAGACAATGACGATGATGTCTTATCTCATAAAATTAACAAACGCACATGTGTTTTAAAAATTTTAAAGGTGAAATACATGTACTCTGATCCCCTATTGCACAAAAGGTGGTACGTAGGAACTAAAGGTTCCCAACCGCAGCAGGTGCAAAAATCATAAAAAAAATATTTTTCTTTTCTCACTTCCACCATCCAATTTCATACAACATTTTATAGCCAAAATATACAGATTTTAAAAAGAGGTTCCTACGGAGTACCATAGATGTTTATGGTGCTAATACCTTCCCATTGCATAACCAACCCCCTTACCTTGAATCTTTCCCCCTCTTTTTGGGTTACTCGCTCTTCTCCCATTCCTTTGGAAACAATAAAGCGCAGTGGCGATTTTTATTTTAATCTGTATAAGTCTAGTCAATCCAATGGCTTAGTCTTGAACATTTCTACCGCTACAGGAATTGTTGAAAATAGTTGATGATATTCGTTTGTTGATCTTTCAAGAAAAAGGTAAAGAGTTAGCTAAATGCAATGTCATGATGCATGAAATGCATTGGTTAACAACGTTCTCAAAATAAATGATACTTTGCATTTTGTACGTATATGCTATGACCCTCGTAAAATGATGTATGAATGTAATATGTGAATGTATCAGTTGTTCTTTACAGTTTCGTTGAACTGGGGAAAATAAATCCATGACTGTTGCTGGGATGAAGAACACAATTCTTCACTATTTACTAGGAGATGGATTTCCGCAACTAGAGAAATAAACTCTATTGGGGAGAGAAAACTTCATAAATTGTTTGGGGATTTTATGAAACCCTGTTGGGGAACCCAAGAAACTTATAGACCATGGTGAGGAAAGCTCCGAGATGCTGGAGAGATGATTGAAACTCTTGATTTGTTTAAGAGATGTCGGGATACCTAAAATAATTAGGCTAGACGCTGAAGATTAGGTGGTGACCTGCGGGAACATTACCCTTTTTCTATACCTACAGAGGAATGTATCCTTGTCGATAATGAATTTTGTGAAAATGATCCCCTAGTTTTGTGAGTATCTATAGATGGCTTTTCAACATTATCCCGATTCTTAAAACCCTTAGCAACTGTCTTTCTATTTTTATGTGTGTATTTGTAAACAGTAATCAAATTCAAATGCATATGTTCAAAAATAGTCATTGGACGTTTTTGCAAACAAAATAGAAAAAATAAAAACAAGTAGATTTGGACTTTCAAAGAGATAATTTTGTATTAATTTAAAGACATCTACTTATAACATGCGTCTTTGTACAAGGAGACAAACATCCTAATAAGAGAATGTCGACGTAAAAATGAAAACTATAGAAAGTGGTATCCAAAGAGAAAATAGTTATGTGAAATAATATCATTGGGTTCCCATTCTGCTATTGCTTTTATATCTTTGAGCGTCTCATCTCTTTGATGCTTGGCCGAAGCTGACTGGATTGATCCCTATCATTTGAATTTGACACTTGATATCGAAGTCTGGTTGTAAGGTCATCCAATGGGACCTAGTTGTACGCTTTAAATACCTAACTTTTTCCTGGACCGGCCTTTCGGGTTTTCAGTCCAACAGGATACCCTTTTTTACCCAATCCGCCTATTCAGGTTTTCGACTTTCCGGGTGTACAGATTTATATATATATATATATATATATATATATATATATATATATATATATATATATATATATATATATATATATATATATCCCTAATTTTTTCCTGAACCCTTTTGGTTCGTCGGGGCGCCCTTATTTTTTCCTAGGCCAGTCAACCTAGCGGGTGTCTTTTCATGCGTAGTATCTTTTAACTATGTCCACGTTTGCTGGGTGCAGAAGGTCGTCACCATCCATAGTGGTTAATATCATAGATCCACCAGAAAATATGTTCTTGATCACAAATGGTCCTTCGTATGTAGGAGTCCATTTGCCCCTGGGATCACCTTGTGGCAAGATGATGTGCTTGATTACTAAGACACCCACTCGATATACCTGACGTCTGACCTTCTTGTTAATAGCTTTGATCATATGTTTCTTGTACATCTGACCATGACAAACAGTCGCGAGCCTCTTCTCATCAATTAGGTTGAATTGGTCAAGTTGAGTCTGAATCCATTTGTCTCCGTTTAAACCTGCATCCTTCATGATTCTCAAAGAAGGGATCCAGACTTCAATGGGTAAAACAACTTCCATACCGTATACGTGAGAGAAAGGGGTGTCCCTGTTGTTGTGCGCACTGAAGTGCGGTAGCCATGAAGAGAAAAGGGAAACATCTCATGTCAGTATTTATATGTCACTGTCATCTTCTGTATGATCTTTTTGATAATTATATTGGCAGTCTCCACAACGCCATTCATCTTCGCCTGGTTAGGAGAAGAGTTATGATGCTGGATCTTGAATTGTGTATAGAGCTCGGGGATCATAGTATTATTGAGGTTGGTACCGTTATCTTTGATAATTATTTTAGGGATACCATATCGGTAGATAAGATTATGTCTGATGAACCATGCCATTATGTTCCTGGTAACGGAAGCAAATGAAGTTGCCTCTACCCACTTCGTGAAGTAATCAATGGTGACAAGGATGAAATGGTGTCCATTGGAAGTGTTAGGTCTAATCTCTCCAATCATATCAATACCTCACATTGTGAGTGGCCAAGGAGCAGTCAAGACATTTAGTGGAACCGGAGGCACATGTACTTTGTTAGCATAAATTTGGCATTTGTGACAAGTTCGGGAGTGATGATGACAATCTGCTTCCATAGTGGACCAATAGTATCATGGCCGTAGGATCTTTTTAGCCATTGTATGCTCACTAGAATGGGATCCAAAGGTACCTTCGTGAATTTCCTCCATAATTTCCTCCGTTTCTCTCTTATCCACACACCGTAGTAAGGTAGAATCATGGTTGTGCTTGTAGAGAATTTCGTTACTCAGGAAGAACTTGGCAGAGAACCTTCTTAAGAACTTTTTGTCATTAACGGACGCTCCCTCAGGGTATTCTTGAGCTTCAAGATATATGTTCACCTCGTGGAACCAAGGCTTTTCTTCTACTCGCTCAGCATCAATCTCATAACAGTGAGCCGGTGGGTCTAACCTTTCAATAGAGATCTGAGGGGCTTCATTATCCCATCTGACCTTAAACATGGATAACATGGTAGCTAGCGTGTGTGCTAACTGATTTTCTTCTCGTGGAATATGTTCAAAGGTAATCTCTTCAAAGCATGGAATCAATGTCATCACATGCTCTCGGTAAGGGGTGAGATTAGGATGCTTCGTGTCCCATTCTCCCTTAATATGATTGATTACCAAGGCCGAGTCTCCCTATATTTGTAAGAACTTTATCCTCGTGTCAATGACAGCCTTGATACCCATAATGCATGCTTCATACTCCTCCATATTGTTTGTACAGTTAAAGCATAGTCTGGCGGTGAAGGGTGTATGGCATCCTTCGGGAGAGATAATCACAATACAGATTCCATTGCCAAGTGCGTTGGAAGCCCCATAAAATACCATATTCCATCGGGAAGCTTTTTCAGGTCTTTCATCTGGTCTAGGTTCTTCACAGTCAGTTACTAACATAATGTTCTCGTCCGGGAACTCAAAATTAATTGATTGGTAATCGTCAACAACCTGATGAGAAAATGATCAGCTAGTACACTCCCTTTGATTGCTTTTTGAGTAGTGTACTAGATGTCATATTCGTTTAGGACCATTTTCCATCTTGCTATTCTTCCGGAGAGAGCAGGCTTCTCAAATATGTATTTGATAGGATCCAATTTAGATATCAATAAGGTAGTGTGAGTCAACATATACTGTCTTAGTCGGCGAGCAGCCCATGCAAAAGAACAACAAGTTTTCTCGAGCAATGAGTATCTTATTTCAAAGTCGGTAAACTTCTTGCTAAGGTAGTATATTGCATCCTATTTTCGACCAAAATCGTCATGTTGGCCCAACACACACCCCATTGAATTCTCTAATAGTGTTAAGTACATGATAAGAGGTCTTCCTTCAACTGGTGGCTTCAAAATTGGAGGTTCTTGAAGATATTCCTTGATTCTGTCAAAGGTAGTCTGGCAATCGTCATTCCACTTCACTACTTGATCTTTCTTCAGTAATTTGAAGATTGGCTCACAAGTAGCGGTTTGGTAGGAAATGAATCTGGAAATGTAGTTTAAACCTTCCAAGAATCCCATAACCTCCTTCTCAGTGTGGGGAGTTTGAATTTCTTGTAGAGCTTTAACCTTTGTGGAGTCCACTTAAATACCTTTGCCACTAACAATGAAACCCGAGAGTTTACCAAACCTTACCCCAAAGGTCCACTTGTTCAGGTTCAGTCTTAATTGGTACTTCTTCAGTCTTTCAAATAGTTTTTGCAAGTGGTCAAGTTGCTTTTCTTCAGTATGAGACCTGGTTATCATATCATAAATATAGACCTTTATCTCGTGATGGATCATATCATGGAACAAATCTACAATAGCACGCTAATAAGTTGCCCCAGCGTTCTTCAACCCAAATGGCATAACTTTGTAACATAAGGTGCTCCACTGTGTGACGATAGTTGTTTTCTCCATGTCTTCAGGTGCCATTTTTATACGATTAAAACCAAAGAAACCGTCCATGAAGGAGAATACCTTATGTTGCCCGGTGTTGTCAACCAGAACATCAATATGAGGAAGCGGAAATTCATCCTTGGGGCTTTCCCTATTCAATTCTATGTAATCCACACACGTACGCACGTTACCGTCCTTTTTAGGTATTGGTACCACATTCGCAACCCATTATGGATAAGAAGTAACAACTAAGAATTAGGTATTAAATTGTTTCATGACTTCAACTTTGATCTTTTCTGACATCTCAGGATGTATACGATGGGCCTTTTGCTTCACTAGAGGGCAGTCTTCTTTTATTGGCAGACGATGAACCACAATATCAGTGTCCAGTCCTAGCATGTCTTCGTATGACCAGGCGAAGATCTCAACGTAGTCATGCAACATCTGAATTAACCATTCTTTAACACCATTTTCCATGTTGGCACCTATCTTGACTTCCGTTTTATCTTCCTCGGTACCCAGGTTTACTTTCTCGACCAGCTCTTCATGAGGTTGTATTGCTCTTTCCTCTTGTTGTAACATTCTAGCTAGTTCTCCTAGTACTTCACAATCTTCCTCACCTTCGTCCTTGGCTTAGTAGATCGGATTCTCAAAGTCATAACTGAAAATAGAAGAACAGTTATCAATGGGATTCAGGGTGGATGTGGACCTTCAATTTGATATGTGGGTGTTTGTAAGAGAGCATATCTATTCTAACAAAAATAAAGAAAGATAGAGAGCGTAAAATTTGTATGCAAAACGTCCAATGATTTATTAATGACATGAATATGAAGTGGTAACCCTAAAAAATAGGCCGTTGTGCCTAGGGTAAGACACAAGGCTTTAGAGTTTAAATTGTTCAAAAATTACATATCCTTAAAAACAGAAAAACAATTACTCTTGGATAAAAGAAATAGGCACAAAGTATTTAGCCGTCCAATTATTGAGTCCACCGTTGGTAGTAGGGAAGATCTAATTGTCCAGGTCACAGTCACTATCAATGTCTTCTACGGCATTGACTTCCTGGTTACTGATGCGTAATACTGATCTTCCAGCGCGAGCACGACAAAATGCTTTTTGAGCTCCTAAAGTGAAACGTAAACAAAATTTGTCAGACTTGTAGGGGATGTCAGGGAGTTAGCCCCAAATAGTACACCCTCCTTCTTCAACTACAGCCTTATCATCTTTTAGAGAAGCCATTTTCAGTGGAGGTATGGTAATCTTTGGAACAGCGGTAGCAACTTTGGTAATAGAAATCATATGAGGAACCTCTTCAAAATTCTTATAGGGGGTCTCAATGAACTCTCTATCCATCTCGACATATTTGAAAGAGTTCAAATGGCTCACCATATACTCTTCTTAGCCATATACTGTAACAATCTTTTCGTTAACCAGATACTTTAACATTTGATGCAAAGTGGAAGTGACAACACCAACCCCATGAATCCAGGGGGGTCCCATTAAGCAAGAGTAAGACGGGAGAATGTCCATCACATAGAAAGTGGTTTCAAAACTTTTTGAACCAACTTTGATTAGGACGTCCGCATCCCCGTGTACCATTCTCTTGAAGCCATCAAAAGCCCTCACCACAATATTGCTGGGCTTCAATGTAAGTCCTTCACAGTCCAATCCGTCTAAGGCATTCTTGGGTAGAACATTCAGAGATGAACCCATATCAACTAAAAAATGAGCCATAGTAGTTTCCATACACTCAATAGAGACATGCATGGCATCATTATGCTTTCTTCCCTTGGGCCTCAAATCAGCATCGGAGAAACCGAGTCAATTGTCAGCAGTCAGACTAGCAACACAATTCTCAAATTGGTCGGCAGCAGTCTCTTGTGGCACATGAGAAGACTTCAAGAAATTCACGAAAGCCTTAGCATGGGATTCAGAGCATAACCACAAGGCCAACATTGAAATTTTTGAGGGGGTCAGCCCCAATTGTTCCACAACATTGTAATCACGCTTCCGTATGATTTTCAAAATTTCCTCCATTTCTTATTTAGAGGTTTCAGGAATGGCTTCTTTAGTTTCCTCCATCCGTGAAGGCTCAACCGATACTTCTTTGCCCTGAGTCTCAGCTGACTCAGTAGCAGGAATAACAACAGGAGTAACAATGGGAGTAGCAATTGGAGTAAAAACATGAGTAACAATAGAAATAACAACAGGGGTACTAACGGGAGTATTAGGAGGAATAAAAAAAGGAGTGGCAACAGTCTTTGGAGAGATTTTAGGAGATAAAATCCTCCCGCTTCGGGTAATTTTACTGGTCCCAACAATGTTTTCAATATTAGGATCAGTATCTTCAGTAAATTGATTTTTGATAGCCAATAGGTCTTGCCTGACGCTATGGTAATACACGCCAGCTCCATAATTCCAAGGAATGGCCTTGTTAGAGGAATATGGTGTTGGCCCAGGAGAGGTAATAATCAAAGGAACAACCTTAGGAGTGGATGTAATCCTGACAGGACCGTTAGAGGAGACCCTAGGAGGATTGTTGGAAATGGTAATAATTGACACATCCTTACATTAACTTTTCATAGAAGGAGACTTCTCAAACAAAATTTCCCTATTGTTCATCAAGCGTTGGACACCTATCTTCAGGAATATGCAACTGTTGTACCCCAAAATTTTTCCTCCCATGTTTCTCAGTACATGTCAAGTAAGGTCCTCAAAATGCTCAAGGAAGCCCCAAGAGTTGACTAGACAAACTCTCTCCTAAGGCAGTCTATTCCAAATTAGGGTTTCTATTTTCATCAATATGTGTGAATAACAAAGGACTCAAATGCTCACCATTTCCCTAATATGTTCTCAAGATCATCCATGTCATGTTTCAAGCCTTGCAGAAGAAGTTTGCTCAGTTAACTACTCAAATGCCTGAAAAACCACTATGCTAGGGCAAAAGTCAATTGTGGCCCACACACAGTCAAACTTCAAGATTTTTGGTCAAACATTACCATTTTGAATTATTATTCATCATTTGATCAAAGGTTTATCATGATTCCTCAAGGATTGGTCACAATTCATCAAAACCCAAAAGTTGCTAAATTAGGGTTTTGCAGGAAAAGTGAACTCAACTTTGACCAAGCATAACTTTCTCATACTTTATAAAAAAATGACCCATCCAAAGCTCATTTTGAAGAGGATGTAATTAACTAGAATTAATCTTCATCTCCCAAGTTCAAAATATGCACTCACAAGAAGATATGAATTTGGACATTATAGGTCATTTTGAAAAGTCAACAAAAACACCTTTTAGGTCAAAGCTTCATACATGAACATGGAAGACTCAATTGAGATGAGACCAAAAGGGTTGCTTAGAGGACATCCTAAGATTTCTAAAAATGTCCAAGAACACATCTCTATGGTCAAAATTGAGAGAGTTATGCATTGGTCAAGTTGACCTTTTATGCAAAATTGCCAAAAGTCAAATGTGTCCAAAATTGCATTTTTTGCTAAATGGTCCCAACTTTTTATGCTTGCACTGAGTTTCTAATGAGATCCATGACCCATGAGACCTTCCACTTGTCATTATTTTATTTTTGTTATTTATTTTGATTTTCTTTCATTTAAATCAAATAAAATCAATATAAAATAATGAAAATATCAAAAATCAATAAAACCATGAGATTTTGTGCATGATTAGATTCATTATACAGCTGGAGACAAGATCAAATCGTGCAAGGATTCATATGGACATAAAAGATTGAAATTTCTTGTTTTGGAAAGATTTGGTGCAAGGATGAAATCATTGATCAATCTTCATAATTGGAAAAGATTTGATACAAACTTTAACCCTAATGCACTCTAGTATACATAAGAAACGAAGGCAAACCAAAGAGAGAGGCTGGAGGCGTGCAAAGGAAAAGAACCAATTGCAAAAATTCAAGGAAAAAGTGCAAACCAAATTCCAAGTTGCAAGCCATCTCAAGCCGTTCTAACCATACCAAACATTTACTGGACGTCCCAGGATCGTGTTTCAATCGTTAGTAAGCCTCCCCACGCTCAGAATCACCCTGTAACATTCACACGGTTTGCCTATTTTCTTGAATTCGAATATATTGATTCTGGCATATTTAGCATGATTGATTGGCATATTTATAATCTTTGATATGTTTGCAAGCTACTGACTATATTCAATTGCATTTTTATTGACTGAACGTAAAACTGCCATGGCTAGGGTTCTTTCTTTGTTTTTAGGGGTTTCTTATATAGGAAAAATTGGACATTGATCATGGTACCATGATGCTCGTGAGGTTGAAACGAGTTGATTGGTACCATTAGTTTTCATTTATCATACACGTACAGGATTTTGGAATGAGAAGGGGCTATACCTACGCTTGATGTCCGTAGGTAAAAGTCCTTTTATCTAAAACGATAGAATCAGTGGAGAAGACAATGGCGTGGCAGTGTGTGAGTGGCTCGTTTGAATTTCTGCGCGTTTTGGGAGGCGTGGCACATTTTTGCATTATATTCCATTTATTTCATTAATATCACAATTGGCATGTTAGCACAGATGGTGAGGATGTTAGCCTTTGATGCACACGTCCTGGGTTCGATCCCAGGCGTGTGCATTTTGTTATTTTCTCAACAAATGCAGGTCATTCCAGTTCTTCACATTCTCAAGCATATTGCATACACCCTCAATTCAAACCATCTAATGTGCTCCTGGCTAGATCCAATGTGCCCACAATGAAGGACCACCATGCGCCTAAGTCAAGCACGCCCACAGGATTGGGCAAAGTCAAAAGGGCCAGGAGTTGTTGGGCCAAGAAATCAGATTCACACCCCCCCTTTGCTGAGAAATCAAGCCCATTTTTATTTATTTTCTATTTATTTCTTTTATTAAATTTAATATACTTAATTATTTTTAACAAAACTAATTTCCTTTTAACAAAAAATCATAAAATCAAGAGTTTTCAAAAAATTAGAATTAGGTTTTTTTTATCAAATTTAATTTAATTTAGGGAAATTTTAACTTTTTTTATATAATTAAAACCAATTAGAAAAATTAGGGTTAGACTCTTGATTTAATACTCATTTCTTTCTCAAAATAAAAATACAAAAAAATAGGTTAATTTAGTTATTTTTCTTAATTAAAATTAATTAGTAATTAGGTTCTTCTTTTATTCATTTGAGCATTATTTTCCCAAATAACAAAAACGACAAAAATTGATTTTCCCTTTAAATTACAATTAGGTATAGTTGGGGTCAAAATCCTAATTATTTTGCATTCGATTCATCGCGCGTTTTTATTATTTTTTGCAAAATTGATGTAACTGTCTACGGTATGTAATAGTTTGATCTAGGATTTTCTTTATTTATCGTCTTTTGCGGGTTTTTTCGCTATGTAATTAATCCCTACCCCGAAGCCTTGTAATAGCGTAGGTTTATTTTCTCGCATTTTAATTTTCACAAATATTAATTGTTTAGATGTATGTTAATAGGATTGTATGACAAGATTGCATGATAATTTAAAACGGCTAGAAAACCCTAATGTGCAAAGATAATAACTGAAATCAAATCACTCGCACATGTGCAATCCTAGGGTATACTCTCACTTTGGTTTCCTTCGGTAAATGATCATTAAGTATAGGGTGTCTTAGTGGTTTCCCTACTGTCTAACAAAGAACATAATTCCCGTTCGGAAATGTTGCTTCGAAAACGTCGCCTCGGAAATGTTGCCTCGAATATGATCTTAAGACTTTAGGGTTATTACTAAGACGTCCTAACATTGCTTAAGTGATGGTACGTCCTTTACGAATTGACCCTTACAACTCCAACGACGGTTCTACCTATTTATTAATAGTAGGATAGTGTTGTCTCAAGGAAACAAGAATAGAAACAATCTTTTTTTGAGTAGGTAGATGCTAGTAGGTACTTGCTCAAATCAAACTTTTCGCACTTACACTCTTCAAAACAATCTTTAAAAAAACTTTGTCACACCTTTGAGGACTGATACAAAGGTTATCACGAAGTCAAAACTTTTCAAAACAAAGCACATAAACAAGCAAATTTTAAAAATATGAGCAAGTACCTAAGAGCCCATGGGAAACCATGGATAGAAAGGGTTCTAACACCTTCCCTTTCTATAATCTACCCTCCGTACTCAGAATATCTCGAAAAAGGATTTTTTATGTACTTTTTTCCTTTCCGGTTGGATGAAATAAAAGTCGGTGGCGACTCTTTCTTACCGCGACATTTTGCGAACACAAAAACGCAAAATGCAAACCAGCATTTCAAAACAGTCGGTTCTGCCACTGTATCATAGAACTGGCGACTCTGCTGGGGAATTATAAGTGGGGTATACCTTAGGATCTAGTTCATCATGATTGCTTCTCTTTATTGTTTTCATTACTTTACTTTTAAGGGTTTTGTTTGGGAGTTACTATAGATCCTAACCCGGATCTGGGGACACCTTTTAGGTAAGTAGCAATAGATTGTGATAGAACTGTACAGCGTAGACCGATACGGTTGAAGCAGTAGCTATGTTGATGTGGCACATTGGTTGGTACCGGTATCCCTTGTGGAGAAACGAGGAGAATACGGGGCCGCTGTGTGGTATTGTTAAGCATCAACTGACCTTAGAACCTTTAATCGACCAACTTGGCCATTAGAAAGTAGCGAGATAGCCGACCTCGGTGTAGAGCTGAGAACTGGTTGATACTCTATGATACACTCATTGAGACCATACTCTCGAGATAGTTCCAACTGTAAGAAAAGATTGCGTGAGCTGAAACCAAGATTGATGGAGGATGGTCAGTGATATTGAGAACCTTTAGAACCCGATTACTTTTGCAAGGACAGGTTAAAACCAACTGAACTTCAAGAGGGTACTACCTTTGACCTTATGCAAGCCTTAAACTCAAGGGCTTTTTGTGACTTGTTTTCCTTTACCATGCCTGTTATCTGCTATACCTATTTTTTTTAATCATGACATCATGTATCATAACATGGCATTCATACTTCATTATGCTAATTATTTCAAAGACCAAGGGAATTTATCTTTATTTTGTTTTGCAGATTATGGATTCCGTGCGCAGAAATACCATTCGAGTCAACTTTGTGCAAATACCTGCCCAACTTAAAGAGCTAGTCTCAAGAGTTTATGAGACTTCTATGTTCATTAAGAGACACGGTCGACTTCTCAGCCTGGTCACTTCAAATCTTGATGAGCAGATGATGAGCGTACTTTTTCAGTTCTTCGATCCCGTGCATCATTGCTTCACCTTTCCAGATTACCAGCTAGTACCCACCTTGGAAGAATTCTATCACCTATTGGGCATATTCATCCTTGAACAGGTACCCCTCACAGGTATGGAAGAAGTTCCAAGACCATAAGACATTGCCTCAGCTCTGCATTTGAAACGGGCTGATGTAGTATCCAATTGGGAAACACGAAGTGGGGTCGAAGGTTTTCTAGCCAAATTTCTGATAGATCAGGCTCAGCTATTCTGGGAAAATTTGGATTTTCAGGCTTTTGAAGATATCCTGGCTCTCCTTATCTATGGGTTGGTCCTCTTCCCGAATCCATATTCCGTTATAGATGTGAATGCTGTCAATATTTTCCTTTCTCGCAATCCTGTGCCTACTCTACTGGGTGATATCTTGCATGCCCTCTACACTCGTACTGTGCGAAGAAGAGGGACTCTTATGTGTTGCATGTCGTTGCTGTCAAGGTGGTTTTTTTCGCACCTCCCTAAGTTTATGCTGAAGAACGAAGAAGGTTTGGGATGGTCCTACAGAATAACGTCACTTTCCCATACAGACATTCTTTGGTGTTCCCGTGCTATGGAAGACATTGTTGTTATTAACCGTTGTGGGGGGTATCCTAATGTCCCATTGCTTGGAATCAGAGGGGGTATAACTTACAATCCTTGTCTAGATTTGCGACAATTTGGTCGTGCTCGGAGAGATGGTCCCCATGATCTGCTTCTTGAGGATATTGCATTTGACTACAAGGAGGACGTTGAGGAGCACCGCCGGAGTTTTATACGAGCTTGGGGCATGGTGAACAGATCTGACCCCCAAGAGTTGGGACCAAGGACTTCCCTTCCTATGCATCCTTCCCTTCAATGGGTCCGAGCTCGTGCCCAGAAGCTTGGGATGCCTTATTAAGCCGTATTTCCAGTAATTGTGGAGCCCACCAATGAAGAGGGTGTTCCTTACAAATTTCTATATCCTTAGATGCCCACTGATCCTGGAGAGTTGCAGAGATCTTGGATTCAGCTGAAAGAGGAAAGGGATACTTACCGGGAGAAGTACCATGAGCAAGAAAGGAAGATTTTGAAGCTCACCAGGAAGCTCGAGAAAGAAAGAGTGATCAATGACTATGTCAGCACGAAGAGGAAGCGTCCATGGGACTTTTGATCTTGGCTTTTCTAGTTTTAGATTTGTTTTCTATTTTACTTCTTTGGAAAGCCTTAAAAGGCATTGTTGAACCTTTCAAAGTTAATCTAATAAATCTTGTTTATTTTGGTTTGCAAATTTAAATCTCCCAAAGTCTTTGAAATCATTACATGCGCATCTCATTATCATGCACACCATTATAGGTACCATTACAGGTTTCTCATCTTCTTCGCTATTTATTTCACCAAAAATGTCTTCTGATCAAGCCATCAAAGATCTTCAGGAACAGAATTCCCCGTTCCAACAGATGTTCATAAGTCTGGCCAAGGGGTAAGAGGATCTGAAAGCCCTCATTCTGAAAGAGAAGAAGAAGAAGAAGAAGGTTGGTATTCTAAACATGGGTAGAAGATTTGGAGAAAGAATAAGATAATCAGCTGATCTGACCTCCTCATCCAAGGACGGGGAGAACCAAGAAAGGGTAAAGGAACCTAGTCCAGCAGTTTCTAATAACGATACAAATTACGATAATGAGAAATATCCTCCCGCTGAGGATAGGTACAAGCAGCTAGAAGACCGTCTGAGTGCTATGGAGATTCAGAAGATCCTTGGTTTGGATTTTGGAGAACTAGGACTGGTATCGGGAGTGGTGATCCCTCATAAGTTCAAAGCTCTGGTTTTTTCCAAGTATGATGGAGTGTCCTGCCCAAAGCTCAATCTCCGCTCGTACGTCAGAAAAATCAAACCTCACACTACTGGTAGAAATTTGGGGGTGCATTTCTTTCAAGATAGTCTGTCAGGGACTCAGCTTGAATGGTTTTATCAATTGGAAGGATCCAGTGTCTGAAACTAGGAAGACCTTGCTGCTACTTTTTACAGGAAGTATCAGTATAACACCGACCTTGCTCCCAATCATACTCAGCTCCAGGGTATGTCTATGGGTCCAAGTGAAGGTTTTAAGGACTATACTCAAAAGTGGAGAGACTTGGCGGGAAGAGTCCAACCCCCTTTGTCTGATAGGGAGTTAGTTGACATGTTTCTAGGGACGTTATCTGGTCAATTTTTCAATCATTTGATCGGCAGTTCATTGTTTGGGTTTACTGAGTTGATTTAGACTAGAGAAAGAGTAGAAGCTGGCATTCGAAGTGGTAAAATACAAAAGGATGCTTCATCAAGTGCAGTAAAGAAGCCTTTAACCGGTAAGAAGGAAGTTAGTGCAGTCTACGGCCCGAGGGGCCAAAGCAGACCTGAACACCGTCAAACGGTAAATGTTGTAGTAATATCAAGACCCGCAGTTGCTCCACAATGCAATAATCAGCAAAGGGTGGAAAGACCACAATAGCAGTTTACCCACATCAACATGAATTTGGATGAAGTTCTACCTCATCTATTAAAGTCCAACTTGGCATCCTTGAAAGAGGCTCCCAAGAATCCCAACATTGCTTTTCCCAGATACAATCCCAATGCCCGTTGCGCCTATCACTCCGAAAGTCTAGGTCATGATACAAACAATTGCTGGGCTCTTAGGAATAAAGTGCAAGATTTGTTGGAAGCTAAAGAGATTGAGATTGATGCTTCCGAAAAGCCCAACGTTATAACTGCTCCTATGCCCGAGCATGGTCGTGGAGTATATGTTATGGACACCGATTCGTTTATAACATTTGTGGAAGAGATCTCTACTCCTTTGATGACAGTTAAGAAGAATTTGTTATTGGTCGGTTTATTTCCGAGTTGTGGTGAAGGTTGCCACATGTGTTCAATTCTACCTTCTGGTTGTTGTTTATTGAGGTCAGGTGCTCAGAGCCTGATGGATAATAAGGAAATTTTGTTTCAGAAGACTATGATTCCATTTGAAGATGTTGCCATTATCACCATTTCCGCCAACCCTTCCAAGGTTTCCTCGAGAAAACCTGCTAGGGTTACACCCATTCCAAGAATTGCTCCATTAATAATCACTGCTCCGGGTCCCATCCCATATACCTCAGATAAAGCTATCCCATGGCATTACAGTGCTAATATATATTACCATGGTGTTAAACAAGATTTGAGGGCCGAAGAGGCCGATATGGACATCAGTAATATTGTTGGGACAAGCAAGGTCACCAGAAGTGGAAGAATCTTTTCTCCACAGATTTCCCCTCCAACTGTTCACAAACCTGTGGTCATTCCGTCTGCTATTACACCAATTACTGTCCCGGTTCCTACTCCAGTTATCACCCCTTTCGCCGAGCCATCTGGTACTCGGGGCAAAGAAATCATAGGTAAGCCTGCCCAGACGGAGGCACCTAAGAAGATCATTGCAGAAACCTCGAAACAAGAAATAGAAGAAATTTTGAAAATAACCAAGAAAAGCGACTACAACGTAGTCGAGCAGCTGGGGCAGGCCCCGTCAAAAATATCCATGTTGTCCTTGTTGTTGTGTTCTGAAGCCCAAGAAAAGGCTCTAATTGCATTCCTCAAAACTGTGCATGTTCCGCAGGAAACTTCAGCCGATCAGTTCAAAGATTGTGTGGCTAGCCTAACTACTGACAATGGGTTAGGATTTTCAGATGCGGATCTGACTGCTAAGGGGAGAAATCATAATGACGCTCTTCACGTCTCGATCGAGTGAAGGGGAACTACTATGGCCCATGTACTAGTGGATACCGGGTCCTTATTGAATGTTCTTCCAAAGAAATCATTAGACCGTCTGGACTGTGAAGGTTTCATTCTGAAGCTGAGCAATATTATGGTCAGGGCTTTCGACGGGTCAAAGAGAATGGTGCACGGGGAGGTGGACATCCATGTTAAGGTTGGCTCTCAGACTTTTTCATCCACCTTATATGTGATGGATATCCGACCATCATATTCTTGTTTGTTGGGTCGTCCTTGGATCCATAGGGCTGGGGCAGTTACTTCCACGCTCCATCAAATGCTGGAATACCCGGTGAAAGCAAATATTTTCACGGTACAAGGTGAAGAGGAGTACATGGTGAGTCATCTCAATTCCTTTCACTACGTGGATATGGATGGGGAATTCATCGAGACCCCTTGTCAGAACTTTGAAGAGGTCCCTCAGACTTTGGCGTCAACTAAAATTGCTACCGACAAACCTCCGATGAAGATGGCTTCTCTTAAGGATGCTAGGGCTGTAGTTGAAGAAGGTGGGTGTTCCAATTGGGGTCGACTCCCTGATTTTACTCACAAAATTGACAAATTTGGTTTGGGCTTTACTACAGGGGCTCAAAGGGCTGTTAGGCGTGCACGGATTGGAAGACCTCCTCTACACATCAGCAATTGGGGAGTTAATACAATTGAATATGGTGAAGAGGATTCAGACATTGAAAATTGGATCTTCCCTACAACCAATGGTGGACTAAACAACTGGACGGCGAAGGACTTCATGCCAGTTTCTTTTATTCGGCAGTAATTGACTTTTTGTTTTAAGAATTGTAATAAACAATTTGAAACTTTATGGCCCAGTGCCTTGCCGGGGGCACCTTGGATTTGCGTGTGAGGGATTATTGTTTGTCATTTTCATGTATCATCAATAAAGCATTGGACGTTTCTTGCATTACAAATTTTGCGCTCCTTGTTTTTCTTTTCTGTCTCTCACTTTATCAAAACAGCTATTCTCTTACACACACTCACGTATCATACTGTAGATCCATATCCACTCTAGATCCCATTAATAACAACTCTACTAATGCCAGTTATAACTTCGAAAATCCGATCAACCAAGCCGAGCACGAAGGTGAGGATAATTGTGAGGTTCCTGGAGAACTTGCTAGACTGTTACTACAGGAAGAAAGGGCCATACAGCCTCATGAAGGGCCAGTTGAATCAGTGAATTTGGGTACAGTGGAAGACATGAAAGAAGTTAAGATAGGTGCAAATCTGGAGCCTAGTGTCAAACAACGGTTGATACAGATGCTACGTGACTATGTTGAGATCTTCGCCTGGTCCTATGAAGACATGCCTGGTTTGGAAACTGATATTGTGGTACATCGCCTGCCAAATAAAGAAGACTGCCCTCCGGTAAAGCAGAAGGTTTGCCGTCTGCACCTTGAAATGTTAGAGAAAATCAAAGCTGAGGTCATGAAACAGTTCGACGCAGGATTTTTAGCTATCACTTCCTATCTGCAGTGGGTTGCCAACGTTGTTCCGGTGCCTAAGAAGGATGGTAAGGTACGGATGTGTGTGGAATATAGAGATTTAAACAGGGCAAGCCCCAAGGATGATTTCCCACTTCCTCACATCGATGTTCTGGTGGACAACACCGTGCAGCATAAGATATTCTTCTTCATGGATGGTTTTTCCGGCTACAACCAGATCAAGATGGCTCCTGAGGACATGGAGAAGATAACCTTCGTTACACAGTGGGGCACCTTCTGTTACAAGGTAATGTCTTTCAGGTTGAAGAATACTGGGGCAACTTGTCAGCGTGCCATGGTCGCTTTGTTCCACGACATGATTAACCATGAGATCGAGGTTTATGTTGATGACATGATAGCCAGGTCTCAGACTGAGGGAGAGCACATTGATCATCTCCAGAAAATGTTTGACAGGTTGAAGACGTACAAGCTGAGATTGAGCCCGAACAAGTGTACCTTTGGAGTAAGGTCTGGTAGGCTGCTGGGTTTTGTTGTCAGTGATAAAGGTATTCAAATGGCTCCTGCAAAGGTGAAAGCCATATAAGAGATGCCGGCTCCCTGCACAAAAAAAGAGGTTAGAGGCTTCTTGGGACGTCTAAATTACATCGCCAGGTTCATTTCACATGTGACTGCTACTTGTGAGCCAATCTTCAAGCTACCAAAGAAATATCAAGTGGTAAAGTGGAATGTTGAATGCCAAACCTCTTTCGAAAGAATCAAGGAATACCTTCAAGAACCACCAATTTTGATGCCTCCAGTTGAAGGAAGACCTTTGATCTTATACTTGACAGTGCTAGACAATTTGATGGGGTGTGTGCTGGGGAAGCATGACGAGTTTGGCCGAAAAGAGCACGCTATTTACTACCTTAGCAAAAAGTTTACTGATTGTGAGACCCGATACTCATTGCTCGAGAAAACTTGTTGCGCTTTGGCATGGGCTGCTCGTCGGCTGAGACAGTATATGCTTACTCACACTACCTTATTGATATCAAAAATGGATCCAATCAAGTATATCTTCGAAAAGCCTGCTCTCTCCGAAAGAATAGCAAGATGGCAGATGATCCTAACCGAGTATGACATCCAATACACCACCCAAAAAGCAATCAATGGGAGTGTATTGGCGGATCATTTAGCGTATCAGGCTGTGGATAACTACCAATCCATGAATTTCAAGTTCCCATATGAGAATATCATGTTGGTGACCGACTGTGAGGGACCTGGACCGGATGAAGGACCTGAGGAAGGATCTCGATGGTCTATGTATTTTGATGGAGCCTCGAATGCGTTAGGTAATGGCATTGGCGCTGTAATTATATCTCCTGAGGGCTGTCATACTCCATTCACCGCCTAGTTATGTTTTAACTGTACCAACAATATGGCGTAGTATGAAGCATGTATCCCGGGTCTTCGAGCTGCCATTGACCTGAGGATTAAGTTCTTGAGTGTATTAGGAGATTCTTCCCTAGTTATCAGTCAGATCAAAGGCGAGTGGGATATGAAGCACCCAAATCTTATTCCTTACAAAGAATATGTACTAACATTGCTCCCACATTTTGAGGAGATAACCTTTGAACACTTCCCGAGAGAGGAGAACCAATTAGCGGACGCGCTAGCTACCATGTCTTCTATGTTCAAAGTCAGGTGGGACAATGAAGCTCCCCAGATTACCATCGAGAGGTTGGAAGAATCCGCACATTGCTGTGACATTGAGACTGAAGAGGTAGCAGATAAACCCTGGTTTCACGAAGTAAAGAGGTATCTTGAGGCTTAAGAGTACCCCGAGGGTGCATCTGTTAATGATAAGTGTAAGTTTTTGTTTGTTGGCGTTTTGTTTGGTAAAACCAGAGTTGTGAATGTCAAGACTGATGTCATAACATTCTGGGATAAAGGTACATTCTGCAGAAAAGAATGTCATACAGGAACTACTAAGTTTGAAGTGTTTATCATGATCATTAAACAATGATCATATATAGTATATTCTACCAAAATCAGTGAGCAGGATTCTTGTTGTCATAACCAATGTTAAGACATCCTGTACTGATCTAACATTTGTGCAGATTTATTATTCCTGAGATTTTTCAAGAATCTGGTATGCTTATCTAAGTTGATGTATACAGTCCAGATCAGATGCTCCCGTGGACATTAGGTTAACTTTGCTTAACCCTAATTTGGTATGATAAAAGTCTAAGACCAAGTCTTTTGGGTTAACTAACCCTAGCTATTTTCATGGAAGCCCTAACTGAAGAATAGTCTGCCTATTTATTCGTCTTGAAGATTAATGGTTAGATACTCTTAGACAGAAGATCAATAAGGGATTATATAGTTGTAACTACTGTGAGCCAAGCAATTATCATTGTGATAAGTGACTTGGAGTAGGATTTGATTGTAAGGGTTGTGTATTACTCAAAGCTTTAAAGCACGATTATTTGTGTCACTTGATTAAAGCTTTGAAGCAAAATCAAGTTAGGGTTGTTTATCACTCAAAGCTTTAAAGCACGAGTGATTGTCACTTGATTAAAGCTGTGAAGCAAAATCAAGTGTATGTACTGAAGAGTGTCTTCATAATTTCATTAATCAATTGTTTACTATCACTACTGTGATTGAGGGGGAGTGAGTAGGAACTCAGGTTTAAGTTGAACTTAGATTGAAGTTGCATTGGGTAGGTCTTAAGTGAAGGAGATAAACTAGTTGGTTTATTCCTGAATTAATATCTCTTATAGTGAATTTCCTCTCTGGCTTGGTAGCCTCCAGAGTAGGTGTTGTTACACACTGAACTGGGTTAACAATTGATTGTGTTCTTTACTGTTTTTACTTTACTGTCTTGAAGTGTGTCAGATACGGTGTCATAACATTCACTGTGACATTAAGTATCTGTTGCCAGAATTTCAATTGGCATCAGAGCAGGCACCCTGCCTGTCTTATTGGGTGAGATCTAGGGATATTTTTTTCTAGCGCTATGGACAAGGAAGGAGGATTTGGGAACAGACCACCTATTTTGGATGGATCAAATTATGACTACTGGAAACCTCGTATGATTGCCTTCTTAAAGTCACTGGATAAAAAGGCTTGGAGAGCTGCTGACAAAGGATGGAACCATCCCACCATAAATGGGAAAGATGGGTCAACCAGTCTGAAACATGAGGAAGAATGGAGCAAAGAAGAAGATAAGTTAGCACTGGGTAACTCCAAAGCATTAAATGCCTTGTTCAATGGAATTGATAGAAACATATTCAGACTAGTACATCAATGTGAACTGGCCAAGGATGTTTTGGACACTCTCAAAACCACCTATGAGGGTACATCCAAAGTAAAAATGTCAAGGCTTCAGATGCTCACTACCAAATTTGAGAATCTAAGGATGATGGAAGATGAGACCATTCATGAATTTCACATGATCAACTTGGAAATTTCCAACACCTCAGGAGCATTGGGAGAAAAGATGTCAGAAGAAAAGCTGGTGAGAAAGATTCTCAGATCATTGCCTAAAAGATTTGCAATGAAGGTGACTGCTATAGAGGAATCTCAGGATATCTGCAACTTAAAGGTTGATGAACTCATTGGGTCTCTTCAGACTTTTGAGATGGGGATCAGTGACAATGTTGACAAGAAAAACAAGAGCATAGCACTTGTATCCAATACTGAAGATGAGGAGGGTGATGAAGAGAATATTTCAGAAGCTATAGCTATGCTTGGAAGACAGCTCAACAAACTCATCAAGAGAATGGACCCAAAGTCAAGGTCAAATGTCAAGAACATTCCCTATGACATTAGAAGAACTTATGACTCCAACAGAAGACCTAAGTCTGAAGAAAAGGGAAATCAAAGCAGAGGAATCCAATGTCATGGATGTGAAGAATATGGGCACATTCGAGTTGAATGTCCTACCTTTCTTAAGAAACAAAAGAAAGGAATGTTTGTTACTTGGTCTGATTGTGACTCAGAAAGTAACTCTGAAGAAGACTCTGCTAAACTAGTCACTGCACTAGCTGGTATTTGTAACTCTGATAATGACTCTAGTGATGAGGAAGTGACATTTGAAGAACTTGCTGACACCTACAAGAAGCTTTGTATCAGAAGTGCTGAAGTCTGCCAGCAAAATGAGAAACAGAAAAAACTCATAGCAAAATTGGAGGATGAAAAGAAGGCATACATTGATACTATAAACCATCTCGAAGGCGAAGTTCAAATGCTAAACTCAAAACTTGATCAGATGACCAAGTCTGTTAAGATGCTGACAAATGGAACTGACAAGTTGGAAGAAATCCTTCAGACTGGACAAAATGTGGGAGACAAGTCTGGTCTAGGATTTGTGGCTTCAAAGAAATCTACTGTAGACAAGAAGAAGATCAGACCTGATAAACAAATGTCAAAGCAGATGTCACAACACAGCACTCAACATAAAGAACAGAGAAATATGAAGAAAAAGTATCAAAGATGAAGATGTCATCATTGTGGAAGGTTTGGTCACATAAAGCCATTCTGCTTCAGATTATATGGATATCGTTTGGTCACATAAAGCCATTCTGCTTCAGATTATATGGATATCCTAATCAGACCCCAGTTGTCAAACTCAAGTCTAACAAGGCATCATATACTCAACATTGGAAGAAAAAGTCTGCAGCCTTGATAGCTCACACCTCCCTCAGAGTTTCTGCCAAGGAAGATTGGTACTTTGACAGTGGATGCTCTAAACACATGACTGGAATCAAGAATCTTCTGAATAATGTTAAACCTCATACTACTAGTTATGTCACTTTTGGAGATGGTTCTAGAGGAGAAATCAAAGGAGTTGGAAACTTGGACTGCCCTGGAGTTCCAAACCTAAATGAAGTGTTGCTGGTAAATGGCTTAACTGATAATCTCATAAGTATCAGTCAATTATGTGATAGGATTCAAGGTCAACTTCCCCAAGTCTGAATTTCTTGTAACTAATGAAAAACAAGAAGTTGTAATGAGAGGAGTCAGATCAAAAGACAATTGTTACTTATGGGAGTCTGAGAACACTAATTACTCTTCTGTATGCTCTATAGCCAAAGAAGAAAAGGAAGTGAAACTGTGGCACCAAAAACTTGGTCATTTACACCTAAGAGGGATGAAAAAGATCATATCCATGGAGGAAGTCAGAGGAATTCCAAGGCTTCAAATTGATGAAGGGAGAGTCTGTGGTGAATTTCAGGTTGGAAAGCAAACTAGAATGTCACATCCAAAGACAAGACATCTGACCACCTCTAAGGTGCTAGAACTTCTACATATGGATCTGATGGGTCCAATGCAGGTGGAAAGTCTTGGAGGAAAGAGATATGCTTATGTTGTTGTGGATGATTTTTCCAGATTCACCTGGATCAGCTTCATCAAGGAAAACAAATTGGTAGAATATCTCACTGAATCTTAGCAGATCATCACTCTGGAAGCATGTGCTGGAAAATCTCTCAATGCGAAGAATCTGAAGAAGATAAAAATCATTGAAAACATTAAGAAGGATCCAACTATTGCAACCAAAGAAGTCCTCACATCAAGAAGAGTTCTTCTGAAGGATTTACCTTTGTTCTCTCAAATAGATGCATCACCAGAAATCATTGTCAGATATCTCGAAGCATGCAAGATGGATGGGACTAATCCTGAATTAAACATTCCCGATCTACGTCAATAGGCTCCAAAAGTTGTTCTCAAGAAATCCAGAAAAAGGAAAGCTGCAGGGGAAGGATCTTCTCAAAAGGTACCAAAGGCTGCTAAAAAGAAAGGTAATTCTTCTTTTATTTCTATTGTAGAATCAGTGATTTTATCAACATAAAAGAAAAGATGAAGTTCATATCATTAATATCATTGTGGAAAAGGAATGGGCTCAAAGAGATAAAAATTGTTCAATTTATGATCTTTTGAAGTCACGTAAGAGAATTTGATGGCCTATCTAGAGGACTTGTAATCTTTCTTCATCATTAGGAATCTTCCACATTAAATTCTCTTCAAAAAATTTGAAGTTATTGGTTTATAACTGTTTAAAGAGAAGCATGTCTTTGGAATCACTCAAAAATACCAAAAGATGAGCAAGATATAGCCCTTAGAAGTTCAAAACCCTAGCTCTTAGAGCACCAAAATGGCTTGGAAACCCCTTCCAATTTTGACAATCGTGCTTGCACAATAACTCTTTCCATGTGAATAGAAGTTGTTTTGGATGATAATAAGAACCCATAGAAACAAAAACCAACTCCAAATATTAAGAATTGCGAGAGTTATGCACTTGTGACCAAGAAACCAAGAACTTGTCCAATTAGGTCAAACTTCTTCAAACAACTCTTGCATCTTTTGATTTTATTTGACAAAGTGAGGCATGATAAATCATAGTAGACCTTGTCATGACATTACTTCAAAGCATATTCAATTATGAATCTTGAATCTCAATGAAACTTTGTTAAAGAAGGCATGGAAATAAACTCATGTACCTATAGATCAAACTGATGAAATGTGTTGTGCCCTTACCTATATTATCATCAATTAGAGAAAACATTCATTGTATTTATTAGTTAAAAATTAATAAATACAAAGAATATATGAATCAGAGTTCTTGATGATTCCTCATGAGGAAATATAGATATAGGGGGGAAGAACAAAACCCAATTGTGATCTTGATATGATTGAGTTGATATGAGATGATAGAGGAATCTTAGGGGCAAAAATTGGGGTACAACAGCAGGAGTGAGAGAGAGAGTAGATCTGAGAGTTGTTTTTCATCCTCGAGCAAGCTTATTCTGTTTCTCTTTAATCTTTGTTAATTTTTCTTCCACTGAATCATGATCGAATCTTCAAGCCACACACCTCTGGAATTCTAACTCTTTATTTGAGTTCAACCTTTCGCAAATTTTCGTCACAAAGTAAGAATTCTGTAAACTTTCATCTTATGCTTGCATTCGTTATTTCATGTTGAATTGTTGTTCATCAAAGCACTAGCTGGCCAAAGCTTATCTTTGAAGTATGGAATTGTGTGAATCTGAGTTGAATTCGTGTTCTGTAATTTTTCTGCAAAGTGATAAGTCAGTGAGTTGGTGTTCATTTTTCTCCCTGATTTAGCATTCATTTGATGAAGTTCTTAATATCATGGTGTAGATCTCCAGAAGATCTACACTTTTCATGTTTACCCTTTTGAATTTCATTGAGGCTTAAGCAAGACGTGAGGTCATGAAGTCCGTTCGTGGAATTGAAAAATTGTGATAATAAGGGTTTCATTTTACAGGGATGATGAGGTGTCACGATTAGATTGAGCATGCCCTTAGTTATTTTTACAGTGCTTTTGGTTTAAAATAGGTGTAATAAGTTGCATTCATTTTTGAATTTTAGCTTTATTTTAATAGTTTTCTTCAAAAACATTTTTAATAGTTTCATCAATCCAAAAATTACCAAAAAATTACAAAAAAGTATTTAATGAGTCTTTTTCATCACCATATTTTTATTTTTGATTTTATAAATTTCTTTGTATTTAAATTAAATTAATTAATTAAAAGTATCATTTCTTTAAATATTTTTGTTAACAAAATATGAAAAATTTATTTTAATCATTCCATTAATTCTAAAAATCAACAAAAATTATCTCAGGGTTAATTATGGATTTAGCTAATTTTATGTAATTTTTAATCAATTTTTTAATTGTTTTTGCATTGATTTTAAAATTGTGGAAGTATAATGTCCATCTTTTAGGGTTTTATTACTTAAACTTGAAACCTTATTTAATTCTTCAATATTTTCCACTTGTAGAAATCAGAAAAATTTATCTTAGGGTTCTTGGGAGTCTTAGGATCATTAAAATAATATATATTAATTTTTATCCCCTGTTTTCTTTTTTTCATTAAATATTTTACCTAAGGTGTTTAGTTTGGGTGATTCCATTAACTAGCATTAATAATCAAGGATCATTTGCATTATCCCTTAACTTTCCAAGAACCCTAAGTATCCTTTTTGACTTTTAGAGGTTCTAAGGGTTATATAATTAATTTGGTTTGAATTTATAATTTTTCTTTCTATTTTTAATGAATTTTGGAAGTGATTGTGGTCATTTTATCTTGAAAAATTGTGTTTAAGTTCTATGTTGACTTAAGAATATATTTGGGATCATTTGTTTTGACACATAATGATCATATGGATGCCTTAATATCGCATTAATTTTATTTAATTCTCTTTAGTCTATAAATTGTTGTTGATGATACCTTGTTGTTGCATTGCGTGACATGGTTTTAAAAACCCTAATCTAAGATTGCTTTGACTTTTGATTTATTTTCTTACATAATGTTTTACTTTTAAGTGGTTCTTAAAGGAATTATAATCTCAGGGATAGTCGCCCAAATACTTGGGAGACGTTTGACCTCAATTGGTCATGTTAATTTTCCTCTTTTTAAAGTGATGTTGTTTATACCTTTGTTGCTTGTATTGTGAGATATAAGGAATGAATTTATGAAATCCCTTGGGAGTTCATTTCTCATTTATTTTACTTCATTCTCATTACTTGTTTAGGGTCCTAAGATCAATTCTATTGATTTATTTATGCTCCCTAAATTGTATTTATCATGTTTACCTTTGTGACTAAAGATTCAACACTTTGTGATTATAGTTTAAGTATTCGCCTTATGCATATCATTTTAATACCTTGGTTCCAATTTTATTTTATCCAACAAGGAAAGGAAAAAGCACAGAAAAATTCCTTTTTCGAGATGTTTCTCGGGTTCGGGAGGTAGATTATAGAAAGGGAAGGTGTTAGCAGCCTTTCTATCCATGGTTATCCACGGGCTCTTAGGTACTTGCTCAAAGTGTTTTCAAAATTGCTTTTCTTTGTGTTTGTGGGTTTGAAAGAAGTTTTTGTTTGAAAGGAGTGTAAGTGTGAAAAGTTTTGTTTGTTTTAAAAGAAGCAAGTACTTAAGAACCATCTACCTACTCGAAAAGGGAATTAAACTGTGCTAATGTCCTTTAAACAATTCTAGCCCACTATTGATGAGTATGTAGCATCTTCGTTGGAGTTTTAAGGGTCAATTCGATTAAGGGACGTGTGGTCACTAAAGCAATGTTAGAATTCCTTAGCGGTAACCCTAATGTCTTAGATCATTTTATCTGAGGCAACCGTTTCGAGGCAACTATGATCTCTGGACAAGAGGGCGACCTCTAAAACTTCCTATACTCAATGACCACGTTCAAAGGCAACCAAGTGAGGTGGACCCTAAGAGTGCGCATGTGCGAGTGTGTTAGTTCGGTTAATTATCTTTGTACATGTCATGGGTTATCTATGTTGATTTTAAGTTCATACATTCGATCTTGTCATGCATTCCCTATTATCAAATATCTAACAGTGTATAGTTGCGGAATTTAAATTTGCGGAAATTAAATCTAAACTATTATAAGGCGTCGGGTATTTACATCGCCAAAAGCAACCCTTTAATTTAAATTGCGGAAAATAAAAGAAAGCGATAAAATAAATTAAAATGCTAATTAAAGCTATTACATTCCATAAGCAATTACAATAATAAGACAAAATTGATCGCGTGCGAGAAAATTAAATCGGCGTATTTTGTAGGGTTTTGACCCTTTTTGAAAGAAAGCATGTTTTTGTTATTTTTGAATTTATGGAAATTAAATCTAAGTTAATAATTAAATTAATTAATTAATGAAAATATTTTGGATTTTTTATATTTTAGGAAATAAAATAAATCTGATCAAAATTAATAAAAACCTAATTCTACATTAATTTTAATTATTTTGCAAAAGATATTAAAATTACACCTAATTAATACTAAGTTAATTAATTAATACTTATTTACAAAAATAAAGTCAAATTTAATTTTAATAAATAAAAATAATATTTTTCGTGTTTTTGATTTTATTAAGAAAAAGAATTTAATTGGTTAATGAAATTATAAAAATAAATTAACAAAAACAATTAAATAAAAGAAATATAAAGAAAAAGAAATAACCAAAAAAGGGGGTGCTAGGCCTGATTTGAATGTGAAAATAGCATTTTCAAGGCCCAACAGGTGCTGGCCTGGGCTGACTTTTCCAATTCTCCATGGCACGTTTGACTAGGGTGTAGGATGGTCATTCAATCTTGGCCCTTGGATTTGGCCTGAAGGCCATCTGGCGCCTGGATCTTTGAGGAGTATGGTGTGCTACGCCTTGGGAACCACATGCAATTACCTGGAGAAAAATGAGACAAATGTATTAGGGGACCTGGGATTCGAACCCAGGTCCCATGGGGCTTTCCACTAGCGCGGTTGCCAACCCAACTAACTTGCTTATTTGTTATTATAATAGATAAATGATATTATAAGAGAAAAGCAAGCAATATACTGGAAATTAAAAAAATGTGCAACATATATTTGAATGGGCCAATGAAGATGAGCCACGTCTTCTTCTTCTTCAACAATACCTGGTCTTTTTCCTGCAGATTTGGATCCGCGACAAAATCCATCGCTCGATCCCAAAATCGTTCCTAGGCCATGGAAACGAATTTTGAGACCATCACCTTACTCGTCTCCTTCCACTGACTCCATTTATGTCCATGGTTTGTTCTAATTTTTCCTGAAATCAAAATGCCTAAAAAACAAGAACAAAAACCCTAGCTTCGGGTACAGGGTTACAGGCTACAAAAATGAAATCAAATATTGCAGAAACGTTCTAAATAGGCCGATTAACATGATTATGCAAAGATTTTGGCAAAAGGATGCAAGAATAAGAGATCATGATTCCATGTTCAGGTCCATGTTCAAGAACACTTACAGTGCTATTTAGGAGGTTTCAAGGCTTGATTTTGATTCCAATAGATCCAGAGGATGTCCAGCTAGAGAGTAGTGTGGAGTTTTTGCCTTGGAAACACCTCCAAGATTGATTTCAGATTCAAGCTTTTCAAGCTTTTTTTCAAGTTTGGTTTTGTGATTTGGGCAGCTCTCTGGTCGTGTATTGTGTTTGTCTAGCTTGTACAAGTCTCCAGCAATGTATTAGGTTAAGAATTGGGCTTTGAATCCATGAGCATTAATGATTTGAAGATTTGATATGAATCACCATTAAAGGCTTCCAATTTCTTTCCAAATCTAATATTTTGTTCATGATATGGCTTGGAACGAATTTGATTGTGTCCATCATGATAATTGAAAGTTGTATCAATCAAAAAGATCTCATTCCATCAATTTTTGGATTTTATTTGGATTATATTGATTTAAAATGAATTAATTCAATAAAATAAAAATAAAATGGAAAAATTAATAAATGGACATAAAACTGAAGATAGGACACGTGTGTGGTGTGACAAGATCAAATCAAGTGGAAAAAAGTGGGCCCTTTTGGCAAAATTTGATGTTTTGGGGATAGTTGACTTTTGGCAATTTTGAAAAAATGCCCAACTTCAACAATGCATAACTTCTTCAATTTTGAACTTTTGGAAGTGTTCTTGGACTTTTTATAAACCTTGAGATGTCCTCCAACCAACCCTTTTGGTATCATCTCATTTTGATATTCCATGCTCAAGTTATAAGCTTTGGAAAAAAGGTGTTTTTGTTGACTTTCAAAAATGACCTATAATGTCCAAATTTGTAACTTTATGTGAGTGCATTTATTGATCTTGGGGTGTGAAGATGGATTGTTGGAAATTGCATCCTCTTCAAAATTATCTTTGGATGGGTCATTTCCTGCAAAACCCTAATTTAGCAACTTTTGAATCTTGATGAATCTTGAGCAATCCTTGATGAATCATGATCAAACCTTGATCAAATGATGAATTATCCTTCAAAATGAGAATGTTGACAAAAAATCTTGAGGTTTGACTGTTTGTAGGTCACAGTTGACTTTTGCCCTAGCACAGTCGATTTTTGGGCCTCTTGACCAATTGACTGATCAAACTTTCTCTACAAGGCTTGAAATTTTACATGGATGAACTTGAGAGAATATTAGGACATTGGGGAGTACTTGAGGCCATTTGGATGCAAGGACCTTGATGCAACACAAAACCCTAATTTGAGGTTGATTGCCTTAGGAGGTGATTTGACTGTCCAACTCTTGAGCTATCTTGAGCAACTTGGGAGTTATTCTTGAAATGTCTTGGGAAATATGGGAGGGAAAATTTTGGGGTACAACAAGGATGATAATCTATTAGTTTCTATATTCGATAGATATATTTAGATTTAACATTCACTTGGGTGTCTATGATTAATGCCTCTGTGTTAGTTGTGTCGCTCTGAGAGATCATCGACGCGATTAACACGGTTGACTTCTGTGTTAGTGAGGTGGTTGATAGATTGCTACAAATGTAATACAATAGGCCTCTCAATTTGGGTTAGAAATGACATAGGTTGTGAGTTACACATGGTGACGTGGTCGAGTATATTAGGTTAAGTATAACTGGACGATAGGTTTATGTCTATGAGAAGTAGTATATATGAACTCTTGATAAGTTATTTGTTTTTCTTTTTTTTTTACATTTATTTTCTTTTGATAACTTTTACCCTTTCCATTCAAACCCCCAAACTCATTAATGAATGAATTGTTGAATGGCAACATGATAACCAATCTCTGTGGACATGAAATGATATAACCTATATCTCTCGGTAAAGTAATACTTTACTTTTTGCTTGACGCTTTACCGTTCAGCAAAATGGCACAGTTGCCGGGGATGGATGTTTACTGGATCACATTGCAATACTTTCTTTGTTTTTTAGTTTTGTATATACCGTATATATTGCCTATATTCACTTGTTTATATTAATACTTGTATATGTTTACCACACTTGTACATGTTTTCTATACTTGTGAATTTTTTATACCACTGTTTGTTTCCTTTCACGTTTGTTTGTGTGTTGGTTAGGAATAATCAGGTGGACACAACTTGAAGGAACATTCTTAAATAAAAGGCGTCGAGCTTACGATGTAAAACAAGCATGTTTGATTTTTTTTTCTCTTTTTGTTAGTTTAAGAAGTGTGTTGATTGTTGTTTAAACAAGTTGAAATTGGACTTGTTCTAAAATCTCAAATCTTCACTTTTTAACTTATTTATTCACTTTCTTCCATTTTTCTGAAAGTTTGTTTTTATTAGCTTGAGGAAACGTGTATGTGTATAATTTTGTTTCTCTAAATTCTTTTGTTGTCGTTTGGACTCCAATTTTGGTTCGATAGCTTGAGGTCGCTTTCGGTGATTGTCTGAATTTGAGTCTTTCAACTTGTGAATGAATGGTAATGATTGTTTTAAAATTTGGTACACGTCAGGTACTCGTTTATTGCTTTCTATAGCGTAAAATGTATAGGAAACATTTAATTTTTGTAATTACCATACCATTCATTCTTTTTGCATTACTTGCTCATGACTTGAATCACTTTATTTCTCTTTTTACCCCTAAATATGAGGAAACATTCCATTGTTCATATATGTTAGAGGTCACAATTCTTGTTTTAATTAGATTTTATTATGTTTAATCTTTTCTTTGTGTTGAGAGTATGAAAGCATGAAAGTGATAAAGGCATTTTGTTTCATTTTGAGCACAACTACCTAGCTAAATAGTTAAATCACCTTGTGAGTGTGTGAAATTTTGTTAACCCTTTTTGGCCTTTTAGTCAATGTCCGTGTAATTTTTGAACTTAATACTTGTCAATGAGTGTTTAGTTTTCCTTTTTGAATGAATGTTGATTATTTGTTTTCTTGAACCCTCAACAATATTGTTTAGTTAAATTTTTCCTTTGTTTAGAAAATAGATAGTATTCACTTTAATGTTAGTTGAATTTAAGTTAAGGTGAGAATTGTTTGCATGATCGTGTGTGTATTACTACGATGTTGTGAAAAAAAAGGAAAAAAAAAGAAAAAAAAAGTGAAAAAGAAATATTATAAAAACAAGAAAAAATATGAAAAAGTCTTTAAAAAAGTTTTAAAAAACAAAAGAGTATGGAATATTGTTCTGTTAATAAGTATTGTAATTGGTTTTAGAAAATTCGAATAAAGAAGACGTTAACAGGAATTATGTGTTTGAAGCTTTGAGAGTTGATCACTCACTTAGGTTTAGGCAATATTTTGTTTCGATTATCTTTAGGAATTATCCCTTGTTTGTTAACTAAGCCACATTACAACCTTGAAAAGCCCTTGTGATTCTTGCCTTTTTATTTTCAATATAAGTTTTTGGATGAATGCATAATTTAGTCTATTGTTTGCAAGATTGTGGATGATTGTTTTTGTCCCTCACTTTCGTGTTTTTTTCATCTACAGATGAATTTTTTCTAGGTGTGATTCATGATTGAGCTTGTTTTATTTTAGAATGTTTTGTATGATTTTTGTACTTAGGATTTGTTTGGTTTAAATGTTGTCGTTGCACAATTGTTGTAAGTATTTACCTTGTATGTGTGCTTTTGTTTGAACCATATATTTGTTTTCTTTTTTAAAACTTGTTGATTCATGATTCTTTGGTTGATCACTTTTGCTTCTTTGAGTTTGTTTGGCCTTGTTTGAGGAGAAAGAAGTTCAAGTTGGGGAGAGTTTGATAAGTGCAAATTGTAGTTATTTTTGTACATAAGTTTTGTTTCACTTATCAATGCTTTTGTTAATATTTTGTGAATAATTCCCGACTTTGTTTGTAAATACAGTTAGCTTGAGTATATTTGAGTTTTGTGTACAAATTGTATCATTGTTTAGTTTTTCCATTTTTTTATAGGAATTTAAGCATTATTGGAGCATTGAGAATAAAGTCTAAATGGAGCTTAAAGATGTGCAATTGATCAAAAAAGTAATAAGGCTAAAGAAGAAAAGCCATTGGAGTTGTGCAGAAAGAGCAACAAAAGTTGTTGTTCTAGTGTGCCTTGTCGGGCGAAGCCTGGGCGAGGATCCTTCATGTATGTCTCGTTGAGCAACGCAGGGGCAAGAGGATTGGATCAATTTTTCCAGTAGCTACTAACTTGGGCTCGCCAGCAGTTCGTTGGACGAGGAAGCTTAGTGCCTTCGGGCGAAGCTTCCATTTGTCGCGCGAGAGTAGACATTTGCGGCCAGTTGCGTAAGTTGCGCAACCTGGGCCTTGTCTTTAGGAGCCGTCATCGCGTGATGCTATTATGTCGTCGGGAAAGGTGTGGGGACCCGATTTTCTCTATATTTCATTTTCATTTCATTTTTTTAATTATGGTTTTGGGTGTGGTTTTTGATCTCCCAACTCCATCAACCTCATTTTTGTAGTGGTTTAGCTTTGAAAATAACACTAGGGATTTGCTTATGGATGATTGGAGGTTGATTTCTCATTGACCGGCACTGACAAACCAGGAGATTTGTGGTTTATCTCTTCTCCTCTCTATGTATTTTTCTTTTGTTGGGTTTTATATATGTATTTACTTTGAACTCATGTGTATTTTCGGCCCATGGTGTAGTATAACACTTGCTTTACAAATATTTGTCGAGTATTGTCCTGGATTTTTTCTATATGCTCGGGATTTGTGTTGTTATAGACATATACTGCTCGAATTATTATCTAGGATGATAGTCTGTTAGTTTCTGGATTCCAGAGATAGATTTAGAGCTGGCATTCACAAGGGTGTTTGTGATTAATACTTCTGTGTTGGTTGTGTTTCTTTGAGAGACCATAGACGTGATTAGAATGTTTGACTTCTATGTTGTTGAGGTGGTTGAGAGATCGCTATCGATGTGATACATTAGGCCTCTCAATTTGGGTTAAAAATTACTTAGGTTGTGAATGATACATGGTGACATTGGCGAGTATTTTAGGTTCAGTATAATTAGACGATAAGTTTAAGTCTGTGAAAAGTAGTATATATGCACTCTTCATAAATTATTCCTTTTTCTTTCATTTTTGTTTACATTTATATTTTGTTGATAACATTTACCCTTTCCATAAAACCCCCAAACTCAGTAATTAATAATTTTTCAAACGGAGATTTGATAACCAATATTTGTCGACATGACATGATATAACCTATATCACTCTGTAAAATAATACTTTACTTTTTGATTGCCGCTTTACAGATTCACCAAAATGGCGCCATTGTCGGGGATTGATGTTCATTGGATCGCATTGTGATAGTTTATTTGTTTTTGAGTTTTGTAAATACCGTATATATTGTCTATCTTCACTTTATTATATTTATACTTGTATATGTTTACCATACTTGTAAATGTTTTCTATACTTGTGAATTTGTTATACCATTGTTTGTTTCCTTTCACTTTTGCTTGTGTGTTGGTTAGGAATAATCGAGTGGAAGCAACATGGAGGAACGTTATTAAATAACAGGCGACTAGCTTATGATTTAAAAAAAGCATGTTTTTTTTCTTTCATTTTGTTAGTTTAGGTAGTGTGTTGATTGTTGTTTAAACAAGTTGAAATCAAACATGTTCTAAATTCTCAAATCATCACTTTTCAACTTGTTTATTCACTTTCTTCCATTTTTTTGAAAGCTTTCTTTTATTAGCGTGAAGAAATGTGTATGTCCATAATTATGTTTCTCTAAATTCCTTTGTTTTTGTTTGTACTCAAATTTCGGTTCAATAGCTTGAAATCACTATTGGTGATTGTTCGAATTTGAGTGTTTTAACTTGCGGATGAATGGTAATGTTAATTTTCAAAGTTGGTACACGCCAGGTACTCGTTTATTGTTTTCTATAGCATAAAATGTTTAGGAAACTTTTAATTTATGTAATTACCATACCATTCATTCTTTTTTCATTGCGTTCTCATGACTTGATTCACTTTAGTTCCCATTTTAACACCAAATGTGAGAAAGATTTTCGTTGTTCATATATGTTGGAGGCCATAATTCTTGTTTTAATTGGATTTTATTATGTTTAATCTTTTCTTTGTGTTGATAGTATGAAAGCATGAAAGTGATCAAGGAATTTTATTTTATTTTGAGCACAACTATCTATCCAAATAGTCAATTCATCTTGTGAGTGTGTGAACTTTTATCAACTCTTTTTGGCCTTTTTGTTAATGTCCGTGTAATTTTTGAACTTAATACTTTCCTATGAGTGTTTAGGTTTCCTTTTTGAATGGATGTTGATTTTTTGTTTTTTTGAACCCTTAACTATGATTTTTAGTTGAATTTTTACCTTGCCTTAGAAAGTAGGGAGTATTCACTTTAATATTAGTTGAATTCAATTGGGAAGAGAATTGTTTGCTTCCTCTTGTGTGTATTACTATGAGATTGTGAAAAATAAAAGAAAATAAAAATCAGGAAAAACAAGTGAAAAAGAAAGCTTAGAAGAAAAAAAATAAAAAAAGATGAAAATGTCTTTGAAAAAGAAAAAAAAAAGAGTATTGAATAATGTTGTGTTAATAACTATTGTGATTGGTTTGAGAAATTTGGAATAAATAAAAAGTTGATTGTAATTCTTTGTTTGAATCTTTGAGAGTCGATCACAGACTTAGGTTTAGGCAAGTTTTTGTTTCGATTAGCTTTAGGAATTATCACTTGTTTGTTAACCAAGCCACGTTACAACCTTCCAAAGCTCTTGAGATACTTGCCTTTGTATTTTCAGTATGATTTTTTGGATGAATGCATAATTTAGTCTATTGTTTGTAAGATTGTGGATGAGTTTTTTTGTCCCTCACTTTTGGGTGTTTTTCATCTACCGATGAATTTTTGCTATGTGTGATTCATGATTGAGCTTGTTTTCTTTTAGAATGTTTTGTATTATTTTTTTACTTAGTATTTGTTTAGTTTACATATTGTCGTTGTAGGATTGTGGTAATTATTTACCTTGCTTGTGTGTTTTTGTTTGAACCATACATTTTTTTTTCGTTTTTAAAACTTGTTGATTCATGATTCTTTGGTTTATCATTTTTTCTTCTTTGAGTTTGTTTGGCCTTGTTTGAGGACAAACAAGTTCAAGTTAGGGAGAGTTTGATAAGTGTAAATTGTAGTTATTTTTGTATATAATTTTTGTTGACTTATCAATGCTTTGGTTAATATTTTGTGAATAATTCCTGAGTTTGTTTGTAAATACATTTAGTTGTTGTATATATGTGTTTTGTGTACAAATTTTATCATCGAATAGTTTTTCCTTTTTTTAGGAATTCAAGCATTATTGGAGCATTGTGAATAAAGTACAAATGGAGCTTCAAGATGTGCAAGTGATCAAAAAAGAAATAAGGCAAAAGAAGAAAACCCATTGGAGTTGTGCAGAAAGAGCAACAAAAGTTACTGTTCTAATATGCCTCATCGGGTGAAGCCTGAGTGAGGAGCCTTCACGTTTGTCTCACTGGGGGACGTAGGGGCGAGAAGATTGTATCATTTTTCCAGTAGCTATTGACTTGGGATCACCAGTAGCTCGTTGGGTGAGGAAGCCTAGTGTCATGGGAGAAGCTTCCCTTCACTGGGAAAGGATAGATATTTGTGGCCAGTTGCATACATGGTGTAACCTGGGACTTGTCTTTAGGAACCGTCGCAGGGCGACGCTTTTATGTCGCCAGCGACGTGTGTGGACCAGATTTTCTCAATATTTCATTTTAATTTTGTTTGGTTATGGTTTTGAATGTGTTTTTTTCTCTCCCAACTCCATCAACCTCATTTTTGTAGTGGTTTAACTTAGAAAACAATACTAGGGCTTTTCTTATGGATGATTGGAGGTGGACTTCTCATAGACCGCGTTGTCAAACTGGGAGATTTATGGTTTATCTCTTCTCCTCTCTATGTATTTCTATTTTGTTGGGTTTTGTATATGTATTTACTTTGAATTCATGTATATTTGTCGCCCACGACGTTGTATAAAACTTGTTTTACAAATATTTTTTGAGTATTGTTATGGGTTTTTGCTATGTGCTTCATATTTGGGTTGTTATAGACAAATACTTTCTCTGATTATTATCTAGGATGTTAGTCTGTTAGTTTATGGATTCTAAAGATAGTTTTAGAGCCGACATTCACTTGGGTGTCTGTGATTAATGCCTCTGTGTTGGTTGTATTGATCTGAGAGATCGTCAACTTGATTAGCACGATTTACTTTAGTGTTTATGAGGTGGATGAGATATCGCTACTGATGTAATAAAGTAGGTCTCTCAATTTGGGTTATAAATGATATAGGTTGTGAGTGATACGTGGTGACATTGACGAGTATTGTAGGTTGAGTATAACTGGACAATAGGTTTAAGCATGTGAGAAATAGTATATATGCACTATGTATAAGTTATTCTTTTTTCTTTTATTTTTGTTTACATTTATTTTATGTTAATAATTTACCCTTTCCATTCAAACCCCCAAACTCATTAACGAATGATTTTTCAAACGGAGAATCAATAACCAATCTCTATGGACACGATGCGATATAACCTATATCACCCGGTAAAATAATACTTTACTTTTTAGTTGCCGCTTTACTACTTTTGCACCTCACCAACCCTTTTGATAACCTCGAATGGTTCGAAAAAGCGGTTAGCTAGCTTATGTGATATGTGTTTCGTGATGGTGTGTTGATGGTATGGTTGTAACTGGAGGAGAATTAAGTTACCTTCCTTGAAGGTAAATTTTATACATTTCAGATTTGCTTGTTTTCCATTTGGATTCGGCTTTTTTTATGTTTTTCTTTAATTGTATCATGATATCTTTAATTAGATGAATGATTTTAATAATAGTTTGATTAAATTTAATTCAAAAGTGGTTTGTATATTCTCTCCCACCCCTCTTCATCTCATCCCTTTCTTATTGCACTAAGTGTTATTGTAGCATGATCTCCATATCATGTCTCAAAACAAATGGTGCATAGATTGCTATTGACCGGCCTCAAAATAGGTGCGACTTCTATATAAGTCCACTTACGATTGTTTAACATAGCGCTAAATTTTGTCCCGATTCAAATAAATGATCATTCATGGCCCAAACTTATGTTTGCAAGCCCAAGTATGTTAACGTCATCTCTTTGATCCAATAACCTTGAGATTCATTGTGTGGAGGCTTTGGTTCTACCAATTCTGTAATGGATCTACAACACCTTTGTTCAACGCGGATCACTTAAACATTGTTGATCATTAAATGGTACTTATGAGGATTCCAAATGGAATATATACTTGACAAAAGGAAAATGCAACTTGTTGTGTGGAGGCTTTGGTTCTACCAATCCTTTAATGAGTTCCAAATGCAAGTTTCAAGATTATCATCCAACTAACCACTAATCACTAATAATTGACTTTATCCTATATTATTATTATATGCCCATTTTATTTTTATGCACTATTTACTTTTAGCATTTACATTTCACGCCATTTTCATGTTTGCTCATTTGAGAATTTACTTTCTTGTCATTTTTATTTTGCTCACTTGAGCTTTTCTTTTCTTTTCTTAAGATACTTAATAATCAATATGAACCATAAAATCCTTAATGATACTTGGACTATTTGGTTACTATCCTTGGCATTATGGAGCACTGGACTTCTTGGACTTAGGATTAGAAACCTTGGCCTATGATTGGAGACCTTGTGACCTTATCTGATTATTTTGTCTGGAGATCTTGAGGTTTACCTCAAGACATTAGGTTCTTTGTTTGTTTTGTGTGCAGGTTATTGTGATTACACTCTTTGTTTGTAATCTGGAATTCACCCGTATACAGCCGTTACTCTGCCCAATTTTTGTGAAGACTTAATACACTTGAAGTTTTATTCTTTCAAGAGGTCTAGTATCTTTGCTTGCTTGGTTCCAATCCAAAGAATGGGAATTCTATCTTGACTTATAATGTCAAATATTGGCTTCTTATTGGTTAGATGGTTCTTATCCCTAGCTTTTACCTTATTCTTTAGGATAGTCTCTTCTTCTACTCCCATGTTCTTTAATTTCAAAAATATTCTTCCTCCTTTTGAAAACTCCTCTTGTTTTGAAACTTGAACTACTTTCATGATAAACTTGGACTTAGGTCCATGCATTTTCAAAAACAAATCCATGAATAAACTTCAATCGACTTAATAATATTGTGACATCATTTTTTTGTGAGAAGACTAAAAGTCAATCAATCTCATTTCAAATCATTTTTTCCACTTTGGCTGTCTTATTTTAAAACTTTTCTCAAAAGATTAGACTCTTGTCAATCCTTGTAGTGATGCAAACAACTATACTTCTACAATATGTAGTGAAGAGAGATATTTTCCACTTGGGTGTTGAGTGAGGCATTGCTGATTTTAAAATCCAAGCCATATCCTCCACTTTGAGATGACGCAAATTCTCCTTTCTCATGATTGTGGGTAGTAGGTATGTTTTCCACACGGACAATGACGATGATGTTTTATCTCATAAAAATTAACCAACACACTTACATTTTAAAATTCTTTAAAAAGGAACTACGTGTACCCTGATCCCCTATTGCACGAAAAGGTGGTACGTAGGCACTAAAGGTTCGCAACCGCAGAGGGTGCAAAAACCATAAAAATATATTTCTTTTCTAACCTCCACTATCCATTTTTTACACAACATTTCATAGCCAAAATATACAGATTTTACAAAGAGGTTCCTGTGGAGTACCGTACATGTTTAGGGTGCTAATACCTTCCCTTTACATAACCAATCCCCTTACCTTGAATCTTTCCCCCTCCTTTTGGGTTATTCGCTCTTTTCCCATTCCTTTGGAAACAATAAAGTGCGGTGGCGATTTTATTTTTATTTGTACAAGTCTAATCAATCCCATGGCTTAGTCTTAAACATTTCTAATGCTACACACCCACCAAGGTGATTTCGCCTCTCTCAACGTGGTCTTAATCCACTAATCCAACTTGATTACACATATACGATGAGAACCGTCAAAGTCTTCTTGAGTTTAAACCACAACCCAATTTTCTCAAGGTATTACACAAGGTCATATGAACAGGGATTCCAACAAGTTCTTAATCTGAGTTTTTGACTATTCTTTTTTTCCAAATATTCCTTTGATTTCCTTTCATGTGTCGTCTTACTTGTCTAGTCTCTCCTTGATCACTGCATTTTCTTTCTTCAACTCATCCAGAGTTTGCATAACCAGAGATGTAGAAGGTATATCAGTAGAAGGTGCCACCTTTTCAGAGAAGGCTGCGGTAGATTCTGACTCAGTAGCTTCTTCGATGTTTTTGCCTTTGTCTTGAAAAATAACCAGAGGAAGAGTATCAGATCATGGTTCATCAACTTCTGAAGGCTGGTGATCTTTCCAGGGGGAATTGTGCAGTAGGAGAATATGTTTCTTTTCCTAGTGGTGCATAACTTGATCCTTGAAAACATTCAGCTGATCACAGAAGTTCTGTTGGGCCATTTAATAACTTAACTCCTTGAGTTTCTAGGATTCAGAGTTGAACCATTTTCTGAACTAGTTCCAGTGTGAATCAGAAGCAGCAGAATTCAGATTCTCTAAGCAGGCTAGCTTCAAAGAATTAATCTATTCAAATATTTGGTTTTGGGATGGCAATTTTGTGAGAGCTAGAGGCAAGTAGTAGAGTTCTTGAAGGTTCTTCATATCTTTCTAAGCAGTAGAGTTCTTGAAGGTTCTTCATATCTTTCTGTTGTTGAAGAAGAAGAGCCATGAACACATTGAGAGCTTTGAACACTTTGAGAATAAGCCATTGTTCACACAGACTTGTTGAAGGTTTTTAAAAGAAAAATTGCACACAAAAAGTAGAGAGAAAATAGTAGCGAGAATAAGTGAGAGTGAAAAAGTGAAAGTGAAAATGAATGGTGTATTTATAAACAAATTAAAAACTTAATTAGCAAGAAAAGAGTGAAAAATAATGATTACATAGCATTAATGATTCCTGAAAATAGGGATATGGAATGGATATATAGAACAATTACCAATATAACACGAGTCTCAATGTATCCAATCAACGATTAGTCCCTTCAGAATTTGAACGTGTGTTCAACCTTAGAAGAAACTCTTGTGAGATGATGACAGATGTTGATGTTGTGAATTTCATATGTCTATCTTTAAAATTAGCCGTGTGGGAACTGTTTAGATCTTCTCAGATAGATCCTGATACATTTGTCCTTCTAACTTCTGAAGAATTATTGATCAGATGTTCACAAAAAAAATATAAACTGTTGAGGGTTAAAGAATACATAAATAAAACTCTTATTCTAGACAAAATTTCATGCTGAGATGTTTCAGAATGAAATTAAACCTAAATTTTAAAGAGATAATTTCTTTCTGAATATAGTCCCAAATAAAGTGATGTTTTATTTCTATATGCTTAGCCCTAGAATGTTAAATTGGATTTCTAGATAAATAGATGGCAGAAGTATTGTCAAAGAGTATAGGAATTTTACTCTCAAATATATTGAAGTATTCAAGCTGACTTTTGATCCAGAGTATCTGTGTGCTGCATCCAGCTGCTGCTATATATTCTGCTTTAGTGGTTTATAATGCAATTGTGGATTTCCTCTTGCTGGACCATGATATCATATTTTCTCCCAGAAACTGGCAGCTTCCAGATGTGCTTTTTCTTTCTACTCTGTCTCCAGCGAAGTCAGCATCACAATACCCTACTAATTTGTATTCGTTGGTTTTTCTATATAATAGACCAAAATTAGTAGTACCTTGAAGATACTTGAAAATTCTCTTGACAGCTGTTAAGTGAGATTCTCTGGGATCTGATTGGAATCTGGCACATAGACATACACTACACAGAATATCAGGTCTTGAAGCTGTAAGATATAAGAGAGAACCAATCATACCTCTATAGATCTTCTGTTCTACCTTTTTACATAACTCTTCCTTCTCCAGAATGCATGTAGGATGCATTGGAGTTTTGGCTGGATTACATTCTGATAGGTCAAATTTCTTCAGAAGTTCTTTGACGTACTTGCTTTGGTGTATGTATGTTCCTTCTGGTGTTTGATTGATCCGAATACCCATAAAGAACTTGATTTCTCCCATCAAGTTCATTTCAAACTTTGCCTGCACAGACTTAGCAAATTCTCTTCCTAGAGATGCTTTAGTAGATCCAAAAATAATATCATTTATATAAATTTGACAAACTAGAATGTCATTTTTAAATGGTTTACAAAATAAATTTGTGTCCACCTTCCCTCTGGTAAAATCATTTTCTAACAGAAAACTACTTAGTCTTTTATACCAAGCTTCGGGAGCTTGTTTCAGACCATATAGTGATTTCTTTAGTTTAAATACATATTCTGGATGTTTTGAATTTTCAAAACCAGGTGGTTGGTGCACATAAACTTCTTCATCAATTTATACATTTTAGAATGCACTTTTGACATTCATCTGATAGAGAGTGATTCCATTATTTACAGGAAAAGAAATTAAAAGTCTGTTAGATTCTAACCTAGTAACTGGAGCAAAGGTTTCTGTATAGTCGATCCCCTCTTGCTGACTATAAACTTGTGTAACCAACCGTGCTTTGTTTCTGATGACTCCTCCTTCTTCATTCAACTTGCTTATGAATACCCATTTGGTTCCAATGATGTTAAACCCTTTTGGTTTGTGAACCAGATCCTACACATTGTTTCTGGGGAATTAATTTAATTCCTCATGCATTGCAAGTATGCAATCATTGTCCAGGAGAGCTTCATCAATGGAAGTTGGCTCAATCAGAGACACTAATCCCATGAGAGATTCTTCAAAGTTTCTGAATGTGAATTTTTTTCTGATTGGGTCTTCTTTCTTTCCAAGAATTTTGTCTTCAGGATGAGCTAAGGTTCTTCTGGATTGTCTTTTCTGGAGAGGTTCTTCATATGATGTTGTGATATTTGTGACATCTTCTTCTGGTGTTGTATGTGATTCTTTGTGAGAAACCTCTAATATAATGTCTTCAGTACCTGTAATTTGGACTTCTATATCTGCAAAAGATTCATCGATTTGACTTTTGAGAGCAAAGCTTATCATCAAATCTAACACTGATTGACTCTTCTACAACCCGTGTTTCTGTGTTGTATACTTTGTAGTCTCTTGAGCGTTCAGAATATCCTAACATAATACACTTTTGTGCTTTAGAGTCAAACTTGTTCAGATGTTGTTTAGTGTTAAGAAGAAAACAAATACATCCAAATGGATGGAAATACGAGATCTTCGGCTTTTTGTTCTTCCACAAATCATATAGATTCTTGCAGAATAGGTGTTATGGAGATTCTATTCTGAATGTAACATGCTGTGTTAATTACTTCTGCCTAGAAGTTCTTATCAATGTTAGTCTCGTTGATTATGGTTTTGGCCATTTCTTGTAAAGCTCTGTTCTTTCATTCTACAACTCCATTTTGTTGGGGAGTTCTAGAAAATGAGAAGTCATGAGAGATTCCATTCTCATTAAATAATAGTGCAAATTTTTGTTTTCAAATTCTCCACCATGATCACTTCTGACTTTAAAAATTCTAAGATCTTTTTCGTTTTGGACTTGGTTATAGAAGGAAAATTACACAGAGTGTGACTCGTCCTTATGTCTTAAGAACTTTACCCATGTCCAACTGCTATAGTCATCTACGGTCACTGATCCATACTTCTTGCCACTAATAAGTGCAGTTTTCACTGGTCCAAATAGATCTATATGCAAAAGTTATAATGGCCCAGAGGTAGAAACAACATATTTTTCCTTTAAAAGAGGGTTTTGCAAACTTTCCTTTTTGACATGCTTCACACAGAGCATCTAAGTTGAACTTCAGGTTAGGAAGTCCTCTGACCAGATTGATTTTGTTAATCTGAGATATTCTTCTCATACTAGCATGCTCCAATCTTTTGTGCCAGATCCATTACTCATCGTTAACAGACAATAGGAATTTTACATTCTTACTTTTCAGTTCAGAATGTTTTATTTTGTAAATATTGTTCTTTCTCTTTCCAATAAAGAGGATAGATCCATCTTTCTGACTAACTTCTTTACATGACTTTTAATTAAAGATTATATCATAACCATTATCACTTAATTGACTTATGGATAACAAGTTATGCATTAATCCATTTACTAACAGAACATTAGTAGCCACCAGATTTAAGCTCCAGGCTTTGGAACATATGCTTTCTTCTCATCATGTGTCGAGAGCATCCAGAGTCCAGGTACCGTGATTGGTGTTTCAGTCTTGTTGTCAAAGATATCTGCAACATAGAAAATTTTATCCTTAGGTACCCATATCTTTTTGGGTCCTTGCTTGTTAAAGTTACCAAAATTCTGTTTGAATTTTGGTTTAGGAGAGAAATAATTACTAGTATACTTTAAGTCATGTGTGTGCTCATAGGTAAAGTGAGAATTCAGAGGAGTGCGTTTAATAACCAAATCCTTAAATTTCTTATATTGGGATACTTTACCTTTGTATCCTATACCTTTTATGCCATTTCTGCTAACTCCATAGATCATTGAAGCCATCTTGCTTCTATCTATATTTTTAGCGAGAAATTTTTGAAAGCTATGATCATATTCCTTTATGATCTTATCAGGGTTACTAGGAACTTATGAGATAGTTTCCTTCTGAGTATTTTGTAATTCATTTTCATTTTTTGAAATTTTTCCTTTCAACTCAGAGTTTTCCAATCTCAGATTCTTAGTTTCTTCAGAGTCAGAAACTAGATCCTTTTTTGGGTTCTTGTTTATGACTTGAAGTTTCTGATACCTTTCTAGAATTTCTGACAGATTCTCTTCTAATTGAGATCTAGAAAAGTTAGAAAATACTCTTCTTCCTCAGAGTCTGATTCTGATCCAGATGATTCAATATCTTCTGATATGTTGGCCGTAAGGGCAATGTTGGCTCTTTCATATTCTGATTCTGTGTATGCTTCAGAAGAGTCTAATTCATCCCATGTTTCCATGAGACTTTTCTTCTTCTCCTTAAAGAACTTCTTTTTAGGTTTCTCCTTCTGAAGGTTTGGATAATCGCTTTTGTAGTGCCCTTGTTCATTGCATTCGTAGCAGCCAATGTCTCTATTTCTTGACTTTCTGTATTCAGAAGATGGTTCAGACTTTCTGTATCCAGACGATGATTCAGACTGATTCCATGTTCTTTTGGAGAGAAGAGATAATTCATCTTCTTCTGATGAGGATCCACCAGAGTTTTCTTCTATTTCCTACAAAACTTTAGAATCCTATTTTTCATTATATTTAAGGGATAAAGGCTTACCTTGCTTTTTGGGCTCATCATCTTCTAACTCTATCTCATGACTTATGAGAGAGCTGGCAAGTTCTTCTCGAGATATTTTATTCAGATCTTTTTCCAGTTTGAGAGAAGTGACCATGGGTGTCCATTTCTTTGGTAAACTTCTGATGATCTTCTTTACATGATCAGCAGTTGAGTACCCTTTGTCCAAAACGTGTAGCCCAGCAACCAGAATTTGAAATCTTGAGAACATTGTTTCAATGGTTTCATCTTCTTCCATTTTTGAAGGCCTCATACTTTTGAATGAGCGCAAGGGCTTTGGTTTCTTTGACTTGTGTGTTGCCTTCATGCGTCATTCTAAAGTAATCAAACATGTGCTTTGTCGTCTCTATGCTTGTGATCTTTTCGTACTCTGAGTATGAGATGGCACTCAAGAGAATAGTTCTGGCCTTGTGATGATTTCTGAAGTCTCGCTTTTGATGATCTTACATTCTTTTTATTTCAATCTTATGATCACTTTCATCAACAAGATGTATGTACCCATAAATCACCATATCCCAGAGATTAGTGTCATGTGCCAGAAAGAAACATTCAATTCTGTCTTTCTAGTAATCAAAGTTCTCTCCATAAAAATTGGAGGTTTGTCGCTGATTTCGTCTTTCTCATCATGGTAGTCATTGCTGATGTTCTAACTTGGCCCCACCATAGAGTTTTTCTTAGCTTGGATCTTTTACTGACACGATTAAGTGCCCGAACTTAGAACCAGGCGCTCTGATACCAATTGAAGAATGGAAAAACATAAGAAGTGGGGGTTTTAATTGAGATTTTTAAAACTTAAAGTAAAGAACAAGTTGGTTATCCTGGTTCGTTTGAACTCAAACTACTCAAGTCCACTCGCCAAGGTGATTTCTCCTCTCTTAACGAGGTCTTAATCCACTAATCAATCTTGATTACAAATCTACTTTGAAAATCGTCAAAGTCTTCTTGAATATAAACCACAACTAGGGTTTTCTCAAGGAATTTCTCTAAACAATGTATGAATAAAAGTGTATAATAGTGTTTCTAATAGAACAGTATCACATGACTGGTGATGTTTTACACAGTTTGAATGTTGAATGTTTGAGGATGAAAGTGATAGCAACATTACTATGCGTGTGTAAATCGTCAACAATTTATCCTCAAAGCTTGTTTATATAGGTTAAGCATGAAGGAGAATTTGGAAACTTGATCAATGACAATTAATGTGCTTTCCAAAAATAAAGATCCTTGTTCCCTTCCGGTCGTTACTCTTGAAATGGAAATATTTGGTTTGTAACGCTTCAGAACATGCTTGCTTTAGAACTTCGAAGTAACCGTTGCTACTTGCTTCAGAACTTTGTAGATCAGAAACATTGATTCCTGATTGCAGCGTTAGAACTTCTTTCAGAGATGTTTATAATCAGAGTTGAAACATCATTTTAGCGCATCTTCTGATCTTCTTCCATCAGAACTTTTTGAGATATGTTTACAATCATAGTAGAAACAACTTTGTAACTTATCTTTTGATCTTCTTCCATCAGAACTTCTCTGCAAAACAAAATATAATTTTAGGGAGCATAATTGTTCTTTGTGTTTGTTATCATCAAAACTCTTACAAGGGTTGTAGCATCAAACTATGTTCTAACAGGGACCACTTTTTTAGAGCAAGCTACAGCCAATTCTGACTCAGGAGCTTCTTCAACTTCCTTTCTTTTTTCTTGAAACATGACCAGAGGAAGAGGATGGTTCATTACATTCTGATGGATGATGATCTTCCCAAGGGGTATTGTCCAGTAGAAGGAGTGGCTTCTTTTCCAAGTGCCACATAACTTGATCCTTGAAGATATTCAGGCGATCACAGAAGTTCTGTTGAGCTATTTCAAAACTAATCTCCCTTAATTTCATAGATTTAGAGTTGAACCATTTCCTGAATTGGTTCCAATGAGAATCAGAAGCAGCTGGATTGAGATTTTCTAAGCAAGCTAGCTTCAGAGAGTTTACCCATTCCTGTATTTCTATTTGAAAAGTCAGCAAAGATTTACCAACATCTGCTTCAGATATTTTTGGTTTTGGTTTTGGAACGACAATTTTCTGAGAGCTTGTAACGAGATTGTCCACATCTTCTAAGTATATAACAATTCTAAGAGGATCTTCTGGGTGGTTATTTGGAGAGGGAGATTCAGAAAGAATAATGGGAGAATTTGGTGGAGCGGAATGATAAGGAGATGGAAGATCTAGAATGGAGAGGTTTTGTGAAGGTGGTTAAGAGACCATGAGAGTCAATATTTGGATTTTCGGTGCAGAGAGCTTCAAACAGCGGATCAAATTGATCAATACTAGAGAGAACTTATGCAAGTTCTAGACGATTTTAGTCAAGATGGGTAGAAAGTGGATTGTTCAGAAGGTTATCTAGAGGAAATGATGTGTCAAAGTCTATGTCAAAATTATCAAAGGTTTGAGGAGAATGATCTTCTGTGGGATTTGGTGATGAAGGGTTTTTAGATGTTGATAGCATTACTAATTCAATAACAGAAACAAAAGAGAGGTTACCTTTCTTTTTGGAAGCTTTAGGAGTCTTATGAGAAGTTCCTTCTGCGTCTGCTTTCCTTTTCCTTGATTTTCTAGAAGCAACTTCCAGAGTTTGTTGTCTTAGATCACGAATGTTCACATTTGGATTTGTCACGTCCCTCTTGCAAGCATCCATATACATGAGAAAAATATCTGGAGAAGCGTCTGTTTGAGTGAAGAGAGGAAAAATCCTTCAGAGGTACTCTTCTAGTGGTAATGACATCCTTGGTGGTGATTGTTGGATCCTTCTTGGTAGTTCCAATAATCTTCATCTTCTTCAAATTTTTGGTGTTGAGAGGTTTACCAACACAAACTTCCAGAGTGCTAGCTTATTGAGCCTCAGTCAGATGTTCTATCAGAATATCTGAAATGAGTCTTCCCAAAGGGATCCAATCCCTCTTTGTTCTTTCTTCTTCTCTTGTCTCTTTGACGCTGGTCTTCATATGATTGAATAGAAGATGTTGAAGATTAACATTTGCTTTGGTGGATATGAAGTATAGAAGATACTGCTGATCAATATTGATGTAATCTGGAGAACTTGTAGGTTTCCTATGATTAATGCAGCCCAAAATGATTTTAGACCAAATTTTGAGATAATCCTTCAGATCATTGATTTTGTTGGATGGTTGGCCAGAAGTAAAGATTTCCTTTGAGATCTTTGTTAGGTTAGAGCCTTTGTCAGCCATATCACTGCAACGAATTTCGCTGCCATCGTGACCTATTAGTTGCCCAATGAGATCTTTAGAGATGACAAATTTCATTCCTATAATGAAAGAAGTAACTTGATGATTTGAAGCTATAGCGTGAATCCAGAATTCTTTAACAAGTCAATGAAAAACTGGATTTAGGAGGCGATTAAAGTACTTAGTCCATCCTTGGAACTCAACATCAGGGGTTAAATCATATTCGTTTTCCTTCATGTTGATGAAATCTACAATGAGCTCATATAGAACTTCCAGCGAATCAATGGGTGTGAGGAGAGTTTTTGATGGTTCTTCGTACCTTTCTGCTATTGAGGAAGAAGAGCCAGGAATGCTTTGAGAACTTTGAGCAAGTTGTTAAGAGGAAGCCATTTGTTCACACAGACTCTTTTAGGGTTTTTGAAAGATGAAACAAATTTAAGAGAGAAAAATAAGTTGAGAGTGGAAATGTGATAGTGAGGGTGAACAGAGTATATATATATATATATATATATATATATATATATATATATATATATATATATATATATATATATATATATATATATATATATATATATATATATATATATATATATGTATAGGAAAATAGAAGACTTAATTAATAAGAAAAAGGTTTAAAAATGATTATGTGCATTGTTGTTTCCTGAAAAGAGGGATAATGTAAAGATATGAAACAATTACTGATATGACACGAGCTTCAATGCATGAACTCAATGTTTCAGTCTCTTCAGAATTTGAACACGTGTTAAGCCTTAGAGGAAAGCCTTGCGTAAAGTTGAAAAATGTTGATATTGTGAACTGCATGCTTCTATCTTTGAACAGAGCATAAAATTATTGAACATCTTCTGAAGAACTATTGAACAGATATTCACACAAAACATAAAGGCATAAAATTTCGAGGGTTAAAGTATACATAAACAAAACTATCATTCTGGGTATAATTTCATGCTGAGATGTTTCAGAATAACATTAAACCTATCTTCTGAAAGGGGTTTAGTGAAAACATCAGCCCATTGAAGGTCTGTGTCTATAAAATTTAATGAAATAATTCCTTTCTGAATATATTCCCTAATAAAATGATGTTTAATTTCTATATGCTTAGCCCTAGAATGTAAAATGGGATTTTTTGAAAGACGTATAGTAGAAGTATTGTCAGAGAATAGGAATGTTACTCTCATATATGTTGAAGTCTTCAAGTTGACTTTTCATTCAGAGCATTTGTGTGCTGCATCCAGCTGCTGCTATATATTCAGCTTCAGTAGTTGACAAAGCAATGGTGGATTTCCTCTTCCTGGACCACGAGATTAGATTGTCTCCCAGAAATTGGCATCTTCCAGAAGTACTTTTCATTTCTATTCTATCTCCAGTGAAGTCAGCATCATAATACCCTACTAATTTGTATTCTTTGGTTTTTCTATAGAAAAAACCAAGATTAGTAGTACCTTTCATATACTTAAAAATCCTCTTAATAGCTGTTAAGTGAGATTCTCTAGGATCTGATTAGAATCTAGCGCACAAACATACACTATACAGAATATCAGGTCTTGAAGTGGTTAAATATAAGAGAGAACCAATCATACCTCTGTAGAACTTCTTTTCTACCTTCTTACTTACCTCTCCCTTTTCTAAAATGCATGTGGGATGCATATGAGTTTTGGCTGGCTTACACTCTGACAAGTCAAATTTCTTTAGAAGTTCTTTAACATACTTGCTTTGATGTATGTAGGTTCCTTCTGGAGTTTGATTGATTTGGATACCCATAAAGAACTTGAGTTCTCCCATCAAGCACATTTCAAACTCTGCCTATATTACTTAGCAAATTCTCTTCCCAAAGAGGCTTTAGTAGATCCAAAAATAATATCATCTACGTAAATTTGACAAACCAGAATGTCATTTTTAAATAGTTTACAGAATAAGGTTATGTCCACCTTCCCTCTGGTAAAATTATTTTCTAACATAAAATTACTTAGTCTTTCATACCAAGCTCTGGGAGCTTGTTTAAGACCATATAGTGATATCTTATATTTTTAAACATATTCTAGATGTTTTGAATTTTCAAAACTAGGGGGTTGGTGCATATAAAGTTCTTCATCAATGTATCCATTTAAGAATCTACTTTTAACATCCATCTGATAGAGAGTGATGCCATTATTTATTGCAAAAGAAATTAAAGTCTGATAGATTGTGACCTGGCGACTAGAGAAAAGGTTTTTGTATAGTGTATCCCTTCTTGCTGACTATAACCTTGTGCCACCAGTCATGCTTTGTTTCTGACGACTTCTCCTTGTTCATTTAGCTTGTTTTTGAAGACCCATTTGGTTCCAATGATGTCAAACCCTTTTGGTTTAGGAACTAGATCCCACACATCGTTTCTGGTGAACTGGTTTAATTCTTCCTGCATTGCAAGTATCCAGTCATTGTCCAGAAGGGCTTTATCAATGGAAGTTGGCTCAATTAGAGACACTAATCAAATGAGAGATTCTTCATGATTTCTCAAGGTAGATCTTGTTCTGATTGGGTCTTCTTTCTTTCCCAGAATCTTGTTTTCCAAATGAGCTAAACTGCTTCTGGATTGACTTTTCTGGAAGGGCTCTTCAGATGTTGTTGTAATTTTTGTGACATCTTCTTCTAGATTTGACTGTGCTTCTTTGAGAGGAACTTCTGATGTAGTGTCTTCAGTAATTGTAAATTGAACTTTTATAACTGCAAAAATTTTACCTCGATTTAACTTTTGAGAGCCAAGCTTATCATCAAATATGACACTAATAGACTCTTCCACAGTCCGGGTTTCTGTGTTATGTACTCTATAACCTTTTGAGCATTCATAATATCCTAACATGAGACACTTTTTTGCTTTAGAGTCAAACTTTTTAAGATGTTGTTTAGTGTTTAGGATAAAACAAGTAAATCCGAATGGATAAAAATAAGAAATGTTGGGCTTTTTGTTCTTCACAGTTCATATGGAGTCTTATCCACAATAGGTCTTATGGAGATTCTATTCTGAATATAACACGCTTTGTTAATTTCTTCTGCCCATAAGTTCTTAGCAATGTTAGTCTCGTTGATCATGGTTCTGGCCATTTCTTGTAAAGTTATATTCTTTCGTTCTACAACTCTGTTTTGTTGAGGATTTCTAGGACAAGAGAAATCATGAGAGACGCCATTCTAATTAAAAAATAATTCAAATTTGTTGTTTTCAAATTCCCCACCATGATCACTTCGGACTTTAACAATTCTAAGATCTTTTTCGTTTTGGACTTGGTTATAGAAAGTAAAGAACATAGAATGTGACTCGTCCTTGTGTCTTAAGAACTTTACCATTTTCCATCTACTATAGTCATCTACGATCACTAATCCATATTGCTTTCCACTAATGGATGCAGTTTTCACTGGTCCAAATAGATCTATATGCAGAAGTTCTAATGGTCTAGAGGTAGAAAAAACATTTTTTTTTGTTTTCAAAGAAGGTTTTGCAAACTTTCCTTTTTGACATGCTTCACACAGAGCATATGAGCTGAACTTCAAGTTAGAAAGTCCTATGACCAGATTGAGTTTGTTAATCTGAGATATTCTTCTCATACTAAAATGCCCCAATCTTCTATGTCAGACCCATTGCTCATCGTTAACAGACAATAGGAATTTTACATTCTGACTTTTTAATTCTGAAAGTTTTATTTTGTAGATGTTGTTCTTTCTTTTTCTATTAAATATAATAGATCCATATTTCTGAATAATTGCTTTACCAGACTTTTGATTGAAGATTATATCATAACCGTTATCACTTCATTGAATTATGGATAACAGGTTATGCATTAATCCATATACTAATAGAACATTAGTTATATAAGGAAGTCTACCATTACCAATAGTTCCAGAGCCAATATTCTTTCCTTTCTAATTACCTCTGAAACCTACATATCCTTCAGGTTTAAGCTTCGGGCTATGGAACATATGCTTTCTTCCCGTCATGTGTCGAGAGCATCCCGAGTCCAGATACCAAGATTGGTGTTTCAATTTTGTTGTTAAAGACATCTGCAACATAAACAATTTTGTCCTTAGGTACCCATATCTTTTTGGGTCCTTGTTTGTTAGAGTTACCAAAATTCTGTTTGAATTTTGGTTTAGTAGAAAACAATTACTAATATACTTTATGTAATATGTGTGCCCATAGGTGAAGTGAGAATAAAGGGGTGTGTGTTTTATGACCATATCCTTAACCTTTTTAGGTTGAGATACTTTACCCTTGTATCCTATTCCTTTTCTTCCATTTCTGCTAACTCCATAGATCATTGAAGCTATCTTGCTCTTATCTATGTTTTTAGCAAGAAAATTTTGAAAGATATGATCATATTCTTTTATGATCTTATCAGAGTTACTGGGAACTTCTGGGACAATTTATTTTTAAGCCTTTTGTAATTTATTTTTGAGTTTACAAATAATTTCTTTAAGCTGAGTGTTTTCTGTTCTCAGTTTGTTAGTTTCTTCAGAGTCGGAAACTAGATCCTTTTCAGGTTCTTGTTTATGACTCGAAGTTGCTGATATCTTTCAAGAATTTCTGACAGGATTTCTTCTAATTGAGACCTAGAAAGGTTAGAGAATACCTCTTCTGCCTCTAAGTCTGATTCTGATTCAGATGATCTAGTGTCATCTTATACGTTGGCCATTAGGGCTATGTTGGCTCTTTCATCTTCTAATTCTGTTTCAGCTTCAGAAGATTCTGAGTCATTCCATGTTGCCACGAGGATTTTCTTCTCTTCTTTAAATAACTTCTTTTTAGGTTTTTATTTTTGAAGATTTGGATAGTCGCTCTTGTAATGACCTTGTTCGTAGCAAACAATATATTTGTTACTTGATTTTCTGTATCTAGAAGATGGTTCAAAATGATTTTTTGTTCTTCTGGAATTTCTGAACTTCCTCTGCCTGTGCTTCCACAGTTGTTTGACTCTTCTGGAGAGAAGAGACAATTATTCTTCTAATGAGGATCCACCAGAGTTTTGTTCTTTTTCCTGTAAAACTTTCGTTCATATTTTTTGTTAGATTTAAGAGCTAAAGACTTATCTTGCTTCTGGGTCTCATCTACTTCTAATTTTATCTTATTACTTCTCAAGGACTTCGAGAGAGATTTTGTTCAGATCTTTTGCCAGTTTTAGTGTTGTGACCATGGGTCTCCATTTCTTGGGTAAACTTCTGATGATTTTCTTTACATGATCTGCAGTTGAGTACCCTTTATCCAGAACTTTTAGCCCAACAACCAGAATTTTAAATTTTGAGAACATTATTTCAATGGTTTCATCTTCTTCCATTTTGAAAGCTTCATACTTCTGAATGAGAGAAAGAGCTTTGGTTTCTTTGACTTACGTGCTGCATTCATACGTCATTCTTAAGGAGTCAAACATGTGTTTTGCTGATTCTCTGTTTGTGATCTTCTCATACTCTGTGTACAAGATAACACTTAAGATAATTGTTCTGGCCTTGGGATGATTTTCTAATTCCCTCTTTTGATGATATGTCATTCTTTTTCTGTCAATATTCTGACCGCTTTCGTCAACTGGATGTATGTACCCATCAGTCACCATATGTCAGATATCAGCGTCATGAGCTAGAAAGAAAATTCTAATTCTGTCCTTCCAGTTATCAAAGTTTTCACCATCAAAGATTGGAGGTTTGCCGATAATTCTATCTTTCTCATCATGATAATCATTGTTGATGTTATAACTTGGTCCCACCATAGTTTTTTTTTTTGCTTTGATCTTTTTCTGACACGGTTAAGTGTTTGCACTCAGAACCAGGAGCTATGATGCCAATTCAAGAATGGAAAAACACAATAAAAGATGGTTTAAATTGGGGTTTTAAAACTTAAAAACAAAAGACACGTTGGTTATCTTGGTTTGTTTGAACTCAAACTACTCCAGTCCACCCGCCAAGATGATTCACCTTTCTCAAAGAGGTCTTAATCCACTAATCAAACTTGATTATATATATACGATGATAACCGTCAAAGTCTTCTTGAGTTTAAACTACAACCCTATTTTCTCAAGGTATTACACATTACAATATTTGAAAGCGTGTATAATATGTGTTTTCTAACAAAACAGTATCACACAAGTGATGGATTACACAAATTAAATTCAATATATTGAAGGTGATGAAATTTCTCATTTTTAGTGAGCATCAAAATCGTAAATGATTTCTCCTTCAAGTATTGTTTATATAGGAAACACATGTGAGGTGCTTTTGGAATGTTGATAAATAGTAATTAAAGGACTTTCAAAACACATATATTCTTGTCCTCTTTCAGCTGTTACTTTTGAATAGCCATGAATGAAATGTAACGCTTTAGAACATGCTTGCTAAAGATTACATTAGAAGATTAATGTTACTGTTGGGACTCCTTTACTTCTTTCCAGAACTGTACAAAACTGAATAACGAAGTTCTTATTTGCAGCGTTTAGTGCACTCAAAAGTTATAGCTTTATAACTTCTTTATATAAGCGTGTTATCTAGATTTTTCTTTCTATATAAGATGTGTTTAATCCGAGTTTAAACAACGATCTAACTCATCTTCTGTGCTTCTTACATCAGAACTTCCCTGTAAAACAAAATACTTATTTAGGGAGCATAATTGTTCTTCCAGTGTTTGTTATCATCAACACTCTTACAATGGTTGTAGAATCAAATTATGCTCTAACATATGTTTCTTTAGATGTTCATATTGTAGGTGATGACACAATTGCATCCATCTCACCATCTAACCTTGGGTTTTGAGGGATAATCCTCATTCAAATGGTTCTTCAATGGATTGCAAGAGCTTAAGCCTCAAGACTATGTTTATGATATCAAAGTTTTCTGGTTCAGAGCTCTATCACCTTATTTAGGTCAATTTTTCCTCAAGGTCGATGGTGGCATTCTCAAGAAAATTCATAGGTTCATGTGTTTATTTACACGCCTTATTCAACAAGTTTCATTGAGACTTAAGCTCCTTCTTTGAGTGGGGTTCAAGATAACATCATTTCAAGGTCTAATGTGATCCGTCATTCTATATTTTGCAAAGAAAGTTCAAAATATTCAAGGATGATTCAACAAGTTTGACCTAATTGAGAAATTGCTTGATTCAGTGATCACAAGTGCATAAGTCCCTCAATTTTCGATATTTTGAGTTGGTTCTTTTTTCTATGGATTCTTATCATCATCTACAACAACTTCTCTTTACATGACGAGATCCAATTTTGTAAGAAAAATCATCAAAAGTTGAAAGGGGTTCCAAGTCATTTTGACACACTCTGAGCTAGCATTTTCTGACTTCCAAGGACCATATATTTATCATTTTTTGAGATATGAGGTTGATTCCAAAGCCATGATTCTCTTTTAAGAGTCCTTAACAATTTCTCTTCAAGGATCTAGGGCTAATTTTTAATGGAAGATCACTAATGGTTGGAGAAGATTACAAGTCCCTATGAAAAACCTTAGAATCCTAGGGTTTGACTTCAAATGATCACAACTTGGTCAATTTTTATCTCCTTGAGCTCATAATTTTTTCACAATATTACTTGGGATGTCTACTACAACTTTGTTTCAAGGTGCTAGGCTTGGAAGTTTGTTTGAGAATTGAAAAGATTATAGGTCATTTGTGAATTTCTCCAAATTTGTTCACCATCTTCCAAAGACCATAGCTATTTCAATTTTTATGATTTTTGAGTCATTTCAATTCCATAATTCAATTCAAAGGGTCTATTTCATTTCATCATCAAGGATCAAGATAAAATTTTGAGTGGAAGGTCATGTAACTTTGAAGAAAATTATAGGTCATTTTGAGGCTCCATACTTAGAATTTTCTATGTGTCAAATATCTGTGTGTTTTTCATGATTTCAAATGGATATATCTTTCTGCTCAAGCATCCAAATGAAAACTTTCAAAGCACATTGTCAGGCATGATCATTCAGCTTTCTAAAGAATCCATGATTGAATCATAAAGGTCCCTGAGTAGTGAGTTATGCATTGTTAAAGTTGGCTCCATAAAATCTATTTTTTACTTCGAGTCAAATTTTTTACTATGAGTAAACTTGGATTATAGGTCGAATTACTCATAGTTTAGTTTCTAAACATGTTTAATTAATTTTTGAGTGCATTTTCATAAGAATTGCAATTGGTATGAGTCTGTTTTGATGCATTTTAAGTCACACGTTTGACATGATCACATCTAGCTTGGCTTGCACAATTTGCTCATAATTCCTCTAAATTTTCATCATCATTCACTTCCCTATAAATAGAGGATGATATTCTATTCATTTACTCAGGCTTGAACCACCAAAATGACCCTGCAAACTCTCTCCCCCTCTTTCTTTTATGAGTTTTCTATTTCTCATTTTCTTCACTTCCATCTCTTATTTCTTGATTGATTCTTCATCATTGAACTCTACTGAAGCTAATAGAAGAAGAACCAAGCCTTGAAGTGCTCTAAATCGTGCTAGCCAAGTCAAGTTTCAGAGCAAAATTATCAGACTTTGTTCGGGTAGTTTAAGGCATCAAATCTTCTAACTCAAATTACTGGAATGGTTTATGATGTTCATTGATGCTTGCTGATGGTTTAATTATGGTTAATTGATGTGTTTGATACCTCTATTTTTAAATTTAAATTTCTCAAACTTCTCTCTTTTTTTTAAAATCGAGCAAGCTAAGGTTTAAATAAATTTTTCGTGAGGGGTTGGTTTGAATTGTCTGGATGAGACGAATTCAATGAAAGCGATGTGAGACTCTAACGATTCCGTTTGAAGAATCTCACAAAATCTCAACTCGCGGGTGGTTGGAAGTTGAAGACGACCTACGTGTCATTCTTCACCCAATGACCCTTGGCCAATTGTTTTAATTTAATTGGCTTGACTATTTTGTGTTACAAACGCGTGCATTGACTTTGTTTCACTGTGTGTTCATACCTTTGGTTCGTTCAAATTGTCACCGTGTTTAAAAATTCCTTTAGATCCAATGCTCCATATTTTTTCTTGTTTTATATTTTATTTTTTAAAAATGATGATCCGGTGTGAAATTCAGGGATGACCATAACATGCACAGCGCGCCAGATCCATCAAATCAACTTACTAACGTGTTTTGACAATGATAAAATGGTCCATATTTTTTCTGTTTATTATTTTATTTTCTGATTTTTGTTTTAATTGTTTTCAAATTTTAAAATTCATAAAAAATTCATTTAAACTTCTAAAATTATGAAAAAATAATCAAAAATACTTTTGGTTTTTCTTTTTTTGATATTTATTTTTTCACAATTTCATTTTGTAATTTGGTATTTTTTATGATTTTTCATTTTATTTGACTTGTTTTAATTGTTTAGAAATACTTTTTGATCTTTTAAAATTCTGAAAATTTTATGAAAGGATCCAATGGTATTTTGACAAATATTGGTGACCTTGTTTAATTTTTATTTCTGATTTTACTTTTTTTTGTGATTTTTGGTTTATTTTGATTAAGGTTTGTATTTTAAAATTAGTTCATGACTTTAAAATATTCTAAAATTTTTTGTCAACACTCGTTGACTCATGTTTGACCTCTGATATTTTTTTAGGATTTTTATTTGGTGTTTTAATACATGTTGTGTATTTTACCAATTATTTCCTTTTTTATAAATCATTTAAGTTTCGTTTTTTATATTAAATATATTTTATTATTTTTTGATTGGTCCTGATTTGGAGATACTTGAGTATTACTTTGGGACAAGTTTCTCAACCTCATTGGATCTTGGGTGTCCATAGGTTGAAAAACTAAGTCTACCAAAATGGATGAATGACGTTGCTGATATTTTAAACGTGATTTCATCTGAGGCAATGGTTACACTATCATTCCCCCCTCTCTTCATCTTATCCCTTTGTTGTTCTTACTTGTGCTAATATTTTTGGAGAATGATCTACATATCACTTATCTAACATTTATGGTACATAGATTGCTATTTACCAACTTCAAAATAGGTGTGGCTTCTACATAAGTCCACTTACAATTGCTTAACATAGTGCTAAATTTATCCCGATTCGAAAAATGATCATTTGTGGCCCAAACCTATGTTTGCAAGCCCAAGTATGTTTAATTTGAAAGTTTTGAGTACTTGAAATGAATGATATACTTGACAAAATACAAATGAAACTTGTTGTTCAGAGGCTTTGATTTTATCAATCTTCTAATGAGTTTTCAAAAGCAAGTTTTAAGATGGTCATTCAACTAACTTTTTGTTATCCTTGACCTCTAACTTCTAATTCATTAACAATTAAATTTACTTTATATCATTATTTTGTGCCTTTACTTTTATGTACCATTTATTTGTTAGCATTTACATCTCATGCTTTTTGCCTTTTTCTCATCTGAGCATTTATTTTTTGCCTTTTTATCTTTGCTCACATGAGCATTTATTTTTTCCTTTTTATCTTTGCTCACTTGAGCTTTTTTATAAATTTTTGTAAATATACTTAATAATCAACTTCGAAATTAAAAAATATTAAGGTTACTTGGACTACTTGGTTACTATCCCTAGCACTGTGGAGTTGTGGATTCCTGAGACTTAGGATTAGAAGCCATGAGATCTTGGAACTCTGTAATCTTTGGTTGATATTTTTGTGAAGATCTTCTGAAATCCTTGGGGTTTACTCCAAGGCATTGGTTTGAATTTTTTGTGTGCAGGTTATTCTGATTTTCATGATTTGTCTATGATTGAGAATTCCTCTGTATACAGTTGTTACTCTGACCAATTTTTGCCAATGAGGACTTTTCTTTGTTCTTAATTCATCTGAAGCTCGATATTCCTTAGAGGTTTAGTATTTTTGCTTGCTTGGTTTTAATCCAAAGGATGGGAATTCTACATTGACTTCTTTATGTCAAGTGTTGGCTTCTTGTTGGTTAGACCATTCTTTTTCTTATATTTTACTTTGTGTACTTAGGATAGTCGCTTCATCTCCTCCTATCTTATTTAATTTCAAAAATCTTCTCCCTTCTTTTCAAACTCTTCTTGTTTTCTAACTGGAACAACTTTCCTAATAAACTTGGACTTAGGTTCATGCATTTTCAAAACTCTTTTCTTCATGAAACCTTAACCAATTTAATCATACTTCGACATCTTTTTTTGTTAAGACTAAAAGTCAGCAACCTCACTCAAACCATTTTTCCACTTTTCCTTTTTACTTTACAACTTTTATCAAAAGATTAGACTCTTGTTGATTCTTGTAGTGACACAAGCTATTATACTTCTACGATATGTAGTGAAGAGAGCTATTTTCCACTTGGGTGTTGAGTGATGGATTTTAAATCCAAGTTATATCCTCCACTTTAAGATGATGCAAATGCTCTTTTCTCATAATTTTGGGTAGTAAGTATGTTTTCCACTCGGATATAACGATGATGTCTCTTCTCTTAAAACTAACCAACACACATGTGTTTTAAAATTTTTAAGGTGAACTACGAGTACCCTGATCCCCTATTACACGGAAGATGGTACGTAGGCACTAAATGTTCACAACCACGGTGGGTGCAAAATTGTAAAAAATATTTTTTCTCATCTCCGCCATCTTTTTTGTATACACCTTTTATAGGAAAAATACCAAGATTTTCAAAGAGGTTCCTGTGGAGTACCATAGATGTTTAGGGTGTTAATACCTTCCCTTTGCATAACACACCCCCACACCTAGATTCTCCCCCTCTTTTGGGTTTATTCGCTCTTTTCCCATTTCCTTTGGAAACAATAAAGCACATTGTTGACTTTTATTTGATTTGTACGAGTTAAGTCAATCCAATGACTTAGTCTCAACATTTCTACCGCTACAACGAGTTATTCATTTATTTTTATTCCTAATTTTTTTCCAGGACCTTTTCTTTTTGAGGTCCGCCGGGATGCCCATTTTTCCCTATGTCGCCTGTTGTACCCCAAAATTTTTCCTTCCATATTTCTCAAGACATTTCAAGAATAATCTCAAAATGGCTCAAGATTGCTCAAGAGTTGGACAGTCAAATCACCTCCTAAGGCAGTCAACCTCAAATTAGGGTTTTGTGTTGCATCAAGGTCCTTGCATCCAAATGGCCTCAAATGCCCCCCAATGTCCTAATATGTTCTCATGTTCATCCATGTCAAATTTCAAGCCTTGCAGAGGAAGTTTGGTCAGTCAATTGCTCAAGGAGTCCAAAAATCGACTATGTTAGGGCAAAAGTCAACTGTGACCTACAAATAGTCAAACCTCAATATATTTTGTCAACATTCTCATTTTGAAGGATGATTCATCATTTGATCAAGGGTTGATCATGATTCATCAAGGATTGCTCAAAATTCATCAAGATTCAAAAGTTGCTAAATTTGGGTTTTGTAGGATAAGTCAACTCAACTTTGACCAAGCATAACTTTCTCATACTTTATGAGAAATGACCCACCCAAAGCTCATTTTGAATAGGATTCAATTTCCTACAATCCATATTGACACCCCAACATCAAGAAATGCACTCACAAGAAGTTACAAGTTTGGACATTATCGGTCATTTTTGAAAGTCAACAAAAACACCTTTTTTTCCAAAGCTTATAGTTTCAGCACGGTATCTCAAAATAAGATGATACCAAAAGGGTTGGTTAGAGGACATCTCAAGGTTTCTAAAAAGTCAAAGAACACCTCAAAAAGATCAAAATTGAAGAAGTTATGCATTGTTGAAGTTGGGCATTTTTCCAAAATTGCCAAAAGTCAACTATCCCCAAAACTTCAAATTTTGACAAATGGGCCCACTTTTTTCCACTTGATTTGATCTTGTCACACTACACACGTGTCATATATTCAGTTTTATGTCGAATTATTAATTTTTCTATTTTATTTGATTTTTATTGATTTAATTAATTTTAAATCAATTTAAATCCAAATAAAATCCAAAATTTAATCAATTGATATCTTTTTTATCATTACAGGTCTTTAATATCATTATGGACATGAGCAAATTCGAGTCAAGGCATGTTATGAACAAAATATTTGATTTGAGACATTTTTGGAAGCTTGTTCATGGAAGATCAAATCATATCTTCAATCATCAATTCACATGGATTCAAGGCCCAAAATTAAACCTAATTGCTTCCCTTATACTCACACAATGCAAAGCATACAAGGACACGACCTGAAAGCTGCCAAATCAAAAAATACCAAAACTTGAAAAAAGCTTAAAAAGTTGGAAATCGAAATCAGCCTTATAGTCCAATTCAAGGCAAAATATCCACACTACTCTCTTGTTGGACGTCCACTGGATCTATTGGAATCAAAACCAAGCCCTGAAACCTCCTAAATCGCGCTGTAAGTTTTCTTGAACATCGCCCTGAACATGAAATCATGATCTCTTATTCTTGTATCCTTTTGCCAAAATCTTTGTATAATCATGCTACTCGGACCATTTAGAGACTTTCTGTAATATTTGATTTGGTTTTTATAGCTTGTAACCCCCTAGCCGGTTCTAGGGTTCTAGGTATGCATTTTTGGGCATTTTGATTTCAGGAAAAATTGGAACAAACCATGGACATGGATGAACTCAGGAGGAAGAGACGATCATGTCCATGTTCTTGGATTGTATTTTTAGGGCTTAGAATGAGTTTTAGAAGCGAGCCACAGATCTTGCTGCGGATAAAAATCCACAAGTAAGGAAACCAGGTTTTTTTGAAGAAGACGAAGACGTGGCTCGTCTTCATTGGCCCATTCAAATAAATCTCACGCATTTTTTTTGTTTTCCAGTATATTCTTTGCTTTTATCTTATATTATTATTCATCCATTATAATAACAAATAGGCGCGTTGGTTGAGTTGGTAAGTGTGTTAGTGCATTTTCTCATGGGACCTGGGTTCGAATCCCAGGTCCTCCAATATTTGTTGTATTTTTTATCTAGGTGATTCTATACATTCCCAGGCGCACAGCATACCATACATCACCAATCCAACGCTTGCCAGATGGCCTTCAGGCCAAATCCAAAGGCCAAGATTGAACATCCATCCTACACCCTAGTCAACGTGCCATGGAGAATTGGAAAAGTTAGCCCAGGCTTGCTGCAAATGGGCCAAACAATTGCTATCTCACCTCCTGATTTGTGGCCCAAACCCCCCCTATTTGGTTATTTCTTTCCTTTCTTTTATTCATTTTATTTAATTGTTTTGTTAATAGTTATTATTATTTTTAAAACTGACCAATTAATCTTTTTTCTCATAAAATCAGAAAAACACAAAAAATATTATTTTTATTTATTAAAATTAAATTCACCATTTTATTTTTGTAAATAAATAAATTTAATTGATTTAGCTTTAATTAGGTATAATTTTAATATCTTTTGCAAAATAATTAAAATTAATGTAGAATTAGGTTTTTATTAACTTTGACCAATTTATTTTATTTCCTTAAGTATTCAAAAACCCAAAAAAAAATTTCATTAATTAATTAATTTAATAACTAGCTTAGGTTTAATTCCATTTAATTTAAAAATAACAAAAACATGCTTTCTTTCCAAAATGGGTCAAAACCCTAAAAAATGTGCCGATTTAATTTTCTCACACGCGATCCATATTTCCATATTGATGTAATTGCTTCCGGAATGTAATAGCTTTTAATTAGGACTTTAATTATTTTCTCGCTTTATTTACTTTCCGCAATTTAAATTAAAGGGTTGCTTTTGGCGATGTAAATACCCGACGCCTTGTAATAGTTTAGATTTAATTTTTGCAATTTAAATTCCGCAACTATACACTGCTAGATGTTTGATAATTGGGAATACATTACAAGATCAAATGTATGAACTTAAAATCAACATAGCTAACCCATGACATGTACAAAGATAAAATTAACTGAAATAACACACTCGCATATGCGCACTCCTAGGGTACACCTCACTTGGTTGCCTTTGAACGTGGTCATTGAGTATAGGAAGTTTTAGAGGTCGTCCTCTTGTCTAAAGATCATAAGTTGCCTCGAAACAGTTGCCTCAGATAAAATGATCTAAGACATTAGGGTTACCGCTAAGGCATCCTAACATTGCTTTAGTGACCACATGTCCCTTAATCGAATTGACCCTTAAAACTCCAATGACGGTGCTACCTACTCATCAATAGTAGGATAGCATTGTCTAAAGGACATTTGCACAGTTTAATTCCTTTTTCGAGTAGGTAGATGGTTCTTAAGTACTTGCTCCTTTTAAAACAAAACAAAACTTTTCGCATTTACACTCCTTTCAAACAAAAACTTCTTTCAAACCCACAAACACAAAGAAAAGCAAATTTTGAAAACACAATGAGCAAGTACCTAAGAGCCCGTAGATAACCACAGATAGAAAGGGTGCTAACACCTTCCCTTTCTATAATCTACCTCCCGAACCCGAGAAACATCTCGAAAAAGGAATTTTGCTGTGCTTTTTTCATTTCCTTGTTGGATAAAATAAAAGACGGTGGCGACTCTTGCTTACCGTGACATTTTGCAAAAAAAAACGCAAAACATAAACCAGCATTCCAAAAAAACCGTCAGTTCTCTTCCCACCGGATCACAGAACTGGCGACTCTACTGGGGATATCCATAAGTGAGGTGTACCTTAGGATTAGATCATTGTGTTTTAAATTGTATCCTATGTATGATTTATATTTGTGGGCTTGTATCAGAGTTCTATAGATCCTAACCCGGATCTGGGGATACCCCTTAGGTAAGTAGCAATAAACTGTGAGGGAACTGTCCGGCGTAGACCGACACGGTTGAAGCATTAGCTACGTTGGTGTGGCACTTTAGTCTGTACCGATATCCCTTGTGTTGGAACGAGGAGAATATGGGTCTTCTAAGGGGTCATTAAGCACCAATTGACCTTAGAACCTTTAAATTGACCAACTTGGCCATAGAACAGTAGCAGTATGCTACACTTATTGAGACTAAACTCTCGCGATGATTCCGGTCACAAGAAAAGGTTGCTAAACTGGAATTATGACCGATCGAGGGTAGTTAGTGATATTGAGATCCTCTAGAACCCGGTTACTATTTTTAGGACAAGTTTAAACCAACTGAACTGAAAGAGGGTAGTACCTAAGCTCCTTGCCGGCCTGAAATCTAAGGCTCTATGTGTGACTTGTGTGCCTTTACCATGTTTGCTTTTTGTGGATACTTGTGTTGTGCTTACTATCATGACATCATGTCATCATAACATTGCATACATCTTGCATTTGACTAACCTATTTCAAAGACAGGAGGGATTCATTTTTGCTCTGTTTTATAGGTCATCATGATGCCCATGCGTAGGAATACTATCCGGATTAATTTTTTCTAGGTTCCCATCTTGCTCAAAGATCTGATTGCAAAGATGCCCAATACTACTTCCTTCATCAGGAGGCGTGGTTCCCTTCTCAGTTTGGTCACTTCTAAATTGGACGAGCAGATGATGAGTGTTCTGGTCCAATTCTATGATCCGTTGTACCATTGTTTTACTTTCTAGGACTATCAGCTGGTTCCCACCCTAGAAGAGTTCTCTGAGCTGCTCGGTATCTCTGTTCTGGAGCAGACCCCATTTACTGGTTGGCAAAAGATGCTTAGGCCCGAAGAAATTGCTGCAGCCCTTCATTTGACCAAAAAAGAGGTAGTGGCTAATTGGGAGACTAGAAGTGGAGCAAAGGGCTTTCTGACTAAGTTCTTGGTTGGTAAGGCTAACTATTTCTGGGATAGTCTAGATTTCAAAGCATTCGAGGATATTCCGGCCCTTCTGATATATGGCTTGGTATTGTTTCTAAACTCTGACTCCTTTGTTGATGTTAATGCGATAAAGATCTTCATCTCACGGAATCCGGTACCCACTCTCTTGGGTGACTTCCTTCATCAGCTCTATGCTTGTAGTGCCCGAAAGCGGGGAACCTTGATGTGCTGTGTTCCGTTATTGGCAAGGTGGTTTATTTCGCACCTTCCCAAGTTAGTGCTGAAGAATAAAGAAGGCATGGGTTGGGCTTATAGGGTTATGTCTCTCTCTCATAATGACATTATCTGGAATCTCAAGGGTATGGACGAGGTGACTGTTATTTATCATTGTGGGGAATACCCCAATGTTCCACTGTTAGGAACCTATGGAGGAATTTCTTACAACCCATGCTTAGCTCTACGTCAGTTTGGGCGTTCCAGAAGAGAAGGACCTCATGAGATGCTAATGCCTAGTATCATCTTTGACTTTCAAGGAGATAGCGATGAGCAACGTCGCAGATTCATAAAGGCCTGGGATAGAGTTCACCAATCTGATCCACATGAGCTGGGCCTAAAGACTTCACTGCCAATGGAGCCATATCTCATATGGGTCCGCATCCGTGCCCAAAAACTAGGTATGCCATATGAAGTTATCCGACCTGTCACTCTTGAAGTAGCTAATGAATAAGGGGTTCTTCCAACCATCCTCCATCCTTATATGCCCACTGACATTGGGGCACTAAAGAGATCTTGGATGCAACTGAGGGAAGAATGGGATTATTACCGAGAGAAGTTCAACGAGCAAGAGCAGAAGATCCAGAGGTTGACTAGGCAGTTAGAGAATGAGCGGATTATCAACGACTATGTCTATACTGATAAGAAGAGACCATGGGAGCGTTGATTTACCTTTGATGATTTCCTTTCCAGTTTTATTTACTTTTCAGTATTTCCATTATTGTAAACGCCTTAAGGGCAACTTGTTGAACAATTTGAATTCCAAAGTTTAATCTAATAAAGTGTGTTTCATTTCTTGTTTACAAATTTGAATCTCCCGATTGTCTTTGAAATCATAATCATACGCATTTCATCCCATGCACTTCATAAACAGGTACCCATTACAGGTCTCTTATCTTCTTCGCTGTTTATTTCAGCACTCATCATGTCTACTGATCCTTCAACTGAGCAAGCTATCAAGGCCCTCCAGGCCCAGAATGCCCAATTTCAAGAGTTGTTCATGAATCTAGCTAAGGGTCAGCAAGATTTGAAGACCCCGATTCTGAAAGAGAAGAAGAAGAAGAAGAAGAGGACAATCCTGTTTAACACAGGGCACATGTTTGGAATCCGGCTACAGAATAAAGTTGATATGACCAGCTCATCTGGAGGGAAAGGTAGTCAAGAGGAAAGGAGGGCTTCTAGCTCTGTGGTCTCCGACAACGAGACAGACTACGATGAAGAGCAGTATCCTCCTGCCGAGGATATATACAAACAACTGGAAGACCGTTTGAATGCTATGGAAGTTCAGAAAGTGCCTGGACTGGACTTTGGTGATCTAGGTCTATCATCTGAGGTGGTAATTCCCCACAAATTCAAGGCACCGGCCTTTTCCAATTATGACGGAGCCTCTTGTCCAAAGCTGCACCTCCGGTCATATGTGAGGAAGATTCAGCCGTACACCGCTGATAAAAACTTATGGATCCATTTCTTTCAAGATAGTCTCTTAGGGACTCAGCTTGAGTGGTTCTATCAGTTAGACGGATCCAGTATCCGCAGTTGGGAAGATTTGGCTACTGCATTCTATAGGCAGTATCAGTACAACTCCGACCTCGCTCCTACGCGTACCCAACTCCAGGGTATGTCAATAGGAACGGGAGAAGGATTCAAAGATTATGCCCAGAAGTGGAGAGACCTCTCCGAAAGAGTACAACCACCCTTGGCTGATCGGGAGCTTGTGGACATGTTTCTGGGGACCTTGTCTGGTCAATTTTTTAACCATCTAATTGGAAGTTCTTCATCTGGGTTTACAGAGCTTATTTTGACCGGTGAGAGGATTGAAGCTGGTATTAAGGCTGGTAAGATACAGAAGGGTGCCTCATCGAGCACCGAGAATAAGCCGTTTAAGAAAGAGTCCAGTGTTATCTACAGTACGAGAAGACAGAATAGACCTAAACACCGTCAAGTTGTTAATGCGGTTGTTATTTCAAAACCTGCTGGTGCTCCTCAGTACAACAATCAGCATAAGGATGAGAGACCTCAAAGATAATTCACCCGTCTCAACATGACCTTATCAAAGATTCTGCCACAGTTGCTGAAGACCAATCTGGTGATCCTAATGGAAGCCCCAAAGAATCCAAATACAACGTCACCAAAGTATAACCTTAATGCCCGTTGTGCTTATCACTCTGATATCCCGGGGCATAATACAGATGATTGTTGGGTTTTGAAGAACAAGGTACAGGATTTGATCGATGCGAAGTAGATTAAGTTCGGAGCACCAGAGAAGCCTACACAAGATGAAGGGGTGAATGCTATCGGGGGTGACGATGATGAAGAGTTTGATATCGACAGTTGGATCTACCTGACTTCCAATGGTGGATTAAGCAACTAGACAATGAAGGATTTTATGCCTGTTTCAGTTATCAACCAGTAATGAAGCTTTTTGTTTTTGAATATGTAACAGACAATGTTTTAAACTTTATGGCCCGGTGTCTTACCCGGGGCACCGTGGCTTCATTTGTGAAGGATTTATGTGTGTCATTTTCATATATCATTAATAAAAGCATTGGACATTCTTGCATTTCAAATTTTGCGCTCCTTGTTTTTCTTTATTATATATTGCAAAATAGCTATTTTACACACACTCACTTATACAGGTCCACGTCCACTCTGGATCTCACTGGTAACGACAATGCTACTGCCAGTTATGACTTCGAAAATCCGATCAACTTAGCTGAAGACGAAGGTGAAGATGATTGCGAAGTGCCTGGTGAACTTTCAAGACTGCTGCTCCAGGAAGAGAGGGTTATTCAGCCACATGAAGAGCTGGTAAAATCAGTGAATCTGGGTACTGAGACAGACAAGAAGGAAGTAAAGGTTGGTGAAAATATGGAGCTTAGTGTGAAACAACGGTTGATTCAGATGCTGCGTAACTATGTTGAGATATTTGCCTGGTCTTATGAAGATATTCCTGGTTTGGATACTGATATTGTGGTTCACCGCCTGCCTACCAAGGAAGAATGTCCTCCAGTAAAACAGAAGGTTCGCCGAATGTGCCCAGAAATGTCTGAGAAGATCAAGGCTGAAGTTATGAAACAGTTTGACTCCGGTTTTCTCGCAATTACTTCTTACCCTCAGTGGGTTGACAATGTGGTTCCAGTACCGAAGAAGGATGGTAAGGTTTGAATGTGTGTCGACTACAGGGATCTGAGCAGGGCAAGCCCCAAGTATGACTTCCCTCTACCTCATATTGACGTTCTGGTTGACAATACTGCTCAGCATAAAGTATTCTCCTTTATGGATGGCTTCTCCGGTTATAATCAGATCAAGATGGCTCCCGAAGACATGGAGAAGACAACCTTTGTTACTCAGTGGGGTACCTTTTGCTATAAGGTCATGCCTTTTGGACTGAAAAATGCTGGGGCAACATATCAGCGTGCCTTGGTTGCTTTGTTTCATGACATGATCCATCATGAGATTGAAGTATACGTCGACGATATGATTGCAAGGTCCCAAACTGAGGAGGAACACATTGACCATCTGCAGAAGCTGTTTGACAGGTTGAAGTTGTACAAGCTGAGGTTGAACCCGAACAAGTGCACCTTCGGGGTGAGATCTGGTAAGCTATTGGGTTTCGTCGTAAGCGACAAAGGTATTCAAGTGGATCTGGCAAAAGTGAAAGCCATACAGGAAATGCCAGCTCCCAGGACAGAGAAAGAAGTCATAGGTTTCCTGGGATTCCTAAACTACATTGCCCGATTCATCTCGCACCTGAGTGCTACTTGTGAGCCAATCTTCAAGCTATTGAAGAAAGATCAAGTAGTACATTGGAACGATGAATGCCAAGCCGCTTTAGAAAGGATTAAAGAGTATCTACAGGAGCCACCTATTCTGATGCCTCCAGTTGAAGGGAGACCTTTGATCTTATACTTGACAGTACTCGATAACTCAATGGGGTGTGTGTTGGGTCAACATGACGAGTCTGGCCGAAAAGAGCATGCTATTTATTACCTTAGAAAAAAGTTTACCGACTGTGACACCCGATACTCACTACTTGAGAAAACTTGTTGCGCTTTGGTATGGGCTGCTCGCCGGCTGAGACAATATATGTTGACTCACACTACTCTATTGATATCAAATATGGATCCAATCAAGTATATCTTCGAAAAGCCTGCCTTGTCCGGAAGAATAGCAAGATGGCAGATGATCTTGACTGAGTATGACATCCAATATACGACTCAAAAGGCAATTAAGGGAAGTGTGTTGGCAGACCATTTGGCACATCAGGAAGTGGATGATTACCAGTCTATGAACTTCGAATTCCCAGACGAGAATATCATGCTAGTAACTAACTTTGAAACACCTGGACCGGATGAAGGACCTGAGGAAGGATCCCGATGGTCTATGTACTTTGATGGAGCTTCAAACGCTTTGGGTAATGGCATTGGCACTATGATCATATCTCCTAAAGGCTCCCATACTCCATTCACTGCCTGACTATGTTTCAACAGCACCAAAGATATGGCGGAGTATGAGGCGTGCATTATGGGTCTTCGAGCAGCAATTGACCTGAGGATTAAGTTTCTAAGTGTTTTCGGAGATTCCGCTCTCGTGATCAGTCAGATCAAAGGCGAGTGGAATACGAAACACCCAAATCTTATTCCTTATAAGGAGTATGTGTTGACATTGCTTCCCCATTTTGAGGAGATAACCTTTGAACACTTCCCTAGAGAGGAGAATCAGTTGGCGGACGCGTTATCTACGATGTCTTCTATGTTCAAAGTCAATTGGGACAACGAAGCTCCCCAGATTATCATTGAAAGACTGGACGAACCTGCACATTGCTGTGATCTTGAGGCTGAAGAGGTAACAGAAAAGCCCTGGTATCATGAGGTAAAAAGGTATCTTGAAGCTCAGGAATACCCCGAGGGTGCATTTGTTAATGACAAGAAGTTTCTGAGGAGGTTCGCGGCGAAGTTCTTCATCAGCAATGGCGTTCTTCACAAGCGCAACCATGATTCGACCTTACTACGTTGTGTGGATAAGAATGAAGCAGAAAGGATCATGGCAGAGTTACATGAAGGTACTTTTGGAACTCATTCCAGTGGACACACCATGGCAAAGAAAATCCTTCAGGCAGGATATTACTGGTCCACAATGGAAGCTGACTGTTATCAGCATTCTCGGACATGTCACAAGTGTCAAGTCTATGCTGATAAGGTAAACATACCTCCTGTTCCTCTGAACATCTTGACGGAACCTTGGCCTTTTGCAATGTGGGGCATTGATATGATCGGCGAGATCAGACCTACAACATCCAATTGGCATCGTTTCATCCTGGTAGCGATTGATTATTTTATGAAGTGGGTTGAAGCAGCTTCATTTGCTACTGTAACCAAGAACGTTGTGGCACGGTTTATTCGGCACAATCTGATATGTCGATACGGTGTACCAGAGAGGATCATTACGGACAATGGAACCAATCTCAACAACAAAATGATCACTGAGCTCTGCGAGCAATTCAAGATACAACATCATAACTCTTCTCCCTACCAGCCGAAGATGAATGGGGCTGTCGAAGCGGCTAATAAGAACATTAAGAAGATTGTGCAGAAGATGAAAGTGACATACAAAGATTGGCACGAGATGTTACCATTTTCTCTTCATGGGTACCGTACCTCAGCACGGACGTCAACAGGGGCAACACCTTATTCCTTGGTATATGGCATGGAGGCAGTCTTGCCCATTGAAGTTCAGATACCCTCTCTCCAGATCATGAAGGATGCAGGTTTGAGCGAAGATGACTGGATTCAGACCCGGCTTGATCAGCTGAACTTAATCGACGAAAAAAGACTTAGTGCTATTTTTCATGGTCAGACGTATCAAAAAACGGATGATCAAGACATTTAACAAGAAAGTCAGACGACAAGAGTATCAAGTTGGGGATCTGGTAATCAAGCGCATTATCTTACCCCAAGGTGATCCCAGGGGCAAATGGACCCCTACTTACGAAGGGCCATTTATGGTTAAGAACATTTTATCAGGAGGAGCTATGATTCTAACCACCATGGATGGTGACGACCTTCCTCACCCCGTCAATGCATACATAGTGAAAAGATACTACGCATGAACAAAGACCCGCTAGGTTGACTGGCCTAGGAAAAAATAAGGGCTTCCCGGCGAACCAAAAGGGTTCGGGAAAAAATGAGGGATGAAAATAAAAAAATCTGTACACCCGACAAGTCGAAAACCTGAAAAGGCGGCTTGGGCAAAAATGGGTATCCCGGTGGACTGAAAACCCGAAAGGGCGGTCCAGGCAAAAATTAGGGATCAAAGCGTAATACTATGTCTCATTGGATCACCTTGCATCCAGACTTCAGTATCGACTATCAAGCTCGAACGACACTAATCAATATGATTCATCTTCAACCAGTAGCAAAGTGATGAGATGCTCGAGGATATAAAGGCAATAGCAGAGTTGGAACCCCGTGGGATTATTCACATAGCTGTTTTGTTTTCTTTTTACAAATTGTGTAAATTCTATTGTTCGGAGGCGTTCTCTTACTAGGACGTCAGCCTCTTGTACAAAAAACGCCTATTTACAGGCCAAACTTCAAAATCAATACAAATCATTTTCAGACAAATTTCGAACTGTTTTTCCTTTATCTGTTTTGTTTTGTAAAGAACGTCCAAAGTTCATTTTTGATATATGCATTTGACATTAATTGCTACTCATAAATATTTACATGCGAAACGAAAGATGAATTACTGGTAATATCAGAAACAGGGGCAAATAAGAATTGTCTGAACTGTACAGTTGCTATGTCCACCAGGTACCAAGGTATATTCAGCTGAAGAACATGGCTAAGATACTTTCACTCCCCACAGAGCAAGACTATAATGGTAGCTCTCTCAGCTGAGACTTGCAACCGTGAGCGAATCAGCAATACTTTCCCCAAGCAGAGTTAATCTACCATCATCCTTAAGAAGGTCTTAATATTCCCCATCAGAGTGTAAGAATATTCCCCAGTGGAGTGTAGAATATTCCCCCTTCAAGTATAAGAGTATCTCCGGCAGTCTTAATATTCCTCAATGGAGTATAAGAATGTTCCCCGACAAAATACAAGATACCTCTAGTGGAGTCAATTTTCCCAGCACAGCCTAAAAAGCTTCCCCAACGGAGTTGAATCATCATCCTCGGTAGACTCTGGAAGCTTATCCCCTGCAGAGCACAAATAGATCATCCCCAACCAAATTTAGAGGGTTGTCCACACAAGAGTATAACAGGGTTATCCCCAGCAAGTTGCAACTGGAAGATCATCCCCAGCGAAGTTCTTTCCTTCCGCGAGCAGGAATTCAATCCTCAATAGATTTAATATCACCAACAACGGTAATCCATCCCCAGTGGAGTTTATCATTAAAATCCTCAGTGGAGCTTATCAGCGGAATCCCCAGTAGAGTTTATCAGTGACATTTTCAGCAGAACATCTCTTCCCCATAGGGTAATTCCCCTCGGAGTAATCTCCTCATCAGTTTATTCCCCAACGGAGTCATCCTCTCCTGCAGGTTTATTCTTGCAATCATCTTCGTTCATCATCCCCAGCGGAAATGAAGAATCCAACTCTATTCTCTAACAGCTCTGGGATTTATTTTCCCCAGCTAAAACATCACATTTCCATACATCATGATACATGAATAGACGCATCATATAATACAATCTCATTTATGTTGAGAACATCATTTTCTTGATCCATCTCATGCATTGCATATGACTGACCTCTACCTTTCAGGAAAGATGCAGTTAAATTCTCAAATACGTCAATGGAGACAAAATCAGTTAAATTGATTCCTAAAGATTTTTCTGAGGCAAAGCAAGTCAATGGAGACAAAATCAGTTAAATCGATTTCTAAAGATTTTTCTGAGGCAAAGCCAGTGAATGGAGACAAAATCAGTTAAATCGATTCCTAAAGATTTTTCTGAGGCAAAGCCAGTCAATGGAGACAAAATCAGTTAAATCGATTCCTAAAGATTTTTCTGAGGCAAAGCCAGTTAATGGAGACAAAATCAGTTAAATCGATTCCTAAAGATTTTTCTGAGGAAAAGCCAGTCAATGGAGACAAAATCAGTTAAATCGATTCCTAAAGATTTTTCTGAGGCAAAGCCAGTCAATGGAGACAAAATCAGTTAAATCGATTCCTAATGATTTTTATGAGGCAAAGCTAGTCAATGGAGACAACCCGTCAATGGAGACAACCCGTCAATGGAGACAACCCGTCAATGGAGACAACCCGTCAATAGAGACAACCCGTCAATAGAGACAACCCGTCAATGGAGACAAACCGTAAATGGAGACAACCCGTCAATAGAGACAACCCGTCAATGGAGACAACCCGTCAATGGAGATAACCTGTCAATGGAGACAACCCGTCAATAGAGACAACCCGTGAATGGAGACAACCCGTCAATAAAGACAACCCGTCAATGGAGACAACCCGTCATTGGAGACAACCCGTCAATGGAGACAAAACCAGTTAAATCGATTCCTAAAGATTTTTCTGATGCGAACACCGTCAATAGAGACAAAACCAGTTAAATCAATTCCTAAAGATTTTTCTGATGCGAACGCAGTCAATGGAGACAAAAACCCCTATGGTTCAGTTAAATCGATTCCTAAAGATTTTTCTGATGCCGATACGGTCAAAGTTCAGACCACCTACCAACAATATCCAAATAGCATCTGTAAGCCCATTCCTGACATCACAATGCTGATACTACACCATGCGAGTGCAAATTTTCTGGGCACTCTAGTGTTCAATTATCTTCCACCTTCGGATCACGAAAGGCCCAAAAGTCAATCTATATCCTCAGGTCTAAGAAAATTTAACAGGGGCAACTGTTGTACCCCAAAATTTTCCCTCCCATATTTCTCAAGACATTTCAAGAATAATCTCAAAATGGCTCAAGATTGCTCAAGAGTTGGACAATCAAATCACCTCCTAAGGCAGTCAACCTCAAATTAGGGTTTTGTGTTGCATCAAGGTCCTTGCATCCAAATGGCCTCAAATTCCCCCCAATGTCCTAATATTTTCTCAAGTTCATCTATGTCAAATTTCAAGCCTTGCAGAGGAAGTTTGGTCAGTCAATTGCTCAAGGAGTCCAAAAATCGACTGTGCTAGGGCAAAAGTCAATTGTGACCTACAAATAGTCAAACCTCAAGATTTTTTGTCAACATTCTCATTTTGAAGGATGATTCATCATTTTATCAAGGGTTGATCATGATTCATCAAGGATTGCTCAAAATTCATCAAGATTCAAAAGTTGTTAAATTAGGGTTTTGAAGGAAAAGTCAACTCAACTTTTACAAAGCATAACTTTCTCATACTTTATGAGAAATGACCCAACCAAAGCTCATTTTGAATAGGATGAAATTTCCTACAATCCATCTTCACAACCCAAGATCAAGAAATGCACTCACAAGAAGTTACAAATTTGGACATTATAGGTCATTTTTGAAAGTCAATAAAAACACCTTTTTTGCCAAAGCTTATAACTTGAGCATGTAATATCAAAATAAGATGCAGCCAAAAGGGTTGGTTATAGGACATCTCAAGGTTTCTAAAAAGTCAAAGAACACCTCCAAAAGTTCAAAATTGAAGAATTTATGCATTGTTGAAGTTGGGCATTTTTCCAAAATTGCCAAAAGTCAACTATCCCCAAAACTTCAAATTTTGACAAATGGGCCCACTTTTTTCCACTTGATTTGATCTTGTCACACTACACAGGTGTCCTATCTTCAGTTTTATGTCCAATTATTAATTTTTCTATTTTATTTTATTTTTATTTATTTAAGTCATTTTAAATCAATTTAAATCCAAATAAAATCCAAAATTTAATCAATGCATATCTTTTTGATCATTACAGGTCTTTAATATCATTATGGACATGAGCGAATTTGAGTCAAGGCATGTTATGAACAAAATATTTGATTTGAGACATTTTTGGAAGCTTGTTCATGGAAGATCAAATCATATCTTCAATCATCAATTCACATGGATTCAAGGCCCAAAATTAAACCTAATTGATTCCCTTATACTCACACAATGCAAAGCATACAAGGACACGACCTGAAAGCTGCCAAATCAAAAAATACCAAAACTTGAAAAAATCTTGAAAAGTTGGAAAATCGAAATCAGCCTTAGAGTCCAATTAAAGGCAAAATATCCACACTACTCTCTTGTTGGACGTCCACTGGATCTATTGGAATCAAAACCAAGCCCTGAAACCTCCTAAATCACGCTGTAAGTTTTCTTGAACATGGCCCTGAACATGAAATCATGATCTCTTATTCTTGCATCCTTTTGCCAAAATCTTTGTATAATCATGCTAATCGGACCATTTAGAGACTTTCTGTAATATTTGATTTGGTTTTTATAGCTTGTAACCCCCTAGCCAATTCTAGGGTTCTTGGTATGCATTTTTGGGCATTTTGATTTCAGGAAAAATTGGAACAAACCATGGACATGGATGAACTCAGGAGGAAGAGACGATCATGTCCATGTTCTTGGATTGTATTTTTATGGCTTAGAATGAGTTTTAGAAGCGAGCCACGGATCTTGCTACGGATAAAAATCCGCAGGTAAGGAAACCAGGTTTTGTTGAATAAGACTAAGACATGGCTCGTCTTCATTGGCCCATTCAAATAAATCTCGCGCGTTTTTTTTGTTTTCCAGTATATTCTTTGCTTTTCTCTTATAATATTATTCATCCATTATAATAACAAATAGGCGCGTTGTTTGAGTTGGTAAGTGTGTTAGTGCATTGTCTCATGGGACCTGGGTTCGAATCCCAGGTCCCCCAATATTTGTTGTATTTTTTCTCCAGGTGATTCTATACATTCCCAGGCGCACAACATACCATACATCACCAATCCAACACTTGCCAGATGGCCTTCAGGCCAAATCCAAAGGCCAAGATTGAGCATCCATCCTACACCCTAGTCAACGTGCCATGGAGAATTGGAAAAGTCAGCCCAGGCTTGCTGCAAATGGGCCAAACAATTGCTATCTCACCTCCTGATTTGTGGCCCAACCCCCCCCCCCCCCCCCTATTTGGTTATTTCTTTCCTTTCTTTTATTCATTTTATTTAATTGTTTTGTTAATAGTTATTATTATTTTTAAAACTGACCAATTAATCTTTTTTCTCATAAAATCAAAAAAACACAAAAAATATTATTTTTATTTATTAAAATTATATTCATCATTTTATTTTTGTAAATAAATAAATTTAATTTATTTATCTTTAATTAGGTATAATTTTAATATCTTTTGCAAAATAATTAAAATTAATGTAGAATTAGGTTTTTATTAACTTTGACCAATTTATTTTATTTCCTTAAATATTCAAAAACCCAAAAATATTTTCATTAATTAATTAATTTAATAATTAGCTTAGGTTTAATTCCATTTAATTTAAAAATAACAAAAACACGCTTTCTTTCAAAAAAGAGTCAAAACCCTAAAAAATGCACCGATTTAATCTTCTCACACGCGATCCATATTTCCATATTGATGTAATTGCTTCCGGAATGTAATAGCTTTTAATTAGGACTTTAATTATTTTCTTGCTTTATTTACTTTCCGCAATTTAAATTAAAGGGTTGCTTTTGGCGATGTAAATACCCGACGTCTTGTAATAGTTTAGATTTAATTTTTGCAATTTAAATTCCGCAACTATACACTGATAAATGTTTGATAATAGGGAATGCATGACAAGATCAAATGTATGAACTTAAAATCAACATAGCTCACCCATGACATGTACAAAGTTAAAATTAACCGAAATAACACACTCGCACATGCGCACTCCTAGGGTACACCTCACTTGGTTACCTTCGAACGTGGTCATTGAGTATAGGAAGTTTTAGAAGTCGTCCTCTTGTCCAAAGATCATAAGTTGCCTCGAAACAGTTGCCTCATATAAAATGATCTAAGACATTAGGGTTACCGCTAAGGCGTCCTAACATTGCTTTAGTGACCACACGTCCCTTAATCGAATTGACCCTTAAAACTCCAACGACGGTGCTACCTACTCATCAATAGTAGGATAGCATTGTCTAAAGGACATTTGCACAGTTTAGTTCCTTTTTCGAGTAGGTAGATGGTTCTTAAGTACTTGATCCTTTTAAAACAAAACAAAACTTTTTGCATTTACACTCCTTTCAGACAAAAACTTCTTTCAAACCCACAAACACAAAGAAAAGTAAATTTTGAAAACACAATGAGCAAGTACCTAAGAGCCCGTGGATAACCACGGATAGAAAGGGTGCTAACACCTTCCCTTTCTATAATCTACCTCCCGAACCCGAGAAACATCTCGAAAAAGGAATTTTTCTGTGCTTTTTTCCTTTCCATGTTGAATAAAATAAAAGACGGTGGCGACTCTTGCTTACCGCGACATTTTGCAAAAACAAACGCAAAACGCAAACCAGCATTCCAAAAAAACAGTCAGTTCTCTTCCCACCAGATCACATCGCCCTTTCGGGTTTTCGACTTAGCGTGTCTATTTATGTGAAGTATTTTTTGAATGTGTTTGCGTTCAATGGGAGTCGAAAACATTAACCATCGATAGTTGCAAGAATCATGGCTCCTCCGAAGAGAACCTTCTTCATAACATATGGAACTTCATAATTATGTGCGCACTTTCCTCTTGGATCTGTGTAGGGTGGCAGGATCTTCTTCAACACCAGGTCACCGGCTTGGAATTTGTGAGGCCAATACTTCTTGTCAAATGCTTTCTTCATCCTTCTGTGATATAAATACTCATGAGAAATGGATTCCATTTGTTTCTCTTCTACTTATCAAACCTTGTTTGAACCCATTCAGCTTCATCAAGCTTCACATCCGTCATAATTCTCAAAGAAGGAATCTCTACTTCCATTAGGAGGACTGCTTCGATACTGTATACCAGAGAGAAATGGGTTGTCCCTGTTGAAGTATGTAGTGAAGTACGGTATCCATGCAAGGCGAAAGGAAACATCTCATACCAATCCTTATACATTACCACCATCTTTTTCACAATATTATTTATATTATTGTTAGCTTCCTCGACAAAATCATTCATATTTGGACGATACAACAAAGAATTGTGATGTTGAATTTTAAAACTATGGCATAGCTCTTTCATCATCTTGTTATTAAGATTTAACCCATTATCTGTAATGATCTTTTCAAGAATTCCAAAACGGCAAATGATTTCTTTCTTTATGAAACGGGAAACAACTTGTTTAGTGACATTTGTGTACGAAGAAACTTCCACCCACTTGGTAAAATAATCAATGGCTACCAAGATGAAACGATGTCCATTGGAATCAGTAGGTTCAATACACTCAATCATATCAATGCCCCATATGCAAGAGAAAGACAAGGATCTTAATTGAAAACAAAATATAACTTTTATTAATTGTATGTATTGATTGGCCTAGGCAAAAATAAGGGCTTCCCGACGAACCAATAGGGTTCGGACAAAAGTAAGGGATGAAAATGAAAAACTGTACACCCGGCAAGTCGAAAACCTGAAAAGGTGACTTGGGCAAACAAGGGTATCCCGGTGTACTGAAAACCCGAAAGGGCAGTCCAGAAAATAATTAGGGATTGAAGCGTACCACTATGTCTCATTGGATCATCTCGCAACTAGACTTCGGTATCGACTAACAAGCTCAAACAGTGCCAATCAATCTGATCAACCTTCAGCCAAGCAGCAAAGTCATGAGACACTTGAAGATATAAAGGCAATAGCAGAGTTGAAACCCGATGGGATTGTTTCACATAGCTGTTTTTCTTTCTTTGACACAAATTGTAATTTCTATCTTTCGGCAGCGCTCTCTTACTAATACGTCAGCCAATTTGTACAAAACGCCTATTACAGGCCAACTTCAAAAATCAATACAATTCATTTTCACAAGAAATTTCAATTCTTTTTTTCTTTTTTCTGTTTTTTTTGCAAGAACGTCTAATGATTTATTTTTGATATATGCATTTGAAAATAATTACTGTTCATAAATATTTACATAAGAAACAAAATACGATTACTCGCAATTCCAGGAACAGGGAAAACAAGAAGTGCCCAAACTCTACAGTTACTTTGCCAATCAAGTACCGGGATAGAGCCAGCTCAAGAACATGAGTAGTGGTACATACACTCCGCACAGAGTAAAAAGTATCCAAAGACAATGATGTTAGATTTCCCGAACAGGACATAGCTCTCCCTAGCTAAGGTCCACAATCTCGATTGAGTCAGTAAATTTTTTCCCCAAGCAGAGTTTATTTCTCTCACAAGCAGAAATTCAATCTCCAACATAATTCATTATCACCAGCAATGGAAGTTCATCCCCAACTGAGTTTATTTCTCCAAGTCAGCCGAGCTACCAACAGAGTGTCTCCTCTCCAACAGAGTTATTCTCCCGCAGAGTTGTTCTTAAATAGAATCTCTCCTCGGCAGGATATCCGTAAACGAGGGGAAAATCCCTAACATAGTCATCTTTGTTCACCATCCCCAACAGAAGTAGAGGAACTATGGGTTTTTACAGCAATCAGGGATTTATTTTCTCGGACTCAGATTATTACATCAGCGTTTCATATTCATACAACATGACATATGCATACATTACATATGACATAATCTCAGTTATTTTGAGAACCTCCTCACAATGCATCTCATGCATCGCACATAACTAACCCCGTATTTCTTTCAGGAAAGACAATTATTATCAACAATTTCCAACAAGTCCATTATCAACACTCGAAGCTAAACAGAGTAATCATCGGAACGACAAATGCAATCTCACAGCCCTACTACCCAGGCTTTCATATTGAAGTAACCCTACTATCTAGGTTCCTTCTCACAGCCCTACTATCCAGGCTTTCATATCGGAGTAACCCTATTATCCAGGTTCCTTCTCACAACCCTACTACCCAGGCTTTCATATCGGAGTAACCCTACTATCCAGGTTCCTTCTCACATCCCTAATATCCAGGCTTTCATATCGCAGTAACCCTACTATCCGGGTTCCTTCTCACAGCCCTACTATCCAGGATTTCATATCGGGGTAACCCTACTATCCAGGTTCCTTCTCACAGCCCTACTATCCAGGCTTTCATATCGGAGTAACCCTACTATCCAGGTTCCTTCTCACAGCCCTACTATCCAGGCTTTCATATCGAAGTAACCCTACTATCCAGGTTCCTTCTCACAGCCCTACTACCCAGGCTTTAATAGTGAAGTAACCCTACTATCCAAGTTGCTTCTCACATCCCTACTATCCAGGCTTTCATATCGAAGTAACCCTACTATCCAGGTTCCTTCTCATAGCCCTACTATCCAGGCTTTCATATCAGAGTAACCCTACTATCCAGGTTCCTTCTCACAGTCCTATTATCCAGGCTTTCATATTGAAGTAACCCTACTATCCAGGTTCCTTCTCACAGCCCTATTATCCAGGTTATCATATCGGAGTAACCCTACTATCCAGGTTCCTTCTCACAGCCCTACCATCCAGGATTTCATATCGGAGTAACCCTACTATCCAGGTTCCTTCTCACAGCCCTACTATCTAGGCTTTCATATCGAAGTAACCCTACCATCCAGGTTCCTTCTCATAACCTTACTATTCGAGTTCTTCCTCTCTTATCCCCAGACAACAGTCCACAACACTGTAAGACCGGGACCCGATTAAACACGATTGGTTTCATATTTCCCCTGTAAGTCGCGGTGCAGCATATACCCCGACCAGATACGCAGTTCACTTCCGCTTCCCAAACCGGAGTTATTCCCCAGTAGAGTAACGGACAACTAAAGCTTCTAAAACTCTATTTCTCCAAGACAAAGACCAGCATTCCCCAGCGAAGTCCTCCTCAACAATAGGTACACAGGTTCTCGCAAAGGAATCTCTTATGCGATCAACACTTTTTCGGATGGCATCTTCAAGCCCGTCTCTGACAATTCTCTAACAACTACCAAATGGCATCTATAAGCCCATTCCCGATATCACCAATCAAGTATCGCTTCGTGCGAGTGCAAATTTCTGGGCACTCTAGTGTTCAATCATCTTCCACCTTCAGATCACGAAAGGCAGACGAGTTAATCTACATATTTAGGTTTAAGAAGTTTGAACAGGGGAAGCTGTTGTACCCCAAAATTTTCCCTCCCATATTTCTCAACACATGACAAATGAGGTCCCCAATTTGCTCAAGGAAGTTCAAGAGTGGACCAGACAAACTCTCTCATAAAACAGTTTATCTCAAACTAGGGTTTTTATCTTCATCAGGATGTGTGAACCACAAAGGACTCAAATGCTCACCATTTTCCTAATATGTTCTAAAGATCATCCATGCCAAATTTCAAGCCTTTCAAAAGAAGTTTCCTCATCCAATTGCTCAAATGCTTGAAAATCAACTGTACTAGGTCAAAATTCAACTGTGGCCCATATACAGTCAAACTTCAAGATTTTTGGTAAAGATCCTCATTTTGAAGTATTATTCATCATTTGATCAAGTGTTGATCATGATTCCTCAATAATTTCTAACAATTCATCAAAACCCAAAGTTGCTAAATTAGGGTTTTACAGGAAAAGTTAACTCAATTTTGACCAAGCATAACTTTCTCATACTTTATCAGAAATGACCCATCCAAATCTCATTTTTAAGAGGATGCAATTACCTACAATTCATATTCATCTCCCAAGTTCATAATATGCACTCACAGAAAGATATGAATTTTGACGATATAGGTCCGTATGAAAAGTCAACAAAACACCTTTTGGGTCAAAGCTTCATACATGAACATGGAAGACTCAATTGAGATGATACCAAAAGGGTTGCTTAGAGGACATCCTGAGATTTCTAAAAAGTCCAAGAACACCTCTCTAGGGTCAAAATTGAGAGAGTTATGCACTGACCAAGTTGACCATTTTTGCAAATTGCCAAAAGTCAAATGTGCTCAAATTTGCATTTTTTGCTAAATGGGCCCAACTTGTTATGCTTGCACCTCAGATATAATGTGGTCCACGACCCAAATGTGCACTGACATATTATTTTCTTCATTATTTATTTTATTTTAATTTTTTATTTATTAAAAATTGAATTAAATCAAATAATTGGTAAATAATAGCAAAGATTTGTTTTGATTGGATTTTTTGACAGAATCACAAACTCATTATGCTGGCATATCAGAATCAAATCATATGAATGGAAATTGGTACAAGAAAGGCATGATTGGCATGGAAATAGAAAGATATCATACAAATTGAAAATCAAATCAAATCTCATCAAAGCTTCAAGATTCAATTTGTTTTGCAACCCTAATTCATTGAGGGATACATAATGAACAAGAACAAAACAGAAAGGAGAGGCTGGAGGCGAGAAACTGCCAGAAGAAAGACTAAAAAATTTTGATAAAAAGAGAGGTCTAAATTCTGGAACAGAGGGCTAATCAAGGAGTATCAGAACCAAAAATCAATTCCTGGGCATCTCAGGAAGCATTTCCAATCATTTGCAGGCGCCAGAGCATCCAGAATCACGCCTTGCCACTCTCACGGTTTGCACAATTATTCAAATTCAAATATTGTGATTCTTGCATCTTTAGCATGTTTAAGTTACATATTTGTGTTCATCATCATGTTTGCAATGTTTCTGGATAGTTTGATTTAATTTACAATGAAAAAACAAGCTTTTGCCATTGTTAGGGTTTCATGCTCCAATTTGGGGTTTTGGTTTTCAAGGAAAATTAGGCTTGATAATGGATACCATGATGATCAGAGCTTCAAACCCAGATGATTCATGGTCCCCAATTGAATTTATATTGCATATGCTTAATTCCTAAATGATACAGGTTTCAGCAATAGACCTGCGTCTGTAGGTAAAGGTTCAGAGCCTAAATCGACGGTTCCAGGGAAGAAGATAACAGCGTGTCACAACTTTATTAGATGGTTTAAATTCGGGCGCGTCATTCTGGCCACTAACTTGTTTTTCTGATATATTATTTGTTTTTACCATATTAATAAGTTAACATCCAGCGCAGTTGGTCAGAAGAAGGGAGTCAGAAGCTCATTATTCTGGGTTCGATCCCAGGCATGAGCTTTTGGCATTTTCTCCATTGTTTTCATCAGATCCAACGCCTACACCTTCTGAGGGTCATCATCTTCTAGATCCATCAGCCTAGACCAGATCTAGCGCACCTACACCTTCTAAGGGTCATTATCTTCTGGATCCACCAGCCAGAACCAGATCTAGTGCACCCCATCTTCTAAGGGTCATCACCTTCTGGATCCATCAGCCAGAATAAGATCCAGCGCACCTCATCTTCTGAGGGTCGTCATCTTCTGGATCCACCTCCAACTAGATCTGCTGACAGCAGGCCCATTTGGTTATTTCTACTTTTTTTCCTTAATTCCTTTTCTTTAGTTATTCTGTTTTTTTAATCAACACAAAAACCATTTTATTTTAAATTAACCAACAAAAATCACAAAAAAAGATTTATTTTCTTAATAAGTGTTTTTTTTAATTAATTAGTTTAATTAATATAGGGCAACTTCAATTTCTTTCGCAATTAAAATTCAATTAGAAAATTAGGTTAACTCTTGATTTATTTTTTCTTTCTTTCTCAAATAAATGAAAAAAAATACAAAAATAGGTCTTTTAGAATGAATTAATTTATTTTTCTTAATTTAAAATTAATTAGAACTTAGGATTTTCTTTTTAATTCAGTTATTTCATTATTTTCTTAAAACATGACAAAAACATCTTTTTTTAATCAATCGTCAATAGGTTTAGTCAAGGGTCAAAACCCTAATCGTCTCGCGTTTAATTCGCCGCGCAATTATTATTATTTTGCCAATATTTTTGTAACTGTTCATGGTTTGTAATAGTTAATTTACGGTTTTATTTACTGTTTAAATTCCCGGGTTTTTGGCTATGTAATTAATCCCCCTCCCGGAAGCCTTGTAATAGCGTAGATTTATAAACTCCCATTTTTAATTCCCGCAAACACTTAACTGTTTAGAGGTATGCTAATAGGATTGTATGACAAGAATGCATGACAAATTAATACAGTTAGAAAACCCTAATATGCAAAGATTAAATAACTGAAACAAATCACTCGCATATATCACTCTTAGGGTATGCTCTCACTTCGGTTGCCTTTGGTAAATGATCATTAAGCATAGGATGTCTTAGTGGTCGCCTCTAGTCTAAAAGATCAAATTGTCCCATTCGAATATTGCCTCGGAAATGTTGCCTTTGAAATGTTGCCTCGAAAATGTTGCCTCGAAAAAGATCTTAAGACTTTAGGGTTACTACTAAGGTGTCCAAACATTTCTTTAGTGACCGTATGTCCCTTTCGAATTGACCCTTACAAACTCCAATGACGGTGCTACCTATTTCTCAATAGTAGGACAACGCTGTCTAAAGGAAACAATAATAGAAAGGATCTTTCATCCAGTAGGTAGATGCTAGTAGGTACTTGCTCAAATAAAAAAATTTCACACTTACACCTTTCAAACCAACTTTCAAAAAAACTTCGTCACACCTTTGAGGACTGATACAACGGTTATCACGAAGTCAAAACTTTTCAAAAACAAAGCACACACACAAAATAAATTTAAAAAGATGAGTAAGTACATAAGAGCCCATGGAAAACCATGGATAGAAAGGGTTCTAACACCTTCCCTTTCTATAATCTACCCCCCGTACTCAGAAACATCTCCAAAAAGGTTTTTTCTGTTCTTTTTCCTTTTCCTTTGATTGGATAAAATAAAATTTGGTGGCAAATCTTTCTTACCGCAACATTTTGTAAACACAAAACGCAAAACGCAAACCAGTATTAAACAGTTGGTTCTGCCACCGTATCACACTTTGCATGTGCTTTAGTAGTGATATCGTAGGGGTGTATATAGGTCAATGGTCTATGTTAGCCTCTATTGTTTGCTTTTGTATTCACTCATACTTGACACATTATGCCATGTTCAATTAATCACACACTTTTTTTCTATTTCACATCACAACTTTGATTGATGCCAGTTTGTGTACCTTGGTGTTTGAACCATGTTTTCAATGATTAATTGAACTTCTTCTAGACCATGAGGTTTATGCTTAATTTATAACATGTCTATGTTTACCCCCCACCCCTTCTTCACATTATCTATTGTTTTCCGATTTGTTTGCTTGTTAGCAATGCACGAGGACTTATGTCCACTTAGGGTGATTGTGATCCTTCCTTTGAATGATTTTATTTGAATCTTTTTCAAGTGTGTTTATGTGACAATGACGGGTTTCTCATGTGTTCACTCCTTACTTTTATACTCACTCATCCCTTTCACTTCACTTCACTTCACTTCCTTATAACATGATATGTTAGGCACTTGGCTGCTAAGTCTTCATTAGCTAATGTATTTGCCTAATTGTTCTCTTTTATGGTTCCTACATCCACACCCTTGAAGCATGACGCTTAGGGATATCTGCACATCTTATTTATGTCTTCTTGATTCCATATCATTTCCTATCCATGGTTTTCCACTTACTTGAGATACAAGTCTTATCTTGTCACTTATCTACACTTCATCTCTTTATACTATGCCTACTTGTTTGTTTAAGAGAATGTTTGTTAACATATAATCTCTTAGTGATAATTTTGGATGACTTGAAGCATGTTTAGACTTAGTTATCCACCTCTTGTCTCTCATTTTTCCTGATGCTTTTGACGAGTGTTGAAGTTTTGTCATCTGAATACACGCTTGCACTTCTACTTGCCTAGTTATGTAAATTCTTTACTTCTTGACCCATGTTGCTATGTTTAGGGTAGTATAAGGTGTTTAACATGATAGGACCAGAACTTATGTTATACCTTGATGTGCTTTTATTCCATTCCTCTTTGATTTCTTATCCTTGCTCTCTTACTTTCCTTAATCACTTCTTCAAGATTGTTTGTGATATCTCTATCTCTTTTGTGTTTTACTACATTGAGCTGTGTGGTTAATGATGTTTTATCATCCTTCTCTTTTCCTTGAGACTTGATCTTTTGTAATCTTAATATATGTGTGCTTGGTGTTTTAAAATCTATCCCCCATCTTTGATAATAGATATATTGTCATCTTTGTGTGGTATTTTATCGTCTCTTCTCTTATTGGTTTAAGTATCTAACTATGTGCTTGTTTACTTGATTATTTGTCATATTCTATTTGATGTGTTACTATCATTGCTTCTTGATGTCTTTTCATCCTTGTGTGATTTTTATCATCTCTTATCCTATCTTTACTTGCTTATCTAGGTAGGTATTTGTTTGGTAATTGTCTAAGAACCGCTTTCGATGATTGCTTCAAATTCTTCTTATTCTCCTTCTTCTTCTCTTTTATGAGATTTGAATACTCCCCATAGGATCTTTAGTTCATTATTCTTTAATATTTAATTAAATAGACATTAGGTTAGGAATCCGTGCATGACAACACTTAGTAGATCTTCCTCTCATCCCAACTTTAGGTCCACAACCATGACAATTTATAGGATTGAGATCCCCTTTTGTTTAGTCTTTCTATTTTGCATCCATGTTAAAACTAAAACATCTTTATTAAGAAAATGTCAAAACACTTGATAAATAATGATGTTAACCGTGTGTCACGAGCCTTAAGCCATTGGGAGGAGCATGAGGGGGTCCATTCACGAACCTTGTGTTTTCAATCATTTTCTTTAATGCGGTTTCAGTCACAAATCCTTTTTCAAGGTATAAAACAAAAACAAATGAAAATCTTTTTGTCTTTGGATTTTTTCTTTTAAAACCTTTTCAAAAAGGACATGCTTCGCTAGCATTGTTCATAAAACACGCAACAAACCAAAACACCTTTTTTAGTTAAACTATGAGTGCCACGATCCCCTATTGCATAAAAGGTGGTACGTAGGAACAAAGGTTCACAACCACGGGGGGCAAAACTAATAAAAGCTTTCTTTTTGTATACACTTTGCATGCATTCCTGTGATACGGTGGGAGAACTGACTTGGGTTTTGCGTTTGTTTTTGCAAATGTTTCGGTTTAGCAAGAGTCTCCACCGACTTTTTATTTTATCCTAAGGAAAGGTTAAAAAGCACAGCAAAAACCTTTGAGATGTTTTCTTGGGTTCGGAGAGTAGATTATAGAAAGGGAAGGTATTAGCACCCTTTCTATCCATGGTTATCCATGGGCTCTTAGTTACTTGCTTAGATCACTTGCCTTGCATTTTCAATTGTTTGAAATGGTGCTTTCAATTGTTTGAAATGGTGCTTTGTGTGTGGGTTTGAAAATGTTTTGAAAAAGATGCCTTGTCTAGGCAACCCTTGTAACAATTATTTACTCGAATGTTTTACAAAAGGTGTTTGTCTTTTTGAAAAGATGTTTCAAGGTTTTGAAAATTGTTTTGAAAGTTGTGTTTGTGAAGTGTGTTTTGAAAAATGGAAAGGATTTGTTTTGCAAGTTGGTCAAGTAACCAAGAGCTATCTACCCTAAATTTCTCAAAGATCTTTCCTATGTTTTGACCCTTTTAACAGTATTGTTCCACCATTGCATTTGGTGGACAATCTTGTGTTAGGATGTTAACGGGACGGGCGCGGGTCATCGTTTAGACCATGAATGCAATAGTGCCAAGTGTCTTTGGCAATTTTTCCTTCAAGGGACTTGATCATTTTTTAGGCAACTTGAGAAAGCGTCATCGAGGGACTATGATCATTTGATTTGTTTTTGTTTTGCCAAAGACACTCAAAATGCAACATGGCCCATTATTGAAGGCAACAAGTAGAGTAACCCTAAGGGTGCAAGTGTGATTAGTGTTGTCCATTTTCATGCATTTTTGTCTTTGCATTAGTCAAGATATTGGTTGGTTGGTTTTTGCATACAAACCCTAAGTCTATCATGGCATAATTAGAAAGCTTTAAAATGCGGAATTTTAAAGTCCTAAATTATTACAACATAATTATGGGGATGGGGGTACAAATGTTTGATTGGGGGATATTTAGCAAGAAATTTAAATCTAAACTATTACATCCATATTGAATAGACAAATAATAAATTGTACAATATTGAAACAAATATAAAATGCAAAATGTATTATGCACAAAAATGGTTTTTTATGTATGTAAAAGTGTTTTTCAATGTAAAATATAAAAAAAAGTGAGAAGGTTAATTTTTGATATTTTTATGGTTTTAGGGTAAAACCCTAATTTTTGAATAAATGGTATTTACTTATTAATTATGTATAATATGTATTAATTATATACAAAAAAAAAAGTATATTATAGAAAAGTATTTTTTGATGTCAAATATTAATAAAAATAAAAGAGTATTATTTTCATGTTTTTGTCCTAAATATTTAATAAAATATGTACAAGTATTTATATTACATATTAAATATACTAAATATGTACAAAAATAAAAATATTAATTATTTACAAAAAAGAGTGTATTTTTAGGAAATGTTTTCAGAAGGTAATAAAAAATAATAACTAAAAAATATATTTTTGTATTATTTCCTAGGGTTTTAAATAAAAAAAGTATATATATTTATTTACATGTATATGTTTAATAAAGCAAATAAATGCCAAAAAAAATGTAAAATAATGTGAAAAAATATTTTTAATATTTTTTATATTTCAAAAAAAAATATCAAGTCAGAAGAAAAAATAAAAAGTCAAAAATAAAGGATATTTCACACAATGGGCCAGGGGGGTGCAAAATGAGAAAAAGGGTGCAAAAAGTAAAAACAACTCAGGCCCAGCCCAAGTGGCTTGTCTTCAACCTCCAGCCATTTGTCTCAAAAACGCGCGCCCTCCATGCTTGATTCAAACTTCCTTATTCTTTGACTTTTAGCAAAAACTTATAACATCAATAATGTAGAGCATCATGTCACGATTTCAAATATATAAAAAAGTTGTTCTAACTCTCAAAAACGAGAGAGAATTTCTTCTCCCCCAATTTCTGACCTAAATTTTCTCCAATGTTCAGGTCCAAAATTCTTTCAGCACACACAATATAAATGAAAAGTAACTATATGGATGGCTTCAGGGCTATGATTAGAACATGCTTTCTTCACAAACTTAAGCCTAACTATGCCTGGATAGAGAGATAGAAGTTCAAATTTTTACCTGTTCAGCTTGAGTCGTGTACAGCAATGGAGGTATCTTCAATGGAGTTTGAGTACTTGTACGGCTTGCCTGAGGTCCAAGGATGCTTCCTCTATGCTTGGTGTGCCTTGAATCTCTCTGAATCAAGCTATGGAAGTCCACCTGCAAAGTTGAAAACTGAAAATGGCAAGTGATGTTAGGGATGTTACAGTTTGTGTTCAATGCTTGGGATAGCTTCAACGGATGGTAGGTAATGTATTGGAACTTGTTTGGGCAAAAACGCACGAGTGAATGATGCTGGCCAAGTCAAACTGCAGGCATGCCCTGTTTCTTGCAGAAAAATGGTGTTTTGATGAATTAGGAGGTATTGAAAGTGGTTTGGTCGTGCTTTAGGTCAATTAGGGAGTATGAAATGTGTTTACAAAGTTTGTTTTAGTTGGTCTTTGCAGGCATGAGAGTTATGGTTCTGTTTGCAAGTTTTCTTCTTATCTAAGCAAAGATTGTCAAGTTGGGTTATAGGCTAATACAGGCCCCTCAAGCATGCTGCATTTTTGGTTCTTGATCAGTGGGATTTGTCCATAAACTTGTGCCTAAAAGATCTGGCTTGTACCTCTTTGATTTGTGAATTTGACATAAAGCACTTCTTTATCAAAATGGCAAACTTGTTTTTTCCATTTAAAGGTTAATTCTTTGTGTAATGACTATATGAACAAAATAATGCTAGAACACAATGGATTGGCATTTAATTATTGAGTGTGAATGGGATTAGAGGCATGTAATCTAGCTTGAACCATGATGAGTTTGAAAATGCAAAGTGTATGAACATGCCTTGGTCAAGAACAAAAGTGGATTTTGCCCAACTTTGCAAATTCGATTCTCCCTAACCACAAGGGTGTTTGAGAAGTTCTTGGATAATTTGGAAAGCTTGGAATGTGTACTATAATCCATCTTTGAAAAGAAAGTTGAAATTCCAAGCGGAAGCATGTGAAAAGTGGCCATGAAGTTGGGCAAACATCCTGCCTAAAATAGGTCAAAAAATTTCTAAGTTAAGAATGTTTTGCACCCTTGTTCCAAAAATCATAACTTGAGCTACAAGCTTCTTTTGAGGAAACTTTGTGAATCAAAGTTGTATATTTTTCAATGTACTACAACTTTCATGTTTTGAGTTTTGTTTGAGTCCAAATGTATGTTGATGAAAAAATGGGACAAAGTTAGGAAAAAATAAGGAAGTTTCATAACTTAGAAAAATTCTAAGTTATGAAATTTTCACATTCTAAACCCTAATTTGCAAATTTGGATTTCTTGATGAACAAGTTTCATAATTTGACATGTCTTGATGAAAAATGAATCTTGGCACTTGATTTTGACCAAAAAGTCAAAGTTTGACTTTTCAGTATACAGTCAAATTTTGATCAGTTGATTGGAAAATTCATTTGTCAATCCTGTGCATTTGGGACCTTTTGAACTTTTTGAATGTGTCAAGACCATGCCATTGAGTCCTTGAGTCCATATGTGAGCTTGGTTTGCCATTGTCTAGGTCAAACAGTAAAAAATTGCCTTTGTGCAGTCAAAACCCTAAAAATGACCATTTTGCCCTTTTGGTGATCTGATCAAATTTCTTGTGGAATTGTGATCCAAACTTGACCAAATAGTTCATAAGAGTTCATAATGTTTATGAGGGTCAAAAATCATGAGGTTTGACTGTCAATTGGCCACAGTTGACTTTTTCCCCAATACAGATGATTTCTAGGTCAACTGTCCAATTGACTGGGCAAAGATTGGAATCAAGACTTGAAACTTGGTATGGGTAAACTTGTGAGTCCAACATGAAGCATGGAAGTCACTTTGGGAATCTTAGGTCAAAACATCTTTGTGCAAACTCAAACCCTAATTTGGGTCAACAGTGCAAGGAGGAGTCTTGAGCAGAGCAAACCCTAACTTGATCTTAAGTTCCAAGAGTCTTGTGGTGAGAAAATATTGATGAAATGAGAGGGAAAATTTTGGGGTACAACAGTTGCCCCTGTTCAATCTTCTTGCACCTGAAGAGTTAGATTGGCAGGTTTGCCTTTCGCGTCTCGAAGGTAAAAGGAGATTGGACACTAGAGTGCCCTTAAATTTGCACTCGTCAGAACAATGGATGCGGGAATGGGCTTAGAGATGCCATTTGGAGATGGGCTTAAAGATGCCATCTAGAGGGGTGACAGAATCTTGTCGGGGATGGGCTTAAAGATGCCATTTGGAATGTTTGTTGAACTGCAATGTGATAGGTCAGAAGAATGAGGGTCAAAATGGTATCCGTGTCTGGAATGCATTTGAACTATATCTGGAGACTGAGTTTGTACGAGCAAAAGAATGGCCTCCGTGTCTAGGGCATATCCGAGCTGTAACTGCGTTTGAAGGAAGAATGAATATCAGAATGACTGCCGTGTCTGGAGTGTATCTGTATTGTATCTGGGTAACAGAGAAATATCTATATGGAGCAACTGCGTGCTGGGGACAAATTCTGAATGAGTGACAGAATGACAACCGTCTCTGGAGCATATCTGGACTGTATCTGAAGTTGAAAGTTGTATGAGTAGTAGAATAACTTCCGTGTCTGAAGTGTATCTGAAACTGTAACTGGGATTGAGATCCGTATGAGTAATAGAATAACTTCTGTGTTTGAAGTGTATATGAAACTGTAACTGGGATTGAGATCCGTATGAGTAATAGAATGACTTCCGTGTTTGAAGTGTATCTAAAACTGTAACTGGGATCTAAGTAAATGACAGAATGACTTCCGTGGCGAACGCACTGGGGAGAATCAAACTGTTGTTGTAAGGGTCAGAGTGGTATCCGTGCTTGGAATGCATTGAACTTTGAGGTGGATAAGTGAATCTGAATGAGAGATAGAATGGTTGGTGTGTCTGGAGCGTATCTAGTCTGTATCTGATTGTTGTAGTCTGAATGATTAGTAGAATGACCGCCGTGTCTGGGGTGTATCTGTAATGTATCTGACTTGAAATTCTGAATGAGTAATAGAATGACCGCCGTGTCTGGGTGTATCCATACTGTATCCAAACTGAAATTATGAATGAGTAATAGAATGACCACCGTGTCTGGGGTGTATCCATACTGTATCTGAATAATTGTTAATGATAGCCTTTTAATCTTATCCTGAAAAGGATGAAATGTTAGCTAAAACACAAAGTTATGTTGCATGATATGTATGATGCAATATATATGTTATATCAATGTTTATGATATGAATGTAAATGAATGCGCATGTAAGGTGAAGAGCTTTCTTGCTGAGGATAAATGAATCCTGGATGGCTGGAGATAATAGAATATTGACTGCTGTCGGGGAAAGTGAATCCTTGACTACTGCAGGGGATTGCAAGAATCTTTGATTGCTGAAGATGAGACATCCTTGTTGACTACTGCTGGAGAATCAGGAGCTTGGGTTGTATGCCAATCTACTGGGGATTCCTGTCCTGAGGAGATCTTCACTGGGGATTAACTGAATATCATGTGAGGAACTGAGAATGAGAGTCTTCATTCTGCCTGTGGGATGCAAGATCTTCAATTGTTGAGGGATCTTAGGACCACTGCCGGGGATTGGAATTCCTTGGTGACTTGTAGGGAATGAGAATTTCTGATGATCTCTACTGGGGAGTCCAAAATATGGTATACTTATGCTGGAGAGGCATGACTGAGAATCTTCAGTTTGGTGGGAAACATCTTTGTGGGGAGAAGGTTCACTAGTTTGGTTTCGCTGGGGATTGATAGTTGAAAATTTTTAGCTCCACTGGGGATTGGATTTTCAGATTTTAAGGCTCCACTGGGGATACTGAAACTCTGAGGGGAATTGAGTTCTGGAAGGCTCTCCGGCTGGGGAGATCAGTTTTGAGAAAACTTTTGTTCTGCTGGAGATCCTGAAGTTTAATTCTGTCTGGGGAATTAAGTTCTGGATGGAGGAATTTGGAGTTTAAATCTGCTGGGGATTCCTTCTGAAAGGACATCAAGACATCCATCTGTACCCTCAACCTATCAGTAATCATCCTTCTTGATTTGTAAGGAAAATGATTATGTTCAAATGCATATGCCTATTTAACAAAACATTGGACGTTTCTCAAATAAAACATAAGTGTAGAAAAGCAAAAGGAAGACAAAGCAAATTCTTGTATCTGGAAAAGTATTTGTATTAACTTTCTATGAGTATATTTGTACAAAGGAGACAACCATCCTAGTAAGAGGATGTCATCGTAAAAATTGAAAAATTTATACAAAAGAAAGATGGCTATGTGAAACAATTACACGGGATCTCCGTTCTGCTATAGCCTTCACAACTCTGAATATCTGTCCATTCAATGCTTCGTCCGCCAATGATTGGATTGATCAGAAGCTTGGAGCTGGTTGATGAAGAGATTGTCCTTAAAATGATCTGACGAGACATAGTCATACGCTTTAATTCCCTAACTTTTGCCTGAATCGCCCTTTCGGGTTTTGGATCCACCGGGAAACCCCTTTTTGCCCAAGCCGCCCTTTCGGGTTTTCAACTTGCCGGGTGTACATATTTTTTTTATCCCTAATTTTTGCCTGAACCGCCCTTTCGGGTTTTCGGTTCACCGGGATGCCCATTTTTTCCCAAGTCACCCTTTCGGGTTTTCGACTTGTCGAGTTATTTTATGCGTAGTATCTTTTGACTATGTCTGCGTTTGCAGGGGGTGGCAAATCATCGTTGTCCATGGTGGTCAGAATCATTGCGCCACCAGAAAATATGCTCTTGATCAAAAATGGTCCTTCGTATGTAGGAGTCCATTTGCCCCTGGGATCACTTTGCGGTAAGATAATCCGCTTGATTACAAGATCTCCGACTTGATATACTTGACGTCTGACTTTCTTGTTGAAAGCCTTGATCATCCGTTTTTGATACGTTTGACCATGGCAAACAGCAGTGAGTCGTTTATCGTCGATCAAATTGAGTTGATCAAGTCGGGTCTGAATCCAATCATCTTCATTCAAAGCTGCATCCTTCATAATCCTTAAGGAAGGAATCTGAACTTCCATGGGTAAGACAGCTTCCATGCCATATACCAAAGAGAATGGGGTTGCCCCTGTTGAAGTATGCGCCGTGGTACAGTATCCATGCAGAGCAAACGGTAACATCTCATGCCAGTCCTTGTAAGTAACTGTCATTTTCTGAATGATCTTCTTGATGTTTTTGTTTGTAGCTTCAACAACATCGTTCATCTTCGGCCGATAGGGAGATGAATTGTGATGATAAATCTTGAACTGTTCGCATAATGCGGTGATCATAGTATTGTTCAGATTTGTACTGTTGTCTGTGATGATCCTGTTGGGAACACCATACCGGCATATGAGGTTTTGTTTGATGAAGCGGGAAACCACATTTTTAGTAACATAGGCGAAAGAAGCTGCTTCGACCCATTTGGTGAAATAGTCAATAGCAACCAGGATGAAGTGATGTCCGTTGGATGTCGTGGGCTTGATCTCTCCAATCATGTCAATGCCCCACATTGCAAATGGCCAAGGAGCTGTCAGAACATTGAGAGGAACCGGAGGAATATGAATCTTGTCAGCATAGAATTGACATTTGTGGCAAGTACGGGAATGTTGATGGCAGTCAGCTTCCATGGTAGACCAATAATAGCCCGCCCTTAGGATCTTCTTAGCCATTGTATGCCCGCATTGTATGCCCGCTCAAGTGAGTTCCAAACGTACCGCTGTGTATCTCAGTCATGATTAACTCTGCTTCAGCTTTGTCTATGCATCGGAGTAAAACACAATCATGGCTGCGTTTATAGAGGATGCCGTTGCTTAGGAAGAACTTGGCAGCAAACTTCCTCAGGAACTTTTTGTCATTTATAGAAGCTCCTTCGGGATATTCTCTAGTCTGGAGATACCTTTTGATTTCATGGAACCAGGGTTGTTCCACTACTTCTCCGGTATTAATCTCGTGACAATGTGCAAGTTCATCCATTCGCTTGATGGTGATTTGGGGAGCCTCATTATCCCAGTTGAGTTTAAACATGAAAGACATTGTAGCCAGAGCATCTGCTAGCTGATTCTCTTATCACGGGAAATGCTCGAAGCTAATTTGCTCGAAATGAGGCAACAATGTCAGGACATGTTCTTTGTATGGGATAAGATTAGGATGTTTGGTATCCCACTCTCCTTTGATTTGATTGATAACCAAAGTCGAGTCCCCAAATACGATCAAAGATCTAATCCCCAAGTCTATAGCAGCCTTGAGACCAAAGATGCAAGCTTCATACTCAGCCATGTTGTTGGTGCAGCTGAAGTAAAGTCGGGCCGTGAAAGGTGTGTGGCAACCTTCCGGGGAAATGAGTACCTCACCAATATCGTTTCCAAGTGCATTTGAAGCACCATCAAAGTACAGGGTCCATCAGGATCCTTTTTCAGGTCCGTCATACGGTCCGTTACCTTCAATGTTATCCAAATTCATGTTGTCCTCGTCCGGGAAGTCGAATCTCATGGATTGATAATCTTCGATAGCTTGATGAGCTAGATGGTCAGCTAGTACACTCCCTTTTATATCTTTTTGGGTGGTGTACTGGATGTCATACTCAGTCAGGATCATTTTCAATCTAGCGATTCTTCCAGATAAAGCAGGCTTCTCGAAGATATACTTGATAGGATCCATTTTGGAAATCAACAGAGTGGTATGAGTCAACATATACTGCCTTAGTCGGCGAGCATCCCATTCCAAAGCGCAACAAGTTTTCTTGAGCAGTGAGTAGCGAGTCTCACAGTCAGTAAACTTTTTGCTAAGGTAATAAATGGCATGCTCTTTTCGACCAGACTCGTCATGCTGGCCCAACACGCACCCCATTGAATTATCCAACACGGCCAGATACATGATCAGTGGCCTTGCTTCAACGGGTGGCATCAGAATAGGAGGTTCTAGCAAATACTCCTTGATCCTATCAAAAGCAGCTTCGCAATCGTCGTTCCATTCGACCACCTGATCTTTCTTCAATAGTTTGAAAATTGGCTCACAGGTAGACGTCAGATGAGAGATGAATCTGGCAATATAGTTAAGCGCCCCAAGAACCCTCTAACCTCCTTTTCAGTTCGGGGAGCATGCATTTCTCGTATAGCTTTCACTTTTGCTGGATCGACCTCAATGCCTTTGTTGCTGACAATAAATCCTAGAAGTTTACCAGACCTAACTCCAAAAGTACACTTACTTGGATTCAGCCTGAGTTTGTATTCTTTCAACCTGGAAAACAACTTCTGCAAATGTTCAAGGTGTTCCTCCTCTGTTTTTGATCGAGCTATCATGTCGTCTACGTAAACTTCGATCTCATGATGTATCATATCATGAAATAAAGCTACCATGGCGCGCTGATAAGTTTCCACTGCGCTCTTCAGTCCGAACGGCATCACCTTGTAGCAGAAGGTACCCCATTGTGTAACAAAGGTTGTTTTCTCCATGTCCTCGGGGGCCATTTTAATCTGGTTGTAGCCCGAGAATCCATCCATGAAGGAAAACACCTTGTGCTGAGCCGTGTTGTCAATCAAAATGTCGATGTGCGGTAGCGGAAAATCATCTTTAGGGCTGGCCCTATTCAAATCCCGGTAGTCCACACACATTCTGACCTTGCCGTCTTTTTTAGGTACTGGCACAATGTTAGCAACCCATTGTGGATAGGATGTAACAGCCAGAAATCCAGCGTTGAATTGCTTCATTACTTCTGCTTTAATCTTCTTAGACATGTCGGGCCTCATTCAGCGGACTTTTTGCTTGATCGGTGGATAATCCTCTCTTGTAGGGAGACGGTGAACCACGATGTCTGTGTCTAAACCCGACATGTCTTCATAAGACCAGGCGAAGATTTCAACGTATTCATTCAACAGCTGTATCAAGCGCTCCTTGACACTTGGCTTCAGATTGGCACCCACTTGTACTTCTTTCTAGTCTTCCTCTGTTCTTAAGTTAACAGTTTCCAACAACTCTTCGTGAGGAAAGATGGCCCTCTCTTCTTGTTCTAGAAGTCTGGCTAGCTCTCCTGGTACTTCACAACCTTCGTCATCTTCATACTCAGCCTGATTGACCAGATCTTCATAGTTATTGAAGGACATAGCAGAATAGTTACCCATAGAATCCAGAGTGGATGGGTACCTGCATTTGTGAGTGTGGGTGTGTGTAAGGGATAGCCATCCTTAAACAAAAATGCAAGAGGAAAGAAAATGAACACAGCAGTTTATCAATGAAAAACGTCCAATGAATCATTAAACATGGCATATGGATATGAAGATAATCAAAACCCTTACAAATGGACCTACATGCCCTGGGCAAGGCATGAGGTGAAAAAGTAGCGTGCAAATTGTTCAAAAGTAATTATTACAAACCAACAGGAAATTTTTGACAGATAATTACTGATTAATAAAAGTAATGGGGACAAAGTCTTTCGCCTCCCAGTTGTGTAGTCCTTCTCCGATGGTTGGGAAAATCCAGTCTTCAATGTTGGCCTCTTCGTCTTCACCTTCCAAAGCATTGATTCCATAAGAAGAAATCTTGATGGGTGTTCTTTCAACTTTTGAGCGTCGCATAGCTTTTTTCCCCGCGACGGTAAATCCTAATCCAAACTTGTCTGTTTTGTGAGGAATATCAGGAAACTGCCCCCATGTTGAGCTCTTCCCTTCCTTCATCGCAGCCTTCGCGTCTTTTAGAGATGCCATCCTGGCCACCTTCTTTGGTACTTCAGCTACCGCTTTTGTTACTGCCACCTCAGGAGAGACTTCCTCAAAGTGCTGGAATGGTGTTTCAATGAATTCACCCTCCACCTCTACATACCGAAAGGAGTTTAGGTGGCTGATCATATATTCTTCCTCACCGTGCACGGTTATGATTTTTCCTTTGACAGGGTATTTCAGCATTTGATGTAAGGAGGAGGTGACTGCGCCAGCATTATGTATCCATGGCCTCCCTAACAAGCAAGAGTATGACGGACAGATGTCCATCACATAGAAAGTTGAGGGGAACACTTATGCGCCTACCTTAATGGGAATGTTGACCTCCCCATGTACCATTCTCTTTGACCCGTCAAATGCCCTTACAATGATATTACTTGGCTTTAACTCCAAGCCCTCACAATCCAATCGATAGAGAGCCTTCTTAGGCAGCACGTTCAGAGAAGAACCAGTATCGACCAAAACATGGGCCAGAGTAGTTCCTTGGCATTCTACTGACACATGTAATGCGTCATTGTGTTTTCTTCCTTTCGGGGTCAGGTCAGCATCAGAGAAACCTAGGCCGTTGTCTGCGGTAAGGCTGGCCACGCAATCTTGGAATTGGTCGGCCGAGGTTTCCTGGGGCACATGGGCTGTCTTCAGGAACTTTATCAATGCTTTGGCGTGCGCCTCTGAACAAAGCAGTAATGCTAACATGGAGATCTTCGAGGGGGTTTGCCCCAGTTGCTCTACCACGTCATAATCACTCTTTTTAATTATTTTCAAAATCTCCTCCATCTCTTTCTTAGAGGTTTCAGGGATGACCAAAGGTTGAGCCCTCGTCCTGACGAGCTCATCTTGGATCCCTTTCCCCTTATCAGCAGAAGTAGGAGGGACAACAAGAGGAATAACAACTTCTTCAATCAACGGAGTTTTTGCAGAAAGTTTTATTGGTGCAGAAGTAACTTTGGCAGCAACTGAGGGTCCAAAGATTGCCTTTGGGGGGGCAATCTCTGGAGAAAAATATTCCCCAACTTCGGGTGATCTTGCTTGTACCGGCAGTTTCCAATGCTGGCATCTTCTTCATCAGAGCTTTCCTCGGTTATCTCAACTTGTTTAACACCATGGTAGTAGATTTCTCCACCGTAATTCCATGGTATTGACTTGTCAGAAAGGTAGGGGACAGGCCCTGGCATGGTTATTTTCAAGGGAACAATCTTTGTAGAGGATGTAATTTTAACAGGCTTTTTGACGGCCTTGGAAAGATTGGTGGAAATGGTGATTATTGAAACATCTTCAGTAGGGGTTGGAATAGCAGGAATCTTTTCAAAAAGAATTTGTTGACTGTCCATCAGGCCTTGGATGCCTTTCTTCAGCAATGGACATTCGATTGGTAGAGAGGAACAACAGTAGCAATCTTCTTTACATCCTGGGAAAATCCTAGCCTTTAACAGATTCAACTTGATCGTCAATAGTGGAGTCATCAGGTTATCAACATCAGAAACATACAGATCTTCTTCGATAGCATGGACATTTCGACCATGCTTCGGCATCGGAGCGGATATTACGTTTGGCTTCTCTGGAGCATCAAACTCGACCTCTTTTGCATCTATCAAGTCTTGAATTTTATTCTTTAGCGCCCAACAATTGTTGGTGTCATATCCGGCGCTATCAGAATGGTAGGCACATTTAGCATTCAGATGATAGTATGGAGATGTGGTGTTAGGGTTTTTCGGTGCCTCCTTTAAACTAGTCAGATTCAACTTTAACAAATGTGGAAGAACTTGCGCAGGTATCATATTGATGCGGGTGAACTACCATTGTGGCCGCTTTACCCGTTGCTGATTTGGTCTGGACTGATTGCCACGAGGCTGATCATTTGATGAATTTGGGATCATCACGGCCCCTACAGTCGGCCGGCACTCAGTTCATCCCACTCCTCTCTGAGAGTACACAACAGTTGTTTCCTTCTTCGCCAGAAATGATTTCTTAATAGTTGTAGATGCGGAGCCATCCTTTTGAATCTTCCCATTCTTAATACCGGCTTCCACCCGTTCGCCAGTCAAAATTAATTCAGTAAACCCTGCAGAAGAGCTCCCGATCAAATGGTTGAAGAACGGGCCAGATAGGGTTCCCAAGAACATATCAACTAGTTCTCTATCAGAAAGAGGCGGCTGCACTCTTCTGGCTAAGTCGCGCCATTTCTGGGCGTATTCCTTGAATCCCTCACCTGAGGCCATCCCCATACTCTGTAGCTGAGTACGGGTTGGTGCCAAGTCAGAGTTATATTGATACTGGCGATAAAAGGCAGCTGCCAAGTCTTCCCAACTATATACCTCTGACCTTTCCAGCTTGTAAAACCAGTCTAGTTGTGTACTAGACAGGCTATCTTAAAAGAAGTGTACCCAAAGATCTCTGTCGGATGTGTGAGTTTGAATTCTTCGGACGTACGACCTTAGGTGCATCTTTGGGCAAGACAGCCCGTCATACCTTTCAAAAATTGGCACCTTAAACTTTGGAGGGATCACAATTCCAGCAATCAATCCCAGATCTTCGAAATCTAACCCGGGAACCCTTTGCAGCTCCATAGCTTCCAGCCTATCCTCCAGGTTCTTGTATTTGTCATCTGCTGGCGGGTATTGTTTCTCTGAGTAGTCTTCATCTTTTTCAGCCTCTTCCTCTTCAGCTTCGGATTCAGAAGGTAGTGCAGCCCCTTTTCCTTTACCGGTCCCCTTATCAGATGTGGAGGGGAACTCAAGAACTCTTCTGGCTTCGTTCTCAAACCTTCTTCCCAGGGTAGCCACCCTGACTCTTTTCTTCTTCTTTTTCACTTTCTCTTGCTCTTTGTTCCCAAGCAGTGCTTTTAGATCCTCCTGGCCCTTTGCAAAGGTTATTAGGAGATGTTGAAACTGTGAGTTTTGAGACTGCAGATCTTTGACCGTCTGTTCGAGATCCATCTTACTGAAATAAACAGCAGAAAGATAAGGAAACCTGGTGTGGAGACCTGCTTATGCACATGATGAATGATATGTTTATTTATGCAATGCATTCAAGGATTTAGAAATTCAAAATTGTTGCAGACAAAAAGAACACACGTCATATTAATAAGAAGAAATTTTGTCAGTACATAAATGCCCCATGGGCCAAATATTACAAAAACTTCTTAAGGTAAAAAGACGTTGCGCATCCTCTTTGGTGCGATGTAAGTGTTGAGGGTCTCTTCCTCATGAAGACGGCGGGTAAGTTCTAAAACCTTATTCTCACTAGCGTAGAAGCTGGCTTCAAAAGTATTTCGTTCCTCCTTGAGTTGGATCCAACTCTTCTGCATTTCCTCCCATGATATTGGCATGTCAGGATATAGGATGGTGTAGGGAACTTCTCCTTCCTTAACGGGCTCTTTAATCAAAGGGAGAATATGAGGGTAAGGCATCATTAGACTCTCGGCTCGGGTTCGTACCCACTTGAGATAAGGCTCAAGAGGGATGGAGTTATTGTGTCCTAGTGTCTTGCTTTCTACCTTGTTAGGCATCCTCCAAGCTCTGATGAATCTTTGGCAAAGTCCTTGCGCATCATTGTCCAAGTCAAAAACTAGGTTAGGAATCAGCATGTCATGAGGGCCATCCCTCCGTGCATAGCCAAATTGTCTTAAAGCTAGACAAGGGTTGTATGTAATGCCTCCCCTAATGCCAAGTAATGGAACATTAGGGAACTCTCCACAATGATCGACAATGATGACATTTTCTCTGGACCGAGAACACCAATGTACATCAGAGTGTGTCAGGGTCATCAATCGTTGTGACCACCTTAAGCCTTGGTCATTCTTCAAAACAGATTGTGGAAGGTGCGAAATAAACCACCTTGCAAGGAGAGGAGTACAGCACATGAGAACACCCCTCTTTCTCATTGTTCGTGTGTAAAATGAGTGAAGGATGTCCCCAAGCAATGTTGGTATTGGATTCCTGAATAAGAAGATCTTGACGGCGTTGACATCTATAAGTTGATCAGGATTTGGGAACAAGACCAACCCATAAATGAGGAGTGCCACAATCTCTTCAATGGCTTGTAGATCCAATGAATTCCAACACTCTTGTGCCTTCTCAAACAAGAATTTTGCCAAGAAGCCTTTGACACCACTTCTAGTCTCCCAATGCTCCTTGATGTCAGATGGTTGCAAGTGTAGTGCTTGAGCAACATCTTCAGGATTTGGTTCTTTTTCCGTACCGTTGTAGGGTAGTTGATTAAGAATAGGAATTTTCAGGAGTTGAGAAAATTCCTCCAAAGTGGGCACCAATTGGTAGTCGGGGAATGTGAAACAGTGGTGAAGGGGGTCAAAGAACTGGAACAACACTTTCACCATGTCTTCTTCAATGCTGGTGTTGACTAGGCTGAGCAGTCTACCATGTCTTTCACTGAAGAGAGAGCTTTCTGGAATTCTGGATGTGAGCTCCTTGAGTTGAGGAGGGATTCTCACAAGGTTGACTTGGATAGTTTTCCTGCGAAGAATTTTCATGACCTACAAAACAAGAACAAAGATGAAGATCTAAACCCTTGAAATGGTTAGTGGGTGCATATGATGCTTTATGATGTTCATGATGTATGCACAAACATATGTACAAACAAGTCACACAAAACCCTAGTTTCAGGCTTGCATGGGTTTTCATAGGTAAATACCCTCTTGAGTGTAGTTGGCTTAAAAACCTGTCCTATAAATAGTAACCAGGTTCTAAGGAGCTCAATATCATTGGATTGTTTTCCATGTTCATTGTTTTGGTTTAGCCACTTAACTAGCGACCAAAATATTCCAAGAAAACAACCCTCAATGAGTGTAGTATCGAGTATCTACCAACTTCGGACTGCACCAAAGCCGGTCATCTCACTACCCCTAATAAAAGGCCAAGATGGTCAAGTAAGGTTCTAGGTCATTAGTGCTTAGTGACATTACTCAGCGGCCCCGTACTCTCCATGATTGAACTCACGGGTTACCGGTACTCATAAATATGTCGCACTAATATAGCTATTGCTTCAACCGTGTCGGTATACCCCGCACAGTTTCCACAACGTATTGTTATCTATGAATGTTTCCCCAAATCCGGGTGTAGGATTTCAAGCCCAAACAAGAGAACCAAGATGTAAAGCAATCAAAGCAAATAATTATTCATGCAAAAGGGTGATCTAAGCCCTAAGGTTACTCCACTTTTTTAATTTTCCCCAGCAGAGTCGCCAGTTCTGTGATATGGTGGGAGAACTGACTTGGGTTTTGCGTTTGTTTTCGAAAATGTTTCGGTTTAGCAAGAGTCGCCACCGACTTTTTATTTTATCCTAAGGAAAGGTTAAAAAGCACATCAAAAACCTTTGAGATGTTTTCTTGGGTTCGGAGAGTAGATTATAGAAAGGGAAGGTATTAGCACCCTTTCTATCCATGGTTATCCATGGGCTCTTAGTTACTTGCTTAGATCACTTGCCTTGCATTTTCAATTGTTTGAAATGGTGCTTTCAATTGTTTGAAATGGTGTTTTGTGTGTGGGTTTGAAAATGTTTTGAAAAAGATGCCTTGTCTAGGCAACCCTTGTAGCAATTATTTACTCGAATGTTTTACAAAAGGTGTTTGTCTTTTTGAAAAGATGTTTCAAGGTTTTGAAAATTGTTTTGAAAGTTGTGTTTGTGAAGTGTGTTTTGAAAAATGGAAAGGATTTGTTTTGCAAGTTGGTCAAGTAACCAAGAGCTATCTACCCTAAATTTCTCAAAGATCTTTCCTATGTTTTGACCCTTTTAACAGTATTGTTCCACCATTGCATTTGGTGGACAATCTTGTGTTAGGATGTTAACGGGACGGGCGCGGGTCATCGTTTAGACCATGAATGCAATAGTGCCAAGTGTCTTTGGCAATTTTTCCTTCAAGGGACTTGATCATTTTTTAGGCAACTTGAGAAAGCGTCATTGAGGGACTATGATCATTTGATTTGTTTTTGTTTTGCCAAAGACACTCAACATGCAACATGGCCCATTATTGAAGGCAACAAGTGGAGTAACCCTAAGGGTGCAAGTGTGATTAGTGTTATCCATTTTCATGCATTTTTGTCTTTGCATTAGTCAAGCTATTGGTTGGTTGATTTTTGCATACAAACCCTAAGTCTATCATGGCATAATTAGAAAGCTTTAAAATGCGGAATTTTAAAGTCCTAAATTATTACAACATAATTATGGGGATGGGGGTACAAATGTTTGAATGGGGGATATTTAGCAAGAAATTTAAATCTAAACTATTACATCCATATTGAATAGACAAATAATAAACTGTACAATATTGAAACAAATATAAAATGCAAAATGTATTATGCACAAAAATGGTTTTTTATGTATGTAAAAGTGTTTTTCAATGTAAAATATAAACAAAAATGAAAAGGTTAATTTTTGATATTTTTATGGTTTTAGGGTAAAACCCTAATTTTTGAATAAATGGTATTTACTTATTAATTATGTATAATATGTATTCATTATATACAAAAAAATAAGTATATTATAAAAAAGTATTTTTTGATGTCAAATATTAATAAAAATAAAAGAGTATTATTTTCATGTTTTTGTCCTAAATATTTAATAAAATATGTACAAGTATTTATATTACATATTAAATATACTAAATATGTACAAAAATAAAAATATTAATTATTTACAAAAAAGAGTGTATTTTTAGGAAATGTTTTCAGAAGGTAATAAAAAATAATAACTAAAAAAATATATTTTTGTATTATTTCCTAGGGTTTTAAATAAAAAAGTATATATATTTATTTACATGTATATGTTTAATAAAGCAAATAAATGCCAAAAAATGTAAAATAATGTGAAAAATATTTTTAATATTTTTTATGTTTCAACAAAAAATATCAAGTCAGAAGAAAAAATAAAAAGTCAAAAATAAAGGATATTTCACACAATGGGCCAGGGGGGTGCAAAATGAGAAAAAGGGTGCAAAAAGTAAAAACAACTCAGGCCCAACCCAAGTGGCTTGTCTTCAACCTCCAGCAATTTCTGTCTCAAAAACGCGCGCCCTCCATGCTTGATTCAAACTTCTTGATTCTTTGACTTTTAGCAAAAACTTATAACATCAATAATGTAGAGCATCATGTCACGATTTCAAATATATAAAATAGTTGTTCTAACTCTCAGAAACGAGAGAGAATTTCTTCTCCCCCAATTTCTGACCTAAATTTTCTCCAATGTTCAGGTCCAAAATTCTTTCAGCACACACAACATAAATGAAAAGTAACTATATGGATGGCTTCAGGGCTATGATTAGAACATGCTTTCTTCACAAACTTAAGCCTAACTATGCCTGGATAGAGAGATAGAAGTTCAAATTTTTACCTGTTCAGCTTGAGTCGTGTACAGCAATGGAGGTATCTTCAATGGAGTTTGAGGACTTGTACAGCTTGCCTGAGGTCCAAGGATGCTTCCTCTATGCTTGGTGTGCCTTGAATCTCTCTGAATCAAGCTATGGAAGTCCACCTGCAAAGTTGAAAACTGAAAATGGCAAGTGATGTTAGGGATGTTACAGTTTGTGTTCAATGTTTGGGATAGCTTCAATGGATGGTAGGGAATGTATTGGAACTTGTTTGGGCAAAAACGCACGAGTGAATGATGTTGGCCAAGTCAAACTGCAGGCATGCCCTGTTTCTTGCAGAAAAATGGTGTTTTGATGAATGAGGAGGTATTGAAGGTGGTTTGGTCGTGCTTTAGGTCAGTTAGGGAGTATGAAATGTGTTTACAAAGTTTGTTTTAGTTGGTCTTTGCAGGCATGAGAGTTATGGTTTTGTTTGCAAATTTTCTTCTTATCTAAGCAAAGATTGTCAAGTTAGGTTATAGGCTAATACAGGCCCCTCAAGCATGCTGCATTTTTGGTTCTTGATCAGTGGGATTTGTCCATAAACTTGTGCCTAAAAGATCTGTCTTGTACCTCTTTGATTTGTGAATTTGACATAAAGCACTTCTTTATCAAAATGGCAAACTTGCTTTTTCCATTTAAAGGTTAATTCTTTGTGTAATGACTATATGAACAAAATAATGCTAGAACACAATGGATTGGCATTTAATTATTGAGTGTGAATGGGATTAGAGGCCTGTAATCTAGCTTGAACCATGCTGAGTTTGAAAATGCAAAGTGTATGAACATGCCTTGGTCAAGAACAAAAGTGGATTTTTCCCAACTTTGAAAATTCGATTCTCCCTAACCACAAGGGTGTTTGATAAGTTCTTGGACAATTTGGAAAGCTTGGAATGTATACTACAATCCATGTTTGTAATGCAAGTTGAAATTCCAAGCGGAAGCATGTGAAAAGTGGCCATGAAGTTGAGCAAACATCCTGCCTAAAATAGGTCAAAAAATTTCTAAGTTAAGAATGTTTTGCACCCTTGTTCCAAAATTCATAACTTGAGCTACAAGCTTCTTTTGAGGAAACTTTGTGAATCAAAGTTGTAGATTTTTCAATGGAATACAACTTTCATGTTTTGAGTTTTGTTTGAATCCAAATGTATCATGATGAAAAAATGGGACAAAGTTAGGAAAAAATAAGGAAGTATCATGATGAAATTTTCTCATTCTAAACCCTAATTTGCAAATTTGGATTTCTTGATGAACAAGTTTCATAATTTGACATGTCTTGATGAAAAATGAATCTTGGCACTTGATTTTGACCAAAAAGTCAAAGTTTGACTTTTCAGTATACAGTCAAATTTTGATCAGTTGACTGGAAAATTCATCTGTCAATCCTGTGCATTTGGGACCTTTTGAACTTTTTGAATGTGTCAAGACCATGCCATTGAGTCCTTGAGTCCATATGTGAGCTTGGTTTGCCATTGGCTAGGTCAAACAGTCAAAAATTGCCTTTGTGCAGTCAAAACCCTAAAAATGACCATTTTGCCCTTTTGGTGATCTGATCAAATTTCTTGTGGAATTGTGATCCAAACATGACCAAATAGTTCATAAGAGTTCATAATGTTGATGAGGGTCAAAAATCATGAGGTTTGACTGTCAATTGGCCACAGTTGACTTTTTCCCTAATACAACTGATTTCTAGGTCAATTGTCCAATTGATTGGGCAAAGATTGGAATCAAGGCTTGAAACTTGGTATGGGTAAACTTGTGAGTCCAACATGAAGCATGGAAGTCAATTTGGGCATCTTAGGTCAAAACATCTTTGTGCAAACTCAAACCCTAATTTGGGTCAACAGTGCAAGGAGGAGTCTTGAGCAGAGCAAACCCTAACTTGATCTTGAGTTCCAAGAGTCTTGTGGTGAGAAAATATTGATGAAATGAGAGGGAAAATTTTGGGGTACAACAATTCCCTTAGAATTAGGCTTTATATATTTATACACCATTTAATTAGAACAAACTTGAGTTGATCCATGTAAAATCAAGCTTCTCAAATTTACTTTTGTTTTGATAAAGACAAACCATGATTGACAAAGAAGGCAAAGATATTAGGTCAAGCTAAAAGCATCTATGGATAAAGTCTTTAGTTCAAGCAAATAGAAAATTTCAAGGTATAATGGTAATACTTACTTTGAACTTAAGACATATATGCGGAATGGTCAAAAGAAATATTTTATATTGTCCAAATCTTTACCCAAGTTTTTCTAAGCTAAAAATCATTTTTTACTTGAGTGCAATCGATTTTCATATTAGTGCAATCAATTGCATGCTTCAATTTTTCAAAACATTTGCTATTGTTTCTAAGTGCAATCAATTTTCATGTTTATGCAATCGATTGCACTAAATCAATTTTTGCTACTAACTTCAAATGCAATCGATTTACACTCTTGTGCAATCAATTGTTCATGATTCATTTACAGAATTTTATGCTGTTCCAAAAAGGTGCTATGAACATATAAATACTCATTTTAAAAATCATTTCAACACCTCTTCCAATTATATTTTCTGAATTTTCAAAAATCAAACTCAAGCTGTTATACATTTTCATACACAAGTTTTCTGCACAATTTCACATATTGTTAACCAGAAAACTTTTAGCATTATATATCTTGAGTCATTGTATACTATTATAATTGGAAGAGAATATCAATTCATTGATTAAATCACTCAAAGTGACCATTGCTACTCAAACTCACTCAAATCAAATATTGCTATGTACTTGCTTATTTTTCAGGATTGTTGGAAATAAGTTTAAGTGGTTTTATAAATCTTATTTTTCTCGGATTGTTGGATACAAGTAAATTCACTTTGAGAGGATTATTCTCATTGTTGACACAATGAAAATCCAAGAGGATTGTTTTTGGTCCCAGAGGATTGTTCTTGGTTTTGGGTAGTTCTTGTTTAAGTTTACCACAATAAGGAAATCTGTTTCATGTTGAAAGGGGACTGGAGTACTCTCGGACTGTGAGGGGAACCAGGATATATCACTTGTGTCTCTTTATTTTTCTGCACTTTACGCTTTCATAAGCTCACCATAATCCATAAAAGTAATATCCATCATCACTAAAACCAAAAAATTTTAAAGTACCTAATTCACCCCCCCCCCCTCTTAGGCGCACTTCGAACTTACAATTGGCATTAGAGAAGGTTATAGGTAACCTGTTCCTAAATAATCTAGAATGGCTTCCGCAAATCAAAACCCGTTTTCAGAGATGGTGGTAGTAACAACAAGCCTCCTCTATTTTGTGGTGAATATTTTGACTTCTGGAAAATACGCATGAAGTCACATCTAGAAGAACAAGGAGAATAAATATGGGATGCCGTCGAGAATGGTCCTTTTATCCCTATAACGGTAATCAATGATGCTGGCTCATCAAAGCCTAAAGCGGCATGGGAAAAATATGATAAGAAGAAGGTTCTCTATGATAAAAAAGGCAATAAATATTCTTCAAGGTGCACTTAGCATGGATGAATTCTTTCGTGTCTCGGCATGCAAAAAAGCGAAAGAAATATGGGATACCTTGGTACAAACTCATGAAGGAACTATTGAAGTTAAAAGATCAATACTAAATACCCTAAGTCAAGAATACGAATTATTTCAAATGCAGCCCGGAGAAACCATCCTTGACCTACAAAAGTGATTCGTGCACTTGACGAATCATCTAAGTGCTCTTGGTAAGACTTTGACAAATGATGAACTAAATCTGAAATTACTTAGGTCCTTAACTAGCGAATGGCAACCAAAGGTAACATTAATTTCAGAAAAGAAAAGTCTCTCCTCAATGACTTCTGCAACGTTGTTTGGGAAACTTCAAGAATATGAAACGGAACTCGGAAGACTTGAAAAGCATGAAAATCAAGAGAATAAATCCAAGAATATTGCTTTAAAGATAGATTCTAAGGAAGTTGAAAAGGAAGACAATCCGGAAGAAGATGAAAATTCCATGCTTCTTGTTAAAAGGCTTGGTATGTTTTTTGGTAGAAATGACAAATCCTTTTCTCATTCAAAAGGAAAGAAACAATTCAAGAAAAAGGAAGCTTCCACATCAACACAAGAAGTCACATGTTATGAATGTGGTAAGCAAGGTCATATAAAGCCGGATTGTCCGAAACTCTCCAAGAAAGGTGGATACAAAAGAAAAAAGGGATTCAAGAACAAAAAGGCCTATGTTGCATGGGAGGATAATGAAATAAGTTCTTCATCTGATTCCGATAGTGATGAAAGTGAAAATCTAGCATTAATGGCCTCACACCATTGCGATAATGAAGACAATGAGGTTAGTAATGAATTTTCTCTTTTTGATAGTGATGCACATGGTGCTATAGATGAACTATTAAATGAATGCAAAATTTTGTATAAAACTATTTCATCTCAAAAGAAACAAATTTCATCTTTAGAAGAAAAATGTGAATCTATGGAAAAAGATTTCAAAGAAGAAAAAAAATTAAGTGATGAACAAAAACATAATTTTGTATGAAAAAATTATGAATCACTCTCTTTCCAAATTGTCCAATTGAAAAGATTTATTGAAAGATATGAAACTGGTTAAATTGGATTGGAAAGTGTTCTTAGCCAACAAAGATACTCCATTGATAAAAGTGGACTTGGATACTCAAAGTTCTCTAAACCAAGTTCTAATAAAACTATCTTTGTTAAGGCTAGTGATCAATCATCCAAAGAGAAAGTGGAAAAACCTAAAATAGTTCATCACTATCCTAAAAAGAAAACATTTCCTAAGAAGAAATCTTATCCTTCTAGATATAGAAGTAACTTTGAACCTACTTGTTTTTATTGTGGTATTAAAGGCCATACACCTAATGCTTGCTATGTTAGAAACTTTAGTGTGGCAAGTGGGAATTATGTGTGGGTAAAGAAAGGCACTAATTATGAAGGACCCAAAGCAACTAGGGTACCTAACAAAGCCTAATCTATTTTTCAGGTATGCTTGAAGACCACATGAAATATTTGGTATCTTGATAGTGGTTGTTTAAAGCATATGACGGGAGACATAAACCATTTTTCAAATCTAGTTCTAAAGGCCAAGGGTTTTGTCACTTATGTAGACAATTATAAGGGAAGAATTCTTGGCAAAGGCAAAGTTGGTGCTCCACCTTTCACATGCATTGAAAATGTTCTTTATGTTGAAGGAGTAAAGTACAATCTTCTTAGTATTATCCAAATTTGTGACAAAGGCTTCAAGATCAAGTTCATCAAGGATGAATGCTTGATAGAAGATGAAGTCACACATGAGGTTATACTTAAAGGTAAAATAATCAACAATATATTCATGATTTCCCTTGATGATCTATCTTTGAAGGTAAAATGTCTCGTGGCGAACAACGATGATTCATGGTTATGGCACAAAAGAATTGCTCATATTCACATGGAACACTTGAATAAACTAATCACGCCTGATCTTGTCATTGGGTTGCCTAAGAGAAATTTAGTCAAAGATAGACTTTGTGATGCTTGTAAAAAAGGGAAACAAACAAAATCAACTTTCAAATCTAAGAATGTGGTGTCTACTACAAGGCCACTATAATTGTTACATATGGACTTATTTGGTCCATCAAGAACAAGAAGTTTCGGAGGTAATGTATATGCTTTGGTTATTGTTGACAATTTCTCTAGATATACTTGGATATTATTTTTAATGCAGAAAAGTGATGCATTCAAGGCATTCAAGAAGTATGCTAAACAAATTCAAAATCAGAAGTCTCTAACAATTGCCTCCATAAGAAGTGATCATGGGGGAGAATTTCAAAATGCTCTATTTGAAGAATTTTGTGGAGAACATGGAATTTCTCATAACTTCTCGGCACCAAGGAATCCTCAACAAAATTGAGCGGTGGAAAGAAAGAATAGGTCTCTTGTATAACTTGCAAGAACGATGCTTAGCGATTCAATCCTTCAAAAATATTTCTGGGCGGATGCGGTGAGCACGACATGTTTTGTTAGCAATAGAGTTAACATAAGACCGATCTTGAAGAAAAATCCATATGAACTCTTCAAAGGGAGGAAACCAAACATTGCTTTCTTTCACATTTTCAGTTGCAAATGCTTTGTCTTAAACAACGACAAAGATAATCGTGGTAAGTTTGATGAAAAATCCGAAGAAAGTATTTTTCTTGGCTACTCTCTTTCTAGTAAGGCATATAGAATCTATAACAAAATAACTTTAAAAATTAAAGAATCTATGCATGTATATTTTCATGAAACTAACCCCTCCAAGGAGGATAATATTGTTTGTAATGATGATGATGATGAAATACTAGAAGGTCCTTAAGAAAATACTTCCAAAGATCAACCAATTCAACAAGAAGAATCATCCCAACAAGAATCAAATTTCAATGATCTACCAAAAGAATGGAGAACTCATAGAGATCATCCTATGATAAAGTAATTGGTGATATAAGTCAAGATGTGAGAACAAGACTAAATCTCAAAGCTGCTTGCCTAAACTTGACGTTTGTCTCTCAAATTGAATCTTCCAAAGTTGATGAAGCCTTAGGCAATGACAAATGGATTATTGCTATGCAAGAAGAATTAAATCAATTTTAAAGGAATCAAGTTTGGGAACTTTTCCCTAGGCGAAGCAACAAACACATTATTCGAACAAGATGGGTGTTTAAAAACAAACTTGACGAAAATGGAATAATTGTTCGGAACAAAGCAAGGTTGGTAGCACAAGGCTACAATCAAGAAGAAGTAATAGATTTTGAAGAAACTTTCGCTCCGGTTGCAAGGTTAGAAGCTATTCGTCTCTTACTTGCATATGCTTGCTCATTAAATTTTCCGCTTTTCCAAATGGATGTCAAAAGCACATTCTTGAATGGATATATAAATGAAGAAGTCTACATTAAGCAACCCCCGGGGTTCGAAGATTTCAAGAATCCATCTCATGTTTTTAAATTGAGAAAAGCTCTATATGGTTTGAAACAAGCACCAGGGGCATGGTATGATCGGCTAAGTAACTTCCTATGCAAAAAAGGTTTTGGAAAGGGTAAGGTTGACAAGACATTATTTATCAAGAAAATTAAAGGTGACACTTTGCTAGTTCAAGTCTATGTTGACAATATCATTTTCGGCTCTTCAAAAAAAGAAATGTGTGAAGGATTTTCAGCAATGATGCAAGGAGAATTTGAGATGTCCTTGATGGGTAAAATGAATTATTTTCTGGGACTTCAAATAAAACAATTAAAAGATGGAATCTTCATCAACCAATCCAAGTATTGCAAGGAACTATTGAAAAGATTTGACATGGATAACTGTAAGGCAATGTCTACACCAATGGGTTCCGATACATATGTTGATCAAGATGAATCGGATGTTTCCATCGACATTACAAAGTATCAAGGTATGATTGGCTCCTTATTATATCTGACGGCAAGCCATCCTAACATAATGTTTAGTGTTTTTCTATGTGCTCGCTTTCAAGCATTTCCAAAGGAATCTCATCTCATGGTGGTGAAATGGATCATGAAGTATCTCAAAGGAACAACAATTGTTGGATTATGGTATGCTAAAGGTAGTGTTTGTATTTTAGTTAGTTATTCTGACGCGGATTATGCAGGTTGTAAAACTGATAGAAAAAGCACAAGTGGTACTTGTCACATCCTTGGAAATGAATTAGTATCATGGGCCTACAAATTTTTTGGCGGGTAGTAGTCGCACTCAAATTTTGTGGCTCAAACAACAACTTCATGACTACGGACTCGATCTAGGATGCATTCCTCTATGGTGCGACAATACAAGTGCAATAAACATTACGAAAAATCCAGCCATGCATTCAAGAACCAAACACATAGATATACGGAATCATTTCCTCCGTGATCATGTACTTCAAGGAGATGTTGAGGTAACATTTGTAGATACTCATAATCAACTTGTCGATATCTTCACTAAACCTTTGGCAAGAGAATCGTTTTACAAGATTCGACGAGAGCTTGGCATTATTGATGAACACGACATATGAGGTGCTTTCTATCCTTGTTATGATTTTATATACTTGTCTTAACCTTGTTATATGTGAATATATATGTTAAGTTGTGCTTAAGTCTAAGAAAAGTATGTTTTTGGTTGATGCAAATCGATTGCACAATAGTGTAAATCGATTTCTCACTGAGTGTTTTTATTTTTTGACATTTCTGTTTCAGTGCAAATCGATTGCACCATAAGTGAAAATCAATTGCACTCTGTGTGTTTCAGTTTTATTTTGCTTCTATTTTATGTGTAAATCGATTGCATCTGTATGAAAATCGATTGCACCCTCTATAACATGCCTTTATGACAGAAATATTTGTTGGTCAGAATTCCTCTCTCTCTCTCTCTCTCTCATATTCCCAAGCTCATCTCTATTATTGAAAAGTCAATTAAAATTCATTACATATAATAAAACCGCCTCATTTATATTTACTCAGAAATCATATCCAAACTTCAACTCATCAAACATCTTCCTCTGAAAAACCTAAAACCCTCCAAACCCTAAAAACACCTTACCCATGGCTTCAAGGAAAATATGAAAGGTGTCAGCTTCAAAGAAAGGGAAGAAAAAGGTTGGTTCATCCTCTGAGAATCCATTAATCTCAACTCTCACCGAAGAACAAGAAGCAAGATTTAAAAAGGATTTTCAAAGAAAGATAGTGTCCAATCCTAAATATGGTATGCTATCATCTTTTCCCCAGGAACGTTTCTCTTTTCAAAATGATTTAACTGCTTATGGACTAGAATCATTAATTTCATCATTTGGTCCATATTATCTGGATCTGGTAAGAGTATTTTTCAGCAATTTAACTCCTCACAAAGGCAAGATGGTGACATATGTGTTGGGTACACGAATCTCTCTAACCCCTGAGATTGTTGGTGAGATTCTACATATTCCATACACTAGAAGCTCTTTGTATGACCCTGAAAACGAGGCATGGGGTGACTACAAGAAAAAGAAATTTTACTACAGCATTGAGAGATTAAGCGAAGCTGAATTCCGTGCCAAAAGGATTCGTGGCCTAGGAGGAGTGATTCCCTCTAGAGACTCATGGAGTGCATGTAAATATTATATAGATGATCGACTATTTCATTATTTCATGGTATATATTATGTTTCCATGGGCTGGAAACCACTGCACCGTGACTTAGCTGGAAATGCAGTTGATCTATGCAAGGAAGAAAGGTATAAGTGTTAATTGGGCAAGGCTCATAATGGTTCATATGCTGAGCGTTGATGCAAAATCGAAATTTCTACCATATGCTTACTTTGTTACATTAATTATGGAAGAATTTGGAGTTGATTTTGCTGGGTTTGAGAAAGTTAATATGGATCCAAATATGTATAAGATTTCAATCAAAAATTTTGACTCAAGAATGGGTGTTCATTATAATCCAGAAACAAAAACTATAACTTACATTGGTGAAGATGTGGTCGGTGATGAAGGAAACGATAAAGAAGTTGAAGGTGGTGAAGTTGTACCTCCTCTACCTACTGCTCCCTCTGGTCCAAGCAATCAATATCTTATGGATTTCATGTCTCAACAATTTTCTTCCATGAATACCAACACCAACAACCAATGGAATGCTATCAACGATTCTACAACAACCCGGATTAATGACTTCCGCATAGATGTGAATCAACAATTTTCTTACCTTTACTCTCATCTTCACATTCCACCATATGGCCCAAATAATCCAGCTGCACCTCCACAACATTACACAGAACCTCCTTTACAACAACAATTTCCAAATAAAGGATCTTGGTTCTATAACAACCGGTACATGAATCAACCATAAAGTTCTGTCCAACTTTATTATGTCTACTATTTTCTGTTATGTCCTTGTTCAATTATGCTACGTTTTGTTTGTTGTTAGATTTCTTTGTAATCATTATGTTACTATGTCTATGAAAATTTTTGATGCATGGTTAATTAAGTTTTTTCAATATTTCTTTATTACTGTCAATTTTTATTGCATCTTTCCCTTCTTTTTGATAATGTCAAAGGGGGAGAAGGATGTGGCACTTTATGCTTGTATATTTCCTTGTCTTAAATTTTTAAGGTACTCTTCAACCATGATGAACAAATTCAAAGGATTCCAACCTTCTCATACAAAGGTGTAGTTAAACATCTTAGGGGGAGAAGTTTCTTTCCGGAAATTACAACGCATCAAGAAAGATCGTTTCTCATCATGAAAAAGGGGGAGAATGTAAAATCAAGCTTCTCAAATGCACTTTTGTTTTGATGAAGACAAACCATGATTGACAAAGAAGGTAAAGATTATTGATCAAGCTAAAAGCATTTGTGGATAAAGTCTTTAGTTCAAGCACTTAGCAAATTTTAAGGTATAATGGTAATACTTACTTTGAACTTAAGACATAGATGCTCAATTGTCAAAAGAAAAATTTTATATTGTCCAAATATTTACTCAAGTTTTTCTAAGCTAAAAATCATTTTTTACTTGAGTGTAGTCGATTTGAATATTAGTGCAATCCATTGCATGCTTCAATTTTTCAAAACATTTGCTACTATTTCTAAGTGCAACCGATTTGCATGTTTATGCAATCGATTACACTCAATCAATTTGCTACTGACTTCAAATGCAATCGATATACACTCTTGTGAAATCGATTGCACACTCAAAATATTTGAATTTCTAGCTGTTGAAACCCCATGCAATCGATTTACACAAAGGGTGCAATAGATTGCATGCTGCACGATTTTGAAAAACAACAGCTTTACACATGCTTGTTCATAACACCATTTCATGGAAACCTTTCACTCAATCTTGGCAGTTGTTCATGATTCATTTATAGAACTCTATTCTGTTTCAAAAAGGTGCTATGAACATATAAATACTCATTTTTAAAATCATTTCAACACCTCTTCCAATTATATTATCTGAATTTTCAAAAATCAAACTCAAGTTGTTATACATTTTCATACACAAGTTTTCTGCAGACTTTCACATATTGTTAACCAGAAAACTTTGAGCATTATATATCTTGAGTCATTGTATACTATTATCATTGGAAGAGAAGATCAATTCATTGATTAAATCAGTCAAAGTCATCATTGCTACTCAAACTCACTCAAATCAAATATTTCTATGTACTTGCTTATTTTTCAGGATTGTCGACAATATGTTTAAGTGGTTTTATAAATCTTGTTTTTCCAGGACTGTTGGATACAAGTAAAGTCACTTTGAGAGTATTGTTCTCATTGTTGATACAGTGAAAATCCAAGATTATTGTTCTTGGTCCAAGAGGATTGTTCTTGGTTTTGGGTAGTTCTTGTTTAAGTTTGCCACAACAAGGAAATCTCTTCCATGTTGAAAGGGGACTGGAGTACTCTCGGACTACGAGGGGAACCAGGATATATTGCTTGTGTATCTTTATTTTTCTGCACTTTACTCTTTCATAAACTCACCATAATCCAGAAAAGTAATATCCATCATCACTAAAACCAAAATTTTTTAAAGTACCTAATTCACCTCCCCGCCCCTCTTTGGTGCACTTCGTACTTACAATCCTGTGGAGTACCATAGACGTGAGGGGTGCTAATATCTTCCCCTTACGTAATTGACTTCCTTACCCTTTCTCTTGGTCACAATACCATGTCCTTTAAATTTATATAGGTTTACCCTCATTGTTTACTTTCCCTCTCTTGTGATAAGTAACATTGATGGCGACTCTTATTTCCGCCTCCGTCACGCTTCAATGAAAATCCTAGACGCGACAACTGGAGACTCTATTGGGGAAAACTAAGTGAGTCATTCTTAGCTCTTATTTGTTATATCTTTGGGTGTTTAATTCTTAGATTTACATCTTGTTCACTTGTATATGTGTTTATCTGTATATATGTTTGCATTGCGTTTTTATTTTCGTTGTTCCTATATACTGGATATGCTAGACTTTCAGGGTTTTTCTTGGTGGCCGGGTTGTTACATGAGGTAAAAGGCCCAATACATGGGACAGAGAATTCATCTAGGAACACATAATATTAGAGTGGATAATCATGACGACTATGAGGCGTATGTCTTACTAGTCCGATCATGAGAGCCACGCTGAGACGAGGTTCAAATGGGGTACTATTGTCACGTACGTATGTGTTATAGTGATAGTACTTTCACGAGAACTCACGACTCTGATTTTCCTTTCGACCTTACCCTGACTTAGACTTCACCCGTGAGTGGGGAGGGATTCATACTACAGGTACTATTGGTGATTATCTGTTCTTTTTGTGCATGTTTCAGACTTTTGATCTTATGACATCTGGTTATTCAGAGGCAGTTCAACAGTTATCTAGATATTGGGGAGACTTGGTCCTATATTTTTGTTGATCTTCAAGGTATTTGGTTCTTATATTTAGATGGTTCCAAAACTTTGATCCTGTGATATTCAGATGGTCGAAGAATCGGCACAACAGTTGTCTGATGTGATGGGAACCTTGATCCCTTATACATAACATGTTAACATCATTTTATCACACATGTTCTTTCCCTTTCCAAGGAACCATGCTTGTGAGCCTTGTGTTGTTCTTTCCCATCTCTTACTTGCTTAACATCAAAATTAAAATCATTTGTATTCCTTGGAAATGATAGAACATGACACTGCATCCACTCATGCACCTCATGCATATTCATGCATTCATTATATGTACTTAGAATAAGGGATTTTATTCAAACTTAGTATTATTTACAAAATTGCAAACCTGATTTCTCACCGCTCCATGCTTAGAGATCAGTTATGGAACGGGTTCGTGAAGAAGTGGCCAAGATAAAGGTTTAGATGAGGCTGATTATGATAGATATGCCAGCTATGTCCCGTGGTAAGAAAATCTTGAGAGAGGAAAACAATCAGTTTGAAACTCAGATGAGTCTGGTTATGGAAATTTTGAATATAGTGTTGGCAAAGGAAAGTGATCATATACTTGTTGCTGCAACAAAAGCTATTAATCCTCCCCATCCCGTGGGATCTCTTTCAAATCATGAGGTATTTTATGAATCTCTTCCACAAGTTGGTGTTCCTGGGTTTCCTCATTTGTAACTAGTATGTGTTCCTTAAGTGAATTATGGGGAAAGGCCTATCAACAAAGACAAAATAAGCTTGAGAATCAAGTTGACCCAATTCCAAATCCCTGTGGCCATTTACTTTCTCATTTGTTGGAGTTTCAGTTGATTAAGTTTTATGATTTGGGTCCTCTCCCTCATAAACATCACCCATGATTTTGATGAAAATACTAGGTGTGTCTTCCATCTGGGGCACTTGGTCGTGATATCAAGGAATGCAAGGGGTTCGAAGTATAAAATCTAGCACCTGTCGGGCATCGTTTCCAAAGTCCAATTCTTGGTTGAAAAATTGTTTTAGATTCTTTGTCTCTTTTGTGAAGTAGAAGACACCTGGTGATTCAGTATGCAAGTTCACTTGGTAAAACATTCATCCCATCTTTCGAGAGAATCCTCTGTGAATATCATTCTAGGGACCTTGTCCATACGATTAAAGATGGTATGTCATCCAAAGATAAGGTTCAAGATTAGACCAATGCAGAGACTGTTTTGTTCACACCAGATCAGAAGGGGAATCTCTGGCCCAAAGCATCAAGACTTCAGAAAATCGTCAAATAAATAAGTCCAGATGGAGTCAATTCTCCTATACTATGGAAACCTTTTGTTTCTTTATTGAATTTTCCTTTGTATTTCAATTGATTGTTTAAATATTGATTGCATGTAGAAACTTGATTTCCTTTGAAATTTAATCTTAATGTAATATGTATGTTTGTCTTGAAGTGATCCATTCTTTTTCACTCATCCATTCGTTATCTCTCATAAAATGATTTTCTTGCATATTGATACCAACTTTACCATGTCTCTTGCCTAGTCAAATATTGGCAGTAGGATGACGATAATTGAAAAACGCAAAAATCTCTAGTTTGTATGCTTTTGAGTAAGACCCTGAGAACAATGTACAAACGTTGTTTCAAATCTCCAAACAACGAATATATAAGGGAGTGAAACCCTCATTAACCCCTTTGAGCCTTGAAGTATGAGTTTCTTTTCTGTTCAGAAAAAACCCTCATTTTTAAACCAATGGGCAGTGTAGTGTTCAGTTAAACTCATCGAGCATTCAAATTTCAAAATGAGTGTCCTATCTGAGGATCCACACATATTATCCCTCTCATTAGGAGGTAGAAAAAAGAACAACAATAATTATTCCCTCATATTAAGGGGTCTGGAAAGTCGCGAAACCACAATGGTTATCCCTCACTGGCCAAGGAATGAGGTAGTCAGATTCTTTCCAACAAGTCGAGAACGACTCAAGATCACACGATTTATTCAAAAAATGGAAAAAAATAAAGAAAACCCGCTAAGTCGAGAACTTTAAAACATGTGAGTTAGGGAAAAAATAGGGCATCCCGCTGGACTTCAAAATCAAAAATTAAAAAGAATTAGTCTATGCAAAAGTTAAGGAAATGAAAAAATGAAAAAAAGAAAGAATGAAAAGCCTGAAAAAGAAAGGATTACAAAATAAAATCCTCAACAAAGAACAAAGTCGTGTGATCATACACCAAAATGTGAGTCACTGTCATGTCCTAAAACCTTGTTGGTTCCTCAACCGTTTCAATTCCTTTAAAGAGATGAGTGCTCTTATCAAGTTAACTGAACTTAGGACTGGAGAACATCATGGAGAATGGGTGGGTACCAAATTATTTTTGAGCCTTAAATCCTTTTTTCTAAAATCGTGAACCAAGTCATGTTACAACCCTGAAAAGTCCTAATTGAAGCATGGGTTAATTCAAAAGCATACTACAATGATATGGCATTTACCTGACTCCTAAGGTGCGTGCTAAATATATGTTTTGGTTCCATATAAAACTTCAAGACTTACATAAGTATTGCATTATAATTACCATTCTCATAATAAACAGTCTTCTGCATGAAAAACATTTGCTTAACATCAAGAGAGTTTACACAAGGAACATCAGTGAAGAGCTTAGTCTTGTCAAAGAGGAGAAGCTTGACTACTATGCCGAATCAAAAGCTAATTATCTCAAGATAATTGATGATGTCAAGGGGCATGATTTCCTAGAGACTCCATTGAGTATGAGTAGTGTGATGCTTTACTGTTTGATTACCCTAAAAGAGTGAAGTTTGTAGATTCATCCAACCCGGGGCAATCAAATCGAGATTGAATCTCTCAAACTTTAGCCGATCTGGAGCAGTTACGTCGATAAATCTTTTCAAATTATTGCCAATCCATGGCAGTTATATCAATAAATTGAAGAATCTATCAAAGCGTCGAGTAATTAGGGTTCGTTACCCAAGTGTCGTTAAAGCCACTTTCAACATTGTTTAGCCAAAGGCAGTGTTTTGAAGTTCATGACACTAGTTCAACTCATCAATGATGACAGATATCTCAAGAAGTCCTCTCGAGGCAAATCTCTTCAAAGTTCAATCAACCTAAAGCAGTTACATCGAGATTCAACAAATCTCTCCATGAACCAATTATGTAAGAGAACTATTCAGAGCTTTAGGTACACTGGGGCAAATCATCTCAAGTCAATACGGTACCATGTTTCTACAAGGACCTTCTTAAGTGAAATACCTTCATATTATACCTGGGGCAAGCTTGGTGTGACTTGTTTTGTAGGAACTGTCATCCACTCGCTCATGTGTAATTTGCCAATACCAGAACAACATCTTTCAAGATGACTAGGGTATCCCCAACTTGGGTCATTTCCCCAGCAGCACTGAAGTTTCTACTTTTCCCTAGTGAGTTTACCATAGAGAGTTTGACTGACTAGAATTCATGGATGATTTCCAAACAAAACTTGAAGTTTTCTCCTCCCAGCATCGCCTAGCAGAAAATATTTCGTCTGAAAGTTGTGATTAATGAGATTTCTTGGTATAGAATCTTCCTTCCACAACAAATGTTTGTGTTAAGTTGTGTTCATTTAGAGAATGTATATTCCCCCAAAGCAGAGTTTCTTTCTCCAGCTGAAAGTTCTGGTTTAGAATTTTCTTATTCCATAAACAAAGTAGCTTCATGAATATTTCTTATCCAAGAATCTTATCTCTCCCCAACAGAAGCATACTTTTGAGATTCCTTATGCTAAGAACTTTTTCTCATCCGCTAGCTAAGTCTATTGAAGATTATTCCTTTTCCTCAACTGAGACATGATTGAAGATTATCTCACTCCCCAAAAGAGGGTACTTTTTGAGATCTCTTGCTTAGGATATCTCATTACCCCAATGGAGTTTCCTTATTGAGATCTCCTACTCAGAAATTCTCATTTCCCCAGCTGAGTTATTTCATTGAAAGTTCTTATTCAAGGATTCTCCCTTTTCCCCAGTAGAGTTTGATCCTGGCTGCTGATAAGTTTCATATCCACAGAGGAGTACGCTGTTGTGGCTTCTTGCCCGAGGATCCTATGTCTCCGGCAATACTTGTTCTTATTGAAGATCATTCTTAAATCCTCATCAGGATTATTCTATCAAGATTTGTTGATTAAAGATTCTCGTATCTCCAATAGTAGCATATTTTGCTGAATGATCTTATGCAAATATTACCTTATATCCAGCAGGAGTTATGTTCCTAAGTTCACTTATCTCAGGCATGGGTACTCATATCCCCAATAGTATGAGTTTTTATCATCACCGGTAAGAGGTTGATTAATTACTCCCCATGCAGTCATAGTTCAACTTTTATATCTATTAGTGTCCTCCCTAGAAACCCACAATCTCCATTGACGTACCTTTTCATATTTCACAGTTGTGGTCTGATCTTCTCCAGTAGAGTTTGAGATTTATTTTTTCAACTCCAGTCAAAGTTTCTAGCCCATATTTACCAAATCCTCACATTGTTTCTCCCCACAGAGTTTCATCTTTTCAAGGTCTCATCTCTAGCGGTTCCTTATATCTTCCTTGTTTCTCTAGTAGAATTTTGAATCATTGCATTGCATCCTTAAAGTGTATTGTTTCTATTCTCTTTTGGAACATTACCCATAGAAAAATAATTAAAACATGCATCGAAACATAAGCCATTTTTGTTTCCCTTTTTCCCCAGTTGAGTTACTAAAAAGTTTGGATTATGCCCCCAGCAAGGTCACTTTATTCTCAGTGTTCCAGTTTTCACCCCTACAAGTATCCTTTTGATGTTACCATCAGGTTATCGAGTGTCTACTCGTTATCTTTGGTAATGGTCCAATTCTTCCCTGGCATAATTTTATCGTGTTAGTTGTATACTACCCTTCTTGGTCCATTGCAATGTCTATCATGTACCTTTAAAATCCAGTTTTACCCTGGTATTCCTTTTGAGCTTAGTATCCACTAGTTTCTCTTAGGTCGAGTGTTTACTCGTTAACTGTACATGTCACCCAGTTTTATCCTGGTCCTCATCTTTGGACTAGTCTCTACTACTAGTCTTCTTGAGCCGAGTATCTACTCGTTATATGTCTCTTACACCCCTTGGATTATTTCAGTATATAATGTCTATCCTCGATCGAGACCAGCATGTATCTTTTTGAAATACCTTCATTTTCTAGTCACCTTGCTATAGGACCCAATATCTATTGATATCCTATTGAGTAATTCTTTAGGTTGAATGTCGATTTGTTACCTTGTCTGCACACCATTTTCTACCTAGCGCATTCTTTATAGTACTTCCTAAAGGTCGAGTCTCTACTCGTTACCTTTCCTCGATCCCACCAGCATTCAGCTAGCGTGCAAATGGTTTTGATTCAGTGTCTATTGTTCCTTGTTGATCGAGACCATATTAGTCTGGTATCACCAATCTGATACAATTGCTATTGTTATCTTTGGAGTCTAGTTTCTACTAGTTCTATCTTAGATTGAGTTTCTACTCATTTTGGTTGTTTGCAAACCAGTTCGATCATGATGCATCAGCTTCTATAATCTAGTTTCTACTAGTCCAAACTTGGGTTGAGGTTCTACTCATTTTAGTTGTTTGCAAACCAGCACAGTCCTGGCGCATCACCTTCTAGAATCTAGTTTCTACTATTCCTCTTGGGTTGAGTCTCTACTCATTATTATTGTGTGATCCAGTTCCATCCTGACATATTCTTTGGAGTCTAGTTTCCACTAGTCCTCTTGGGTTATTTCCAATTTCTATTGGTCTACATTTTCATAGTTCAATCTCTATTTTCATACCTTTCAAATCTAGTATCTACTGACATTCCTTGGTAAGATCTAATATCCACTAGTCTTTCCTACCTTTACCATTGCTCCAATAAAATTTGTTTCACACCATCACTTCAGAAAAATAAAAAAATAAAAAAATATTTTCCAGTGTTTATGCGCCTATGCTTTGTCCAGAGCGTAAAGTTTTGGGTTCTTTTAGTGTTTAATCCTCTTCCACCTTAAACGTTCGAAAGTTGTCGCTTTTTCTCACTTATCAGGTTTAAGATGATTGAATAGGGGCATCTGTTGCATCCCAAAATTTTCCCTCTTCTTTTTTACCTTATGTGGATTATGTTTCATTATCATATGCATACATACATATCATAGGTTCTATGGTTATGATATTAAGGCACTTCTCTTTTAAGCTTCGTAAATCTACATAAGACAATTGTTTCTTCAGTCGATGTAGTGAAGCATGAACTCTTGGTTTTGGAATTAAAATGCACCCAATATGCTTCCTCTAGCTATTTAAGCAATGATTAATCAATTCCATACTATGCCAAGTTCCCATGTGTTCCAGCATACCTCGAATTGCAGATAAAATCAAGTCTTTTAGTCGATTCGAAAAAGTTTGAGTCAAAAATCAGCATTTTACAATGTAACTTCAAAAATTCATAACTTTTGTCCGGAAATTTTTTTTTAAGTGGGTCTTTGGGCATTAAACACTCCTTAAAAAATTTAAATAACTTTGAAAATTATGTTATGAAGCAGATTTCCAGTCAACTGTTTCTCGATATTGCAAAAATCACAACTTTCTCAATTTTCATTGTTTCGTGACGATTCTTGCGGAACTACATCAAAAATTTTGTCATCTAAAATTTTGCTTCAAGAGTCGATTTCTTATTATGCCCCAAAAGATATGGTTTATGGCTCACTTCTCAAATCAAACATGAAAATATGATGAAAAATCCGTGTAACAAAAAAAGAGATGGAAATGTTATTCAAAAAACTAGTTTTTCTAATTCCAAATTTCAAACATGACTTAAGAATCTCTCTATATAAGGACCCCTAACTCTCATTTCAATCACACACTAAAAGTTGAGGAGCTTAAATATATCTAAAAGAAATTGATCCTTAAGCTTTTCTCTTTGAATTTCTTGAGTTTCCTTGAGATCTCCTTCATTCTTAACCTTCCTCGGAGTTCATTGAGGAGCATCAAGTGAATTTTAGTGGGTTTCTTAAGGTAGAAAGAGATCAAGGTGCAATGCACATATTCCACTTGGTAAACTTCTCCTTACTTCATATCTTTCATTCTATGATTCACCACGAGATCGAGGTTTATGTTGATGACATGATAGCCAGGTCCCAGACTACAGAAGGGCACCTTGATCATCTCCAGAAACGTTTTAATAGGTTGAAGACGTACAAGCTGAGGTTGAATACGAATAAGTGTACCTTCGGAGTAAGGTCTAGAAAACATTTGGGTTTCGTTGTCAGTGACAAAGGTATTCAGGTAGACCCTGCAAAGGTAAAAGCCATACAAGAGATTTCGGCTCTCCGCGCAGAAAAATAAGTTAGAGGTTTCTTAGGACGTCTAAATTACATCTCCAGGTTCATTTCACATCTAACTGCTACTTGTGAGCCAATCTTCAAACTTATAAAGAAAGATCAAGTGGTAAAGTGGAATGATGAGTGCCAGACCTATTTCGAAAGAATCAAGGAATACCTTCAAGAAGCACCAATTATGATGCCTCCAAATGAAAGAAGACCTTTGATATTAGACTTGACAGTGCTAGACAATTCAATGGTGTGTGTGTTAGGGCAGTATGACGAGTCTGGTCGAAAAGAGCACGCCATTTATTACCTTAGCAAAAAGTTTACCGATTGTGAGACCCGATACTCATTGCTCGAGAAAACTTGTTTCACTTTGGATTGGTATGCTCGCCGACTGAGAAAGTATATGCTGACTCACAGTACTTTGTTGATATCAAAGATGGATCTGATCAAGTATACTTTTGAGAAGCCCGCCTTATCCGGAAGAATAGCAAGATGGCAGATGATCTTAACCGAATACGACATCCAATATACAACCCAAAAAGCAATCAAGGGGCGTGTGTTGGCAGATCATTTGGCGCATCAGGCCGTGGATGACTACCATTCCATGAATTTCGAGTTTCCGGATGAGAATATCATGTTGGTAATCGACTGCGAAGAACCTGGACCGGATGAAGGACTCGAGGAGGGATCCCGATGGCCTATGTATTTTGATGGAGCCTCGAACGCATTAGGTAATGGTATTGGCACTATGATTATATCTCCTGAGGGCTGTCACACCCCGTTCACCGCCCGATTATGTTTTAACTGCACCAACAACATGGTGGAGTATGAAGCATGTATCATGGGTCTTCGAGCAGCTATTGACCTAAGGATTAAGTTCTTGAGTGTATTCGGAGATTCCACTCTGGTTATAAGTCATATCAAAGGCGAGTGGGATACGAAGCACCCGAATCTCATTCCTTACAAAGAGTATGTATTGACATTTCTCCCACACTTTGAAGAGATAACCTTTGAACATTTCCCACGAGATGAGAACCAGTTGGAGGACATGCTAGCTACTATGTCTTCTATGTTCAGAGTTAGGTGGGACAATGAAGCTCCCCAGATTACCATCGAGAGGTTGGATGAACCCGCACATTGCTGTGACATTGAGACAGGAGAGGTAGCAGACAAACCCTGGTTCCATGAGGTAAAGAGGTATCTTGAGGCTCAAGAATACCTCGAAGGGGCATCTATTAATGATAAGAAGTTTATGAGAAGGTTCTCTACGAAGTTCTTCATCAGTAATGGTATCCTCTATAAGCGTAACCATGATTCAACCTTACTGCGGTGTATGGACAAGAGCGAGGCAGAAAGGATCATGGCAGAGTTACATGAAGGTACTTTCGGAACTAATTCCAGTGGACACACCATGGCGAAGAAAATCCTACGGGCAGGATATTACTGGTCCACTATGGAAGCCGATTTTTATCAGCACTCTCAAACCTGTCATAAGTTCCAAGTCTATGTTGATAAAGTGCATGTACCTCCGGTTCCCCTGAATGTTTTGACAGCATCTTGGCCCTTTGCATTGTGGGGCATCGACATGATCGGCGAGATCAGACCTACTGCGTCTAACGGGCATCGCTTCATTCTGGTAGCAATTGATTACAGTAACCAAGAACATCATGGCGCGATTCATCCGACATAATATGATCTTTCGAAGGGCCATTTGTGGTTAAGAACATTTTCTCGAGAGGAGCTATGATTCTAACCACCATGGATGGTGACGACCTTCCTCACCCCGTCAATGCAGACATAGTGAAAAGATACTACGCATAATCAAAGACCCGCTAGGTTGACTGGCCTAGGCAAAAATAAGGGCTTCACAGCGAACCAAAAGTGTTCGGGCAAAAGTAAGGGATGAAAATGAAAAAAAACTGTACACCCGGCAAGTCGAAAACCTGAAAAGGCGACTTGGGCAAAAAGGGGAATCCCGGTGGACTGAAAACCCGAAAGGGCGGTTCAGGAAAAAATTAGGGATTTAATCGTAACACTATGTCTCATTGGATCATCTCGCAACCAGACTTCGATATCGACTATCAAGCTCGGACATCACCAATCAATCTGATTCACCTTTAACCAAGAAGCAAAGTGATGAGACTCTTGAGGATATAAAGGCAATAGAAGAATTGGAACCCAATGGGATCGTTCCACATAGCTGTTTTCTTTCTTAACAAAAATTGTAATTTCTATCTTTCGGCGGCGTTCTCTTACTAGGACGCGAGCCTCCTTATACAAAACGCCTATTACAGGCTAACTTCAAAAATCAAAACACTTAATTTTCACAAGAAATTTCCATTTGTTTTTCTTTTTCTGTTTTGTTTTGCAAGAACGTCCAATGATTCATTTTTGATGTATGCATTTGAAAATAATGACTGCTCATAAATATTTACACATAAGAAACAAAAGACGATCACTCGTAATGTCAAAAACAGGGAAAACAAGAAGTGCCCAAACCTCACAATTACTCTGCCCATCAAGTACCGAGATAGATCCAGCTCAAGAACATGAGTAGTGGCACATACACTCCCCACGAATTAAGTAGTATCCAAAGACAGTGATGTTAGCTTTCCCGAACAGGACATAACTCTCCCCAACTTAGGTTCACAATCGCGAGTGAGGAAGTAAATTTTCCCACAAGCAGAAATTCAATCTCCAACAAAATTCATTAAGACCAGTAACGAAAATTCATCCCCAGCTGAGTTTATTTCTCCAAATCAGCAGAACTATCATCAGGGCATCTCTTCTCCAACAAAGTTATTCTCCCGCAGAATTGTTTTCAAATAGAGTCTCTACTCGGCAGAATATCCGTAAACGAGAGCAAATCCCCAACATAATCATCTTTGTTCACCATCCCCAACAGAAGTAGAGGAACTATGGTTTTTTACAGCAGTCAAGAATACCATTTCCCATACTCTCCAAACAGTAGTCAGGGATTTATTTTCCCGACTCAGATTATTACGTCATCATTTCATATTCATACATCATGACATGTGCATACATTACATATGACATAATCTCAGTTATTTTAAGAACCTCGTCACAATGCATCTCATGCATCACACCCAACTAATCATGTGTCTCTTTCAGGAAAGACAATTATTATCAACAATTTCCAGCAGGTACATGATCTACACTCGAAGCTAAATAGAGTAATCATCGGCGCGACAAAAGCAACCTTACCCAAGTTCCTTCTGTAGTTTTACCCAGACTCATTTCGAAGCAACCCTACTATCCAGGTTCCTTCTCATAGCCCTACTATCCGGGATTTCATCTCGAAGTAACCCTACTATCCAGGTTCCTTCTCACAGCCTTACTATCCAGGCTCTCATCTCGAAGTAACCCTACTATCCAGTTCCTTCTCACAGCCCTACTATCCGGGCTTTCATATCGAAGTAACCCTACTATCCAGGTTCCTTCTCACAACCCTACTATCCCGGCTTTCATATCGAAGTAACCCTACAGTCCAGGCTCCTTCTCACAGCCCTACTATCCTGACTTTCATATCGAAGTAACCCTACTATCTTGGTTCCTTCTCACAGCCCTACTATCTCGACTTTCATATCGAAGTAACCCTACTATCCAGGTTCCTTCTTATAGCCCTACTATCCAGGCTCCTTTTCACATCCTTACTATCCAGGCTTTCATCTCGAAGTAATCCTACTATCTAGGTTGCTTCTCATGACATTACTATCCGGGTTATTCCCCTCTTATCCCCAGGCAACAGTCCACAATACTGTAAGATTGGGACCCAACCAAACACAATTGATTTCAGTTTCCCCAAAAAGTCGCGGTGTAGCATATACCTCGACCAGACATGAAGTTCACTTCCGCTCCCCAAACCGGAGTTATTCCTCGTAGAGTAACGAACAACTGAAGCTCCTAAAACTCTATTTCTCTGAAGACAGAGACCAGCATTCCCCAGCGAAGTCCTCCTCAACAACAGGTATACGGGTTATCGCAAAGGAATCTCTTATGCGATCGACACCTCTTCGGATGGCATCTTTAATCCCATCTCCGACAATCCTCTAGCAACTACCAAATGGTATCTATAATCCCATTCCCAATATCACAAGTCAAGCATCACTTCATGCGAGTGCAAATTTCTGGGCACTCTAGTGTTCAATCATCTTCTACCTTCAGATCACGAAAGGCATACGAGCCAATCTACATCTTCAGGTTTAAGAAGATTGAACAGGGGCAGCTGTTGTACCCCAAAATTTTCCCTCCCATATTTCTCAACACATGGCAAGTTAGGTCCCCAAATTTCTCAAGGAAGTTCAAGAGTTGACCAGACAAACTCTCTCCTAAGGCAGTGCACCTTATAATTAGGGTTTCTATTTTCATCAAGTTGTGTGAACCAAAAAGGACTCAAATTCTCACAATTGTCCTAATATGTTCTTAAGATCATCCATGTCAAGTTTCAAGCCTTGCAGAAGAAGTTTGCTCAGTCAATTGCTCAAATGCCTGAAAATCAGCTATACTAGGTCAAAAGTCAAATGTGGCCCACATACAGTCAAACTTAAAGATTTTTGGTCAACATACTCATTTTGAATTATTATTCATAATTTGATCAAAGGTTGATCATGATTCCTCAAGGAAAGATCACAATTCATTAAAACCCAAAAGTTGCTAAATTAGGGTTTTGTAGGAAAAGTCCACTCAAATTTGACCAATCATAACTTTCTCATACTTTATCATAAATGACCCATCCAAATATCATTTTGGATAGGATACAATTCCCTAAAATTCATCTTCAGCTCCCAAGTTCAGAATCTGCACTCACAAAAAGATATAAATTTTGACATTATAGGTCCTTTTGAAAAGTCAACAAAAACACATTTTGGGTTAAAGATTCATACATGAACATGGAAGACTCAATTGAGATGAGAACAAAAGAGTTGCTTAGAGGACATCCTAAGATTTCTAAAACGTCCAAGAACATCTCTCTAGGGTCAAAATTGAGAGAGTTATGCATTGGTCAAGTTGACCATTTCTGCAAAATTGACAAAAGTCAAATGTGCTCAAAATTTGCATTTTTTGCTAAATGGGCCCAAATTTTTATGCTTGCATCTCACTTATAGCATGGTCCACGACCCAAATTCTCATTCACATGTTATTTGCTTCATTATCTATTTTATTTTAATTTTTTATTTATTAAAAATTGAATTAAATCAAATAATTGGTAAATAATGGCAAAGATTTGTTTTGATTAGATTTTTTGGACAGAATCACAAGCTCATTATGCTGGCATATCAAAATCAAATCTTAACAAAGCTAATTGGCACAAGAATGGCATGATTAGGCCAAATATGGAAGGATATCATACAACTTAAAAATCAAATCAAATCTTGGATAAATGCAAAGATTCATTCCAAATTTGTTAACCTAATTCATTCTAGGATATATAACGAATGCAACCAAAGAAAAAAAAAGGGGTTGGAGGCGTGAAACTGCCAGAAGGAAACTCATAATTTTTGATAAAAAAAGTGAGGTTCAAATTCTGGGATAGAGGGCTAATAAAGGAGTTTCAAGGCCAGCAATACATTCCTTGGCATCTCAGGAAGCATTCCCAATCATTCGCATGCGTCAGAACATCCAAAATCACTCCCTATCACTCTCACGGTTTGCAATATTATTCAAATTCGATTACTGTAATTCTTGCATCTTTAGCATGTTTTAGTTACATATTTGTGTTCATCAGCATGTTTGTAATGTTTCTGGATAGTTTGATCTAAGTTACAGTGCATGAATAATCTTTTGCCATTGTTAGGGTTTCGTGCTCCAATTTGGGGTTTTGGGTTTCAAGAAAAATTAGGCCTGATAATGGGTACCATGACGATCAGAGATTCAAACTCAGTTGATTCATGGTCCCCAATTGAATTTATATTGCACGTGCTTGATTCTTGAATGACACAGGTTTCAGCAAAAGACCTGCCTCTGTAGGTAAATGTTCAGAGCCTAAAACGACGGTTCCAGGGAAGAAGACAACAGCGTGTCACAACCTGAATGGCTGGTTTAAATTCTGGCGCGTTATTCTGGCCAGGAACTTGTTTTTCTGATATATTATTTGTTTTTATTATATTAACAAGTTAACATCTAGCGCAGTTGGTCAGAGGAAGGAAGTCAGAAGCTCATGTCCTGGGTTCGATCCCAGGCGTGAGCTTTTGGCATTTTCTCCATTGTTTTCACCAGATCCAGCACATACACCTTCTGAGGGTCATCACTTCTGAATCCATCATCCAGAACTAGATCCAGCGCACATACACCTTTTGAAGGTCACCATCTCCTGGATCCACTAGTCAGAACTAGATCCAGCACACCTCACCTTCTGAGGGTCATCATCTTCTGGATCACCAATTAGAACCAGATCCAGCACACCTCATCCTCTAGATCCATCTCCAGCCAAATCTGCTGACAGCAGGCCCCTTTGGTTATTTCTACATTTTTTTTCTTTAATTCCTTTTCTTTAATTATTTTGTTTTTTTAAAATCAACACAAAAATTCTTTTATTAAATTAACCAATCAAAAATCACAAAAAAGGATTTATTTTTCTTAATAAATGTTTTTTAATTAATTATTTTATTTAATATAGGGCAACTTTAATTTCTTCCACAATTAAAATTCAATTAGAGAATTAGGTTAACTCTTGATTTAATTTTTCTTTCTCAAATAATAAAAATATAAAAAAATAGGTTTTTTTAGAATGAATTAATTTATTTATTTTTTCTTAATTTAAAATTAATTAGAAATTAGGATTTTATTTTTAATTCAATTATTTCATTATTTTCTCAAATAATAAAAATGACAAAAAAGCATTTTTTTTAATTTAATCAAATATGATTAGTCAAACGGTCAAAACCCTAATCGTCTCGCATTTAATTCGCCGCGCACTTGTTTATTATTTTGCCAATATTTTGTAGTTGTTCAAGGCTTGTAATAGTTAATTTAGGGTTTTATTTACTGTTTAAATCCTCGAGATTTTTGGCTATGTAATTAATCCCCCTCCCCGAAGCCTTGTAATAGCGTAGATTTATTTTCTCGCATTTTCAATTCCCGCAAATATTTAACTGTCTAGATGTATACTAATAGGATTATATGGCAAGAATGCATGACAAATTAAAACGGTTAGAAAACCCTAATGTGCAAAGATAAATAACTGAAAACAAATCACTCGCACATATCACTCTTACGGTATACTCTCACTTCGGTTGCCTTGGGTAAACGGTCATTAAGCATAGGGTGTCTTAGTGGTTGCCTTCCAGTCTACAAAAGATCAAACGTCCCATTCGAATGTTGCCTCGGAAATGTTGCCTCGAAAGATCTTAAGACTCTAGGGTTATTACTAAGGTGTCCTAATATTGCTTTAGTGATCGTACGTCCCTTTTGAATTGACCCTTACAAACTCCAACGACGGTGCTACTTATTTCTCAATAGTAGGATAGCATTGTCTAAAGGAATCAAGAATAGAAACAATCCTTTTTCGAGTAGGTAGATGCTAGTAGGTACTTGCTCAAATCAAAACTTTTCACACTTACACATTTCAAACAAATTTTAAAAACAACTTCATCACACCTTTGAGAACTGATACAAGGGTTATCACGAAGTCAAACTTTTCAAAACAAAGCACACAAACACAGGCAATTTAAAGATGAGCAAGTACCTAAGATCCCATGGAAAACCATGGATAGAAAGGGTGCTAACACCTTCCCTTTCTATAATCTACCCCCCGTACTCATAATATCTCGAAAAAGGATTTTTTTTGTACTTTTTTTCCTTTCCGATTAGATGAAATAAAAGTCGGTGGCGACTCTTGCTTACCGAGACATTTTGCAAACACAAAATGCAAAACACAAACCAGTATTAAACAGTCAGTTCTGCCACCATAGCACACTTATGTTATACCTTGATGCGATATTTTGACATGCCTCTTTGATTTATTATCCATACTCTCTTACTTTCCTTTATCACTTCTTCAAGTTTGTTTGTGAGATCTCATTTTCTTTTGTGTTTTACCACATTGACTTCTGTGTTTAGTGATGTTTTATCATCCTTCTCTTTTCCTTGACACTTGATGTTTTGTTATCTTATTGTATGTGTGCTTTTTGTTTTATCATCTATCTCTCCATCTTTAATAATAGATGTGTTGTCATCTTTGTGTGATGTTTTATCATATCTTCTCTTATTGGTTTATGTATCTACATAGGTGCTTGTTTACTTGATGTTTTGTCATATTCTATTTGATGTATTACTATCATTGATTCTTGTTGTCTCGTCATCCTTGTGTGATATTTTACCATCTATTCTCCTATCTTTACTTTCTTATCTAAGTAGGTATTTATTTAGTTGCCTGTCTAAGTTTCCCTTTTGATGATTATTTGCCTTCTTTATCTTATCTAAGTATTGATTGCTTGCAATTATTCTTCTCCTCCTTCTTCTCTTTTATGAGATTTGCATGCTCCCCATATGATCTTTAGTTAATTATTCTTTAAGATTGAATTAAATAGACCTTAGATTAGGATTCCATGCATGACAATGCTAAGTAGATCTCCCTCTCATCCCAACTTTAGTTCCACAACCATGACAATTTTTAGGATTAAGATCCCCTTTTGTTTAGTCTTTCTCTTTTGCATCCAGGTTAAAACTAAAACTTGTTTCTTAAGAAGATGTCAAAACACTTGATAAATAATTATGAGAACCATGTGTCATGAGCCTTGAGGCATTAGGAGGAGAATGAGGGGGTTAATTGATAGGAAAAATAGCAAGTGTACTATTTTAACCTTGTAATAATAGGGAAATTCCCCGAATGTCGATCTCAAAAACTTCTTATAATTATTGAGTTCAATTCATGTTTAATTAAACAAAAACTTAACTTGGGAATTTGGTTTTAGAAATTGTCACTTAAGAATAAGAATAAATATAAATATCCTTTTTCACAGATATGATGGACATGCTAGGGTGTGGTGTGTAATTTTCCCTATAAAGACCTTGAATCCCGATTTCTTCAACAAGTTCATAACATTCAACTACCAGCCCTTTAGGTTATTTTCCCCTAATTCATTAGTGAGAAAACCTTTAACCTTCCATCCTAAATCCTAAGTCCTTATAGATATCTGATGGAGTCAAGCCTTTATTTTATGAAGAGTGATTTGGTAACTACAAGGTATCCCTAGTCCTAAGTGATAACTACTATAGTATATTCGTACAAAAACCTTAACAATCACGGTCCAGCTGGTTGATTATCGTGAATCAATCCTAATTGGTCCAATTAGGAAAGGCTAAAAACGTTGCACGATTAAATTGAATAATAAAAAACCTTTATTAAAGTACTCAGGAATTGGTAATCATTACAAATTCAAACCAGGGACACCTTCTAGCATTGGGGGGTTTAGTCGTTCATAATGTTCAGGAGAATTACAAAAATATAAGAATTATACATTATAGATGATGAAGGAACTTTGGTCTTCAATCGCGTCCGCTAATGAAAGATATTTATTCTTCAAGAATTTCATATCCTCACTCCTAGACTGTGGAATTTGTTCTCTACAACAAAGGCCCCTAATTCTTCTTCAAAACTCATCTAAATAGAAAACATTCATTTAGGTCGGCTGGAAATACCCAAAACACCCCCGTAGGCCAACTATTGAGCAAAATAACAACAAATCTTGAAATCAGTGTCGCACTCCAACACCGGCCATGTCAAGCAACACGGATGCCCATGTTTGACCTTTAGGAATTTTTCTTTTTATTTTCTGATAAAGCCCTCCTAACACGGGCCGTGTCAGCTGACACGGGCGCCAGTTTCGGACCCCTGACTTCTATTTCCTTTGTCTCATCCTAGCCTTCATCCTGACACGGCCCGTGTCAAGCCTCTCGTACATGAATATTTTACCTTCTTTGAAAATCTGAGTTTTGCGCGCTTTTGTACTGATTTCTCTCGAGTTATTCTTCTGAGCCTAAAAATTAGAAAAACACCCAACCAAAGCATAAAATGCGGAAACATAAAGTAAAACACTTGACAAAATAAATAAAAGATAATTAAAAACAAGAGTAAATAATGTAAACACCACTGATCATCCATTCCCGAACCTTTTGTTTCTTTCAATCATAGTCTTTAATGTGGTTCAAGTCACAAATCCTTTTCAAGTTAAAAAACACAAACAAATGAAAATATTTTTTTCTTCGGAATTTTTATTTTAAAACCTTTTCAAAAATACATGGTTCTCTAGAATTGTTCATAAAAAACACAACAAACTAAAACACCTTTTTAGGTGAACTACGAGTGCCCTGATCCCCTATTGCACGAAAGGTGGTAAGTAGGCATAAAGGTTTGCAACCCCGGAAGAGACAAATAATAAAAACTTTCTTTTTGTATATAATTTTCATGCATTCCCTTATCATTAGGATTTATATTTTTATACACCCTATGTTTAGAATAAACTTGAGTGGATCCTATGGAGTACCGTAGACGTGAGGGGTGCTAATACCTTCTTCTTGCGTAATCGACTTCCTTACCCTTTCTCTTGGTCGCAAGACCCTGTTATTTCCCTTTCTTTAGGTTTACTCAGTATTTCCTTTCCCTATCGTTGGATAAATAACATTGATGGCGTCTCTTATTTCTACCTCATTCATGCTTCGATGAAAATCCTAGACGCGAAAAGTTACAACCCTTGGTTCCACAACTTCAGCCTGTACTTTCCCTTTGAGTTCTTCAATCTTTTCTAAGGCCTTGTCTAAGTGAAATTGATGCCAGATGAGTTGGAGGTCAACCTTAACCTTTTGAAAAAGTTCCTCCTTGAGCTCATCTTCTTTACTCTTGAGTTGTTTCTTTAGGCCTTCTACCTAGGCTTTGAATTGATCCCTTATTTCCTTACAAGATCTCCTAAGGTCTTTCCACTGCTTGTTTAACTTCCATTTGAGCTTTAGCCAGATCCTTTCATGTCTTTACCAATTCTCACTTCTTTTTTTACTTTCCTCCTGAACAAACTTTTCTTTCTTGGTGAGCAACTGATTCATCATTTTGATTGCATGCTGCAGGACATTCCTCTCCGAAGTGGCCGTATAGATTTCCCTCTTCAGTTATTCATTCTCTTCTCGAAGCTCCTTATTGTGTTTCTTGACCTTATTGAGATCATAAATGGAAACAGAAATAGGTTGAGAAGGAGGTTACAGATACATAGGAGCCTCCATAGGAAAAGGAAAATGAAAAGTCTCAACCCTCTTCTTAACCGACTATGTATAGGTGGCCTGTCTACAGAATATTTTTTCCTAACTACATCTTACCCTTGTGATAAAAATTTTCCAATCCTCACTTACCCTCTTTAACAATTCATGATTCTGACCCTTATCATAGAAAACTGACTCTTCTACATCCTCGTCCATAGGTTGATCACACATTATTTAACCTAATTGACAATCAGAGAGGATGGGGTTGTAGTTGATTCCCTATCTTGTGCCCATGAGAGGAACATTAGGGAACTCACCTCCAATATATGATGATCTTGGTACCATCGTAAACCCCGGAATACCATATGATGTCATGAGCTATAAGTGTCAACCTCTTTGCCACTTGAGAGAATTCTTGCTATCAATGAAGGGCCCATTTAGAAGTAAGTGATCCATGAACCACTTATACAACAAAGAAAGTAAACAAGAAATGGTTACTCCTTTCTTTCCATTCCTCAGATGGATAATGTGATATGTGTCAACAAGCAGAGTGGCACTTGATTTTTGATCATGAAAATGCAGACGAAGGTCCTATCAACAAATTTCTCCATGTTGGGGAAAAGAACAATTGCATATATCATAAGAGCTAGAAATGCATTGAAGGCATTCCAAATCCCTTTATTAGCAAAGATTGTGGCTTTACTCATCAAGAACCTCAAAGTGAATCTGAAAGTGTCACCTCTTTCATGCTCAAATAAAGAGCTTCAGCAATAAGATGACATTTTAGAGTTTCTGGAAAACTAACTAAAGGAATGTTATCCTTGATCTTGACCCCCATGAAGTAGGTAAACTCTTTTATAATGGGAGCGAGCTGATAGTCTTGAAATGTAAAACATCTCAAAGGAGCATCATAGAACTGCAAGAGAGTGTGGATAGCCATGGTGTCAACATTAGTGTTCAGAAGGGAAAGGATGTTTTCATATTCTTTCTTGAATTTATCTTGTTTGTTCAGATCCATATGTGAACCTGAATCTCTCAATATGTCTAGACTGAGCTTAGGAAACCTATACATATTGGTATGCTTCTTCCTATACTCATCTTGCTTGACATACTTAACAAAGACTCGACTCTTGGATACCCTGGAAATGACATCCATATGAAAGTTATTTTTTTTATATAGCCATGATGCAATGATATGTAATATCATGGGATCAAAGATCTTATATAATCTGGATAACTATTATACTGATCTCTGAACACGATGAACATAACAAGCTAAAATGTTCGGAACCACTTCTGAAAATAAGAAAACCATGTATCATGAAGGTCAAGGTTTCCTGCAAAAATCTCACATCCCTCTCACATGTGGGTTCTAGTCTTGAAATGTTGTTCCTAAAGGTTCCCCCAAGTGAACCTACTCTGGGTGTGGCTCTCGTGATGCACTAGTAAGGTATCCACCCCAAAGGTAACACGACTATCAACTATATCATGTATGTAAAACTCAAGCCTGGGTAGTGGGCTTATCCCTCTGTAACATCACCCATCCCACAAAGGAAATAACACAACATATACCAAGAATATTAGTAATATAATGTAATGCATGCAATGAATATTACAAATAAAGAAATTAAAGCATACACATAAACACCCAAAGAAATAAACAACCAAACAAACAATGTTAGGACTGACTTCCTTAGGTGTACCCAGTAGAGTCTCTAACTGTCACTACATGAAAAACATAGAGTCTCCATCAAACTTTATTTATCCCAAAAAGAAGAGAAAACATCGAGAAAACCCCAAGAAGAAGGAGAATATGGTCTTGCAACCAAGAAACGAGCACGAAATTCGATTTTGCAAGGGGAAGGTATTAGCACCCCCTCACATCTCTTGTACTCAACAGGATCCACTCTTCATGTTCTATTCTAAGGGTGTGTAATCTAAATCTAAACTTGCTAAGCATGCATGAATGAATTGATTAAGGGAAAACAAAAGGTTTTTATTATTGTTTTTTATGGACGATGATAAGTTCACATTCTAGCAGTTAGAAGTTGTTTGTTTGTTGTAAAACGAAATTAACATGTCCTTTCTGAAAAGGTTATAAAGGGAAAGGTCCCAAGGCCAAAAAAGGTTTGAATGTATTGAAGTGTTTTGTTGGGGATTAGATAGTAAATGACCCCTGATACAAGGGGCACTTAGCTACTTCTCCACCTTTAATTTTGAAATGGTTTTTGAGTTGAATCATATTGAAGTCTATGAATTAAAGAAGAACAAGGTGGTGAATACACCCTCTCATTCAATTTCATTACTTAAGACGTATGGCATACAATTTGGCTCATAGTTATTAAGTGTTTTTGAGTTTATTAAAGAAAATAAGTTTTTGTATTTTAAAAGAAAAGAAGAATGCAATGCAAAAAGAAAAACAAAGAAGAGGGATCTTAATCCTAATTTTTGTCAAGTATCAATGGTCCCAAGGTTGAGATTAAGGGGGAAACCTAATTAATGTTTCCATGCTTGGATTAGAATCCCTAATGTCTATCTTAATTTAATTTATCAAAGATAAAATTGAATCAAGAAACCCTAAGGGAGCATGTTAGTTACACAAGCAAATAAGCATCAAACATCAAGGAGCATCTCAGGCACAAGCATCAATAAACATTAATCACAAAGCAAAACTCAAGCATAAGCATCAAGTTCAAAGCACGTCAAGAAATAATTAAAAAGAAAACATCATGAAATGAATCAAAGCACCAAGAAGGATCAAAACAATTCACCAAGATACTTTCTCAAAGGCATGGCAAAGTAAAAACAAGAATCAAGCATACAAGCAAGATATATCAAAAGAAGTGATCCAAAATCATCAACAGAAGTCAACAACAAAGCACAGAAGCATGTTAAAACTAGTCACCAAACTTATTCCTCAAGAACATCACAAAAGATTATCAAAAGATATCACAAAAATTAATGAGGAAAAATTCATTAGGGACATGGTATTATTTTGATCAAACATCAAAACAAAATAAAATCAAGATATCAAAATAAAATACCAAAATTAAAGTCCTAAAATAAAAAAACACACATCTCTGATATTTTTGTCATTTTTAAAATATAAAAAACAAGTTAAATAAATTAAAACAAAGTAAAAATAAAAAAATAAAAAAATAAAGAAAAAGTAAAGAAATCAGGGAGGTGCATAGCCAACAATAGGTGTGTGTATGTGTGTGAAAAACATATCCAAGCGCTAGGCCCATACGCAATGTAGCCCGAGAAGCAATTTGTATGTCACACAAACAGTTCAAACACAAAAATGGCAATGGGATTAGGCAGGAATTGATTGAATCAGGCCTAGTCCATGAGTCCATGCGTTTCAATAAAAAAAACTCAGTTCATTCAAAAATTTCTAGTGTTGGCTTCCATGGATGTGTGTATAACATGTACACAATCTGGCCAAACAACTCTATCCATTCTCACCTTAATTTCATTTTCGAAAATATTATTAATAAAATTAAATTAAAATAAAAGAAACTACGAATGATATCACGCCACCTTACTAATTTTAATTCAAAAAACATGCGCCAATGCCAAGTCATCATCTTCATCTTCTCCAGCAAGACAACCACCGCACTAGTCGCCATAAGGCGGCGAAGACAATGGTTCTAATACCAGAAATACAAAACATAAGCACTACTCGACTTAGAATTTCATGATGATTTCAAATATTCCACTATAGTTTACAAATCATGCCTCAAACTCATGTAATCAAGCAGAAGCGTAAAAAACCTCAGGAACTGAGATTTCTAATTAAATCAAAAAGAGCTAAAATCAATGCTTAACAAATTAGGGCTTCAGATCCACGCATGTTACACATTAATTATGGAACAAAAATGAGTGTTGTGATACGGTGGGAGAACTGACTTGAGGGTTTTGCGTTTGTGTTTGCAAAATGTTGCGGTTTAGCAAGAGTCGCCACCGACTTTTCTTTTATCCAATAAGGAAAGGTAAAAAAGCACAGGAAAGACCTTTCGAGATGTTTTCATGAGTTCGGGGGGTAGATTATGAAAAGGGAAGGTATTAGCACCCTTTCCATCCTTGGTTTTCCATGGGCTCTTAGTTACTTGTTAGATCACTTGCTTTTGTTTGAAAGTCGTGCTTTTGTGTGGTTTTGAAAGTATTTTGAAAAGATGCCATCGTTTAGGCAAACCTTGCAATGATTCTCGTTCGTAAGAATGTATGCAAAGTGTTGAGCTTTTGAAAATATTTCATGTTTGGAAAGTGTTTTGAAAGTGTATGTGATTGTTTTGAAAATAGCAAGGATGTTTGTTTTGAAATTGAGCAAGTAACTAAAAGTAATCTACCTACTCAAAAGGTTTTAGATGTGTTTTTCCTCCTCCTTTAGATGTTGCTATCTTACCATTGATTTGATAAGAAGCCCCATCATTGGATGTAAAGGGACGGGAATTGGGTCATCGTATGACCATGATAGAAATGTTGTGAGATGACTTAGCACTTTTTCTTTATGGACTAAGATCATTTTGATAGGCAACTTTGATAGCGTCATCGAGGGACTATGATCTTGTATTCGTTTGTGCTAAGACATCCCACATGCATAACATGGCCATTTTTGTAAGGCAACAAGTGATATCACCTTAAGGGTGCATGTGTGCAAGTGTGTTTGATTGCATGCATTTGTCTTTTATTTTTAGTGGTCTACTTGTTCGTTTTATCTTACCATACACACCTAATTACAATACAGTATATGAAAGCAATAAAAGTGCAGAAATGTAAGGTCCTACGCTATTACAATATTTAAGGGATGGGGGTTGCAAGTAAAAATAAGTCATAAGTTACTATTACAACCATATTGAAATGTATAATATAAGAAAGAAATGGACTTGTTTAGAAAATGTTTTTGTCTTAAGGAAATAAATTAAAAGGAAAATATTTTTATGTTTTTTATGTTAATATAAAAAAAATGAAAAGGAAAATAAATGCAAGGTAGGAATAACGCGTTGCTATAAACAAATAAACGAGGATCAGAAGTTCTGAAGCCAGGCGCATGACTCAGAAGGAAGCGTCAGAATCAGAAGTTCTGATTTGGTACACTCCGAGTTCCTGCAAAAAAACATCAGAGGGAAAGAGAACAGAGGTTCTGGATTGATACACTCTGAAATCCAAATGTTAGAGGGAAAGCAACAGAGGTTCTAGGTGGTATTCATCCAGTGAACCAAAAGTCAGAAGTTATGTATTACACTGAAACAGTGAGCAAACGTCAGTAGTTTAGTGTATTTAACATGTAAGGAGAACTCAGAAGTTCTGTGTTGTGTTAGAATAGTGAGTGAGTTATCAGAAGTTTAGTGTTGTGCTGAGTGAGAAAAAATCATAAAAAAGTTATGTGTGTTATCAGCATGTGAAATAAGAAGTTCCATATTACATTTCAACTTTTTTCTCATGTTAATCAGCATGTCAATAACTCATTCATTTTTGGTAAGCAACAACTCATAAGAATAACAGCACAACAGTTCATAGAAGTTCTAATCCTAAGTCTGAGTCTAGCATTATTCTAGAAATTCTGGTCCATAGTTTTTTCAGTTCATGCAATGATATGTACCACATTAATGCTATGATATTTACACGTTAATGATGTTCAGAATGAAAAGAACCAGTAAAGTCAGAAAGACTTACTTGGAGCGTGCTTGTAGCTTTGTGTGGCTGCCTTTGGATGTTCTGAGTCAGCAAGAGAGATGGAGGAGCGGTTGTGTCCTTTTGTTCAAAGGGAAGAAAAAAGGTTTGTTTTTTATGTATGAGAAATCTGGATTTTTATGAAGGTTTCACAAATTCCTTTTCTCTCTTTTTGATAGTTCGTTCTTTTCAAAAGCCATCCCCTTTGAACGTGTGATGGAGCCAAGTATTTATAGATGAATTTGTTGTGATTTGGGGGGAAAACAAATGGGATTTGAACCTGTTTTGGCATCTTGTTCCTTTTCTTTTTCATCACAGTTTTCGTATGCTAATTTGGTGTAATCATGGGATGCAGGCGTAGGTTGAGCTAGTTGTTGGTCATAGGTTTGCAGCAAGTTGTATAAGCAAGGTTTTGGGATTTGGTCAAGTTCTGACCAAAGCTTTGAAAATATATTTCATGTGCTGAAGCGTTGCCTTGTCTTTGAAGCAAGCATGGTGGATGTCAGCGGGAATTAAGGAAAAGCAAAAGAAAAGTATGGGCTTAGTAGCAAAGTTGTTGTCCCAAGATAGTAGAGGTACACGTGGTAAACGTCCTTTGGATAAAGACTCAGAAGGTTGTTGTGAGCATTAAATGAGCATTAAATGATAATGAGACTTATCACAACCAGAAATCTTGTAACGTGAAACTCTACACCATGGCTTTATTCTGGATCAAAAGTTCTGCTTCAGCGTAGCATCCCATCTTCTGATCCTCTTATCTTCTGGCTCTAGCATGTTCTGAAGGAGCTTTCAGACTTTCCAAAAAGCTTGCAGCACGCTCCTTAACCTTCTTTGAATTACCTTGGCCAACTTTGATTGAGCTTTTGTGAATGGCTTGCCCAGAAGTTCTGACCAAGCTCTGTCTTGAGAATATACAGAATCTGCTGAGTGCTTATGGTGATACCCTGGTCAGAAGTTCTGAAATTGTCATATTTTCTTAAACACTTAGAAAAAATTCTAAGTATTTAGAATTTTGACTTTTTGGATTTTGATGAAACAAAACTTCATATTTCAACGTGTCTTAATGAAATATGATTCTTGAAGCTTGATTTTGATCCAAAAGTCCCAATTTGACTTTCAGTGTACAAATGACCATTTTTCCCTTGTGAGTGATTTCCTTGAAAAGTTGCAGTTCAAGGTTTGGATTTGGATGGAAGCAATCTTGAGGATCCAAGGTGATTCCTTGAGAAATGAGAGGGCAAATTTTGGGGTACAACAAGTTCCCCTGTTCAATCTTCTTACACCTGAAGAGTTAGATTGGTAATTCTGCCATTCGTGACTTGAATGTGGAAGACGATTGGACACTAAAGTGCCCAGAAAATTTGCACTCGAAGATGTGTTAGTTGTTTGATGATGATTCAGTGTAAAACTTCATTCAGAATTTCTTGAGAAGGAACCTGTGTAGGTTTCTTCATGATGAGTCAGTGTAAAACTGCATCTTGGAAAGAAGGAACCTGTGTAGGGTTTCCTGACGATGAGTTTGTGTAAAACTGCATATTCAATTGAGAAGGAACCTGTGTAGGGTTTCCTGATGATGAGTCCGTGTAAAAATTCATCTTGAATTGAGAAGGAACTGGTGTAGGGTTGTCTGATGATGAGTCGGTGTAAAACTGCATCTGGAATTGATAAGGAACCTGTGTAGGGTTGCCTGATGATGAGTCCGTGTAAAACTGCATCTGGAATTGAGAAGGAACAGGTGTAGGGTTGCCTGATGATGAGTCCGTGTAAAACTGCATCTGAAAAGAGGGAACCTATGTAGGTTTGCCTGATGATGAGTCCGTGTAAGACTGCATCTTAGAAAGGAGGAACCTGTGTAGGGTTGCCTGACGATGAGTCTGTGTAAAACTTCATCTTGGAAAGGAGGAACCTGTGTAGGGTTTCCTGATGATGAGTCCGTGTAAAACTTCATCAAGAGGGAACCTATGTAGGGTTGCCTGATGATGAGTCCATGTAAGTCTGCATCTTGGAAAGGAGGAACATGTGTAGGTTTGCCTGACGATAAGTCCGTGTAAAACTGCATCTGTAATTGAGAAGGAACCTGTGTAAGGTTTCCTGATGATGAGTCCGTGTAAAACTTCATCTTGAGTTGAGAAGGAACTGGTGTAGGGTTTCTTGATGATGAGTCCGTGTAAAACGGCATCTGAAAAGGAGGAACCTGTGTAGGGTTGCCTGATGATGAGTCAGTGTAAAACTTCACCTAAAAAGAGGGAACCTATGTAGGGTTTCCTGATGATGAGTCTGTGTAAGACTGCATCTTGGAAAGAGGGAACCTATGTAGGGTTGCCTGATGATGAGTCCGTGTAAGACTGCATCTTGGAAAGGAGGAACCTGTGTAGGGTTGCCTGACGATGAATCCGTGTAAAACTTCATCTGAAAAGAGGGAACCTATGTAGGGTTGCCTGATGATGAGTCCATGTAAACATGCATCTTAGAAAGGAGGAACCTGTGTAGGGTTGCCTGACGATGAGTAGGGTTGCCTGACGATGAGTCTGTGTAAAACTGCATCTTGGAAAGGAGGAACCTGTGTAGGGTTTCCTGACGATGAGTCCGTGTAAAACTTCATCAAGAGGGACCCTATGTAGGGTTGCCTGATGATGAGTCCATGTAAGTCTGCATCTTGGAAAGGAGGAACATGTGTAGGTTTGCCTGACGATAAGTCCGTGTAAAACTGCATATGTAATTGAGAAGGAACCTGTGTAGGGTTGCCTGATGATGAGTCCGTGTAAAACTTCATCTTGAGTTGAGAAGGAACTGGTGTAGGGTTGCCTGATGATGAGTCCGTGTAAAACGGCATCTGGAAAGGAGGAACCTGTGTAGGGTTGCCTGATGATGAATCAGTGTAAAACTTCACCTAAAAAGAGGGAACCTATGTAGGGTTGCCTGATGATGAGTCCGTGTAAGACTGCATCTTGGAAAGAGGGAACCTATGTAGGGTTGCCTGATGATGAGTCCGTGTAAGACTGCATCTTGGAAAGGAGGAACATGTGTAGGGTTACCTGACGATGAATCCGTGTAAAACTTCATCTGAAAAGAGGGAACCTATATAGGGTTGCCTGATGATGAGTCCATGTAAGACTGCATCTTAGAAAGGAGGAACCTGTGTAGGGTTGCCTGACGATGAGTCAGTGTAAAACTGCATCTGTAATTAAGAAGGAATATGCATAGGGTTGCCTGATGATGAGTCCGTGTAAAACTGCATCTGGAATTGAGAAGGAACTGGTGTAGGGTTGCTTCATGATGGTCAAGTAGATAGTTGTCCTGTTTGGTTTCAGATATTAATCAACAACTAGTCATCCACAGATAGTTTTCCTAGCTTGTTACAGGTGTTAATCTGTAACTTGAAAAGGTTGGTCGACGAGATAGTTGTCCTGTCTAGTTTAAGGTATTAATCTCTGACCTGAGAAAGAAAGATAGTTTTCCTGGCTTGCTACAGGTATTAATCTACAATCAGTCGTCCACAAATAGTTTTCCTGGCTTGCTACAAATATTAATCTGGAACTTGAAAAGGTTGCTGGTAGCCATCTGTTGATTGCCCTTTTTTCTGAAAAAGGTAAAACGTTAGTTGTATGCAATGTCATGATGTATGAAATGCATGATGTCATGATGTTCTCAAAAATATATGAGATTGTCGTATCCACTTTATCATGTATGTAAATAGGAGGTATGAAATGTGAAATGTTTATGAATGTATTTTCGTCTGGGAAAATAAATCCTTGACAAATGTTGGGGAGTTTGTTAAATCCTGGACTGCTGTTTCAGAGTATGTGTGTCTTCAAACTTTGCTTAGAATGTTTCCACCGGGGATTCCTGTTTTGTTGTTTGATGAGAACTCCGCTGGGAAATATTGAAAACTCTGTGGGGAGTATGTTTATTCCTGCTTGGGGAAAGAGTTCAGGAGTCTCGATTGTCCGGTGCTCTTACTGGGGAATCAAAGTTGAACTGATATCTGGTCGAGTCCAAGTTTCACAGTAACTTGTCGGGGATTGTAGAATAGTCTACTGGGGAAGAGGAGTTGTGGTCCTTTGATTTGTAGTAGTCGGAGAGGCAAACTCAAGCTGGAGAATCCTTCCGTTTGTTGGGGAAATAAACCCTGTTGGTCAGTCTATTGGAGAGGCGGCGACTTTACTGGAGAAAAATCCTCGAGGATTCTTGAGGTTGAATTAGTTGGGAAGAGGTTATTAGAGATTGAAACTTTGGCTGGGAGTCATCCTATGAGAAGGATTTTTGGGAGATTTGTCACTTCCCCTAGTAGCGAGTTTTTATGGCTTTACCAGGAAATGTTTGACTATACGTAACACTTTGCCAAGATTGGCGTCCAATGCCCCAAGTAATGGAGATGGAGACCTGCCCCTGGTTATTCTGTACTTCTTGAGATATTTCCATGAATCTTGATTGGACTTCCCTAGGTGTGCTAGATAGTGACATGTCCTGCCCCCTTGTTTATAGGAGATTTGTCGTTGGAAGTGTCATCCCACTTGAAGTGATTTTGTTCACTGGGAGAGATTTCGTTCATCGTATATTCATTGTGTGAATTTCTCCTCTGTCAAACAAATAGCCATATGCAAACAACGATATTCAAATAATGCAAATTTTATGCTTGCCTTGAAATTTTGAAAATGCGTTTTTTAGCAAGAAATTTTTGTAAGAAAAATTTAACTCAGAATTTTGAGTTAAGCCTTACAGGAGTCAGGATGCCTTTTGTAACAGTATGCTTTCGAACTAACCCATGCTTCAATTAGGACTTTTGAAAGGTTGTAACGTGGCTTGGTTCACGGTTTAAGAAACAAAGGATAAAGGCTCAAAGTGTATTTGTACCCGCCCGTTCTTCGTGATGTTCTTCGGTCCTAAACTCAGCTAATTGTGTGTTTGAACTCCAATTGAGTCTGGAATTACGTTTCAGTGATGGTTCAGACAAGTTAAGTTTATCAAAAGGCAATCATTTTTTGAAACCTTTTTCATGTTGTTGAGGATTTGTATTTACCTCTTTTTGATTTGTTATTCCTGATTTTTGCCTGACTGTTCTTGTTTTGAGATTACAGTCAGCGGGATACCCCAGTTCTCTTAAGTCTTCTTTGTAGGTTTTGACTTAGTGGGCCTTTTTTTTTTGAGAGATAATGACTTCCTTTGTGATAGGGAACCATCACTATCTTTTGATTCTAGAGGAATGTTTTTATGTCATTCGTTGTATTACAAGATGAGAGTTTACGGCTTAACACGCGTTTGAATTAACTGAGAGACTACCCTACCCCTGGTTTTGATTAAAGGTTTCAATTTGTGTTAAAACAGAAAAAATTCTACTTCTTTGGCTCGAAGGGGTTGCCTAGGGATTATCTTACTTAAAACTCCAGTGTTTAGGATTTGAAAGAATGCATGTACATCGTCAGCAAGGTCTGTCCAAAAGCATATTGTATGAGATTATGGCATTGTTTTCATCATCCTCCCTCTAAAGGCTTGTAACTCTTAGCAAAAGTTGAATGTCATAAGGTGAGTAAAAAGAATAGTTTAAATGTAATGAAAAATGAGTGGATCAAATCAAGACAAACATATTCAATGCATTAATGAAACAAAGTTTGACATTAATAGATAATTGTTTGAATAACAATAGAAATTACAATTGAAAATTCAAAATGAACAAGACACTCTCAATGATTCGGCATGGGAGTAGATGTCACGTTTGCAGTCTCCGGAGGATCAAACTCGATCTCCTTGGCGTCAATCAAATTCTGAATTTTGTACTTCAATGCCCAGCAATCATTAGTGTCATGCCCGGGACTGTCAGAATGATAAGCACATGTTGCATTAGGATTGTAGTTAGGAGATGAAGTCTTGGGGTTTGGATGAGGTCCTATCAATGCAATCAGATTCATCCTCAACAAGTGTTGTAACGCTTGAGACAACGGCATGTTGATGTTGGTGAACTGTCTTTTGGACTCGTTTGGCCTTCGTTGATTTCCCCTTTGCTTTTGTCGGTGTGACGCTGAACCAGAGATCAGGACTTCCCCTACGTGTTGGTCATAGAGACTCTTGTACACAGCATTGGACTCTTTCTTCCCATTGTACGGCTTTTTCTGAACATCAGAAGGTGTAGCTTCTTGAATCTTTCCACTTTTGATGCCAGCTTCGACTCTTTCGCCGGTCAGTATTAGCTCGGTGAACCCGGCTGAGGAGCTTCCGATCAAGTGTTTGAAAAAAGGCCCTGTTAAAGTTCCCATAAAGATGTCAATCAGCTCCCTGTCAGGTAAAGGGGGCTGCACCCTACCAGCCATATCTCTCCACTTTTGGGCATACCCTTTAAAGCTCTTGTTGGAACCCATGGTCATGTTCTGCAATTGCACACGAGTTGGTGTAAGGTCGGCATTATATTGATACTGCTTATAGAAATCAGCAGCCAAATCCTCCATGGTGTGGATGCGAGAACTCTCCAATTGATAGAACCACTCGATTTGTGTCCCTACTAGGCTCTCTTGGAAGAAATGTATCCAAAGCTTCAGATCATTAGCGTATGGTTGAATCTTGCGGACATAAGACTTTAAGTGCATCTTAGGGCAAGAGACTCCATCGTACAGGGAAAAGGTAGGGACTTTGAACTTTGGCAGGATGACCACTCCAGAAACCAAACCCATGTCTCCTAAATCCAAGCTAGGTATCTATTGAATCTCCATAGCACTGAGGCGATCCTCCAACTGTTTGTACTTGTCATCACTGGGATGATATTGTTCCTCATAGCAGTCAGCTTCAGCTTCACCAATCTCCAGAATGTGGTCTTCCTCAATATTATCCCCCATGTTGGACGAAGTTGAAATATCTAGGGATTTAGGTCTTCTTCTCAAGTTCAGGACGCCTACTGACTTCTTGGACTTCTTCCTCTTGTCTTTGAGAAGGAGAGCTTTCAGGTCTTCTTTCCCCTTAGCCATAGCCAGGAACATTTGTTGTAATTGAGTGTTTTGAGCTTGGATATCTTTCACCGTTTGTTCCATATCCATCTTACTGAAATAAACAGTAGGAAGATAAGGAGACCTGTATGGGAGAAACCTGTCACGATATGATGCATGATATGTGGATGCATGTTTTCAAGGATCTCGTGAGGTGAACACAAGAAAAAGTTAGAGATTGAATTTTTGATCAACATCTTTGATTGGAGAACTTTGTATCGGTGGATGTCCTTCCATGAGAATCAAGCTCACCGTGTCAAGTGGGTCATAGCCCTTTGACTCAAGTTTCTTGTACTTGATCTCTGACGGTGTTTGGTTCGTCATAACCTGCATCAAAGGCCCTCTAGATCCTTGAAATGGTTATTGAAAATGCTATGGTATGATGTTATGATGTTATGTACACATATGTGAGGTAAGCAAGTTTATATACAAGTAATCATATTCACACAAATTAGACGAGTCCTCAGGTTTAGGCTTGCATGGGGTTTCAGGTAAGTACCCTCTTGAAGTTTTAGTTGGCTTAACCTGTCCTAGTTAAAAGTAACCGGGTTCTAAGGGATCTCAATATCACTGATCTTTCCCCCAAGTTTCGTTCAATAAGCGATTGACTCGCAACCAAACAAAACTCAAGAGTCCAACCTCAATGAGTGTAGCATCGAGTATCAACCAAATTCAGACTGCACCAAAGTCGGTCATCTCGCTACGTCTTAATGGCCAAGTTGGTCAAGTAAGGTTCTAAGGTCAGATGATGCTTTATGACACCACGCAGAGGCCCCGTACTCTCCTTGATTGACTCAAGGGTTACCGGTACCAACCAAAGTACCACATCAACGTAGATATTGCTTCAACCGTGTCGGTATACCCCGCACAGTTCCCTCACAGTTTATTGCTACTTACCTAAAAGGTGTCCCAAATTCCGGGTGTAGGATATTTTTGATAGTAACCCAAACAAGGAACCAAAATATAAAGCAAGCAAATCAAACAATATAAGCAAGTAAATATGATCTAACCCTAAGGTAACCCCTCTTTAGATACGAGTCCCAAATAGAGTCGCCAGTTCTGTGATACAGTGGGAGAACTGACTTGAGGGTTTTGTGTTTGTGTTCGCACAATGTTGAGGTTTATCAAGAGTCGCCACCGTCTTTTCTTTTATCCAATAAGGAAAGGTAAAAAAACACAGGAAAGAACTTTTGAGATATTTTCATGAGTTCAGGGGGTAGATTATGAAAAGGGAAGGTATTAGCACCCTTTCCATCCATGGTTTTCCATGGGCTCTTAGTTACTTGTTAGATCACTTGATTTTGTTTGAAAGTCGTGCTTTTGTGTGGTTTATAAAGTATTTTGAAAAGATGCCATCGTTTAGGCAAACCTTGCAATGATTCCCGTTCGTAAGAATGAATGCAAAGTGTTGAGCTTTTGAAAATATTTCATGTTTGGAAAGTGTTTTGAAAGTGTATGTGATTGTTTTGAAAATAGCAAGGATGTTTGTTTTAAAATTGATCAAGTAACTAAAAGTAATCTACCTACTTAAAAGGTTTTAGATGTGTTTTTCCTCCTCCTTTAAATGTTGTTATCTTACCATTGATTTGATAAGAAGCCCCATCGTTGGATGTGAAGGGACGGGAATTGGGTCATCGTATGACCATGATAGCAATGTTGTGAGATGACTTAGCACTTTTTCTTTAGGGACTAAGATAATTTTGATAGGCAACTTTCATAGCATCATCGAGGGACTCTGAAATCCTGCAAAAAATGTTAGAGGGAAAGCAACAGAGGTTTTGGGTGGTATTCATCCAGTGAACCAAAAGTCAGAAGATTTGTATTACACTGAAACAGTGAGCAAACGTTAGAAGTTTAGTGTATTTAACATGTAAGGAGAACTCAGAAGTTCTATGTTGTGTTAGAACAGTGAGTGAGTTATCATAAGTTCAGTGTTGTGCTGAGTGAGAAAAAACATAAAAAGTTATGTGTGTTATCAGCATGTGAAAATAAGAAGTTCCATATTACATTTCAACTTCTTTCTCATGTTAATCAGCACGTCAATAACTCATTCATTTTTGGCAAACAGCAACTCATAAGACTAACAACACAACAATTCATAGAAGTTCTAATACTAAGTCTGAGTCTAGCATTATTCTATAAATTTTGATCCATAGTTTTTTCATTTCATGCAATGATATGTACCACATTAATGCTATGATATTTACACGTTAATGATGTTCAGAATGAAAAGAACCAGTAAAGTCAGAAAGACTTATCTGGAGCGTGCTTGGAGCTTTGAGTGGCTGCCTTTGGATGTTCTGAGTCAGCAAGAGAGATGGAGGAGCTGTTGTGTCCTTTTGTTTAAAGGGAAGAACAAAGTTTTGTTTTTTATGTATGAGAAATCTGGATTTTTATGAAGGTTTCACAAATTCCTTTTCTCTCTTTTTGATAGTGCTTTCTTTTCAAAATCCAGCCCCTTTGAACGTGTGATGGAGCCAAGTATTTATAGATGAATTTGTTGTGATTTGGGGTGAAAACAAATGGGATTTGAACCTGTTTTGGCATCCCGTTCCTTTTCTTTTTCATCACAGTTTTCGTATGCTAATTTGGTGTAATCATGGGATGCAGGCGTAGGCTGAGCCAGTTGTTGGTCATAGGTCTGCAGCAAGTTGTATAAGCAAGGTTTTGGGATTTGGTCAAGTTTTGACCAAAGCTTTGAAAATATCTTTAATGTGCTGAAGCGCTGCCTTGTCTTTGAAGCAAGCATGGTGGCTGTCAGCAGGAATTAAGGAAAATCAAAAGCAAAGTATGGGCTTAGTAGCAAAGTTGTTGTCCCAAGATAGTAGAGGTACACGTGGTGAATGTCCTTTGGATAAAGACTCAGAAGGTGGTTGTGAGCATTAAATGAGCATTAAATGATGATGATTCTTATCACAACCAGGAATCTTGCAACGTGAAACTCTACACCAAGGCTTTTTTCTGGATCAGAAGTTCTGCTTCAGCGTAGCATCCCATCTTCTGATCCTCTTATCATCTAGCTCCAGCATGTTCTGAAGGAGCTTTCAGACTTTCTAGAAAGCTTGCAGCATGCTCCTTATCCTTCTTTGAATTACCTTGGGAAACTCTGACTGAGCTTTTGTGAATGGCTTGCCCAGAAGTTCTGACCAAGCTCTGTCTTGAGAATATACAGAATCTGCTGAGTGCTTATGGTGATACCTTGGTCAGAAGTTCTGAAATTGTCAAATTTTCTTAAACACTTAGAAAAAATTCTAAGTATTTATAATTTTGACTTTTTGGATTTTGATGAAACAAAACTTCATATTTCAACGTGTCTTGATGAAATATGATTCTTGAAGTTTGATTTTGATCTAAAAGCCCAAGTTTGACTTTCAGTGTACAAATGACCATTTTGCCCTTGTGAGTGATTTACTTGAAAAGTTGCAGTTCAAGGCTTGGATTTGGATGGAAGCAATCTTGAGGATCCAAGGTGATTCCTTGAGAAATGAAAGGGAAAATTTTGAGGTACAACAAGTGTCAATGATGATGAAGTGACTGAGTTCGAAGAGATCAAAGAGGTCCCTATCGGAGTAGGTCTGATTCCTCTTCACAGGTGATGCAAGTGATAAAAAATGATTGGAAATGCTTCCAGGATATGCCAAGAGTGCTTTGCTATGGTTAAATTATCTTGAAGATCACTTGAGTGGAGAAGATTTGGTTGCTTCAGATGCTCATATATGCATATAGTAGCTTCATTGTGTGATGTTGATGAAGATTCAATGAAGAAATGGGAGAAAAATGCGAGAAAAGAGAATTAGAAAACTGAAAGTTTGAGAGAGTTTTGGAAATTTCAGATCTAAAATGTGGTGAATAAAGCTTTTGGAGGGATGTGTACTGATATAGTGAGTGTTTTGGGTTTGGGAGAAGACTTGGAAATGATGCATAGGCTTGGAGTTTGTTAAATTTATTTGAAATTTTGTTAGAATGTAAATTTAAATCAAGTTAGCAGGTTTGGATCAAGGTTTAGTTAAGTGTATTAGGCTCGGTTTTGCTTCAGTTTTAGGGTTGTACAAATTTGTTAAGATGAAAAGTGTGATCTGGATTGAGAAAAACTTGTTGAGCAAGTTTAAATTCCAAATTTGCAATTTCTTTTTTGACTAATTTTAGGACATGGTTTCGATGATGCATCAGGCGCATGTTTGTAGAGATTTGGCAATGCTTGTGAATGATTTCATGCACTACAAGCCAGGCTCTAACAAATATGGTACAAATCAAGTTATAGACATGTTTTGAATTGGTTTTGGACATGGTATTGAACTGTTTTGGCATGAGTTTTGGACATAATTTGTATCTATGTTTGATTGGAGTTTTGGAACAAGAATGGAGTTGTTTTGGATTTGGAAAAATGAATATCACGTGTTGACATTTGAACCTTAACTTTCTTTGAAGATATGGTCTTAAAATTGAATGAATCATGACTTGAATAGTGGTTGAAATTTGAATTTTAAATGAATGGATAATGTACTTGTAACTTGGACTTAAACTGAATGAAAGATGATGATGAACCAATGTACTTGAAATCAAGATGAATGTTTTGTTAGACGATGAAAACTTATCTAGAGGGGGTGAATAGATACCCAATTCAAAATTGAGTTTTAAAACAATTTTTAAATCAAGTTAAAAAGCAATGGTTAGCATAAGTCGTGTCCTAGATCGAAGTCGTCCAAACGCACTCGATTATTGGAGCTTGGATATGCATTCAACCAATTCAAGTTAAGTAAAGATGATAAATGAGCAACACAGAAAATTCTCAATCAATATTTTGAATACAATCAATAAAGTAACCTATTTCCAATCAAAATGAAGGTAAAACTTATTTAGAAAATTTATCGAACATTAGTGTGCACTTTGATTTTTTACAATTTCCTTTTAATTTTTTTATGCTAAAACCTCTTACAACCAAAGGGATTATAAGAACAACAACAAAATGATTTAAACTTTCAAAGAATATTTCAAACCTAATCAATTTGCACAATCAAGAGTATAATAAATTTCTAACAAAATATAAAAGAGATAAAGCGAGATATATATATATATATATATATATATATATATATATATATATATATATATATATATATATATATATATATATATATATATATAGAGAGAGAGAGAGAGAGAGAGAGAGAGAGAGAACTACATGAGGATTTGTTAAGGAAGTTCACCAATCGTCCTTTCTATGGCTACGTCTCCCACAATTTCATTTCAGAATTGAGACCAATTTCTTTCTATTTTCAAAAGTATCTTTACAAGAGAAATGTTGCAATGCATCCCTACAACATATATGGTTGTTGATGATCCAAAAAAATTCCATTTGGCTTGATGGAGTTAGATCCAGCGCCCAACAACTCCAATTGATTCACCGTCTCGCGCTACTAAGTTTAAGGAAAATCATCTTCAATGTTCACTCAGAAGAATCTAATTGCAAGCTTGTTCTCACCCAATATTACCCTACGATTCACTATCTCACTCTACTAGGCTTGCAAGAACCGCCTCATTCTTCAAGTTCTTCACTCAATAGAATTTAATATCGGAACAATCTAGTTAAAAACCCTCAAATCTCCACACGATCTTGAGGTAAAAATTCTCGCGGTTTTTCCAGATGAAACCCCCTTGATTCTCAACACAGTCTTAGGTTACAACTAATCTAAATTGAACGTTATCAACTGAATCTAGATGGCACCCAAACAATAAATGATTATGTGTACGTTGTTTGTGTGTGTGCATAGGGTCAAGGCTGAAGATGAAGAGAAAATAAGTACGTTGTTTGAAGTTTTGTACAGGATTTGTCGACACATGTAAGTTATGTGTTGACACATACACAACAGAATTTTACACATGTGTCGACCTATGGAAGGTCATGAGTCGACACGTACTTCCAAAGATTTATGGGCTTTAAAACAACAACACATGAGTCAACATGAAACTCGTATGTGTCGACACCTAGAGTAGTTTAAAAGCACGTGTCGACACAAACATAAGGATGAGTCGCCACATACTTATAAAGATTTATATGCTTTAAAACAACATCACCTGTGCCGACACAAAACTCATATGTGTCGACAGATGCATGTGAATTTTGTGTCAAAACTGATTTTTCTTTTATGAGACCAATGGATAACCAAACCAAACTTGTTCTATATGCTTCTTAAGGTTCCTAATGACTTTTAATGGAAGTGTTCACACAAATACCCAGAGATTTCATTCAATGTACAGAAAAGCTAAATCAATTCCTAGTTTTGACATCATGTAAAATATATATAAGAGAAATGCATCCACATGTTTTAAAACTTGATAATTTTGAAATTTCCTTGCAACAAAAATTTGAATTAAAATCTATGTCTTTTAACTTGTTTTCCAAGAAAATCACATAAACCATCCAACTTTGACCCATCTTTAACAATTTTAACTCGTAGAATATATTTGAACTAAATTTCACTTCAATGCAACCTTACTCAATTTTATTCCTCAATCCTCTTTCTTTGGATGCATAATGATAAAGAAATGACTTAAGATATTAAGGATTACCAAACCCTTGAGAAGCTTGATCAAAATGATATTGTAACTTGATGAAACTTGATAAAAGAGGTTCATGATGATATGAATTCAATCATTGCTTCAAAATTGAGTGAAATAACCAAATGAATCACCTTTGAATGAGGAAAAGGGTAATCACAAGAAATCTCTTGATCTCATTCCTTAGAAGCTCAATGATATGAATGTTTATAAAATTATTACCTAATGGAAGATGCATACGAATGTGAAACACAAGCCAATTAGGGTTAAGAGAATGAGGGAAAATATTGGGGTTCAATAGTTACCTCTTTGACAAGAGGAGTTACTCCATTCTTGACCACTTAAAGAACATCTTCGTAGCCAAATAACACCTTCATTTGCTTGCACCATTTGTCATAATTATTTTATTCAAGGGTTTGTAGGCTTGTAGGGACTCTATCAATGGAGACGATATTCATCTTTGTATAGCGGATTATGGTCAGAATCGGGCTCTTAAAGCCAAATGTTAGAACATACAATCACACAATTGATAAATCAATGAAGGTTTAGTTCTTGTGGAGAAGAAGATAATGAGAGAAGAAGATAATTAGAGTGAAAGAGAGTAATTGATGGCGAGAATCAAAATTTGCATTACTATTGAGATGAGATACTTCCAAGGCATTTATACAAGTGTTAAAAAATGATTGGTCTTAGACTACGAAAACTCATCTAGAGGGGGGGGGGGGTGAATAGATGACCATATTAAAATTGAAATTTCAAAATGTTTACTTAAAAGTTTATTTGAAAAACAATGTTGAGCAGAAGGTTTATTAGCAAAATAGTAGTTTAAGCGAACCTAGTTATTGTAAACTCGGATATGCCCAAGCCATATGGAATTAATATAATGCTAAAATCAATAAACATAATGATATCTCAATTAATAGTGTAATATCAAACACAACAGTTTCATTTTCCAATGAAATCATATTAAAAACATAACTCGACACTTTATCGAATATGTCATGCGCAATCAATTTTTCAGAATTTTATTTGAGCTTAGTTGATATGAGAAATCACTTACAATCACAGTGATTATAATCTAATCAACAAAGCAATTTAAACTTTAACAATCAAAGAAAAATTCTACACGAATTAATCAATCAAACAACACATTCAACAAATTTCAGATAGAGAGTAAATTAGAGTAAGCGATGGAACATTGAAAATTTTCTTTGAGTTGAACAAGCTACACAATTTATCAAACACTTGGTGTGCAAGTGAATTTTCAGAATTTTCCTTTAAGTTGTGTTGATACATAAAAACACGTATAATAAAAAGTGATTATGAGCAATACCAACACTTGATATAAATAAAAAATTAGATCAGAAAATTACGTACAATTCAATTCATAATGCAATGCTATTTGACAAATTTATTTAAGAATATTAAAGTAAGTAAAAGCGATAAAAGAAAAAGTGACACAAGGATTTGTCTGCACAGTTCTCCACTTTCGTCCTTGCACGTGGGTAGGTTTGCACCTAATTCTAATAGAATTATGATAATTCTTACTATGCAAAAAGTTGATACAAGAGACGTGTTCAAGATCAACTCAACAAACTCAAACTTTTGTTGTTAATTCAACCCCTTCTCTTCTTTTTATCTTTGGTCAAGACCAACACCTATAGATGCAACCTATTTACCTCTTAAGCCACTTCCTTGCAAAGATTTTAAACACTCCAAGGATCCTTGCAAAGATTTCAATCACTCTAAGGGATTTCACTCGAGTAAATCCAATTACACTCTATCCACACAAGATTTTCAGCTCTATCTACCATTTATTGCTACTACCTTGAAAAGATTTTAAACACTCCAAGGTGATTAACATGGACGATTCCTCTTGACCGATCTTGTCGCAAAACCCCCGTGTTGTACCCCAAAATTTATCCTCTTCATTCCAACCCTATTTGGCTTATATTTCATTATCATATGCATACATACATATTATCGGTTCTATGGTCATGGGATCAAGGCACTTCTCTTAGGCTTCATCAAGATATAGAAGATGTTTATTTCGTCAATCAATATAGTGAAGCATGAAATCAGGGTTTTGAATTTGAGGTTTTATTCTTCCTCGCTTCATGTTGCTTCCCGGTATCCTAAAAGGCACACCAATTGTTGTTTAATTCTTGCTCGCTTCATGTTGGAATCCAACTCGATAATTTTTTAATGTCGATGTTGAGTTTAGCTTGTTTTAAATGAACTTTTAGAGGATTTTCATTAGTCAAAAGTTGTTTTTTGGTACTCAAAAATGCATGTGAATTGTGACTTAATTCTTGCTTGATTCATGATTGGGTTTAATTTGATGCTTGCTTGATGTCAATGTTGAGTTTTGATGATTTTAAATTGACTTTTTAAGTATTTTCATGAACCAAAATGTTGTTATCTTGTATTTGTTCTTGTTTCTCCGACACTTGTTTGGAAATTGTTTCCTCATGAATTAAGCTTGATTTGAGTTATGATGTGAATGCTTAACTTTGGTTGTCACTCCTTATTGTTACTAACTCATTTGTTGACTTGTGCAAGCTTCCTAAGATGATTCAAGAGAGTGATTTGGCACACCTTTGCTCGCATTTGATCAATTAATTAATTCTTGATTATTTGATTAAAGCATTTAGTTCACTCCTTTTTTTGTTCGTATTTGTTTCTAACATGTTTAAACTTGGATTCCCATGCTATGGGACTTGTGGATTGTCGTTGTTTATCTAAACTTATATCTTATTCAAGACTATTATTTGGTGTTCAGATATGCTTGACACACTTTCCGCTTATGATTTATTTTCACATTGACAATGCTTCGATACTTATCCTACACATTCGATTTCTGACTATTTTGTTTGTTGATGAAGCTTTCGTGAAGGTCTTCAGGTTTCTTACGCTGTGTTAGGAAAAGGCTAAAGATTTACTTTCCGTTTGGTATTATTTCTCTCTTATTTATCTTATTCCCACATTTCCTTTCAACTTCTTTTCCATGAGAAGTAGGAATAGAGATGCATGACTAGATGTCCTATTGTTATAGGAAATGTTTGATCTAGAAGTCCTACTTTGTAGGAAATATTCCTATGATTGTTAGTTTGTTTTTATCTTTTTACTTTGTGCTTGCAATCGAGTTAATAAAGTGTAAGAAGGGTTCACAATCACCCCCACATTTCATGTCCCTTAGTCATTCCTAGCTCGTGTTTCACGTTGATGCTTTGAATGAAGCTTATCTTTTTATCGAGCTAATAAAGTGGAAGGATGGCTTGCAATCGGCCCCCACATTTTGTCTTAGTTTCGAAGATACTTAGCTCACTTTTCTTAAACATTGATGTTTCGAGTCTTAACTTGATTTGTGCTTGAGCCATTCTAGTGGAAGAAGAGTCTTTTGAATCCCATGTTGAAATCCGCCTTGGATTCTTCTTTTGTTAGATCACGCTTAGTGCTTAGGTGGTCACCTAATAGCATGGATTTTTGTCTCTTTTATACTTGCTTGGTTAAGTAGGTATGCTTTAGGCATCTTGGTTAACTTCCTATTTTATGAGTATGTGGTTACGTCTCATGTGTTATGTGCTTACTTTCATATCTTGTTTAAGTTCTTGATTGCTTGCATTCTTCTCATTATTTCTCTTCTTGTGTGATCACATAATCCCCATAGGATCTTTTGCTCATTCTTGGTCAATATTTAACTAAGAAGACCTTAGGATTGATATCCATACATAACAACATTAGATAGAATTCATTTGATCCCAACTTTAGGTCCACAAGCATTACCACAAGTAGGATCGATATTCCCATTTTTTTAGTCTTTTCTTTTTGCATCCCTTCTAAAACTAAAATTCTTTTTTCTTAATCAAATTAATAAAACACTTTAACATTACTTAAACTCTTTCACAATTAAGAGGGAAATACTCAGATACCCCCACCTTTTGAGGGGCCATCTGATTTATCATCTTAATAAAAACACTTAACAAATGCAAACCATTTTGGTGTTCAGAATTTTTCTTTTAAAACCTTTTCATAATAAGGATGTGTTATTTCGTCTTTACGCGTGCGACTCATAAAGTCCCCAAAGGTTGGGAAACCATATGTCTATTGCTAGAGTGTGAATGTAACATTATCCTCCTAACAATCACACAACAAACTAACATTTTTTACAATAATGACGAGTGCCCTGATCCCCTATTGCAAGAAAGGTGGTACGCAAACACAAAGGCTCGTAACCGCGGCAGACACAACTAATAAAACATTTTCTCTTTGTATATAATCCTTTTCATCCATGCAATCCCTTTTCAACCTAGCTTTAGATTCAAATGTACCCTTTTGATTAGGAAACAAGAGTGACTCCCATGTAGTACAACAGACGTGAGTGGTTCTAATACATTCCCCTTGCGTAATTGACTCTCGTACTCGTTCTCATGGTCGTAATACCTTTATTTGTCCCTTTTGTGGGATAAATAAATATTTGATGATGACTTCATTATTTTTCCTAATTTCTTCAGTTGGAGACTTCACTGGGGAATCCTAAGTGAGTCAGTCCTAACTTTTGTTTGTTTTATTTCCTTTGGGATGTTTGTTTGTTTATTGTTTTTTTGCTTCTTGTGAATATATGTGTGCATTCTTCTGCATCTGGATTTTTGGTTCTTTTATTTTGTACTGTTGTTGTGATGTGGTGTTTCTTTGGTGGGAGGGTGTTACTTTGAGGTAAAAATCCCATTACGCAAGCCAATATACACATAGGTTTAGAATGGATACTCATGTCGAATCCCATGTTTCGTTGTCACGTGTGAGGAGGCGTGAGACACCACACACAAATGAGGTTCTCTTGATAATGCCTTTGTCTTACATCTTTTGTGCAAAGGCGAGGTGTTCTAATAGAGGACTCCCATCTCTGGTTGCCACTAGAAACCCATACTCTGATTAAAATTTACCAGTGAGATGGGGTGGGAATTATCCTTACAGGTACGTATGCTGATCTTCAGGGTACTTGGTTCTCTTATATTCCGAAATGGTCCGAACCTTTGATCCTGTTACATGTGGCCATGGTTGTGTTATCGGCACAACATTTATTCAGATTATGTAAGCCTTATCCCTATTGCATTCATGAAACATTTTATAAACCTGATTTTGACATACATGTTTTCTTATTTCTAGGTTTTCTAGTCTTTGTGTCTTGTTGTTAGGCCGCCTTTGAAGATGGATACTGATAAGAAAGACAACCACATATATCATATCGTCTATAAGTTCCATGCACCATTTCTTGATAGTCTCCTCCTGAGAATGTTGAAACCTTTAGAAAAGATTATGGAAGGATTCTGATGTTTCTAGAGTCAACTCCTAACGAATACCAGAAGGATGTTGTTCAAGCTTTGTTTTAGTTTTATGATACCCTTTGATGCTTCATGTTCCCTGGTTATCTGTTAGCACCAACTTTGGAAGAGTACTCCACCATCTTAGATATTCCTATATTTCAACAAGTACCTTTCCATACTTCCATGAAGAAACCTAATGCTGCTCAAATAGTTGTCGCCCTTTATTTGGGGGAATTTGATATAAAGGCAAATTTTAAGAAGAAAGGGATTGTGCATGGTTATCACTCGAGTTTTCTGTTGAAGGAAGTTAATATCAAGGCATATAAAAAAGATTGGAGGGGTTTCAATGCTATCTTAGGCTGTTGCGTTTATGGGATGGTCATATTTCCTAATGAAGTCAAGTTTATTGATGAGAATGTTATTGATATATTTATGCAAAGGAATCATATGCAAATTCTCCTAGGATATGTCTATCATTCCATACATGCAAGAAGCTACAAGGGGAAAGGTGGAGTTGTTAATTGTTGTGCCCCATTGTTGTACTATTAGTTTAAAGGTCATCTTCCTCGTCAAGGTGCTTTTGTTGATACTCAACATACTTTGAAATGGGCTCGAAGGCTGACGGGGCTCACCTACAAAGATATTGATTGGTACAAGCGTAGTTTATCCAGGACAGAGAGCAGAGAAGTAATATTCCATTGAGGAGAGTTCCCTAATGTACCTCACATGGGCATAAGGGGTGGCATTAACTATAAACCAACTCTTTCTTGAAGACAATTGGGATATACTTTGAGAGGACCGCCTGAAGAAGAAGATGTGTGAGAAACATTATTCTATGACGTGCCTAATGGAATCGGATGGATGTATAGAGCTATCAATGCCTGGAAAAGCATTCACTTCGAGGGAGGACAATACTTTAGTATGAAGGATCCCATAACTTATGCTCCTTATACTAACTGGATTAAAGAAAGAAAGAAAGATTGTTGTTGGCCTTTTACCATAGAAGAGCCTTTGTACCCTCAAGATCTTGGTCAACATGATGTCGTACCAAAAGGAGACTATGAATGAGTGCAAGCTCATAATCAATGGATGCGTTAGGAACATGAGACTATGTTGGTAAAGTGTCTTGTGACTACCCAAGAGAGAACTTAACTAGCCCACAAGCTCAAAAGGTTCAAGGGAGAAACATCAGGGGTTGTAAAGAAGAGATCAATGGCTAAAGACACTTTTGTTTCTATTGAAGATCACCAGAAAGTTGTTGCTGAGGTTGAAAAGAAGTTCAAATAGAAGTTTCGGGATTATGAGACCCTCAAATCATCCAAAGATAAAATAAAGAAGAGGTACAAGGCCAAGGTTGAAGAATTGGAGAAGAAAATTCAATCCAAAGATGTCCAGTTTGAAGATGGAAATACCCAAAGGCTTACAGTAGAGACTTTGCTCAAGGGGAAGTATCATTCAACTAGAAAAACTTATAGAAGTGATTGTAAAGCTCAAAACTCAACTGGAAGAGCAAGACAAGGTGCCTCTACCAGACCAACAAGCATAGTGTGCAGGACATGGTCGTTCAATGGTAACACTTTGGGACAAGGATTTTTGAGCTATCTGGAGTTGGATGTAGAATTGTTGTTTTTTCTCTTTCTCCGAAGATTACCATCAGAGTTGTTGATTGGGTCTCTCATTTGTTATTGTAATACTTTTGGTACTGATGTTTGAACTACTTGCACTCCTTCTTGTTCTATTTTAATGAGAATTTGACTTATTGATGTTCACTACCTTGTCTCTTACTCTTTCCTAAAAACTTAAATCAAAGCTCTAGGACCCTGGAAATATTTAAACATGTAATTGCATGAATTACATGCACCCATTCATATATATATATATATATATATATATATATATATATATATATATATATATATATATATATATATATATATATATATATATATATATATATATATATATATATATATATATATATATATATATATATATATATATATATATATATATATATATATATATATATATATATATATATATATATATATATATATATATATATATATATATCATGCATACTAGGTTTTCCAGCCGGTCTTTTTATCTTGGTTCTGCTTTTATTTAGAAAAGATTGCAAATTCGAAGTTTCACCCTTATCCCACAAGGACTAATCAAAATCAACAAATGGTGCAAGTTCAAGCTGATTTGGCAGCATTGAAGGTTCAGATGGAGACACAGATGGTAGAGTTTATGGAAGTAATTACCAACATGAATTGTGGCCAATAGGAGTTGATGGCTCTTATTGAGAGGCCTCGTAATAAATAGGAGCATTTTGAGAATATGTATGAAGACATCTTTGTGGGACAGCCATGTACTGTTACTGCTTTGAACGATAGTGGATTGAATGTTAGTGGTTATGCTTGTAATCAGGGTTTACATGTCAACCATGGTCGGTTTCCACCACCACCACCACTACCTGAGACACATTTCATTAATGGTGAGATGTTGGGACATCCAAATGTCAGAAGGAATCCTCGGGTACACGATCTAGAGATGGATCAGAATAAGGACTTGTATTCTATGCATAACAGCGAAACAAGTTTTCCTGCAAAAGGTCAGAAGTATTGTATGCTAGAGGAAAGATTTAAGGTTGTTAAAGGACAAAGGGTGTCGAGAATAGACATTGCAGACCTAAGGTTGGTTCCAGGGGTGAGGGTTCTACCAGAGTTTAAGGTCCCCATTTTTTACAAGTACACTAGTACTATATTCCCGAAGACCCTTGTAAAATCTTACTACCGTAAGATGTTTGTGCGTTATGAATATGAAGGGTTGTTAATGCATTTCTTTCAAGATATCCTAATTAGGTTATTTTTGGAATGGTACATGCAACTCGAGAGGACTAATATCAGAAGTTGGAGAGATATGGTTGAAGCATTTCTGAAACATTATCAATACAATATTGACATGGCACATAATAGAACTCAGCTGCAAAATTTGACTCAGGGACCTAATGAGACCTTTAAAGAGTATGCCAAGAAATGGCATGAAATTACTGTAAGGGTTTGGTCGCCGATGATGGAAAGGGAAATTATTGATATGTTCACCAATACTCTTCAGGGACATTACTATGTGGCTCGCAACACATTCACTAATTTTTCTAAGATGGTTATGTATGGAGAACATATTGAGAGTGGTTTGAAGACACGTAAGATTTAGTCTGCTAGTATCATAGTTGCACAAGTGGGAACGGTAAGAAACCATTCAGTGGTTATCCTAGGAAGAAAGAAGGGGAAACAAATGTTGTTTATTCTCAAAGAGGCCGAGGAAGAGCCCATCAACAATTAAAAGGTGTAACTATACATGCTGCTCAACAACAACAACAACAACATCCTCAATACCAGAGATAGCAGAATTCTCCTCAACAAATCTGAGAAACATGTCGTCTCCTCCTAAGAGACTCCCTGCAAATTATGATGCCAACGCCCGATGCGAGTTTCACTCTGGTGGTGTAGGCCACAATGCGGAAAATAGTATGGAATTAAAGTATAAAGTACAAGATTTGTTGGACTCAAAAGCTATTCAGTTCACTCCATACCAAGGTCTCAATGTCCTTCAGAACCCAATGTCGACCCATCCAGGGGAAAATGTTAATGTTATTATGGAAGATATGGAAAGTTTGAATTTGATTATGGATGTGAATTTGGTAACAACTCCATTACCATATGTTAAGGAGTATCTAATCAAAAGAGGTATTTTTTATGGAATGATCCAATGGTATTTTTTTATCATTTTTGGTTCAGTTTACTCATTTATTTTAATTTTAAAAATATTTTCTGACTTTAAAAAATTACAAAAAAATTTATAAAATTGTTTTAGTTTATTTCTGATTTTTCTATGGTCTTACTTTTTATTTTCTGATTAATTTGAATATAGTTGATATTTTTCTCTTTTATTTCTATTTTAAAACATTTTAAAACTTTTTTTAATGTATATACTAAAATTCAATATTATTTTGTGATTATTTTATGGCGGATCTTGGGTTGAATTTTTGATTATGAACTTTGTTAACATCATTGGATCTATGGTGTTGAGTTTAACTCCATAAAAATTGATGAATGATTTTAATAATAGTTTAATTGAAATTTAATTCAAATGTGGTTTGTATGTTCTTTCCCATCCCTCTTCATCTTATCCCTTTCTTATTGCACTAAGTTTTATTGGAGCATGATCTCTATATCGTGTCTCAAAATAAATGGTGCATAGATTGCTATTGACCAGCCTCAAAATAGGTGCGACTTCTACATAAGTCCACTTATGATTGCTTAACATAGCGCTAAATTTTTTCCCGATTCGAATAAATGATCATTCATGGCCCAAACCTATGTTTGCAAGCCCAAGTATATTAATTTGATCTCTTTGATCCAATAACCTTTTGAATCATTGTGTGGAGGATTTGGTTCTACCAATCCTCTAATGGATCTACAACACTTTTGGTCAACGCGGATCACTTAAACATCATTGATCATTAAATGGTACTTTTGAGGATTCCAAATGGATGATATACTTGACAAAAAGAAAATGCAACTTTTTATATGGAGGCTTTGGTTATACCAATCCTCTAATGAGTTCGAAATTCAAGTTTCAAGATGGTCATCCAACTAACCACTAATTATTAAATTGTTTTACTTTATGCCTTTTATTTTTTATGCCTTATGTACCATTTACTTTAAGCATTACATTTGATGTCATTTTTATTTTGCTCACTTGAGCTTTTTCTTTTCTCTTCTAAGACACCTAATAATTAACATGAACCATAAAAAACCCTTTAATGATACTTGGACTATTTGGAAACTATCATTGGCATTATGAAGCATTGGAATTCTTGGACTTAGGAATAGAAACCTTGGCCTATGTTGGTCACCTTGTGACCTTGATGGATATTTTGTTTGGAGTTCTTGAGGTTTACCTCAAGACATTGGGTTGTTTGTTTGTTTTATGTGCAGGTTATTGTGATCACATACTTTGTTTGTAATTTGGAATTCACCTGTATACATGTGTTACTCTGCCCAATTTTTGTGAAGACTTAATACACTTGAAGTTTGGTTCGTTCAATAGGTCTAGTATCTTTGCTTGCTTGGTTTCAATCCAAAGAATGGGAATTCTATATTGGCTCAAAATGTGAAGTATTGGCTTCTTGTTGGTTAGATGGTTCTTATCCCTAGCTTTTACCTTATGCTTTAGGATAGTCTCTTTTTCTCCTCCCATCTTCTTTAATTTCAAAAATCTTCTCTCTCCTGTTGAAAACTCTTCTTTTTTTTTTAAACTTGAACCACTTTCATAGTAAATATGGACTTAGGTCCATGCATTTTCAAAACCTTTTCATAAATAAACTTCAATCAACTTAATAATACCTTGACATTTTTTGTGAGAAGACTAAAAGTCAATCAATCTCATTTCAAACTATTTTTCCACTTTGGCTTTTTATTTTAAAACTTTCTCAAAAGATTAGACTCTTGTCAATCCTTGTTGTGATGCAAACAACTATACTTCTACAATATGTAGTGAAGAGAGATATTTTCCACTTGGGTGTTGAGTGAGGCATTGCTGATTTTAAAATCCAAGCCATATCCTCCACTTTGAGATGATTTAAATTCTCCTTTCTCATGATTGTGGGTAGTAAGTATATTTTCCCACACGGACAATGATGATGGTGTCTTATCTTATAAAATCAATTAACATACATATCTTTTAAAATATTTTAAAATAGGAACTATGTGTACCCTGATCCCCTATTACATGAAAGGTCTTACGTAGGAACTAAAGGTTCGCAACCGCGGCGGGTGCAAAAACCATAAAAATATATTTCTTTTCTCACCTCCACCATCCATTTACATACAACATTTTATAGCCAAAATATGCAGATTTACAAAGAGGTTCCTACAGAGTACCGTAGATGTTTAGGGTGCTAATACCTTCCCTTTGCATAACCAACCCCCTTACCTTAAATCTTTCCCCCTCTTTTTGGGTTACTCGCTCTTTTCCCGTTCCTTTGGAAATAATAAAGCATGGTGGTGATTTTTATTTTGATCTGTATAAGTCTAGTCAATCCAATGGCTTAGTATTAAACATTTCTACCGCTACAGCAACCATGTACTGTTGCTGCCCTGAAAGACAACGGATTGAATGTTAATGGTTATGCTTGTAATTAGGGTCTACATGTCAACCATGGTCGGTTTCCACCACCACCACTACCTGAGACACATTTCATTATTGGTGAGATGTTGGGACATCCACATGTCAGAAGGAATCCTCGGGTGCAGGATTTAGAGATGGATCATAATAATGACTTGAATTCTATGCATAACAGAGAAACGAGTTTTCCTACAAAAGGTCAAAAGTATTGTATGATAGAGAAAATATTAAAGGTTGTTGAAGGACAAAGGGTGTCAAGAATAGACATTACAGACCTGGGGCTGGTGCCAGGGGTGAGGGTTCTACTAAAGTTTAAGATCCCCGTTTTTTACAAGTACACTAGTACTATATGTTAAATCTTACTACCGTAAGATGTCTGTGCATTATGAAGATGATGGGTTATTAATGCATTTCTTTCAAGATAGCCAGTCTGGGGAATCGTTGTAATGGTACATGCAACTCGAGAGGACTAATATCAGATGTTGGAGAGATATGGTTGAAGCATTTGTGAAACATTATCAATACAATATTGACATGGAACCGAATAGGACTCAGCTGCGAAATTTGACTCAGGGACCTAATGAGTCCTTTAAGGAGTATGCCCAGAAATGCCATGAAATTGCTGCAAGGGTTTGGCCTCCGATGATGGAAAGGGAAATTATTGATATGTTCACCAGTACTCTTCAGGGATATTACTATATGGCTTGTAGCACATCCGCTAGTTTCTTTAAGATGGTTATGTATGGATAACATATTGAGAGTGGTTTGAAGACACATAAGATTTAGTCTGCTAGTATCGGTAGTTCCACAAGTGAGAACGGTAAGAAAACATTCAGTGGTTATCCAAGGAAGAAAGGTGGGGAAAAAGGTTGTTTATTCTCAAAGAGACCGAGGAAGAGCCCAACAACATTTAAATGGTGTAACTATACATGCTGCTCAACCATAACAACAACAACATCCTCAATACTAGAGGTAGCAAAATTCTCCTCGAGAACTTAGGCCTGAAAGGAAGTTTTACCCATTTCCAATGTCATACTCTCAACTACTCTAGTGTATGCTTGAACTCAAATTAGTTAATCTGAGAAACATGTCGCCTCCTCCTGAGAGACTCCCTACAAATTATGATGCCAGCGCCCGATGCGAGTTTCACTTTGGTGGTGTAGGCCACAATGTGGAAAATTGTATGGAATCAAAGTATAAAGTACAAGATTTGTTGGACTCAAAAGCTATTCAGTTTACTCCATACCAAGGTCTCAGTGTCCTTCAGAACCTAATGTCGACCCATGTAGGGGAAATGTTAATGTTATTGTGGAAGATATGGAAAGTTTGAATTTGATTATGGACGTGAATTTGGGAACAACTCCATTACCATTTATTAAGGAGTATCTAATCAAAAGAGGTGTTTATCTAGGTTGTTCTCCAGATTGTTGTGTTTGCCAAGTTCAACTAGAAGGTTGTGATGATCTAAAAGCAGGAATTCTGAAGTTGATTAGCGACGGTGATCTTCATTTTGACAAGATTGTTAGAAATAAAGAGGTTGAAGAGAAGGATATTTCTATGATTTCTGTCCATTTTACTCCAACAAATATTCCAGTACCGGCTAGTCCATTTCCATTAACAATTACCTTGCCTTGTCTTGTTCCCTACTCCAGTGAAAAAGTTGTGCCATGGAACTACGGAGAAGATGTTCTTATTATGGGGTGAGGCAAGAAGAAGGATCTTCCTATGAGAAGCAATCAGTGGGTGATAATTTGAGTATTGACAATTTTGCTAGCATTAGTGGAATGACAAGAAGCCACATAGTTTTCTCACCACAAAGTGCTCAAGATAATGATGATGCCTTGGCAAAAGTTAAGGGTAAACAGGTGGTGGTGGATAACCAAAAGCCTGTATGAATACTGCAGCTCACACTCCTAGTTCGGATATGACTAAATACGTAGAAGAAGTAATGAGGTATATCAAGAATAGAGACTACCATATCATTGATAAACTGAGTCAGACCCCTGTCCAAAATCTCCATTTTATCTTTGCTTCGAGATTCTGAGGTACATCGCAATGCTTTAATGAAGTTGTTGAGTATAACTTTCGTCCCTCAAGATATCTCTGGTAATCAATTCAAAGGTGTTTATGCTAGAATTACCGCCAGTAATGGCCTGGGCATTGCAAAATTTGATTTCCCTCTTGAAGGAAGAAATCATAACAAGGAGTTACATATTTCTATAGAATGTAAAGGAACTACTCTCTCTCGTGTGCTGATAGATAAAGGGTCATCTTTGAATGTACTTCCCAAGTCAGCATTGATGAATATTGATTATTCAGGTGTTGAATTGCACCCAAGTGACTTGGTAGATAAGGCTTTTGATGGATCTTGATGATCGATTTTTAGTGAGGTGAATTTACCTATTCAAATTGGACCCTATATTTTCACAGCTACATTTTTTGTGATGGATATACACCCCACATATTTTTGTTTGTTGGAACATCCTTGGATACACAAAAAAGGGGCACTGACTTCCACTCTTCATCAGAAGATTAAGTTCCCTGTGAATGGCAAGACGATAAATGTTTGTGGTGAGGAAGAGTATCTAGTGAGCCATTTGACTTTGTTTTGGTATGTTGAGTTTTAGGGAGAGGTTATGAGACTCTTTTCCAGGCTTTTAAAGTTGTGCAGATGATTAAGACTCCTTGCTCCGAGGAGAGGAAGAAGCCTTAGACGTTAATGGAATCTTTGAAAGATTCTAGAGCAATGGTTGAACCCGATTACCCGAAGGTTGAGGTCCTGTGTTGGATGTTAATCCAAAGTTTAACAAGTTTGGTTTGGGTTTTTGTCCTTGTTAAAAAAGGGATAGCTCCCAGAGCTCCAAATTTGTTAACTCCTGTGAAGTTTTCAAGTGCGGGTATCCTTAGGAATGGTCAACTTAATGTTGTTGGTGACGACGATGGTGATTATGATATTGGTAACAGGATTGTTCCGAGTGTTGCAGATGTAGAACTTAACAACTAGACTTATGATGATGCCATTCAAGTCACGCTTGCCCTAGAGTAATTTTTATTTGTTTCTTTATCGTGCAATAATTCATGCACTCTGTCCAACTCGTAGTGAATTATTTGTAGGGCCACCATGTTTTCATTTCCAATTTTTATCTTTAAATAAAGAAAGTATTTTGCATTTAAATATTTTGTTCCCTGTCTTTCAAATTTTTTTAATTCAGTAAAAAAATGGAAATGTTTTTATTCTTTTTTTCTTTTATCACTCACTTTCTAAAAGAAACATAAAAACACCAATCATGCAGATTCAATCCCACTATCATCACAAATCCTTTCGATAAAGATTTTTCCATCGCCCATTATGACTTTGATAATCCAATCTACAAAGCTAAAGAAAAAGGTGAGGAAGATTGTGAACTCCCTTGAGAGTTAGAAATATTATTGAGGCAAGAAGAAAGGGTCATCTAGCTGCATCAAGAGTCGATCGAGGTTGTGAATCTGGGATTTGAGGATGATGTGAAAGAGGTCAAGATGGGGGTTGCTCTAGAAGACAATTTAAAGCAGAGACTGGTTGAAATGCTGCGTCAGTATGCTGATATCTTTGCTTGGTCTTACAAAGATATGCTCGAGTTGGATACCGATATTGTGGTACATAAGTTGCATTTAAAGGAAGAATGTCCTCTGGTTAAACAGAATCTTCGAAGAACTCATCTGGAGATGTCTAAGAATATTTAGGAGGAAGTACAAAAACAACATGATGCAGGATTCCTGAATGTGATTTTCAATCCCCCGTGGATTGTGAACATCGTGCCATTGCCCATGAAATACGGAAAGGTTAGAATGTGTGTTGACTATAGGGAATTTAACAGAGCATGCCCTAAAGATGACTTCCCATATTGATGTTTTTATTGACAACACATATCATGCTAAATTTTTCTCGTTCATGGATGGTTTTTTTGGTTACAATCAGATCAAGATGGTTCTAGAAGACATGGTGAACACAACTTTTATTACTACATGTGGGCAATGTATCAGCATGCAATGGTGACTCTTTTCCATGATATCATTCATAAAGAGATCGAAGTGTATGTTAATGACATAATTGTGAAATCTCATACAAAAGAAGAGCTTCTTGTTCTCCTACAAAATTTGTTTAAAAGACTGAAGAAATTCAGATTGAAGTTGAATCCTAATAAATGCACCTTCGGGATGAGATCGGGAAAATTACAGGACTTTATTGTAAGTGAAAGAGGTATCGATGTTTATCCTGTCAAAGTAAAATAAATACAAGAAATGCCTGAATCGAGAATAGAAAAAGAAGTATATGGTTTCTTGGGGAGATTGACCTACATTTCTAGATTTATATCTCAAGTCACAGCCACGTGTGAACCTATATTCAAATTGTTAAGAAAAGATCAAATGGTCAGGTGGAATGAAAATTGTCAAAAAGCATTTGATAGAATAAAAGAGTATCTGTAGGAACCCCCGATCCTCATGCCTCTAGTGGAAGGAAAGCCTTTAATCATGTATTTGACAATACTTGAGATTTACATGGGTTGTGTACTCAGTCGACATGACGAGGCAGGAAAGAAAGAACAAGCGGTTTACTATTTGAGCAAGAAATTCACAAAATGTGTGTTGAGTTATTCTTTTGCTTGAGAAAACTCGTTGTGCATTGGCATGTGCTGCTAAGCGCTTGAGGCAGTATATGTTGACACATACCACTTACTTGATATCCAAAATGGACTTATTAATTACGTCTTTGAGAAGCCAGCTCTCACAAGAAGAGTAACCTGATGGAAAATTATTTTGATTGAATATGATATCCAGTATACTATGCAAAAACCCATGAAAGGTAGTGTATTAGCAGATTATCTTGTTCATCAACCCATGGATGATTATCAACCAATGAGATTTGAATTCCCAGATGAAGATATCATGTATATCAGGGATTGTTACATCTCTGGCCTAGAAGAAGGACCCGTACCAAGATCATGATGGACGATGGTGTTCGATTGTGCCTCAAATGCTCTAGGAAATAGTGTTGGAGCTGTTATTACTTCCCCGACACATGTTCGTATTCTGTTTACTGCCCAAATTTGTTTTGATTGCACCAATAATATGGCAAAATATGAAGATTGTATCTGTGGAATTGAAGTTGTGGATGATTTAAGAATCAAGTTCTTGAAAGTTTATGGAGATTCAGCTCTCTTGATAAGCCAGATTAATACAGATTGGTAGACTCGTCATCCAAATATGATTCCTTATAGAGGACATGTTATGAAGTTGATCCATACTTCCAAGAGATCATGTTTGAGCATATCTCAAGGTAAGAGAATAATCTTGCTGATGGGTTTAATCTGTAACGTATAGCCTAAATGTAGTACTGCAAGTGTACAGCCTATCGAAGTAATATATAAGATTATCGAACTACAGAGACCAATTGTCAATCTATCAACTCTATTGCTAAGGTGCTTATCTAAGGCGAACAAGAATATTGATGTGAGTGCAGTGCACAAAGTAAATGAGCGAGGTAAATAACAGTTTAGAAGACAGGTTGGAATGTAAATCATGTAATCAGATATTGGTCCGGTCATGCGTAGATGAACCTACTTATGGGGCAGTATTTTCTATTGATAGCAAAGAATCAATTTAACGGGAACTTGTAGCTTTTGACTACTAAGAACCGAGTTTACTCTTTAAATTAAATTCCTTTATTGTCACATATAAAGGGTGCCTTCCGCGTTAAAGAGGTAAACCTATTTTTAAGAAATTGATAGTTTTGACTTAACAGAAAAGTGATTTTACTTGGAAAGATTAACTTAAAGAGACTTTTGGCTTTTGACCAAGAGTCAGATTTCAAACCTACAAACGCGTCCAAAAAATAGTTTCAAAATCGTTTTCTGAAAAGGTCAATGATTCCTATTTAACTAAGCAACGGCTTTCGCTCTTTTCGTTTGGTTAAATAATAATCAAGTCGTATCATTAGTTTGGACGGCTTTCGATCTTACCCAATAAACATTTATAATTGACTTAAGTTAGAAGCAAAACATCCCCAAAGTATTCTCACTAGCATGATAATTGGAACACGACCATGATGACAATCATTACATCCTAACCTTTATAGTTTAGCCAGACATAATAAGTGCGAGTCTATAAAACGTGTAGACTATGGTAAGAGCATTTAAAGTCTATAAAACGTGTAGACTATGGTAAGAGAATTTAAATTCTATAAAACGTGTAGACTATGGTAAGAGCATTTAAAGTCTATAAAACGTGTAGACTATGGTAAGAGCAATTAAATAAAGAAATGCAATAAAATAGAACCTTGCTCCAGTCGGAGACTTGAATCTGATACAAATCTACGGAAAGGTAAGGCTGGTATGATGAACTTCAACCAAAGTGCTCCAAGACTCGATTACAACTCAATCTACACCGCAATAACTTCCCGATGTGAAGAGATTATCACTTTACAGAAACTGATAGTATATGGCTTAAGATTGTACTAAGCTTGGATGAAACTAAAGAATGAAAATCGAAAACTATATATAGAGGATCCTTGAGGTGCGTAAGGACCAGCATGCCCCTTAACTTCTTTTGAGCGGGAAGCTTGTTGTGAAGGCCGCGGGCGCGGTGGGGGTGGCCGCGGGCGTGGTGGCAGGAACTGCCACATCATGGGAACGTGGCAGTTGATCTCTGGGTGAAAGTGGGCCACGTCATCGCGTTCCCTGTAGCCAGCGCGGTGCTGAACGCCATAAGTGCAAAATGTCTTGAAAAACCCTAATTTCTGGGTGTTTTGGCTCGTTTCTTCACAGAAGACTCTGAAATGACAAGAATCCTGAAAACGAAGGAAAAAGGAACATAATACGAGAAAATGATAATAAAAACTAAGGAAAACATGTGATATTTGAGTCAGAAACATAGTGCGATTCAGTGCGATCAAATCCTCCCACGCTTAGACCTTTGCTTGTCCTCAAGCAACAACTCTTAGAAGTAGATGAAAGAAAATTATGGTGTATACAGGTTTTAGGCAAAGAGGGCTTCTAAGTCCGAGTAAGGGTGTGTTGTCAGGCACTAACTATCTGAATCAAGGGTATCGTAATTACACTACTCGCAGAAATGCGGACATAAACCTCATAAGTATACAGATCGATCCTAATATCCTTACTATGCTAAGACTCCCTTTTTTTACGAGGTCCTTTTTCATTCAGGCGCAATCACATTAAGCCCGTTATCCGTACATACTCATGGTGTAGTGACCGGTTAGTGACTCTGATCTCAAGTGATGGGATTCTGGTACAAGAGTTGGTTTAATCCCTTTTTATTTTACGCATTTGCAGTTGCGGGGGATCGGACCGTAGTCCGCCCTACCAAGTCCAGCACCAGATACCTCTGAACCAACTACAACGGATATGCCTTATATATTTTTTTCTTTGCTTTTGTTAGTGCTTACAACTTTCTTGAGTTGAGTAATCTTTGTGAGGATCACCCAACTCGTAGTCGTATTCATACTTTATTTTATAACTTTTAAGGCAAAATAGAGATCATCCACTTATATTCATCGATCCCACACTTAGAGCATGCTTAGGCCGGAGCTGACTGCTAAGATAAACTACTTGAAGACCTATTTGTACAGTTTTATTCAAAATCATAGCATATTGGGGAGAAAGGATCTAATCTAAATGTTCAAAAAGGCTTACGGTGTAAAAGCGATAACGAATTTTTCAAAAAGTGAGTGTCCAAAAAATAGACCCTATCTAGGACCTGTCTCATAGCCCAAATCCTTAAAAACAACCATAAATCTTTGAAAAAGAAAAATTTTGTAAGGCTAAAAGGTGGGGGAAATGAAAGGGTACACTACGCAGAAAGACTCGCCTATCACATGCATTTTATTAACTACGAATATAACATACCTAAAAGGAAAAATGCGGAAGGGAAATAAAAGCAGGAAAAACGGAAATAAAAGCGATAAATGCTCCTCCCACACTTAAATCAGACATTGTCCTCAATGTTCCAAAATAAGGTAGGAGGAGGTACCTGAAAACACTAGTGGGGGCCACTAGGACCTTCACCATCCTGGTTGGTACGACCGGAACGGCGGCTACGGCTGCGACGACGGCTATCTCGGTCCAAAACAAGCTGCTCCAATCTCTCTGACAAGGCGGCATTTGCCGCTTGTAGCTCTTGGGTCCTACCAATGAGGGTGCCTTGGGTTGCCTCCATCAATTGGAAGTGACGAGCGTATGTGGTCTGGTGTAGGTGCTGTTCTCTCTGGAAAGCCAGCTGACTTTCCATAATAGTGCGCAGAGAGCTAGCATTTTGTTCTTGGGATGCTTGCATGAAGGCCATGTTATCGGCCGCCTGTTGCTGCAAGGTAGCAAGGAGGGTGTCCCTCTGGGCCTCTCGGGCCATATGCTCACGCCACATGTCCTCAGTGACATGGAAACTAGGAGTTGTACCTGCATGTGGGTTAAAAGTAGATGGTGTCGTGTGTGGTGGTGAAAAATGGGGTGGTTCCTCTGTTTGGAAATCGTACTCATCATCAGTGTTGTTACCCTCGTTTAAAGGTAGATTTGGGGGCAACGGACCAATAAAAGCAGGAGCGTTGAGATCGTAGGTCCAGTTACGCTCAAATCTAATATCAGTACGACGGGTGCAAGGAATAACAACACTGGGTATAGCAGCACCTCCAACCATGAGGAAGTAACCACCTTCCTTCCTCGTCTTGCATAAACGCATATCCCTGAAAAATTTAAGATTTGCAATACGAGGAGGAAGTGGCTCAAGGGTGGCAAGTTCCGTATCCAATCCTATGGCACAGGCAATAGTAGTAATCAGTCCACCAAAGGAAATCGGCCCACCTTTTCTTAAAACATGGTGCATGTGGGCAATCATGAATGGGACGGGATTAACTTTGGTGTCTGTGAGGCAGCTCTGCATGATAATTAATTCTTTAGCATTCACCTTGTTTGGGTTTTCCCGAGCAAAGATGGTGGATGCTAAAAGAAATCTAAAGACACGAAGGGCAGGATTGTGGATGTGAGAAGCAAGTAGGCCATCAAAAGATGTTGCATTTTGTTTAGTAATTCTGGCCCAAAATGCTTCAAATGCCCAATCCGTGTCTAAAGGTGCTTCACAAATGGCACCATCCCCATAAGTCAATCCTAACATGGCGGCTAGACCGTCAGTGGAGTAGTCATATTCAACATTAAACATTCTAAATTTGACTCCACCTACGGTGCTAGCAGTATTAGGAGAGACGTTATAAATTAAAGAACTTAAAAATTCGAACGTCAGCCTAGGGTAGGTTGGTGCTTGAGTAGAAAAAATATCATGCATGCCTATTTTGTCGAGAAGGAAGAATACACTATGGTATATACCTAATGAATATAGACAGTTTTCATCGATATACCTGGTAGAGTGTATTGGTGTTGTCAGCAATTTCTCAAGCCGCTTTAGTTGCCTTTCTCCGGCTTGGCCACCACGCAAAATGTAACCGTGATACTCCATAGGATTTTCTTGTGGATGAATAAAGAGAAGGAATGGGAGGTAGAAGTAATGAAGGTGTGAGGAAGAAAATAAAATAGTGGGGGTATTTATAGGTAGGGAAGAAAAAATGGTGGTTGTAAATATTTAAGATGGGAATAATGGGAATAAATGTAGTGGGGTTGGTATGGGTAATAAAGGAAGTTATGGTGGGTTAAAAATGGAAGAAAATGGGATTGGAAATGGAAAAAGTGGTAAAATGGGGGGAAAAACGAGCAACTAGCCGTTAGGTGACCGTTGCGTCACCGCGGGCGCGGCAGGGCTTACCGCAGGCGCGGTGAGGTCGAGGCAAGTTGGGCCGGTCTGGCTTCCTTTCCATTGGGCTTTTCCTTCCTTGCCATTAGCTTCAATTTTTGGAGGTGTACCTATTTTTCTTATGAATGTGCATATATGTATGTGAATACATATATACATGTATATTTATTTATTTTTATATTAAAATTATGGTGACCAGAAAAACAAAAACATTAGTAAATAAATGAAACACATGCATATATATATATATATAGGTACGGACATCGGGTCACCAAAATAATTATTAATAATGCAGGAAATAGATAATGCAAATAAAAAATGAGTCTGAAAAGGAAATCAACATAATACTAATAATACTGGAACTAGATATCTTGTGAACAATACAGATCTATTGCCAACCGGTAGGATGCTCTGCAGGAGTGTCTGGGCCACGCAGCTCAGTCAGCTGGCGTCGAATCTCTGCCACCTCGTGAGCTAATTCATCTAACTCACCAGCAAAGGTAACATCATTCACTTCCAACTGTAAATGAAGGTCAGCCACCTCATTGCGGAGAGTGGTTATCTCAGTGCGCATAACAGTCAACAGAGTGCGAATATCAGGTTCCTGATAGCTGAGGTTATTAGTAAGAACAGTAGTGTGTGTAACCTCGGGTCGGGATGTGTGATCTGGAGTGGAGTCCTCGGGAGCAGGAGTGTAGTCTTGAGTGGGATCTTCGGAAGCAGGGGTGTATTCCGGAGTGAGATCTTCGGAAACAGGAGTGTATTCTGGAGTGTACTCTGATATCTCACCCCAACCTTCTACAGAATAGTTCCAATTAGCAAGGTTGGAAACACAAGTCATCTGAGGGTCTGGCATTGTGAAGGTGTAAACTATATGGTCATCGATGAGCAATCTGTACCGATATGGGTGGAAAGAGGCCCTCCTCATGAGCCCACGATCCATGCAAAAGTCTAAATCCAGAAAAGTATATCCACAGTATGGGGTCAGCTGTGCTATCATACTGTCCAAACCCAAAGCAGAAGCTATCTGTGTCACATTCCCTCCGGAATGAATGAGCCCTACAGCGGATCGAGCAGTCTGCTCGAGACTCTCTATCAGAAAACCTCCACTAGCTATAGGTCTGGACTGACTGGCACAGTATAGGAAAAGGATCTCCTCAGCGGTGACTAAGTGGTCACAGTAACTCCTCCCAAAGAAAGTGTGGCAGAGGATCATCTCGAAGTATCGGAAAGTCGGGTTATGGATCTTCCTGGACAGCTGGGTAGAGGGGTCAAGGCTGGCTCTATCAGTAATGTCCTGCCAAAATTTATCAATATCTCTGTCCATATAGTAACTCAATGGAAACTCAGTGATAGCGGTCGGTCCAGTTTGGAAACCAAGCAAATCCCCAAATTCTTTGGTAGTCAGGGTATACTCGGTACCAAACAATCTGAAACTTAGGCATCCTCGCTCATCTCCTTCACCCACTCGTGGGTTATAATCCATAGAACTAAGAAACTCCAGAGTAAGGTTCCTGTAGGTTTTGTGGACATCATCAGCATAAGAATCCCAGCCAAGTTGGTTGCATAGATACCTAATACTTGGCTCAATCCCGAGTGCCTCCATGCAGCTCTGATCGGGGTACCTAGTGGGTACCATAGGTCTAGCAGATAAGGTAGCAAATCGGGCTTTTTGTGCTTCATCTCTGAAAATCACAACCATACCATCGGGGTAATGCATCCTGAAAATATAAACACAAGAAATTAGTCCAGATAAAATATATAAATTACTAAAATAAAATAAAATAAAATTAAGAATAAACCATGGGTTGCCTCCCATGCAGCGCTTGTTTAACGTCTTTAGCTTGACGATTAGATCTTACTTTATGTGGGTATTGGTGGGTCTATAAGAATATGACTAGAGTAGTCAACAGGCAAATCGCCTCCTTTGTATAGCTTCAGTCTTTGTCCATTTACCACAAATGGAGCGCATGAATTGTTTTTGATTTCTACTGCTCCAGACTTTAGAACTTTTGATACTTCAAATGGACCTGTCCATCTTGAACGAAGCTTACCAGGAAAAAGTCGTAACCTTGAGTTAAATAGGAGAACAGGGTCACCAATGTTGAAATCTTTCTTGATGATTTTTTTATCATGCCACATCTTGGTTCTTTCCTTATATATGATGGCATTCTCATAGGCATTCAAGCGAAGCTCTTCCAGCTTGTGAATGTCCAAGATACATTTTTCTCCGGCTTTTAGGTAATCTAGATTCAAGGATTTAATGGCCCAATAGGCTTTATGTTCTAGTTCGAAGGGTAAATGACAGGACTTTCCATAAACCAATTGATAAGGAGTTGTTCCAATAGGGGTTTTATAAGCCGTTCTATAAGCCCATAAGGCGTCTTTAAGTTTTCCAGACCAGTCTTTTCTGGATAATGATACGGTTTTTTCTAGGATCTGCTTAATCTCCCTATTTGATACTTCTACTTGGCCACTTGTTTGCGGGTGATATGGTGATGCTACTCTATGTTTTACTCCGTATTTGCTTAGAAGCTTGTCAAATATCTTAGATATAAAATGCGATCCTCCATCACTTATGACTAACCTCGGGGTTCCAAACCTAGGAAAAATAATATTCTTAAACAGTTTGATAACTACCTTGGTATCATTTGTGGGTGATGCAACAGCTTCTATCCACTTTGAGACATAATCGACAGCTACTAGGATATACTTGTTACCCATTGAGGAAGGAAAAGGTCCCATGAAATCTATACCCCAGACATCAAATATTTCCACTTCTTGGATGTTACTTAAAGGCATTTCATCACGTCTTGAGATGTTCCCAGTGCATTGGCATCGGTCACATTTTGTAATGTAAGTGTGGACATCGCGCCATACAGTAGGCCAATAAAAACCTGCTTGAAATATTTTGGCGCATGTTTTAGATGTGCTTGCATGTCCACCATAAGGTGAAGCATGACAATGTTCAATGACGTTGCCTACTTCTTCTTCCGGCACACATCGTCTGAATATATCATCTATTCCTCTTTTGAATAGGAGGGGTTCATCCCAAAAGAAGTGTTTAACATCTCTAAAAAACTTCTTCTTCTGTTGGTAGCTTAAGTCAGGGGGTATGATATCAGCGGCTAGATAATTCACGATATCTGCGTACCATGGTATGTTGTTCATGGTTGAGATTTCCTCATAGGTCTCTTCTTCAGTTGAGTTTATGCCAACTATTAATCTTTCATAAGTGGAGTGATCGTCTATAGGTATAAGTTCAGGTTTAAGGTGTTCTAACCTAGAGAGATGATCGGCTACTAAGTTTTCGGCTCCTTTTTTATCCTTAATATCCAAGTCAAATTCTTGGAGTAAAAGTACCCATCTGAGCAATCTAGGCTTAGCATCTTTCTTACTTAACAAGTACCGGATTGCTGCATGATCTGTGTATACTATTATTTTTGCTCCCACCAAATAAGATCGAAATTTATCAATAGCAAAAACTACGGCTAGCAATTCCTTTTCTGTGGTTGTATAATTTAGCTGGGCAGCGTCTAGTGTTCTACTAGCGTAGTAAATTGCATGCAGTTTCTTGTCTTTTCTTTGCCCTAATACAGCTCCTATAGCGAAATCACTAGCATCGCACATGATTTCAAAGGGTTGTGTCCAATCAGGTGGTCTTATGATAGGTGCTGAAATAAGAGCTTGCTTTAAAACTTCAAAGGCCTCAAGACATTTTTGGTCGAATTCAAACTCGACATCCTTCATCAATAATGTGTCCCAAGACTATCCCGGCATGTCCTAGAAAACTTCTTATTTCCCTAACGGTCTTAGGTGGGTTTAAGTTTTCTATAACTTCTATCTTGGCCTTATCGACTTCTATACCTCTTTCAGAAATAATGTGTCCCAAGACTATCCCTTCATTTACCATAAAGTGGCACTTTTCCCAATTCAACACAAGGTTTACTTCCACACATCTTTTTAAGATTTTCTCTAAGTTCGAGAGGCAGTTTTTGAAATCAAACCCACACACTGAAAAATCGTCCATAAATACTTCCATAATTCCATCTAGGTAGTCTGCGAAAATTGACATCATACAACGTTGGAAAGTGGCAGGTGCGTTACAGAGTCCAAAGGGCATTCGTCTATAAGCGAATGTTCCATAAGGGCAGGTAAATGTGGTTTTTTCTTGGTCCTCTGGGTGAATAGGGATTTGGAAAAACCCCGAATACCCATCAAGATAGCAGAAACATGAGTGTCTTGCTAGACGTTCAAGCATCTGATCTATAAATGGGAGAGGGAAATGGTCTTTTCTCGTTGCCTTATTCAACTTTCTGTAATCAATACACATACGCCATCCTCCTTCTGTTCGTTTTGCCACATGCTCACCTTTCTCATTTTTCAGAACGATGATACCTCCTTTCTTGGGTACCACATGGACTGGGCTTACCCATTCACTATCCGAAATTTGGTATATGATACCAGCTTCTAATAACTTAAGAACTTCTTTCTTGACTACATCACTCATGATAGGGTTTATTCTTCTTTGATGTTCTCTTGAGGGTTTTGAATCTTCTTCTAGCATAATCCGATGCATGCATACGGATGGGCTTATACCTCTTAAATCTGAAACTTTATACCCTAAAGCTGAGGGATATTTTCGCAAGATATCTAAGAGTTGATTTGTTTCTATTTGGTTTAGAGCGGCGCTAATTATAACAGGTTTATTCATATCCTCATCCAAAAACTCATATCTTAGATTCTTGGGTAGTTCCTTAAGTTCTATAGTGGTTTTCTCAGTACGCGGCATAAGGTCAGGGGTAAGAGCTAAGCATTCGAAAAGGTTGTCGTCAATGTACGGTTCGATACTCTTAAATCCGTCATCCTCTAAAATAGGGGTTGATGGTAATTTGATTAAAAATTCGTTTTGTTCGAGCTCATTTACACATTCATCAATGACGTTGATGGCATAACACGCATCTCCTATCACTGGTGCCATTAGAAATTTTGATAAAATGAACTCAATCTTTTCATCTCCTACCTCGAAAGTCAGTTTCCCTTTCTTAACATCTATTATAGCTCCGGCGGTCGATAGGAAGGGTCTTCCTAAGAGGATTGGGATGTCTTCATCTTCTTTAATATCCATTACGACGAAGTCGGTCGGAATGTACAACTGACCAATTTTGACAGGTATGTCTTCTAAAATACCCATGGGATATTTGACAGATCTATCAGCTAGTTGTAAGGACATCTTAGTAGGTTGAAGTTCTCCTAATTTTAACCTCTTACAGACGGCCAGAGGCATCAGACTTACGCTTGCTCCTAGGTCTAAAAATGCTTTGTCTATCATATGGTTACCTAGGATGCAAGGGATAGAAAAACTTCCAGGGTCTTTATCTTTCTTGGCGAGCTTATTTTCGGATATAGAATGACATTCTAAAGGCTTGGGATCATCGAGTCTCCGTTTATTGGTCAAAATATCTTTCAAAAACTTAGCATATGATGGTATCTGGGTTATAGCTTCAGTAAAAGGAATCTCAACATGGAGTTTCTCTATTACCTTAATAAACTTTTGGTACTGGTTTTCTACTTTGGTGTTTTTAAGCCTCTGTGGGAACGGAATAGGTGGTTTATAAGGTTGTTGAGTGTTATTCCCTACTTCTGGTTTTGATTGCTTTTCTGGTTTCTCTGGTTCCTCTACCTGGTCTTTAGGCGTAGCATCTTCCATAGGTTTTTCTGATGTGCTTAAGTTAGGATTTCTAGGCCCTTCATAAGCAGTTCCACTTCTTAATGTGATAGAATTTGCTTGGCCTTTTGGATTTGGTTGAGTTTGTCCAGGAAATTGTCCTCCAGGTGCAACTTGTACAGAGGTGTTTTGTGCTACTTGGGAAATCTGAGTCTCAAGCATTTTGGTGTGGGTTATTATCTGGTCAAACTTGGTTTCCAGTTGAGTAACTAGTTCGTTCGTGTGAATGTGTTGGTTCATAAACTCCTTATTTTGCTGGGTTTGAGCCTGAATAAAGGTGTCCATGGTTTCTTTGAGGTTTGGTCTTGGGGGCACTATTTGCATAGGTTGGTTTTGTTTTTGCGTTTGGAATCCTTGAGGTCTCGAAGGTCCGGGATTTTGGATAGGTTTATTGTTTTTGTAAGAGAAATTCGGGTGGTTCCTCCATCCAGGATTGTAGGTATTCGAGAAAGGGTTCCCTTGGGTATAGTTAACTTGGTCTGAGCTAGATTCGTTCAAAAGGTTACAGTCAACGGTTTGATGTCCTTGAGTTCCACAGAGTTCGCATTCCGATTGGATTGCTGCTACTGTGGTTGGGTTTTGAGACATTTTCTCGACTCTCAAAGCTAGGGCGTCCATTTTGGCATTAATCATGTCCATGCAACTTACCTCATGCTTTCCTCCATGGCTCTCCTTTTTCTCTACTGTCGCTCGTTCTAATCCCCACTGGGCGTGGTTTTGGGCCATGTCCTCTATTAGGGCACAAGCGTCAGGGTAAGGTTTGTTCATCAACGCTCCGCCAGCGGCAGCGTCTATGGACATCTTTGTGTTGTAATGGAGTCCATTATAGAAGGTATGTATGATTAACCATTGCTCCAGGCCATGGTGCGGACAAGCTCTTAAAAGTTCTTTATATCTTTCCCAGGCATCAAAAAGTGATTCGCCTTGGTTTTGGGTGAAACAAGTGATCAGGTTCCTAAGAACAGCGGTCTTGCTTGGTGGAAAATACCTCGCAAGAAAAGCTCTCCTAAGGTCTTCCCAAGTTGTTATTGAGTTAGTTGGAAGGGCGTCTAACCAGTCGTGAGCTTTACCTCTAAGGGAAAAAGGAAATAGTCTTAAACGGATAGCTTCGGGTGTGGCTCCATTTGCCTTAAGGGTGTCAGCTAACTGGATAAATACCTTTAAATGTTGATTCGGATTCTCGGTAGCGAGACCAGCGAATTGGTTTTGTTGTACTAGTTGTAATAATGAGGGTTTTAGTTCAAAGTTGTTGGTAGTTATAGCAGGGTTTACTATACTAGAACTAGGTTCCTCGTTAGATGGTTGGGCGAATTCCTTGAGCGGTCTTTGGTTACGATCTTCTGCCATAGCTCTTCTTATCTTGCGTATAAAAAGACGGGCACGAGCGTAACGTTCAGGTTCTACTAAAGGATCTATTAGGTTACCGGTGATACGATTTCTATGCATCTACCGGCTAGAATAGCCTTAGTCTAAACGGGATAACAATAGGGTACGAAATTTGACGAAGTTGGTCCCCGGCAACGGCGCCAAAAACTTGATGGGTTTAATCTGTAACGTATAGCCTAATGTAGTACTGCAAGTGTACAGCCTATCGAAGTAATATATAAGATTATCGAACCACAAAGACCAATTGTCAATCTATCAACTCTATTGCTAAGGTGCTTATCTAAGGCGAACAAGAATATTGATGTGAGTGCAGTGCACAAAGTAAATGAGCCAGGTAAATAACAGTTTAGAAGACGGGTTGGAATGTAAATCATGTAATCAGATATTGGTCCGGTCATGCGTAGATGAACCTACTTATGGGGCAGTATTTTCTATTGATAGCAAAGAATCAATTTAACGGGAACTTGTAGCTTTTGACTACTAAGAACCGAGTTTACTCTTTAAATTAAATTCCTTTATTGTCACATATAAAGGGTGCCTTCCGCGTTAAAGAGGTAAACCTATTTTTAAGAAATTGATAGTTTTGACTTAACAGAAAAGTGATTTTACTTGGAAAGATTAACTTAAAGAGACTTTTGGCTTTTGACCAAGAGTCAGATTTCAAACCTACAAACGCGTCCGAAAAATAGTTTCAAAATCGTTTTCTAAAAAGGTCAATGATTCCTATTTAACCAATCAACGGCTTTCGCTCTTTTCGTTTGGTTAAATAATAATCAAGTCGTATCATTAGTTTGGACGGCTTTCGATCTTACCCAATAAACATTTATAATTGACTTAAGTTAGAAGCAAAACATCCCCAGAGTATTCTCACTAGCATGATAATTGGAACACGACCATGATGACAATCATTACATCCTAACCTTTATAGTTTAGCCAGACATAATAAGTGCGAGTCTATAAAACGTGTAGACTATGGTAAGAGCATTTAAAGTCTATAAAACGTGTAGACTATGGTAAGAGCATTTAAAGTCTATAAAACGTGTAGACTATGGTGAGAGCATTTAAAGTCTATAAAACGTGTAGACTATGGTAAGAGCAATTAAATAAAGAAATGCAATAAAATAGAACCTTGCTCCAGTCGGAGACTTGAATCTGATACAAATCTACGGAAAGGTAAGGATGGTATGATGAACTTCAACCAAAGTGCTCCAAGACTCGATTACAACTCAATCTACACCGCAATAACTCCCCGATGTGAAGAGATTATCACTTTACAGAAACTGATAGTATATGGCTTAAGATTGTACTAAGCTTGGATGAAACTAAAGAATGAAAATCGAAAACTATATATAGAGGATCCTTGAGGTGCGTAAGGACCAGCATGCCCCTTAACTTCTTTTGAGCGGGAAGCTTGTTGTGAAGGCCGCGGGCGCGGTGGCAGGAACTGCCACATCATGGGAACGTGGCAGTTGATCTCTGGGTGAAAGTGGGCCACGTCATCGCGTTCCCTGTAGCCAGCGCGGTGCTGAACGCCATAAGTGCAAAATGTCTTGAAAAACCCTAATTTCTGGGCGTTTTGGCTCGTTTCTTCACAGAAGACTCTGAAATGACAAGAATCCTGAAAACGAGGGAAAAAGGAACATAATATGAGAAAATGATAATAAAAACTAAGGAAAACATGTGATATTTGAGTCAGAAACATAGTGCGATTCAGTGCGATCACTTGCAGATGCCTTGGCTACTCTAGTATCCATGTTCAAAGTCAAGTGGGCTAATGAAGCCCCTTCAATCACTATCAGAAGGCTGGATGAGCCATCATTTTTCTTCGAAGTTGATGGAGAAGCGAATGATAAACCTTGGTTATAGGATATCAAAAGGTATCTTGAGACTCAAGAGTATCCCGAAGATGCATCTGTGATGGATAGGAAATTTTTGAGAAGGTTGTCAGCCAAGTTTTTTCTCAATGGTGGTGTGTTATACAAGAGAAATCTTGATACTACACTGCTCAGATGTGTGGATAAGAAAGAAGAAGCAAGGATCATGGAAGAGGTGAATGAGGGTTCCTTTGGGACTCATTCCAGTGGACATACCATGGCTAAGAAGATTTTAAGGGTTAATTACTATTGGTCCACCATGGAAAATGATTATTTCCAACATGCCAGAATCTGCTATAAGTGCCAAGTATATGCTGATAAAGTACATGTGATGCCTTGTGCTTTGAATGTCTTGACCTCTCCCTGGCCTTCTGCAATGTGGGGCATTGATATGATTGGAAAGATTGAGCCAACCGCTTCCAACGGACATCATTTTATTTTGGTTTCCATAGATTACTTCACCGAGTGGGTCGAAGCTTCGTCATAAGCAAATGTCACCAAGAAAGTGGTTGCTCAATTTATCAAGAATAACATTATTTGTCGTTATGGGTTTCCTGAAAAGATCATTACTAATAATAGATCTATTCTCAATAACAAAGTGATGAAAGAGTTGTGTGAGTCCTTCAAGATCAAGCATCAAAATTATTCTCCATATCGCCCAAAGATGAATGGCGTTGTTGAAGAAGCTAATAAGAACACTAAGAAGATTGTGCAAAAGATGGTGGTGACTTATAAGGATTGGCATGAAAAGTTGCCTTTCACTATACATGGCTACTGTAACTCAATGTGTACTTCGACTTGGGAACCCCGTTCTCACTTGTCTATGGTATGGAAGCAGTTTTGTCAATGGAAGACGAGATACCTTTGTTAAGGATTATGAAGGATGTAGAGCTTCACAAAGCTGAATGGATTCAGAATTGATTGGATAACTTGAACCTCATCGACGAGAATATATTAACAGTTATTTGTCATGGTCAGGTGTACCATTAGAGGATGAGAAGGGAAATTGACAAAAGGGTACGCCCTCAGATTGATAAGGCCGATGACCTCGTGTTGAAAAGGATAATTATTTCTCAAGGTGATCCCAGGGGCAAGTGGACTCCTAACTATTAAGGACCATTCATCGTAAAGAAGGTTTCCTCTGGTGGTGCCATGATGCTTACAACAATGGATGCTGAAGACTTCCCACTCCTTGTGAATGCAGACATAATAAAAAAACATCGCAAAAAAAAAGACCCGTTAAGTCGACGGCTTAAGCAAAAAAGGGGATCCTGACGAACCAAAAAATGATAAACAATAGGTTCAAGAAAAATTTAGGGATAAAAAAGAAGAAATGAAAAGCATGAAAAAAATAATAAGTCCCACTAAGTTGAAAAACCAAAAGGGCAGATTAGGAAAAAAATGGTATCCTGGTGGATTGAAAACCCAATAGGGCGATCCACGCAAAAGTTATGAATTTAAAAGCGAACGAATATGTCTTGCGTCAGATCTTTGATTTCATATGACTACTACAATTGGCAACCCCGAAGGGTAGGAATCAGTCCAATCATTTTCTTCAGAAAGAAAAGTGATGAGTAATTCGAGGTCATAAGAGTTATAGCAGAATCAGAACCCGATGGAAATCCGTTTTCACATTGCTATTCTTGTATTACCTTTTTTTTCTTTTGAAATTACCTCTTTCTAGTAATTGCTTCATGATGTACTTGCCTATTTACAGGCTGATTTACAATCAATAAAAAGTTTATTTTCATTCAAAAGCTCGCTCTTTAATTTTACTTTTACTATTTTGTTTGCAAAAAGTCGTCCAATTTTTTTATCAGAAAATTTGGAGGCTTTACATAACATGCTAAGAAACATTTGGGGGCTTTACATAACATGATAAGAATCATTTAAATTTTCTGTTAGATCTTGCGTGTGTAATAACTGGCCAAAAATTATAGAGATGCCACCATTAATTTTTATCCTAAGGAAGGGAATATAACAGATAACCCTAATTTGATTAGAAATTTTAAGTTGTTAACTCACTTTAGACGAAGGGAAGGTGTTAGGCACCCATCATCTTCCTTGTTCACATGGATACTAGAGTTTAAGTTAATGGTTTAGGATTAGGGTTTTAGTTTTAGTTTTGGGAACTCGCCACGATTTTAAGTCGTATGCCTATGTATCCTCTTATGAGGAATCCGAGTCCCAATTCATAGTTCGTAGTTGTTTGTTAGTTTTTCTTATGGATTCTGGAAATATCTCGAATTCTCCTTGAACCGAGTCTAGGTTTGTAAGTTGCCGAACTATATATGAAGTTCACAGTCAATAGAAGAAGTTCCCATAATCCTTTTTGAAAATAGATATGTTTGAATTATGTTAGTAGAAAATAAGATTAGTGTTTTACTGATTAGATGTTTTCGAATAAATGATGCCATGTGGGAAAAAATATATTCTAATGCATGAGAAAAATATTTAATGTAATTAAGGTATTTAAAAATAGATAGTATTAAAGAAAAGAGTTTAATTACTAAATACTATTATTATTTATTAAAAATATATTTAATATTAATAAAGTTCAATAATTTATTAATATGAGAAAAATATAAATGGATAAACAAATAAATAAATGAATAAAATTATGAAAAAAATTCATTAATTTCATTTTTAAACGCATGGGGGTGCAAATTCAGTTGGTTAGGTAAATAAAGAGGGTGTGAATATTAGGGCCCTAAATCCAGATATTGGATTTAGGCACAACTACACATGGGTTTATGCTTGTGATTAGGAATTAAACTAGAAGGTCTGAATAGTAAGGGCCCAAGTCAGATATTGAATTGGGCCCAAAATGCACAAGGGGTGCATTTTGTAGTAAAAGATAAATAATAACAAATGGGGGAACAATTAGAAATTCGGCCTGACCCAAAGTTGAACAAGAGATCTGTTTGGATCGTATATGGGCGAGCGCATGGCATTACGATGAGGGCGTGTGATCTGGCCATTTGAGTTAGATCGTATGATGGAGGTTAAGGGTATATGGTAACGATGACGCACAGGATCGCAAGGGGTATTATATTTTATTTTCTTCCCCGTTTCACTTCATTTCATTCGTTCTCTCTTTGTTCTTTTTTCTTCTCTATTTTTCTCATTAACCCAAACAAAACCTTCCCCAAATTTCAAATCCCCAAGCAAACAAATCACGCAAATATCATCGTAACATCAATCAGAAGAAATCATCAAGCTAAGTGCAATACCAACCTCTTTTCTCCGTGACGCTTCTCGTTTCAATTTGATTCCCCCCTATAATCTCTTCTTCTTTCTTTGATTTGCATGTATACGTTGCGGAGGAGATAATGTGGCGGCGTGGGATTGAAAACGAAGCTGGCGAAGCTCAGATCTATGGTTTCAGAAATTGAAACCGACATCTTTCTTATTTTACCCCTTCTTTCGCTTCCTATGTCATGATTTTTTCCTCCCATTTTGTAACAATTTTCTTATCTATTTATAGGTTTTAGATTGGAATATTTTAGGAAACTTCTTAGATCAACGTTGTTTTTTTATGATTGTGTTAGACATTAGGATTTAGGGTTAGAATTAGAGATTAGAGATTAAAATCGGATTTGATTTTGTATACGATTGGATTGTAAATCACTTTAATTTCCCAAATTCTGATTGAGATTTGTTTTGATGTAAATTAGTTGTAAATTAATTTAGAAATTGTTATGATTTGATATGATTATATATGATTTGTTTTTTATTAGCATTTTCGGATTTGCTGTACCGCGTTTGGGCTTGTTTGGTTAGTGTTTTTGCATCATTCTGGGATTCGGTTGAAGAACAATGTGTCGCGGATGAGTGTAGGGTTTCAAAGCCTTATTGTTGATTTTAGTCAACCATTTCAAAATAATTAAAACTAAATTAAAAATAGTAATCACAATATTGATTAATAATAATATGTTATATTAGTAATTAATAATAATATTATTAATAATTACAAAAAGAATAATAATTAATAAAATTTGAATAACCAGAAGTCAAATCTTTACTATTAATCACACAAAACTAGGCCTTCAAACTTGTCATGGGCCATTCGAAATAAAAAGTAGGCCCCTAAGACAAAAATAGATACACCTCCTTTGTTATATGATCCCAAAAAAAAGATTATAAATGGGCTTTAGCGAAATGTGCATGCTAAGCCCATTATGAATACGCCCTTCATTTAGAATTAAAACCCCCCATCATATCTAAACATAATTTCAAAAAGACTAAAAAACGATTATTTATCTAGTGGGGTAAATTTGGGGTATGACAATTTCCCCTATCTAATTGCTCTTCGATTGAGGGTGCGAGAATACGCAGGTCTCACACATTCGAGTCAGAGGTTTATCAAATAATGGAAGACCCCAGAATTTGAGCAAAGGTTGGCTAGATAAGGATACGTTGTATAGCGTTCCAAAGAGCACAAAAATAGGCACAGATGATGATATATCATCTTACCCGAGTTTGAACAAAAAGTTTTGATTTGACTTAGATACAACAACGTGGATAACTCGTCAATACACAAAAGATATCGTAAGTTTTTCGCGTATTTACCATAACATAGGAGGTAAATAATAAAAGTTTGAAAGTTGACTTACTAATGCTTTGAGACTAACATAGTAAGCTTATAATGTAGATTTTTTCTATTCATCACAGCCTAGGGGATGAATGAAACAGATCTTGATGATTCATTATCACATGGAGACTAACATAATGAATTATATCACATATTTCGTATATTTACTACAACCGTGAGAGTAAATAATAAGAGGATGAACCTGTGCATTTATCACGACCTATAGGATAAATGACACGAGGATAGGCTTATGTATTCATCACGACCTATAGGTTGAACAACATAAACCTGATAATTGCATACTTACCACAACCTAGAAGATAGGTAATACGAGGAAAAACTTATGCATTTATCAGGACTTAAAGGATAAATGACACGAGGATAGGCTTATGTATTCATCACGACCTAGAGGATGAACAACATAATCCTGATAATTCACATAACTACCATAACCTAGAGGATAGATAATACGAGGATGAACTTGTGCATTTTTCACGACCTAGAGGATAAATGACACAAGTGTAAGTTTATGTATTTATCACGACCTAGAGGATAAATAACATAACCTTGACAATTCATATACCTACCACGACCTAGAGGATAGATAATATAAGGATAAATTTGTGTATTTATCACGACCTAGAGGATAAATAACACGGGGAAAGATTTATGTATTCATCATGACCTAGAGGATGAATGAAATAAATTTGATAAATCACATACCTACCACAACCTAATTGATAGATATTCAAACAATGTTTTGATAATCAAATATTTAGATAACTAAACCAAAGATAAGATCAAAGTTTAACGGTTGTGTCTAATCTCAACCAAAGTGTTTGTTTGTTTTGTGGATAAGATAGTTTAACAATGTGCCCTAAGAAAAGTTTGTAGTTTAACCAAAATGAATTCGGAAAATGACATGCATGATGTATATGCATAATTCCCTAGATTGATATGGAACCCAAATGTATATGCAATGAATTTTTTTTGTATATGCCCCAAATGTCTGTATATGCACTACATGTTTCTACATGCCCCCAAATGTTTATATATGCCCCAAATGTTTGTATATGCCCCAAATGTTTTTTGCATTTTTTTTTATATTCTCTCCTTTTAAACCATTGATTTTTTTCTTTATGTCACCAACTTCCCAATGTTGTACGTTACGTTGTTATGGTATCTTTGAGTTAATTTGAATAAGATGAATAAGTGTCAGAAAGATCTTGATATTTGTATCGCAGACGTATGCGTGGGCGTAGTTGTGGACATAAGCATGGATGTGGCTATAGTCGCAGGCATGGACGTAGTCGTGGATTTTATTTTGTTGTTTTTCTAACAAAAATGCTCTTTTGATGTTTTATCAAATGCTTCTATTTGTTTTTCAAATCCCCAAAATGATTTCAACGCAGTATTCACAAGAAATAATCGTAGTATTTTGCGAACAAGTACGAAAAGAAAAAAAAACACAAATTGAAAAGATTGAAAAAGTAAATGTTTTATTGATAAACATGCCTTTGAATAGGTGAGAGTACAAGATGCAATTCCTAGAAAGAGGTAATCATAGAAAGTTTTGACAAAAAACTAAAACGACAATGAAAATGATAATTGCTACTACTGTTTCTCCAATGTCCTTTTGATAACTCCAATCTCCTTTGCTTCCGAGTCAAATGATTTGGATTAATCCCTTTCCTTCGTGGTTGTAGTCGTGGTTCTTAGGTCATAGTCTATTTGTTCTTTATTTTAAATAAGATCCATAACTTTTTCCTGGACCGCCCTTTCGGGTTTTTATTCCACCGAGATAAATTTTTTTGTTTATGTCCCTAATTTTTTCCTGGACTGCTCTTTCGGGTTTTCAATCCACCGGGACACCCCTTTTTACCTAAGTTCCCCTTTTAGGGTTCAAACTCAGCAGGCTTTTTATACATAGTATTTGTTTACTTTGTCAGTTTCTCGGATGTGGCAATTCTTCCCCATCTATTATTGTGAGGATAAGACCACCACGCGAAAGTGATGTTTTAAAATCGCTTATTCCATACCACTATTTGATCTTTTCAAAGTTATTTAAATATAGGCTCGCACATAGTAGTTAGGTGCGATATGAACCTCGAAATGTAGTTCAATCGGCCTAAGAAACAACAAACCTCCTTTTATGTCCTTATAGATGATATTTCCAATATGGCCTTCACCTTGTCGGGATCCACCTCAATACATGGTTGACTTACAATAAATCCCAATAACTTTCCTTACCTGACACCAAATGTACATTTGTTTGGATTCAACCTCAGTTTGAACTTTCACAAACGCTCGAATAATTTTTGTAAGTGTATAATGTGATCCTCCTCTGTATGAGATTTGGAAATCTTATCGTCTACGTATACCTCAACTTCTTTGTGGATCATATCTTAAAATAACGTGACCATGGCTCATTCATGAGTTGCCCCTGCACTCTTTAGACCGAAGGGCATCACTTTGTAACCGAAGGTGCCCGAAGGAGTCATGAAGGTAGTCTTTTCCATATCCTCAAGTGCCATTTTAATGTGACTGTAACTTGGGAAACCATCCATGAATGAGAATACCGAATCTTGAGTTGTATTAACCACTAAAACATCTATATGAGGTAACATGAAATCGTCTTTGGGACATGTTTTGTTTAGATTCTGACAATTCACATACATGCATATTTTTATCGTCATTCTTAGGCACTGGCACGATGTTAGCTATCAAAGGTGGATAATCTACCACCTCTAAGAACCCTGCATCATATTGTTTAAGGACATCTACTTGAATCTTGCTAGACATGTTTAGACGAGTTCTTTTGAGCTTTTGTCTAACTGGAGAACAACTTTCCTTGAGAAGTAGTCTATGCACCGCAATATCCATATCTAATCTTGGAATATCTCTATAAGACCAGGAAAATATATCCACATATTCATGTAATAACATGATTTGTATTTCTTTGACGCTTTCATCCAATGTTGCCCCTAGCTTGATTTCTTTTGAATCCTCCTCTGTGCCAAGGTTGATGGTCTCAATAAATTCTTGGTGTGGTTGTGCATTTTCATCCTTTTGCTATAATTCCCTTGAAAATTCTTCCCAGAGTTCAAGATCTTCATCATCTTCCTCTTCCGCTTGGTTGATGGGTGCATGAAAATTATATCGGATAAGAGCAGTAACAATATCAGTGTTTTTAGGCATGGATCTACACATTTATCATGTTTTGGTGCAATTTTAGTATGTGAATTTAAAAATGCATATGAGGAAAAGTATAGCCATTTTCAAAAACAATAGAGATAAATACAAGATAAAGACAAGGATCTTAGTTGAATGCGAGATATTACTCTTATTAATTGAAAATATTGTTTGAAACAAATCGGGAGACTCTTACAAGCTACCCCGATGCCTCGGGCGCAAAATAGGTTCTGATAAAAAACAAGACAAAAAATACTTTAGAAATAAAAAGATCTATGGAATCTCCTAGGCTGGCCAATTCTTGAGTTCTTCGCTTGGAGCGCATTCATGGATAAAGTTAGTTGCTCTTTCAGTGCTACTCTTGTTAGATATCATTTACACTGGTCCACCCTGCTCTACTCCTTTTTTGATGAAGGTTTTCTGAATAGGAGGAAATTTCACCTTGCCTTTCAGAATAGCCATTGACGGTTCGTAGCCTAAACCAAAACGATTTATCTTCTCAGGAATCTCTATAAGTTTACTCTCCCTAAGGAATTAAAAGAGTCTTCTTATTAGGACTTGGTCCTTGGTAGGGAATTATCAATGGCTTCTTTGCACTTCAATCGATAGTAGCTACATATTCTTCTTTAGGGTATTTCCCGAATTGGACTATCCCTAAATCCATCAAATTTTGTAACATTTTCTCAAAAGATTTATTTTGTTCCAAAAGGAACCCAAATTCAAATAATTATTCTTTTAAAAGGTTTATCGAAGCCTTTTCTCGTACAACTGCCCCAAAGTCAGTCACCATTTCAATTGCATTCACAGTTGGCCCGCCATGCAGAGGCATCGGATTTGTCTTGATGTTTGGCTTGTCAAAAGTGATATCTTGGGAATCCAACAAATCTTGAACCTTATGTCTGAAGGCCCAACATTTTTCTATGGTATGCCCCAGAGGGTTGGCATGATATTCGCACTTGGCATTTGCATCATTCTTCGGTGGGAGTTCCCCAATTGGAGGAGCTAGAACTTTAAGCTCTACCAAAGATGTTTTGAGTAAGTGTTGCAACAATTAACTATGAGGCATGGGGAGAGGATTAAATCTTCTCGGAGGCCTTTAAAACCTTTTTTGTTGTTGTTGTTCTCGTGGAATCACCAATGGCTGTTGTGTTCTGGGATGCGATGCCACAATATTAATTTCTCCTTCTTTCCTTTTCAAGAAGTTAGGGACATGTCTCTTTGAATTGTAAGGGATGATGAATGATGCCCCTTATATCTTGTTACTCTTTATGCCTACTTTAATCCATTCACCAATAGTTACCAAATCAGAAAATATGTAAGATATGATTCCTAACATCTTATGATAATACAACCCTTGTATAGTACCCATGAACATATCGACCAATTCTTTCTCCAGAAGTGGTGGTAGTACACGTGCTTCCATTTCTCTCCACCTTTGAACATATTCTTTGAAGGACTCATCTTTATTATGAGATAAGTTTTGGAGATGCATATGATTAGGAGACATATCCAAATTGCACTTGTATTGTGTTAGGAAAGTGTTGGCAAGATCTGCCCATGTTTAGATATGAACCCGTTCCAATTGCATGTACCAATCTAGGGATGCCCCACTAAAATTGTCTTGGAAACAATGGATTATCAACTTCTGATCTTGACCATAAGAATTCATTTTCCGACAGTACTTTCATAGATGGTTTCTTAAGCATGTGAGGTCCTTATATTTTCCTAAGTCATGTACTTTGAATTTTGGAGGGATCACCACATCCAGAACTAGACCCATTTCGAGAGCATCGACATCGAAAGCATTGTAATCTTCCACGGCCTTCAACCTTTATTCAAGAGATTTATATTGATTGAGCGCCAAGGGATTCTCAACAATCTTAGGTTGGAGTTCCTTTGTAAGACCTTCCAAATCAAGATCTCCATATTGTAGATCTACGTAGTTGTCTGCATTGGTTACCGGAATTTGCAAAGTATGGGATGCCCCTACTTTTGGTGGAGGTAAGACAAATCCTTCAATATCAGTTTGTTTGACCTCTTGTTATGCTACATTTTATTTTAGAGGTCCTGACTCTAGTTCTATTCTTGGTTGATGACTACTCGATGCACCAATAGTCTGGGCTACTTCTTCAAAGGCTGCCCTAGGAATTTATTCTTGTCTCTCAATGACGTTCTTCGAGGCTATAAGAACTTGGCTCATATCTCCCTACATTGAGTCGATATTTCATTTCATTTGCTCTAAATCTTCCTTGAAGGCAGCTTGATTTTCTTCTATCTGTTCCATCACTTTATTTTGATGGGCTCTTGTTTGGTATGGTGGTCGGAGGGGTGGTTCTTTTTTACCAATGGTTTAAATAGAGATGTTTTTGAAAAATAATGAGTTTTTGTATGAAATTATGAAATGCAATGTTTGCGAAAGCATGGATGCGTATGAATAGGCTATGAGTTTCATTTTCGAATGTCTTATTCACTTGGATTCTCTTTCATACTTTTTATATATTTTTTCTTAGGTCTTCCTTTTTACTAGTGAGCATCTAAAAAATAAATACACAAACGAGATATAGATGCAAGACTTCTATTGAATAAAATAATTATCTTTAAAAAGAGAATACAATTCAGATATTGAGAAATATTCTATCCAAGACACCAAGCATTAATAACAAAAGGGAAACAAAAATCTGCTAAGAGCGCTTGCGGATATATGCTTTGAAACCATCAACCATTTTCCTACAAAGCTTACGGAAGTCTTCAACATCTTTTAGAAGCGAGACCATCACATTTTCCGCATATCTCAAACTTCTAGGGATGTCACCAATGAGGTTGTTGGCTAAGAAAGAGAGTCTTTCATGCTTGTCTTTGTAGAACCGATATTGCTGGTAGAGGTCCATAATGATCTTGTTGTTATCCTTTATTTCTTTTGCGATTTTTGCATGCTGTTCTTCCCAATATATTTTTTAACTCCTCATCTCCATATAGAGTCTCCTTTGTATGAGGAAATTCTTTTCAAGGTCTTCTAACTCACGATAAACTTGCTCATATTCACCAGTCTTTTTGGTGAGCAGTCTTTATGCCCTCATCCTCTTGAGACGTTCTTCTACGTATGATTCTTGGCTACCTTGGTGTCTTGTAGTAAGATGTTGAATTTGATCTTCTTGGTGAAGAGAAGCTTGTGCAAAAATTCGAATTTGGACAGTCAAGTTCTCTTCCATCTCCTTTTGGTCTTGTATCGCCTTTTCATACAACTTACTTAATTTTCCAATTTCCCTAGCAGCATCCTCAAAATGTTGGTTGTGGGAATCTAAGTTGAAGGTTGCATTCAATAATCCTTCAGTCAAACGTTTCCGCTTAAGACTCTCCTTTTCAAATGCTTCACGGTCTTCCTGAATCTGTTGGTCTTTTGACTCAAGCTCATGTTTCATCTGCCTTTTCTCCTTAGCAAGGTAATGAAGGCTAAGCTCCAATTCCTATTTCTCATTTTGAGCTTGATCCAAGGCTTTTTTTCAAGTTGTATATCTCTTCTAAATACATAGGAAGAGGGTCTGGGATATCTGGATTGTACTCAGGATCAACGTCAAATGGTAGTTTAAGAACTTGAACCGTATCCAAAACCCATTGAGTGTAAGGTTCCCTCGCCACAACATTCTTCCTTTCAGCCTTTCTTTTGTTAACTCTATTCTAAGCTCGGATAATCTTGTTGGGCAATTCTCGGTCATTTTTGACCATGTTGTGAATGATCAATTGTTGAAGTTGTTCATCGGAGGGTTTATCCTCCAAAGGGTACCCAAGTTGTTGCAAACCCAAAGTAGGGTTATTGTTGTACCCCAAAATTTTCTCTACCACTATTCAAGAATAATCTCCTAGGGTTTTCATTTGCTCAAGGTTGCCAAAGAATTGATCAGACAAATTCTCCTCCTAAGCAATTGACCTACAACTAGGGTTTTTTATTTATCAAGGAAGATTGGGTTTCTAATGACTCGAGTGGATTTCATGTTTTCTTATATGTCTTCAAGAATACTCATACCAAGTTTCATGCCTTGTATCACAAGTTTGCTCAGTCAATTGTTCAGATGACTGAAAATCATATGTATTGGACAAAAAGTCAATTATGGTAAACATATACCCAAGCTTCAATATTTTTGGTCAATGTCAAGGTTTTGAATTTATATTCCTCATTTGATCAAGTGTTGATCATGATTCATCAAGAAAACTCTGAAATCATCAAAAGTCAAAAGTTGTCAAATTAGGGTTTTCTTAAGAAGTCAATTGAACTTTGACCATGCATAACTTCCACATGCTTTATCAGATTTTCCTCAACCAAATCTCATTTTGAAGGAAATTCAATTATCTACAACTCGGTCTCTCTAAGATCATGTCCAAAAAATGCTTCATTTGAGAGATATGGGCCAAAACATTATAGTTCATTTCAAAAGTCAACAAAAAGACACTTTTTATCGAGGAAACTTACATCAAGATAAATCTTCAAATGCAAAAATGATTAAAATAGAGATTGCATAGAACATCTTGGGCTTTCCAAAAAGTAAAATATCACCTTCAAATGATGAAAATTGAGAGAGTTATGACTAGTGAAAGTTTAGAAATTTTGAGCAAATGCGTGAAGTTCAAATTGAGCAAACTTGAATTTTTGGGCTAATGGGTTATTTTTTCAAGGTCCAAACGTGTTCTACACTTCATATGCACCTCATATCTTATTCATACACCCCTTTGGTTTATTATATTTATTTTTTATTTTTATTATTTTAAAAGTCAAAATAAATAAGATAAAAACAAGGCTTTTTCATACAAGTCAAAGCCCATGTTTATTTCACCTAATTACTAGTTATATATTATCATCAATTCAGACATCAAAGGAGACGAAACTTTGTGCAAGAAATAACTTCCAAAAATCTCAAAAATTATCAAACAAGGGAAATCTTGAAACCCTAGCTTACAGCCATCTTCCAAGCACTCCAACATTGCCAATTGATTCCAGCAACACCACAGAGTAAGAATGGATCAAACTTGATGATCAAAAGCTTCCAAAACCCGCATGCATACATCTCTGATCTCATTATTTTTTCAAACTCGTATTTTGATTTTTGTTTTTTTTAAGGCATACTAACGCTATTAATTTGATCTTGAGATGTGTTCATACAGGATTAAATCATCGTAAGAGCCTCATGCAATGGAAATCATGAATTGTCGTGTTTGGTCTGATCCTTGTTGTTTTCATTGTACCTCTCAAACCGATGCGTTTTAGCCCAAGATAATGGTCCCTTTGAATGTGTAAGCCTTCATTTAGGGGGGTAGGTCCTCCAGAATTTCTAATATTTGTTTGTTTCGCAGATTTGAACAAAGAAGCCACCATAGAAGATGACTGAAGCTAGGGCTTCGGATCCTCTCCGGTTCATGCAATTTGTTGATGTTATGTTTAATTTGTTTCAGTTATAACATTGGATGTATCACTGCCACAGTGGTTAAAATGTGCGTGCTAAGTCACTTATGTCCCACGACACGTGTTCGATCCCTGCTTTTAGCATTTTGAGTTTTTTCATATTTTTCATGTTTTACAGGAATAACAAAATGCGTCGGTTCTATCCTTTCAACACAAACGCAACGCTGGCGCAGTGGTGAAGGTGTTGGCAGCAAGAGCTAAGGGTGTGGGTTCAACACCCACCCCTGGCCGTATTATTTACAATATTGTTGAACAACTGGGACATACTCCCTCTAAAATCTCCATGTTATCCATGTTACTGTGTTGAGAAGCACATGCGCATGCTTTGGTGAAGTTCTTAAAATCTGCTTACGTTCCACAAGAAATTATTGCTGATCAATTTGGAAGTTATGTTGCTAACCTAACTACTAATAACGGGCTAGGCTTTTCTGATGCCGATTTGACCTCTGAAGGAAGGAACCACAACAAGGCCCTATATGTCTCTATTGAATTTAAAGTAACTACTTTAGCCCATGTGTTAGTGGATATGGGTTCCTCGCTGAATGTCTTACCGAAGGGTGCTCTTGTTAGGCTTGATTGTAAAGGGGTTGGGCTGAAACCCAGTGATATTATAGTCCGAGCTTTTGATGGGTCAAAGAAGATGGTACACTGAGAGGTGGATCTACCGATTAAAGTGGGTTCGCAGGTTTTCGGTTCTACCTTCAATGTGATGGATATCCGACCGGCTTATTCCTTTTTACTATGACGCCCCTGGATTCATGGGGCAGGCGCTGTTACCTCAACCCTACACCAAAAGAAGAAATATCCCGTGAAAGGAAAGGTTGTTATGATTTGCATTGAAGAAGAGTATATGGTGAGTCACTCAAACTCATTCAGGTATGTTGAGATGGACATCGAATTCATTGAAACTCACTGTCAGACATTTGACTTTATCCCTCCTACCGCTATTGAAGACGTTTATGCTATTCCCAAGGTTACCAGGGTTCCACCCAGAATGGCCTCATTAAAGGACGCTAGAGTTGTTATAGAAGAAGGTGGTTGCACTACATATGGTCAGCTTCATGACATTCTGTACAAATCTGACAAATTTGGTTTGAGTTTTACTACAGAGGCTCAGAGGGTTGTTCCTCATGCACGTGCTGGAAGACCACCATTCTGCATCAGTAACAATAGAGTCAACACTTTAGTAGATGCTGACAATGATTATGACCTCGATAACTGGATCTTTCCTAGCATCGACAACGGGCTCAACAATTGGACGACTGAAGACCTTATCTCAATTCCTTTAGTCAGGAGTAAATTACATTTTCTATTTCTTATTGCTCTCAATGTTTTGGTTATGTGATTTTAAACAATGACTTTAAGCCTTGTTTTTTACAAGGGATTTAACGGTTTGTTTGTTAGGGTTGTCATCTTTCATAAGCATATTTCCATTCAATAAAAAACATTGGAACTTTTTCTTTCAAATTTCGCGCTCTTTGTATTTATTTTTTTCTTTATTACACTAACAAAATAGCTATGTGTTCTTACACACACCCACACAATAAATTGTTGATCCACATCCACTCTGGATCCTGTTGATAAAAATTCTGCTCTTGCCACTTATGAATTTGAAAATATGATCTACCAAGCCGAGGACGAAGGTGAGGAAGATTGTGAAATACCTAGAGAACTTTCCAGACTGTTAATGCAAGAGGAAAAGGTTATAAAACCACATGAATATCCAGTCAAGGTTGTAAACTTAGGTACTGTAGTAGACAGGAAAAAAGTCAAGATAGGTGTCAACCTAGAAGACGGTGTCAAGAATAGGTTAATTCAGATGTTGCATGACTATGTTAAGATCTTTGATTGGTCATATGAAGATATGCCAGGGCTCGATACTGATATTGTGGTTCACCATCTACCGATGAAAGAGGGTCACTCTCCAATAAAGCAAAAGGTTCGTCGTATGCACCACAAGATGTCAGAGAAGATCAAGACTGAGGTAATAAAGCAATTCAAGACAGATTTCCTAAAAGTTACATCATATCCTCAATGGGTTGCAAATGTGGTTCCAATACCTAAAAAGGATGGCAAAGAACGTATGTGTGTAGAGTTTAGGGATCTGAACATGGTGAGCCCTAAAGATGACTTCCCACTTCCACAAATCGACGTTCTGGTTGACAACACTGCTCAACACAAGATATTATCCTTCATGGACGGTTTCTTGGGTTATAATTAGATCAAGATGACACCTGAAGACATTGAGAAGACTACCTTTGTCACACAATGGGGCACTTTCTGTTACAAGGTTATGCCTTTTGGGTTAAAGAACGCTGGTGCAACATATTAACGTGCTATGGTAGCCTTGTTTCATGATAGGAATCATCACGAGATAGAAGTTTACATTGACAACATGATAGTCAGATATCATAATGAAGAAGAACATCTTGACCACCTACACAAGTTGTTTGAGAGGCTGAAGAAGTATAAGCTGAGATTGAATCCGAACAAGTGCACTTTTGGGGTGAGATCTGGTAAACTCCTAGGTTTCATTGTCAGTGGAAAAGGTATTGAAGTTGACCTTTCCAAGGTCAAAGCTATTTAATAAATTCCCTCTCCCCATACTGAAAAGGAATTCAGAGGTTTCTTGGGAAGACTAAACTATATTGCCAGATTTATTTCTCATTTGACTGCTACTTGTGAGTCGGTCTTTATGTTGCTGGAGAAAGATCAGGTAGTGAATTGGAACAACGACTGCCAAACAACCTTTGACAAAATCAAGGAGTACCTACAAGAACCTTCGATTCTAATTCCACCAGGTGAAGGAATACCCTTGATCATGTACTTAACAGTATTAGAGAACTCAATGGGGTGTGTACTAGGCCAACATGACGAGTCTGGTCGAAAAGAGCATGCAATATACTACCTTAGCAAAAAGTTTACACACTGTGAAACAAGATACTCACTGCTCGAGAAAACTTATTATGGTTTGGCATGGGCTTCTCTCCAACTAAGATAATATATGTTGACTCATACTACCTTGTTGATCTCTAAAATGGATCCCATAAAATACATATTCGAGAAGCCCGCTCTCTCCTAAAGGATAACCCGATGGAAAGTGGTCTTAACAGAATACAAAATTCACTACACCACTCAGAAAGCAATCAAAGCAAGTGTGTTGGCAGATGATTTGGCTCATTAAGATGTAGACGACTATCAATATATGAATTTCGAGTTCTTGGATGAGAACATTATGCTAGTTATAGACTATGAAAAACTAGGACCTTATGAAGGACTCGAGCTGGGATCCCAATGGACTTTTATTTTCAATGGAGCTTCTAACGCACTTGGTAACGGGATTGGTTTTTTGATTATATATCCAAAGGGTTTCCATACGCCCTTCACCGCCATATTGTTCTTTGATTGTATCAACAACATGGCTGAATACGAAGCGTGCATCATGGGCATCAAAGCGACTATCGATCTGAGAATCAAGTTTTTAAATTTATATGGGGACTCATCCTTGGTGATCAGTCACATCAAGTGAGAGTGGGATACGAAGCACCAAAATCTCATTCCTTATCGGGAACATGTGTTGACCTTAATCCCGTACTTCGAGGAAATCACTTTTGAACATATTCCACGAGAAGAGAATCAGCTGGCAGACGCATTGGTAACCATGCCATCTATGTTCAAAGTCAGATGGGACAATGAGGCTCCTCGAATTACTATTCAGAGACTAGAAGAACCAACACATTGCTACAAAATTGGTATTGATGGAGTAGAAGATAAGCCTTTATTTCATAGGGTGAAAATATACATTGAGGCTCAAGAGTATCCTGAAGGAGAATATATCAATGACAAGAAATTCCTACGGAGGTTCTCTACCAAGTTCTTCTTGAGCAACGGAATTTTGTACAAACGTGAGCCTGATTTGACTCTGCTTCGGTATGTGGACAAGAAGGAAGCTGGGAAAATTATGGAAGATATGCATGAAGTAGTCTTCAATATTAATTTCAATGGACATGCGATGACTAAGAAAATCTTGAGAGCAGGTTATTATTGGTCGACCATGGAAACTGATTACCATCATCATTCTAGAACTTGTCATAAATGCCAGATCTATGTTGACAAAATACATGTGCCACTAGTTCCTTTGAATGTCTTGACTGCTTCTTTTCCATTTGCAATTTGGGGCATTGATATGATTTGAGAAATCAATCCTACTGCTTCTAACGGACATCTCTTCATCCTCGCCGCCATTGATTATTTCACCAAGTGGGTTGAAGCAACTTTATTTTCCTCTATTACCAAGAATGTCGTCGCCCGATTCATTAAGCATAACCTTATATGTCAGTATGGAATACCTGAGAGGATTATCATAGACAATGGTACCAATCTCAACAAAACTATAATCACAGAACTTTGCACGGAGTTCAAGATCAAGCACCACAATTCTTCTCCATATCGACCATAAATGAATGGCGCAGTGGAAGCCGCCAATAAGAACATCAAAAAGATTATACAGAAGATGACGGTGAATTACAAAGATTCTCGTTAGATGTTACGATTTACTCTTCATGGCTATCGCACTTCAGTACAAACATCAACTGGGGTAACCCCATTCTCTCTAGTCTACAATATGGAAGTTGTCTTACCTGCCAAAGTTCAGATTCCTTCCTTAAGGATCACGAAAAATGGAAGTTTAGACGAAGACGAGTGGATTCAGACTAGGTTGGACCATCTAAATTTGATCGACGAGAAAAGGCTTGCGGTTGTTTATCATGGTTAGATGTACCAGAAGCGTATGATCAAAGCCTTCAACAAGAAAGTCAAGCACCGGGTATATCAGGCTGGTGACTTGTTAATAAAGCGCGTCATCCTTCCACAAGGTGATCCCAGGGGAAAATGGACTCCCACTTACGAAGGGCCATTTGTAATCAAGAAAATATTTTTTGGCGGTGCAATGATACTTACCACCATGGACGGTGAAGATTTTCTACACCCTGTGAACGCGGACATACTCAAAAGATACTACACATGAAAGAGACCCGCTAGGTTGACTGGCCTAGGAAAAAATAAGGGCATCCCGGTGAACTAAAAGGGTTTCATCAAAAATGAGGAAAATATATATAGATTGTACACCCGGCAAGTCGAAAACCTTAAAAGGCGGCTTGGGCAAAAAAGGGTATCCTGGTGGACTAAAAACCCGAAAGGGCAGTCCGGGTAAAAGTTAGGGATTAAAGCGTATGACTCTATCCCGTTGGATCACCTACATATAGAAAGCTTTGTCACCAACACCATGTTCGAATGGTACAAAATCAATTCAATCAGCTTCTTCCGACAACAAGGGATGAGATTCTTGAAGACATAAGGGCAATGGCGAAGTTGAAACGCGATGGAATTGTTTGCACATAGCTGTCTTATTTGCTTTACTTTGTATTTTTCTTCATTTTTACGAAGGTTTCCTCTTACTAGGATCTCTTTCTCTTTGTACAAAATTTCCCGTTTATAGTAAATTATCAACAAAATTCAAATTTGTTTTTCTTTCTCTGTTTTGTTTGCAAAATCATCCAATGACTGAAATTTAATGAACATATGCATATGAATATGATCACTGTTAACAAATATATGCATAAGAACAGGAATAAGCATTTACTAAAGACTCTAGGAATTAGGATAATGTTCAAGTTGACCATAAATCCCCATAGGGAAATCCCCGCAGAGCTACCTGCACAAGCTCATCCCCGACGGAGATACATTCCCCATCAAGACTAATATGCCTTTAAGACAGAAATTGGGGCATCTTCCAGCAGTTCAAATAATCATACTCCCCAGCAGATCCCCCTAGCAGATAAAGGAGTTTGATCATTTCCCTCGCATATAGTGGAAACTTCCCCCGCTCTGCCTACGAAATTCCAATCCTCATCCGAGATTATGATTCCTCAACACAGTTCACAGGAATTCAATCCTCAAGCGGAGTTTGTTTCTCCAACATTATCCCCTATAGAATTCTCTTCTCTGGCAAGGCTCGTTTCCTCAACAGAGTTTATTTCTCCAGCAAGGTTTATTTCCTAAATGGAATTTAATCTCCCAAGCAGAGTTCATTCCTCCGATTAGCTGCAAATACCCGATAGATTCCTCTTCTCTAGCAAAGTATAGTCTAGGTTGCTATCCCTAGAGAGTTGCTATGGAACCTGAAAGTGGGCCACACATCATTTAACTTTGTCCAACCCTAGAAGAGTGACGTCCATGTATAAAACTTGGTCATACAGCACTTCAGAAGGTTATCCATCTCTTTTACCCCCAGTCAGGGTATATAAGAACTAAATTCCCCAATAGAGCGATGAATGACCAATTTTGATGAACTCTTCTATCCCCAAGCATAAGTCAAACATTCCCAGTGGAATATCCTCAAAGCAGGAGGTAGGAATCCCAAGCGGAGACATTCTAAACAAGATTGAAGAGACATAACCTTCAGCCCCAGCGAAAGTTAGGAATTTATGTTCCCCAGCCAAAGATGTCATTTAAAGCTACCAATACACTTCAACGGACATCTTATATCGATAAATCACTTACAAGTATCATAGCATATTCATACGAAACGCATATAACTCACCCTTATTTACCTAGAGAATATCATTGCGGAGTGCATTACATACATCATGACATTACAAAAAGACTAACTCTATCTTTTTAGGTAAAGTCTGCAAACAGACGAATATCATCAGCAATTATAAAGGTACATATAGCACTATCTAAAGGAGGAGGAGGAAAATTATAAGAACGAACTTTAGTAGAAAAGTCAGTGGCGACTCTTACTATCCGCAACATTTGCGATAAAACCCAAAACCAAGTTAGTTCTCCCACTGTATTACAGTTATAATTGATGCAACCACGTGACCCAGTCAATAGAACATTCTGAAAATCTCCGCAACTGTAAATGATATTTCAAATGTTTAGCTTCCTTGCATACCATAACATAGAATCAGCTGAGGTCATTTATATCGTGTCAAAGTTTTAATCATGTAGTGCTCCTTATAAATGTGAGTCATAAACCAAGAATATAGAAGCGGGATACAACAGTTCAGCATGCCCATTTTGTTTTCGTAACGAGTGTGAAGATCATAGTAAATATCAGCAACTAAAGCAGGAGTGGGGTCCGCATTCAATGTTTTTGCACCCAAAAACACACTAATAGCTGCAGGGTCAATACAGTCCAAAGTCCACAGAAACAGAATTACACCAAATACCAGTAGTCCTAAACAATCAACACAAGACTCCCATTCTTTCTTATTAGAAAAAGAAAGGGATTTAGCCTTCAAATATTGTCTTTTAATCACTTCTACATCCCTTTTTTTTGTAATTAAGTGAGAACTCGGGATAAGTGATCCCTAAAGACTTGTCTAAATCCTTAACATCAATGGTCTGTACAATTCCCACATAAGCTTTTTCTTTATAAAAATTCAAGAGCCTATCAAATTCTTCCAAAGTCGGTGCTAGTTGAAAGCTTTGAAAGGTAAAACACCTCAATGGAGGATCGTAGACTGGGACCAAGGTAGCGATAGCGTACAATTGTGCATCCACTTTTGTCAACTCAAGGGTATCCCTATAATAGCGAACAAACATCTTCCAAGCTTTTTAAGATAATTTCCCTTTGATGATCTTGATCTTCGTCGTATCTGGCTTGATGACACTAACACGGACAAGTTGTTTTCCTCTGCCATCAATTTTTAAGGTACTCACAAAAAACCTTTGATTACTATTTTTTTTAATCCTATGAATAAGACAAAAAAATATGAAAAAGAATGAACATTTGAGATCCAAGATGTATCAATGCATGATGACACAATCATAGTGACGATATTTAGAAAGGTATCCTTAGTTGGTAGGTTTCTAGATTTGGCCTACGAATATTCTACCTTTCCCATAAGGTGGTTCCCTTGAGGGTATCATGGATAACCCTAGAGGGAAAGGCACAAGGGCCTCCCTTAAGCGGAGCCTCTTTGTATATCGAAACTTTTTCCTCTAAGGTCGTAAAAGGTCTCACCATGAGATTTTGCTTTAGGGTTATACAAAAAGTCATAGGTTTCATTCCAAAGTCCTACCCCCAAGAGGATACCTCTTGAGACATATTTCTTTTTTTGGAATTCCATCGACTCTAGGCAAAGTCGTCACAAAAACTCATAGGGATGATATATCCCTTTAGCCAATAGACGAACTTTCTTTCCAAGGTTTTTGGAAATATATTTTTTGAAATAAAATCCCGCCAACAAATGATAAGAAGATAATAATAATAATATAATAATAAAAAAGTAAATAAATAAATAAATAAAGCAAATATAGAAAAATACCAAAAATAAGAAAAAACCTACAAAACCCTAAAACTAAAAAGAAAGGCTTTTAAACCCTAGGATTGAGTGCCCAGCAGAATAGCCATATGTAATAACCGGCTAAAAGTTATAGAGTCAACACCATTAATTTTTATCCTAAGGAAAGGAATATAATGGATAGCCCTAATTTGATCATAAATTCTAAGTTGTTGACTTTCTTTACACAAAGGAAAGGTGTTAGGCACCCCTAATCCACCTTGTTCAAAAGGATACTAGGGTTTAGGTTAAAGGTTTAGGAATAGGGTTTTAGTTTTAATTATGGGAACTCACCAGGATTTTAAGTCGTATGCCTATGTATCCTCTTACGAGGAATTAGAGTTTCAATTCGTAGTTCGTAGTGGTTTGGTTAGTTTTTTTATGGATTATGGAAATATTTCGAATTCTACATGAATCGAGTCTGGGTTTGTAAATTGCAGAATTGTAGACGAAGTTCGCAGTCAATAGAAGAAGTTCCTATAATCCTTTTTGAAAATAGATATGTTTGAATTATGTTAGTAGAAAATAAGGTTAGTATTTGATTTGTTAGATATTTTCAAATAAATGATGCCATGTGAGAAAAATATATATTTTAATGCACGAGACAAATTTTTAATGTAATTAAGATATTTAAAAAGAGTTAGTATTTTAAAAAAAGACTTTAATTACAAAATACTATTATGATTTATTAAAAATATATTTAATATTAATAATGTTCACTGATTTGTTAATATGCGAAAAAAATATAATAAATGAATAAACAAATAAACAAATAAATGAATAAAATTATTAAAAAAATACATTAATTTTATTTTTAAATGCAGGGGGTGCAAATTCAGTTGGTTAGTAAAATACTGGGGGTGTGAATATCAGGGCCTTAAATCCAGATATTGGATTTAGGCCCAACTACGTAGGGGTGTATGCTTGTGATTAGGAAGTAAACTGGGAGGTCTAAATAGTAATGGCCCAAGTATATATATTGAATTGGGCCCAAAATGCGCAAGGGATGCATTTTGTAGTAAAAGAAAAATAACAACAAATGGGGGCGTGGTTAGAAATTAGGCATGGCCAAAAGATGAACAAGAAGATATTCGTTGGATCGTATATGAGTGAGTGCATTGAACTAAGGTGAGGGCGAGTGATCTGGCCGTTTGAGTTAGATCGTATGGTGGAGCTTGAGGGTACTTGGTAATGATGACACACAGGATCACAAAGGGTATTATATTTTCTTTTCTTCCCATTTTCACTTCATTTCATCCATTCTCTCTCTCTGTTATTTGTTCTTCTCTCTTTCTCTCATTAACACAAACAATGCAACAACATTACAACCCTAAAACAGCGCTGCCGAGATGGCGACAAAATCCCAAGCGACCTCAACCCTAAATCCAAACCTTCCCCAAATTTAAGATCCCCAAGCAAAAAATCACACAAATATTATTGTAACATAAATCGAAAGAAATCGTCAAGCTAAGTGCAATACCAACCTCTTTTTTACGTGACGTATCTCAATTCGATCAGATTTTCCCCTCTAATCTCTTCTTCTTTCTTTGATTCACAGGTATACGGTGCGTCGGAGATGATGCAGCGACAAGAGATTGAAAGTGGCGGCGGTGTAGCTCAGATCTAGGGTTTCAGAAATTGAAACCTATATTTCTCTTCTTCTACCCCTTCTTTCGCTTCCTTTGTCACAATTTTCCTCCCCTTTTGTAACAATTTTTTTCTCTATTTATAAGTTTTAGATTGGAATATTTTAGGAAAATTCTTAGATCATCGTTATTTTTTAATGATTGTGTTAGAAATTAGGATTTAGAGTTATAATTAGAGATTAGAGATTGAAATCGGATATGATTTAGTATAAGATTGGATTGTAAATTGCTTTAATTTCCCAAATTTTGATTGAGATTTATTTTGATGTAAATTAGTAGTAAATTGATTTAGAAATTGTTATGATTTGATACGATTAGATATGATTTGTTTTTTATTAGCGTTTTCGGATTTGTTGTATTGCGTTTGGGCATGTTTGCTTAGTGTTTTTGCATCTTTCTAAGCTTAGGTTGAAGAACAATGCGCCGCAGATGAGTGTATGGTTTCAAAGCCTTATTGTTGACTTTAGTCAATGATTTCAAAATAATTAAAACTGAATTAACAATAATAACCATAATATTGATTAATAATAATAAGTTATATTAATAATTAATAATAATACTATTTTTAATAATAATAATAATAATTACAAACTAATAATAATTAATAAAATTTTAATAACCAGAAGTCAAATCTTGATTACTAACCACACAAAACTGGGCCTTCAAACTTGTTATGGGCCATTCAAAATTAAAGTAGGCTGTTAAGACAAAAATAGAAACGCCCCCTTTGTTATATGATCCATAAAAAAGATTATAAATGAGCATTAGCGAAATGTGCACACTAAGCCTATTATGAATACGCTTTTCATTGAGAATTAAAACCCCCCGTCATATCTAAACATAATTTCAAAAATAATACATAATCAAAAAAATATGAACATAAATACAATAATACTAACATTAACTAAAAAAAATTACTTATCTAGTACGGGAAATTTGGGGTATGACAGTGTGGCCTGGTTGGCAGAAAAAATTTTCATGCTACTTTTGGGGCATATTTGTGGTTTTGTTTTGCAGGAATCGTTGTTCACTCATGTGTGTACAATATACCAGCACGAAAATAGTTCAATCAATTGGTGGCCAGTGTGGAAATTCCTCGATAGTCTTCTCAGTGGCACACTTTTTCCTAGCAAAGTATGTACGAGCTTGTTTCTCCGCAGCGGAATCTGCACCTGAGTTTATCTTCACAATGATGCTTTTTAGGAAGCATTCCCTAGTAAAAGTGTATTTGTTTGAAAGCCTTCCGAAGGATGATTCCCCAATATAGTCTACACTTTTCAAGAGTTCTCTTAAGATTTCTCTTACTCCCAGTGGATGTTGAACTTCAAGGGTTTCCTTGTTCAAGAATTCCTTCCTCCCCAAGTGAAGATTCACTCCTCGATAGAGTTTATTATTGAATCTTTCTTTTCATAGAGATCTCTTCATCCTCAATAAAACTTGAAGTTTCCTTTTCCCCAGTGAATCGCCATATAGAGAATCCTTGTCTGATAAGGTCTGATTGATAAAGACTTTTTGATAAAGATTCATTAGTCCCTAATGAATGTTCATAAAGGTGAGCTTATTGGTGAATGGTCATTCAAGAAGCAGAGTTTTCTCCCCGACTGAGATATCTTTCTCATTCCCCGGCCAGTTGTGATGGAATTTCTCTTATTCCCCAGTAGAATCTTTTATTGGGATTTCTTTGTCAAGATTCCTCGATACCCCAAAAGGTTCTATTTGTTAAGGCATTCTTGTCAAGGATACTCATATACCCTGCAGAAGCATATGGATTCATTTTTTGTTCAAGAAATCACTTCATCCCCAGCGAAGAGGTTGATAAGTTATTTCCCGCAGATCCAATGGTTATTGGTATCCCCCTGGCAGCGTCCAATCTTCATTGGCATCCCCGCTCAGAATATGCAGTGTGTTTTGATTCTCTCCAACAAAGTTTGTAATTTATTTTTTCAATTTCTCTCAGAGTTCATCATGTGGTTATTGGCTATTCAATTTGTTATTCCCCACAGAATTTCATATTTTTAAGGGCTTCTCGTCAATAGTTCCTTGTATCTCTTTATTTCCCCGACCAAATCATGCATTATTACATTGCATCTACTCAAATGTGTAGTGTTTCCATTTATTTTGGAATGTTACTCCATAGAAAAATTCAAACATGCATCAAAGCATAAGCAAATTGTATTTCCTTCTTCCCTAGTTAGGTCTCTAACATCCTTGATATACCCAAATATTCGCTAATCCCCACAGATATCCCATAATACTCCCAGCAGGTTTCTCTAGAGATTACTTATTCTATGATATCACCTCTTTACAAATCTCTCCCACTAAGTGTTCACTGATTGTTCTTTGTTATATCTAGTGTTTACTAGTCTCTCTTTGGTCTGACCTAATGTTCATTGGTACCTTCTTTTACATTTAGTATTCCCTGGCATCCCTATGTTTAGAAGCTAGTATTCACTAGTCTTCTTTGGTAGACTGTTAATTTGTTGCCTCGTTGCTGATTCAGTTCCTCCCTGGCGTAAAATGTTTAGGTCTGGTGGTCACCAGACCCTTTTGAGGTCAAGTACGTTACTTGTTACCCAATTTTGAATACAACATTGTTCTGGTATACTTTATAGTCTACTGTTCACTAGTTCTCTTGAGTCAAGTGGTAACTTTCCTCTTTGTCTCTTTTATTCCTTGGCTAGATTCAGTGGTCACTGGTTCTTCCTTGTTGAGACTAGCAGGTGTTCACCTTGCTTTGGATCCATGTTCATTGGTATCCTATTGAGTACTTTCATGTCTAGTGGTTACTAGTCCCTTTTAAGTCGAGTGTTCACTCATTGCTTCATTTGTGATCCAGTTCTTTCCTGGCATATCCTTTGCAGTACTCCTAAGGTCGAGTGGTCACTCGTTATATTTACTCGATCCCCGGCGTTCTGCCAATGTTCTAATGGTTTGGTTCAGTGGTCAATGTTCCTTTTTTGATAGAGACTAGTGTTTACTGGCATACTCTTTTGGATCCAATTGTTATTGGTATCTTTTGAGTCTAGTGGTTACTAGTCTTCTTGGGTTGAGTGCAATGTTTGTTGGCCTCATTTTTCAAGTCTAGTGTTCATTGGCATTCTTTGATAAGGGTTTAGTGTTCACTATTCCTCCATGCTTCTAGACCTAGTCCTTTTGGTTTGAAACCACAACTCTACTGAAATACAGTCACCAGTGTTGATACAGCTTGACCTAATTCAGAGTGTCAATTTTTGAGTTCATATTTGTATTCAATCCCCTTATACCTTATTACTCAAAAGGCTGACAGTAATCTCACTTGCAGGTTTAAGATGATTAAATATGGGTGGGTGTTGTACCCCAAAATTTAACCTCTTCATTCCAACACTATTTGGCTTATATTTCATTATCATGTGCATATGTACACATCATTGGTTCTATGGTCATATGATCGAGGCACTTCTCTTAAGCTTCGTCAAGCTATAGAAGACGTTTGTTTCGTCAATCAATGTAGCAAAGCATCAACTCAGGGTTTAGAAATTGAAATTCACTCAGCATGTTCCCCCAGACTATTTAATCAGTGATTAATCAATTCTTTATCATTCCATGCTTCCATGTGTTCCATCATGCCTTGTATTGTAAAGAAAGTCAAGCGTTTCAGTTGATTTGAAACAGTTTGCGTCGAAATTCAGCATTTCACTGTTCGGGTTCATAAATTTGTAACTTTTCAATGTTTAACATTTTCAAGTGGGTTTTTGGGCATTAGAATCTCCTTGACATACTTTGCATTTCATATGTTTGGGTCAGGAGCCAATTATGTATGGAAGATCTCCGAAAATGCAAATACTTTGAAAGTTATATGGTGAAGCAGATTTTCAGTCAACTGTTTCTCAAATATTGCAAAAATCATAACTTTCTCAATTTTCAACATTTCAAGATGAATCTCACTGCATGATATCACAAATTTCGTCATCTACAAATTTCCTTCAAGATTCGAGTTAGAATTATGCTTATAAGGTTTAGGTTTATGGATCGTTTCTCAAGTTTAACACAAAAATATGATGAAAAAGCTACGCAACCAAATTTGACTTGGAAAAGAGAGGGAAATTTGGCTCCCAAAACCATTTTTTATAACTCCAAATACCAAACATGACTTAAGCCTCTCTCTATATATTGTTTTTCACTCAATTTCTAAAGGGATTTCATCATTATCATAAATTCACTCTTAAAAATTCTAGAAGCTCTAAAGAGAAGAGCTCTCTCTCTCTCTCTCTCTCTCTCTCTCTCTCTCTCTCTCTCTCTCTCTCTCTCTCTCTCTCTCTCTCTCTCTCTCTCTCTCTCTCTCTCTCTCAAGTTCCGATAAATCTTTTGTCAAAGCTTTGATGCATCACCGAAGCCGACGATTGAAGTCGTCATGCTGAATGATTCTCCACCGCACAACTCCCCTCTATCGGACCGTCTAGATCGTCTGACCGCTCTCCGCCGAATCTTCCTCTGTCATCCACTTCGATCGCACTGCACTGATCCTCCTATCTTCCACGTGCCACCGCCGTGAAATCCACTTGCTCCACCATAACATCGTCGCGTGATCTTCCTCCATGCATATTCAATCAATTCCTCTTCATCTGCTTCGGTAGATTCTTGACCTTACTTGAATTAATTGTTGTGTTGAGATTAATTGGTGAATTAATTGAAATTTTGTTAAATTAGCATGAAGTAATTTTTGGATTTTGGAAATTAGGTGATTCATGTAAATCTTCATGTTGATGATGTTGATAATTGTTGGAATCAGATAATTACTTGAGTTATTTGTTTGGATCTCTTAGATTTCGAATTGATAATTGTTGATAATTAATGAGATTCATGTGTCGATGTTTGATTTCGAGTTGATAATTGTTGATAATTATTGAGATTCATGTGTCGATGTTTGATTTTGAGTTGATTATTTTTTGTTGACACTTGAATAATATTTGTTTCGATGCTTGGAAATCATTGTATCGGTGTGGATTTAATTGCTGCAATTTATTTGTGAATTCAAGTGAAGTTTCAAGTGTCAGTGTTTGATTTTACGTGTTAAAATGTTGATTTCCAATTGATTTTTAATGAGCACCGACACATGAAACGTTGCTTCCTGGTATCCGCAAATGCGCGCAAATTATGGTTTAATTCTTGCTCGCTTCATGTTGGAGGATTTCAAAGGATTTTCATGAGTCGAAAGTTGTTGTCCAGTACTCATAAATTCATGCGAGTTGTGACTTAATTCTTGCTTGATTCATGATTTTAAATTGAATTTTCGAGTATTTTCATGAACCAAAATGTTTTTGTATGATAATTGTTTTCGTTGCTCTGACACTTGTTTGGAAATTGCTTCTTCATGAATTAAGCTTGATTTGAGTTATGATATGAATGCTTAACTTTGGTTGTCACTCCTTGTTATTATTAACTCATTTGTTTACTTGTGCAAGCTTCCTAAGACGATTCAAGAGAGCGATTTGTAACAACTTTTCTCGCATGTAATCGATTAATTAATTCTTGATTATTCAATTAAAGTCTTTATTTCACTCCTTTTTTGGTTTGGATTTGTTTCTAACGCGTTTGAACTTGGATTATAATGTTATGAGACTTGTGGATTATCGTTGTTTGTCTGGACTTATATCTTATGCATGACTACTATTTGGTGTTCCGATATGCTTGACACACTTTCCGCTTATGATTTATTTTCACATTGACGACACTTTGATACTTATCCTGTGCATTCGATTTCTGACTATTTTGTTTTTGATGAAGCTTTCATGATGGTCTTCGGGTTTATTACGCTTTGTTAGGAAAAGGCAATAGATTGATTTTTCTTTTTGTATTTTTTATCTCTTATTTATCTTATTCCCGCATTGCCTTTCACTTTCTTTGCCATTATAAGTAGGAATATATATGCATGACTGGAAGTCTTACTATTGTAGGCAATGGTTGATCTTGATGTCCTACTTTGTAGGAAATATTTTTGTGATTGTTAGCTTGTTTTTCTCTTTTTACTTTGTGCTTGCAATTGAGTCAATAAAGTGGAAGAAGGCTCGCAATTGGCCCCCACATTTTTTCTTTGTTTTGACGATACTTAGCTCACATTTCTTAAATGTTGATGTTTCGAGTCTTTACTCGATTTGTGCTTGAGCTATTCTAGTGGAAGAAGAGTCTTTCGACTCCCATGCTAAAATCCACCTTAGATTCTTGTTTTGCTAGCTCAAGCTTAGTGCTTCGGTGGTCACCTAATAGCATGGATGTTTGTCACTTTGGTACTTGCTTGGTTAAGTAGGTATGCTTTATGCATCTTGGTTAAGTGCCTATTTTTTTAGTAAGTGGTTACTTCTCATGTTTTGGGTGCTTGCTTTCATATCTTTTTTAATTTCTTGATTGCTTGCATTGTTCTCATTCTTTCTCTTCTTGTGTGATCACATGTTTCCCATAGGATCTTTAGTTCATTCCAGGTCATGATTAAACTAAGTAGACCTTAGGATTGAAATCCATGCATAATAACATTAGGTAGAATTCCATTGATCCTAACTTTAGGTCCACAATCTTGACAACAAGTAGGATCGAGATTCCCCTTTTGTTAGTCTTTTCTTTTTGCATCCCTTCTAAAACTAAAAATCTTATTTCTTAATGAAATTCATAAAACACTCTAAGATTACTTAAACCAATTCACAATTAATAGGTAAAAACTCAGATACCCCCACCTTTTAAGGGACCATGTGATGTATTTTCTCAACAAAAATACTTAGCAAATCCAAACCATTTTTGTCTTTGTACTTTTTATTTTAAAACCTTGTTATAATAAGGATGTGTTATTTCCTCTCTGCGCATGAGACTTATAAAGTCCCAAAAGGTCTTGCAACCCTATGTTAATTTCTAGAGTGCGAATGTAACAATATTCGCCTAAAAAACACACAACAAACCAAATCTTTTTAGAAGAACTATGAGTGTAATGATCCCCTATTGCACGAATGTTTGTATGTAGGCACAAAGACTCACAACCGCGATGGGCACAACTAATAAAACCTTTTCTTTTTGTATATAATCCTTTGCATCCATGCATTCCCTTTGCAACCTAGCTTTAGATTCAAACTTACCCTTTAGATTAGAAAACAAGAGTGGATCATGTGGAGTACAACGGACGTGAGGGGTGCTGATACCTTCCCCTTGCATAATCGACTTCTGTATCTATTCTCTTGGTCACGAGACCTTGATTTCTCCCTTCTCAGGTTTTCTTCGATGTTTTCCTTTCCCTTCTATGGGATGAATAAATATTTGATGGTGAATTCATTGTTTTTCCTAATTGCTTTACCCGACACCAACACAGATCTTGGATGGAAAACCTTAATGAAGAGTTTTTCTGGATGAAACCCCTACAAAGCTCAACCCAATACTCAATTAGACACTATCAATCCTCATCTAGATGGAAACCCAATGGAACATCATCATAATGTAATGTTAGTGTGTATGTGTAGGTTGGAGGTTGAAGATGAAGAGAAAGGTAGGCTAATTTTATGGTTTCACCAAGTCGGAATGATGCATGAATGATGTATTTGTAATTGTGGAAGTTTAGATGAAAAAATGAGATTTTCGGAATTAAAAAGAATTGAAAAATTAATTCAATCAAACAGTATGTGTCTACCTGAAAGTTGTATGTGTCAACACATAAGTAAAATTCAAATTGCATGCGTCGACCTAAAAACGGATGTGTCGACCTAAGCAAGTCAGACTCTATGGGCTTTTAAAATGCAGTACATGTGTAGACCTGAAATTCGTATGTGTCAACACCTGAAATCCGCATTTCTGCAATTTCTTAAAACTTTAGTATGTGTCGACACATACAATAAAAATTGATGCAAAAAATGATTTTTCATGAATAGGACCAATTTCAAAATTGTTTTAAATGATTCCTAAGACCTTTAATGCAAGGGAGTGTCACAAGACATAAGGATACCTTTCACCATTCTCAAATGCTAGATTTCCGAGTTTTGACATCATGCAAAACATCCAATAGTGAAGTTGCACTCACAATTGGGACCTAAAATAACTCACTAAACAACAAAAAAAAATTAAATTTCCGTATGCGTAACCAGTTAACCCAAATGGTTAACTAGTTACCACTGCTACAACAACAAAAATAACAAAAAGGTGTAACCAATTACCACAATGCGAAACCGTTTTTTCTAGCCTGTAGAAGTACTTATTTCGCAATTGTAACCGATTACCACCCCGTATTTACCGTTTATAGGTCTTGATTTATGGATTTTCAACTAACAATCTTGTCATTTTTCTCAAATATTACTCCATCAAAGTACCATTACTAGAATGTATCTGATAAGAAGTTACAAAGGACCACTAGGCAGAAAAGTAAATTCATATTACTTAAGACTTTTACTATTAAATGGGGATGTATTTAGGCTTTTGCTCTAGTCATGAATTTATGTATTGTCTCTTTGGTGACCCATGGCCCAATTTAGTATTAATAAAACCCTACTATTTATTGTATGAACTTTTTTGTTGAAGGGTAATGAAAATCTTAAAGTTGTTTCTTATGTTTCATCTTAGTATACAACTCTAGATCTACTCTTAGTTTTAGTATAGTCTAACACATGTGCTTTCATTTCTTGCTCGCATGGCTCCCCCAAACCCACCAATCCTTCTTCTCGTGAAATCATATCCACCTTGATAATGCTATGAATCAAACCCAACAACAAATGGATGAATAGTTTGACAAAGCCAATGCAGATTTGTGTCATACCACATATTTTCCAGCCCTTTATATCTACTGTCAAAAATATTTTCAACATTGGTTCTTATAATATTCTTTGATTCAATTTTACTAACATTTTAACAATAATTTGTTTCGCTCGTTTAAAAATGTATAAGAGTTTATTTCAAATTATTTGTATTTTTATATAACTAATACTTGTTCATACTTTCAATTGGATTTTTTATTTCAAATAAGCAACATAGAACCATTTAGTAAGAAATAAAGCTTGCAAACATCATGCATTCATACATTTTGAATCATCATGCATTCATACACTATGTTGAATCATCATGCATTCATACATTTTCTATTTCATATATTCATCATTCTCCATTCTTTTTTGTTTATCTTATTCACAGGATTTAAAAAAATAATCAAAGGTTTTTGGTGAATTGTCTTAAACATGAATTCCATAGGGAAACAACTTATCCGTATTAATGTCGTCAAACCAGATATGACGAAGATCAAGACTATCAAAGGGAAACTGTCTGAAAGGGCTTTGAAGATGTTTACTCGCTATTATGGGGATACCCTTGAGTTGACAAAAGTGAATGTACAATTGGATGCTATCTCTTCCTTGGTCCAATTTTATGATCCTCTATTGAGATGCTTTACCTTCCAAGACTTTCAACAAGCACATACTTTGAAAGAATTTGATAGACTCTTGAATTTCTCTAGGGGAAAAACTAATCTGGGAATTGGGTGGACTATTGACATTAAAGACTTAGAAAATTGTTTAGGGATCCCTTATCTTGAATTGTCACTTAATTACAAAAAAGAAGGTGATGTACAAGGGATTAAGAGATGCTATTTGGAAACTAAAGCTCTTTATTTTTCCGATAACAAATAACGGGAGTCTTGTGTTGACTGATTAGGCCTACTTGTATTTGGTGTAATATTATTTCCGCGGTCTTTGGACTATATTAACCCTGCAAAAATTAGTGTATTTTGGGGCGCGAAAGTTTTGAATGCGGACCCAACTCATGCTTTACTTACTGATATTTATTATGCACTTCACACCCGGTATGAAAAGCGGAGTGGTAGTCTTAATTTTTGTATCCTGCTTTTATATTCTTATTTTATGACTCACCTATATAAAGAAGATTACATGGTTCTTAATCTGACGAGATACGAGTGGCCTCAAAAATTAAGGTCTCTCACTTCTAATTCTCTGTAGTGGTATGTGAGGATGCTAGACATTGGAGATATCATTTATAGTTGTGGAGACTTTTTGAATGTTCCATTGATTGGATCTCGGGGTTGCATCAATTACAACCCTACCTTGGCTTGGCAACAAATAGGGTACCCTTTGGAAGATAAACCCTCCAGTGAACAACTTCAACAATTGATCATTCATGACATGAGCAAAAATGACGGAGAGTTGCTCAACAAAATCATTCGAGCTTGGAGTAGGGTTAATAAAAGAAAGGTCGAAAGGAAGAATGTTGTGGCGAAAGAACCTTACACTCGATGGGTTTTGGATATGGTGCAAGTTATTAAGTTACCATTTTACATTGATCATGAGTATAAGCCAGATGTCCCAGATCTTCTTCCTATGTCCTTAGAAGAAATAGATAACTTGAAGAAAGCTTTGAAGCAAGCTCAAAGAGATAATGAAGAGTTGGAGCTTAACCTCCATAATTTATCTAAGGAGAAAAGACAGATCCAACATATACTTGAATCAAAAGATCAATAGATTTAGAAAGATCCCGAGGAATTTGAAAAGCAGAGTCTTAAGCGGAAGCGTTCGATTGAAGGGTTGTTGAGTGCTGCTTTCAACTTGGATTCCCACAACCAACGGTTGGAGGATGCTGCTAGCGAGATCGGGAAACTAAGTAGGTGGATGGTGTGTAATTAATTAAAATTTATCTATTTATTTATTTATTTTCTTATATTTTCATAATTAATATTTACTTCTATAATAAATTCGAAATCTATTTATTTATTAATTCAAATCTTTTTTATTACTAACCCTTTCAAATATTTTTTTAATTGCATTAAAATTATATTTTCTCATGCATTATAAAAAAATTTCTGCATATATTAATATATTTTAAAAACATTTAACCAATCAAATATTAACCACCTTTTTTACTAACTTAATAAACTCGAGACTATTTTCAAAAAGGATTAAGGAAATACCTTTAATCGACTGCGAACTTTGTCTACAAATTATGCTATTCACACACCCAGACTTGGTTCAACGAGAATTTTAGATACTTTCATAATCCATAAAAAAACACTAACCAAACAACTATGAACTATGAATTAGGACTCTGATTCCTCATAAGAGGATACGTTGGCATACGACTAAAATCGTGGCGAGTTCCCCTAATTTAAAAATTAAAACCCTATTCTTAAACCTTAAATCTAAACCCTAGTATTCTTGTGAATAAGGTAGATGAAGGGATCGTAACACCTTCCATTTGTCTAAAGTGAGTCGATTAGGGTTATTTCATTATTCACCCGTCGTTAGGACAAAAAGTTGTGGTGGCGACTCTATTTTTTGCCAGTTATTACAATTTGCAACATCATATTGGACAAATTCATACAAGACTGGACAATGACAAGCACATTTCAGACTCTAGATATGAGTTTATCATGTTCGTCCTCACCAAATTGGCATATCAACTTGAAAACCCATAGTCTTCAATTGTTCATACAACTACTAACTCTTCATGTATAACTTAAACTCCTTCATCTATTTCTATGCTACAAACCTGTCTCCCTTATTGTAACCCCTACCAACACACCACAAAGACATTCAGCTATTATTTCACAAACCCCTACTATTCCTACAACCATTAGAGATTCTGCCACACAACCACCACCACCTTACCCACCTTACTCCACTGCCACAAATTCTTTTACAACTGCCCGACCATACTATAAAATTCTTTTTTTACAACAAATTCCTTACCCACCCATTTCCCAATTACCTCTATTACCCCTTTTTCGAACCCCCAAATTGGAACTTCCTTTGTTTGATGGTTCAGATCCATTAGAATGGTTATTTCAAGCTGATCATTTTTCATTTTTTATCAGTTACCACCTGAATATTGATTATCCTTGACCTCATTTTATATGAAAGGTGATGCTTTAGGCTGGTTTAAGTGGATTCACCATAATGAATTATTGACAGGTTGGTTCTCTTTCACAAGAGCTTTAGAATTACGTTTTGTTCCTTCAACTTTTTCCAATCATCAAGCTAAGTTATTCAAATTTAAATAAGATGGGTCTGTTGTAGGTTACCAAACAAAGTTTTAGAAATTAGGTAGTAAAGTTGTTGGATTTCCTCAAGAGGAAATTTTAAATTGTTTCATTTCTAGTTTATCAACTGATATTTGCAATAAATTAGCTATTCTTAAACCAGTTAACATATCACAAGTCATTGGTATTTCCAAATTTATTGAGTCTAAACTTAAACATTCCAAGCCCAAATTCTAAAAACCTTATGTTTCCCCTTACACTAAACCAAACAACAATTACACCACTCCCACAGCAGTAAAAACTCCTACTACAATTCCCACATAAGGGCCTTTATCATACAAAAACTCAAACCCCCATCCCCCACGACTACCCATTAAAAGCTTATCACAAACCCAATTACAACAGAGAAGGGCCGAAGGATTGTGTTTTAATTGTGATTAGAAATTTATCATCGGACACAAATTCTTAACAAGTAAATTTCTCCTACTTTTGGCTGAAGAAGACTCAATGGAACCTAATAACTATGTCGAAGACATCGCTGAACCAGAAATCGAGACTTACCCGAGTGACACATATTTCCAATTGTCAACTCAAGCATTAATTGGTCAATTTTCCCCCCAAACACTCAAGTTCGAAGGCCAAATTGGTGGCCCATCAGTCATGGTACTGGTAGATATAGGTAGCACACATAACATCATGCAACCTCGCATTGCTCACCACCTAAACCTAAAGGCTATCGTAGTATCTCAATTTTTTGTTATGGTAGGCAATGGATCCCACCTACATTGTAAAGGAATTTGCAATACTGTTCGAATTATCCTCAAAGACAGACCATTCCACATTCCCTAGTACCTATTGCAAATTGAAGGAGCCGATATTATTCTAGGCAAGGTCTGGCTCTGCATTTTAGGCCTAATTTAGACTGATTTCTCCATCCCATCAATCACTTTTACACACAACGATTCATCCATGACTTTAAAGGGTGATCCCACCTCTCAACCAATGCACACAACTTTCCACCAACTCCACTACCTCATCCATACTAACTCAGTTTCTTCACTACATCTGTCGATATTCCAACAAATTTAGGCTACCCCAAACTCCCATGACCAAACCAACTCTTCTATTTTATAGACCATACCTCTTGACCTTACCTCCTGACCTTTCCTCTTGACCTTCCCTCTACACTTTCTAACCTCTTACAAAATTACAAAACAAATTTTAAAACACCAAGTGCCTACCCCCAACCAGACCCATGACCACCACATAAACCTTTTACCTAATACAACTCCTATAAATTTTAAGCTATACCACTACCCTCACTCACAAAAAAAGCTATGACAAAAATTATTCAGGACATGTTACGAGATGTAATCATTGTACCTAGTAATAGTCCATTTTTATTCTATTTTACTAGTCAAAAAGAAGGATGGAACATGGCGTTTATGTGCGGATTATCGTGCTCTAAATATGGAAATAATCAAAGACTGATTCCTAATCCCACCTATTGAAGAACTTTTAGATGAACTTGGCTCGGCACATGTTTTTACCAAGTTGGACTTACGCTTAGGCTATCACCAGATCCGTGTTGCATCAGAAGACACTCATAAGACAACTTTTTGGAGTTTCAATGGACATCACGAGTTTCTCGTAATTCCCTTTGGGATAACTAACGCCCCATCCACTTTTCAATTCGCCATGAACCACCTATTATGACCTCATTTACAGAAATTTGTTTTAGTGTTTTTTGATGATATTCTGATGTATAGTGCTAATCTTAGTGATAATTTATCTCATTTGCAGGTTGTTTTTTATCTATTAAAGTCACATGCTTTTGTTGTGAAATTATCAAAATGTGTTTTTGCAGTGGATAAAATTGATTATTTAGGTCATGTGATTTCATTTGGTTGTGTGGAACCCGATCTAGAAAAGGCTAAGGCCATTTTGGATTGGCCTCAACCATGTTCTTTAACAAATCTCTGTGGTTTTTTGGGTATAACTAGGTTCTATTGTCGTTATGTGTGCAATTATGCCTCTTTCGTTGCTCCCCTCACTGATTTATTACATTCTACTAAATTTACATGGAGTACAACAGTGGCGGTAGCCTTTATATAATTAAAGAAAATGATGACTGACATGTCGGTCCTAGCTCTACCAGATTTTACAAAAACATTTATAGTCGAAATTGATGCTTCGGGCGTTGCCATTTGAGATATTTTGTCTTAAGGAGTGTTGCACCCCAAAATTTTCCCTCCTAATTTCTTTTATTCTTGGCTTATACTTTTGTATTCATCTGCATTTATTTCATTAGGTCACCAACATGGCATACCTGGTTGATGGGCTTACAAGCTCTTATGAGACCTTGAGATACATGATCATGGGCCAAGTTCAAAGATACGAGGATAAGATCTGTTGACTTCGGTTAAAGTAAGCTTTGAACAATTAACTTTGGGGTCAAGGTCTCCCTTGAATTTTCATCTAATATATGTTGGGAATTCGAGTTGCATTTTAAGAATAGTATGGTAAAGGAAAAGAAATATTGGTTCAGAAAAGGAAGATTTCATTAAAAATCAGGGTTTCTATTCATTGATAAATGTTCAAGTAATTGAAGATCAGGGGAAATAAGGTTTCATGTTAATCTCGATCATGTTCTTTCATTATCATTTGTGTACGTCTTTGATGATTAAAGGTCGTCAATTAGAAGGACCTCGTCGAGATAAGAGACTTGTGGATTGAATCGTAGGATGAGGCATGATACAAAAGGGCAAGGTTGTGAATTTTTAGGATCAAGATCTTATTGGCTATTCAAATTATTTGTCATTCAAGTTGATTTGGGATTCAAGATTGAAGTTAAGAATTCATACACATTACAAAGATGTTCATCGTTATTCCATATTCAAGTTCACATGTGTTCAAAGTTTATTCGAACCCTTTCATTCATGGTTCAAAAAAATACTATCCAACAACCATAGTTTCATCAAAATAGTCATTCAAGAATTCATTCAAGATTAAAGTCTCTTATGGTTACCTTGCAAATATTTTGAATTCGTACCATGATTATTTAAATTCATATAAAGGTATTCAAAGGAAATATTTGAGAAAAAGAACTTGGAATTTCAAAATCAGTTTCGAGGAGAAAGGTACATTGAAGAAATTATCATTGAATTCTTAAAATTACATTTGCAAGTTTAACTAAATTCCATGCTACATTACAATACAAATTAGGACATCCTAAAACATTTCATTACCTTAACCAGTCGAAGTGCTTTGAACTGGCTGATATAAGTGATTCTCGTGAGTATCTTGCCACTAGGAGAGCTATGGATATTGTTGGAATAAGTCAAAAAGAGCAGGAAGCAATTCTCCGAGTTGTTGCTGCAATTCTTCATATTGGTAATATTGAGTTTGCCAAAGGAAAGGAAGTTGATTCATCGGTTCCAAAAGATGATAAAGCCAATTTTCACTTAAAAACAACTGCTGAGCTCCTCATGTGTGATGTAAATGGCTTGGAAGATGCATTATGTAAGCGTGTCATGAGATCGCCCGAAGGCTAGGTTCTTCCTTAGATCATCGATGAACCTAAGATCGCCCGTAGGCTAGGTTCTTCCTTAGATCATCTTAGAACCTGAGATCTCCCGTAGGCTAGGTTCTTCCTTAGATCATCGTTGAACCTGAGATTTCCCGAAGGTTAGGTTCTTCCTTAGATCATCGTCGAACATGAGATCGCTCGTAGGCTAGGTTCTTCCTTAGATCATCATCGAACCTGAGATCGCCCGTAGGATAGGTTCTTCCTTAGATCATCTTAGAACCTGAGATCGCCCATAGGCTAGGTTCTTCCTTAGATCAACTTAGAACCTGAGATCGCCTGAAGGATAGGTTCTTCCTTAGATCATCGTCAAAATTGAGGTCGCCTATTGGATAGGTTCTTCCTCAGATCCTCTTAGAACCTGAGATCGTCTCTTGGCTAGGTTCTTCCCATAGATCATCGTCGAACACGAAATCGCCCTTAGGCTAGGTTCTCTGGCAAGTTACTCTCATGTTTTACCTTAAGATCGTAGGTCACCCGTAGACATTATCCGATGTCTTTTCGTACCAACCTTGGCATCATGCCACGTTACAAGTCCAATCTCCGTATCTTCACTAGAAAACAAAAAATTCTTTCCCCCAACACATATCACAAAACTAAGTAAACACTCACACTTTCTCCCAGAACAAATTTTTGGCATTGGTATTTAATCATCTTCAACCTTGAACTTCTGAAATGCACGCGTCAATTGTACTTTCAGGTTTAAGACGATTAAATATGGGAAGCTATAATACTCCAAATGTGTCTTACCCCTTTTACTTTTATCGCGCTTATGCATTTCTCACTTTTCTCGTGTGCATAATTCCCATTAGGTCATCTAACACATCATTCATTCATTATTCAATAAAACGTGGCATATGATCAAAGATGTTGAAAATTTAGGGTTGTTGTATGGCTTTAACATTCTCATCTTCATTCAATCTTGAATCAATTGGTTTTATCATCAATCAGGACTTGTGGAGCTAGAGTTGGTGGTCATGATCAGTAAGGGGTTTTTACCCTAAAAACAACAAAGTTCAGGGAGCGTCTTCGTCCAGATTTCTCAAGTGCATCAGGTGTTTGGGGTTTCATCAAGGCTTTATCGGAGGTTGTTTTAAAAGAGGGTTCTTCTCATCAAAATATTAAATCGCCTCCTCATTAGTGTGCGTTCATGGCAAGGAGATTAGGGTTTCAGTTTGTTGCTCAAGTTTGTTGGTTCATCAATTGGAGAACTGGACTTAAGGGCTTCGTTTCTTATACTTCAAGACGTATTTGCCTTCAATGCAATGTGTTGAGGCAACCATTTGAAAAGATTTTGTCAAGTCAATATATTTTGTGGAACGAATTGCAAGAATAAAACATAACATAAGAGGTGAAGTTATGGATTGGTTTTGATCAAGACATTTTGTTCTCTTTGTTGTTATATGTTACTATACAAGTTAAATGGGATTAGTAAAGGCAAATTGACTTGTCTGTTAAGAAATGAAGGGGAGTTCATTCATTCGATTGATTCTGTGAACTCAATATATGCAAGGGGGTAAGTTTGGATCCAATTCATAATTAAATTTGGAAATGATATTGATGTCAATTTCGTAGGATTCAAGTAACAAAGGCCATGATCCGTTACAAATTGCCATTACATCTTGAGACATTGAATAAAAGAATGAAATTTGGAAATTGAGTTAAAGAAGGGAAGTGATGTTTCATCCAACGTTCTTGAACCACTTTATTTTGAAAGTTCAAAAGTGCAATTACAAGTGAATTCATATGCATTACAAGAGGAGAAAGGGAGAAAATCATGGGTCCTTAAGCAAATTCACTATTGACCAAAGTATGATATTTGATTAAAGAAACTCCTATAACCTATTTCACTTCAGCTTTGGTTTGGTCTTCATCATCTCAAATTGCTTCGTGTTTATTGAACTCATATGCTCCATAGCCGACGAGATATTTTGCCTTAGCTCTCCTCCATGATCAAAACTATACTGCCTTCAAAATTACAGCATATGGCTGGAATTTCTGAATCTTAAAATCAGGCTTGCATAAGTGTTTGACAGTATTAGATCAAAGCAAATCAAAACAAAAAGTGCAGAAATATTTACAGCAATCCTAATAGTTTTCTAATTACCCCTCAAACTCTTGCTAACCAAAATCCCAACTAATTTCCTAGCAAACTCAAAAAGACTACTAACCACCTCCCAATCTTCCTGCAGAATTAACAGAAAGCCTGTTAACCAATAACCTCTCTTAACTACCGCATAACAGAAACTCCTCCAACTTCTACCAACCTATATCCAAAAAAACTTCACAGCTAACAGGATATCCTCTAACCATTTTCTAAAAGACCATTCCAAACAACCCTATTTAACACAAAAAACCTGTAACCAATAAAAAACTCTAACTGCATCTAACAGAAAAAGTTCCAAACAGAATTTGCAACAACCTCTAACAAAATCTTTTCTGACTGTTTTTAACCAACCCGGCCTCAGTTCAATATAACATATTTTTTCATCCTTCTAATGACAAAAAACTCTAGCCTACTGTTTTTAAAAAAAAACAGAACTAACAACTTTCTAAAAAACTTCCCAATTAACTCTGAAACCATCCAAACAAAATTCCTAAACCTCTAACCGACTATAACATCCCTAACAGTAATTGCTAACCAAAAACAATTCCAGCTTAGTAACAGAGATAACTCCATAACTGTTTTTCTAACCAACCTAACCAGCTCTAACTACCTAACTAGACTATAACAGAAAAACTAACATAACTGTAAAAAAACTTTTTTCAACAGAAAAAGGGAGGAGAAAGTTGAGAGGCATAACAGAAAGGGATATAAAAGATTTGTTCACAGGAAAAAAGGAGAATAACTGAAAAATAGAATGAAAAACTCACGAGGAAACTCTAAAAGCTCGATTTCTCTCACCTTTTTCATCATCATCAACTTTGCATAATCTTCATCAATAACCTACTGCAACCTTCATTGATCTTCTTTCTCTTTCACTTTGCGACATCTTCAACACCGTGAAAACATATCCAAACACCTTCATCTTCATCCTCTTCGCCACAACCTTCACTCCTCTGCAAATCGTCCTCTCCAATCTCCCTGAACCGCAACAAAAACTTCAATATTATATATTTATCTTTTGCAACTGATTCTTCAAAGAATCATCCTAGATCTTCATCTCTCTGAGTGTCATCATCTTCTGCTCAACTTTCAGCACATCATCACTGAATCTGCAATGCATCAACATCGTTATTCCGAAACCGAATTCCCTACAATTCGCATCAACGTCATAGCATTAGAACTGCGATTTCTCGGCATCAGTAACAACGATATACAAGAGAAGAAGAGTGAGTGTGGATCGAAGAGAAGAAGCGAGAATAACAAGCATACATGCATACGTTCTCCAGATTTATATTTTTTTTACCGTCGACATCAAAGAAGGAGTTGCTCCGATCGGTAAGCACCTTATCCCTTTTGCTACGCCTTTTTGTTGTTAAATGCTTTAGTTTGAATTTAGAAATGTGAGGAAGCAACGAATCGCTGAGTCAAAAGAACGGATCTGATGAGGTTATCTGAAGAACACAAGGTTGGCGATGGAAATCGGTCAAGGACGAGAGGTTAAGGGTGTTGGTGATCAATTTAAGAAGAGGGAGGCGTCGCGCCACCGCTAACGAAGTGAGAGGGAAGAATTGTGTTTTGGTCAGAATTTGAAGCGTCATCCCTAATTTGTGACCTTAATTCAACATTGTTATTTTTTGAGTTTTTATTATTTCTGATAATGACATTAAAACATAAAAAAAAAAATTTGGATGGGGATATTAAGTGATGGGCCTGGATCTTGACATGGATATGAAAGTGAGTTATGAATCATACCATTAAGTTGGATCCGTACCCCCCTTTGAGGCCCGTTTTTTACGTTTTTGGAGCTTGTGGAATTGCACAAAAAAACAGCATGGACCTTATTCTGATGGGCCTAGCGCCTTACTCCTGCATCACCTCCTGACTTCAATCCTCACCCTCTGAGTTTCTCTATGATTTTTCTTTTAATTTCACTAATTGTTTCCATTTGTGGGATTTTTCCCCATATGATAAAAAAATATGAAATAATCTAAAAGAACATTAATAAAAAGATAGTAGAATATAATAGAAATTTTTAGGAATTAATCCTTTAGTTTTTTTAGAATTTTCCTTACATAAAAGCTAATAAAAAATACTTTTTCTCTTTTAGTTTCTATCCGCATTTCCTTGCCGCTTCACCATGTTATGTTTTGACGCGTTTGTTCATTGTGCAAGGTACATTTTTGTGCTTTCGATCGTGTAACACAACAAGTAGTTATATGATTGAAGCATGCGGCTTGTGCTCGCTTCTGACGCGATACGAATTATTGCTCATCACCTTGAGAAATTCATATCGCATTATATGTTATCCTGATGCACGTGATGTTTTATGATGTCTTGTGCAGGAACTTTTGATTATGCGTTGCATTCACAACACGTGTTTGGCTTTATCTTAGTTGGATATTATTTCTGAATTTGTTTGTTTCTTGGTTAAGCTTGCTCGACATGTACTCCTTGCTTCTCCGGTGCTTTCGTTTTCTCTTGACGACTTGCTCGCTTTGGTATTCGCCACTACTACCCTTGTACTTCTTTACACTTCATTGCATTTCGTTATTGCTTTCTAGATATCATGAGAAGTAGGAAATAAATAATGTGTGCTAGAAGTCGCTATTTAAAGACCTGTAGCAGGCATTCTACACTTCATTTACTATATGTGTTGTGCTTGTGTTTGTTTACTTTCTTATTGATCGATGAGTCACTCAATTTAGAAATTGAGATCACGACTTTGCTCTCAGTGCATGCTCCCTATAGGATTTTATCGTTTTCCTTTATTTCTTGTTGATCGATAAGTCACTCGATTTAGAAATTAAGATCACGACTTCGCTCTCAGTGCATGCTCCCTATAGGATTTTATCGCTTTCCTTTATTTCTTGTTGATCAATGAGTCACTCGATTTAGAAATTGAGATCATGACTTCGCTCTTATTGCATGTCCCCCATAGGATAATTTTGTTATACTTTCTTTGGCATGCTAACTTAGATAGGATCTCCCTAGGTGTGCTCTCTTGAGCTTATTACCTTGTTTGCCTTATCCTTGTACATACCATGTTTCCTTAGGACGTGCTTGCTCCCTTCGAACGCAAGTTAGACCTTAGTTTGTAAGCCATGCATGCTAACATTAGGTAGACGTTTCCCTTTTATTAATCCAAATCTTAGGACTACGATTGTATGATAACATTAGGTTTAGAAATAGGTTAGTCTCCCTTAGACCCTTTTCTTCCCCATTTTGCATCCTTGCATCTAAAACTAAAAATCTTTTCTTAGCAAATCAAAAACATGCTAATCACACTTACACCTTTTTTCAACGTAATAAGACACAAACCAATTCAAACCATTTTGTGCACTCGGGTACCTTTTCTCTAAAAACCATTTTCAGGTAAGGACGTGATTAATTTACTTCTGATCCAACGCATAAGTCTCCAAAGGTCGAGCTGCGACAGAAGGCAGAATTAAAATTATCCATAAAAAACACAAACAAACAAAAACATATGAGCCGAACTACGGTAGCTCTAATTCCTCAAAAAGGATACGTAGGCATTGGGGTAGGGCCCAAGCGAGTACAATTTTATGTTCCCTACATTCTTTCCTCCTTCTTTTGCATGCATTCTCCCCTCAGTAGTATAGTAAACCGTAAGCATAGTTTAGACACACCCATAAGGTAGACAAAAAGATTGGATACCATAGAGTACTACAGGCGTGTGGGGTGCTAATACCTTCCCCTCGCGTAACAGACTCCCTTACCCGATCTCTCAGTTGCAAGACCATGACTTCTCCCTTCTCAGGTTTTCTCGATGGTTACCTTTCTCTACATGTAGCAAAAGATCTTGTCGGCTATGGAGCATGGGAGTTCAATAAACACAGAGCAATTTGAGATGATGAAGACCAAATCAAAGCTGAAGTGAAATAGGTTGTAGGAGTTTCTTTAATCAAATATCATACTTTGGTCAATAGTGAATTTGTTTAAGGACCCATGATTTTATCCCTTTCTCCTCTTGTAATGCACTTGAATTCACTTGTAGTTTCACATTGGAACTTTCAAAATAAAGTGGTTCAAGAACATTGGATGAAACATCACTTCCCTCCTTTAACTCAATTTCCAAATTTCATTCTTTTATTCAATGTCTCAAGATGTAATGGCAATTTCTAACGGACCATGGCCTTTGTTACTTGAATCCTACGAAATTGACATCGATATCATTTCCAAATTTAATCATGAATCGGATCCAAACTTATCCCTTTGCATAGATTGAGTTCACGGAATCACTCGAATGAATGAACTCCCCTTCATTTCTTAACGGACAAGTCAATTTGCCTTTACTAATCCCATTTAACTTGTATAGCAACATATAACAACAAAGAGAACAAAATGTCTTGATCAAAACCAATCCATAACTTCACCTCGTATGTTATGTTTCATTCTTGCAATTCATTCCACAAAATATATTGACTTGACAAAATCTCTTCAAATGGTTGCCTCAACACACTGCATTGAAGGAAAATACTTCTTGAAGTATAAGAAACGAAGCCATTGAGTCCAGTTCTCCAATTGATGAACCAACAAACTTGAGCAACGAACTGAAACCTTAATCTCCTTGCCATGAACGCACACTAATGAGGAGGCGATTTAATATTTTAATGAGAAGAAACCTCTTTTAAAACAACCTCCGATGAAGCCTTGATGAAACCCCAAACACCTGATGCACTTGAGAAATTTGGACGAAGACGCTCCCTGAACTTTGTTGATTTTAGGGTAAAAACCCCTTACTGATCATGACCACCAACTCTAGCTCCACAAGTCCTGATTGATAATAAAACCAATTGATTCAAGATTGAATGAAGACGAGAATCTTAAAGCCATACAACAACCCTAATTTTTCAACATCCTTGATCATATGCCACATTTTATTGAATAATGAATGAATGATGTGTTAGATGACCTAATGGGAATTATGCACACGAGAAAAGTGTGAAATGCATAAGCCCGATAAAAGTAAAAGGGGTAGGACAAATTTGGGGTATTACAATGGGTGATAATATCTTCCCTTGCATAATCGACTCCCTTACCCGTATATCTCGGTCGCGAGACTTTGATTTCACCCTTCTCAGGTTTAGTCGATTTTTACCTTTCCCTTCTGGTGGGATAAAAAACGTTTGATGGCGACCATATTAACTTTCTCTCAATGATTGTTCGGTCGGTTATTTCAACTGTGATCTGCGACTTTTCTCTATAAACAACAATTGACGATTCTGAGGGACAGGAATTAATCGAATCATTCTCCTAGAAAGAAAAAGTGATAAGAGCTTTGAGGATAGAGTGGTTATAGAATAATCAGAACTCAATGTAAAGCTTGTACTCGCACAATTACCTCTTTTTAGGGATTGTTTCCTCATGTAAAAACGCCTATTTACAGGCTAATTTCAATAAAATTTCTCTTCATCCAAAACAAATCATGTTTTTCTTTTAATATTTTGAATATTAAAACGTCTGATATCTTCCTGAAAAAAATTGTCGCATTTAAGACTTTGAGGGGTCATGAAAACTTTTTGAAAACATAATGATAATAAAAACATTGGAAATTACTTAAAAAGTTAAGGAAATGAACGCAATTGTTTACACCACGTCGGGGGTATAAGTGATAATCCAAATATTCACAAAGGTCATCATCCACTCATAAAGAAAATACCTGTTATTCCTCCCAGAGCTGGAAATATAGTAAAATCCACTCCCCACAGGGATCAAACCAGCATGTTCTTCCCCAACAGGGCCTTTCTTCATAAGCAGCATTACATAACAAAAATCGCATCATGGCATGTCTAAACCATATAGAATATCCAGTAAAAAGGATCATATCATCAACATCATAAAAATCAAACATACATCAAAAGCATAAGTTAGCTTGATCTTCCACGTAGAGAATGATCCAAGGATGCTTACCAACAAATACTTGTCCACCATAATTATTATTCCCCAGCAGTATAATGTTAAGTTTTCTTCAATGAAGTCATCACCCACTTCGAAATTTATCAATGTTTCATTGTATTTTCTATCAATACTCGTCCACTCAAATTCCAACACTCAGTCATGTTAATCTCTCTTCACTAACTGATATCATGTCAGCATTTCTCTGACCCCTAACAAGGTAGCTGATTTAAAACACTCCTTTGTGTCAAATATTTCTTTGATACTCATTTGTGTCTCATTAAACACTCGTTTGTGTCAAATCTTTCTTTAATACTCGTTTATGTCTCATTAAACACTCGTTTGTGTCAAATATTTCTTTGATACCCGTCGGTGTCTCATTAAACACCCGTTTGTGTCAAATCTTTCTTTGATACTCGTATGTGTCTCATTAAACACTCGTCGGTGTCTTAATAAACACTCATTAGTATCTCATTAAACACTTGTACGTGTCAAATCTTTCTTTGATACTTGTCTATATCTTACTTTGATACTAATGTCCACCTCTAATACTCGTCTGTGTCGTTTTTTACTCTCTGAATCCCCAGTAGAGTCCTTGGTTAAAAATGCATATGTGTTTGATTCCTTCCAACACTCGTCTGTTTCAAATACTCAACTAGGAAGACAAGTTTCCTTTCAATAGCAAAGGTGAAATTTATTTCCATCTCAAAGACAGATTTTATGGTTCATTTAGTATTTAATCTGCTTATACCCTGAAGTTTCAAAAGGAGAAATCCAATCTCACCTCCAGATCTAAGATGATTAAATAGGGTAAGTTGTTGCACCACAAAATTTTCTCTTTGAGTTTCAACCATAGTTAACTTAAGTCTCACACTCATTCATCTTGACATACATTTTCATCTACATCACAATCATTCATAGCATGTGTTCTCAAAGCATGGGATCACATTTTTCCTCAATATCAGGGTTTTGAAGAGGAGAACCTCAACTCTCAAGAGTTTGTATCATCAAGATCATCATTCTCAAAGCATCATATATTATTTGGTCTCATCATGTTTCTTTGAGGAAATTAGGGTTTCTGGCCTTCATCAGTGAAAAATCAAGAATTAGGGTTGTGTGGTTTAAAGTTCAAGGTTGATTGCTTCAGATTATCATCAACAACACCATCTCATTATCATCATATCATCTCAATTGCATCATGCTCACAAAATTTTATTGGTTACAGAGGATTTGAATTCATCATAAAAAAGTCAATTGTCACATAAAAGTCAAACTTTGACCCTTTTTGGTTAACATTGAAGTTAAAAGTCAAGAATCATCAAAATATTCAAATTCATCAAACTTGATCATCAAGAATCAAGAGAATCAATAAATTCAACAAAAGTCAATTTGAAAGGTGTGATACGGTGGGAGAACTGACTTGAGGTTTTGCGTTTGTTTTCGCAAATGTTTTGGTTGAGCAAGAGTCGCCACCGACTTTTTATTTTATCCTAAGGAAAGGTTAAAAAGCACAGCAAAAACCTTTGAGATGTTTTCTTGGGTTCGGGGAGTAGATTATAGAAAGGGAAGGTATTAGCACCCTTTCTATCCATGGTTATCCATGGGCTCTTAGTTACTTGCTTAGATCACTTGCCTTGCATTTTCAATTGTTTGAAATGGTGCTTTCAATTGTTTGAAATGGTGCTTTGTGTGTGGGTTTGAAAATATTTTGAAAAGAGGCCATTGTTGTGGCAACCTTTGTAATGATTCATGTTTGAATGTATACAAAGATGTATTTGTCTTTTGAAAAGTTTTCAATGTTTTTGAAAGTTGTTTTGAAAGTGTGTTATGATGTGTGTTTTGAAAAATGGCAAGGATTGTTTTGCAAGATTGGTCAAGTAACCAAGAGCTATCTACCCTAAATTTCTCAAAGATCTTTCCTATGTTTTAACCCTTTTAACAGTATTGTTCCACCATTGTATTTGGTGGACAATCTTGTGTTAGGATGTTAACGGGACGGGTGCGGGTCATCGTTTAGACCATGATTGCAATAGTGCCAAGTGTCTTTGGTAATTTTTCCTTTAAGGGACTTGATCATTTTTTAGGCAACTTTCGAAAGCGTCATCGAGGGACTATGATCATTTGAATTGTTTTGTTTTGCCAAAGAAACTCAACATGCAACATGGCCCATTATTGAAGGGAACAAGTGGAGTAACCCTAAGGGGTGCAAGTGTGATTGGTGTTGTCCATTTTCATGCTTTTTGTCTTTTGTTTAGTCAAGCTATTTGTTTGGTTGATTTTTGCATACAAACCCTAAGTCTATCATGGCATAATTGGAAAGCTTTAAAATGCGAAAAATAAAATCCTAAATTATTACAACATAATTATGGGGATGGGGGTACAAATGTTCGAATGGGGGATATTTAGCAAGAAATTTAAACCTAAACTATTACATCAATATTGAATATACAAGTTATCTAATTGTACCATAATTAAATAAAATACAATAAATATGCAAGATGCAAAAAATGATTTTTATATGTATATAAAAGTATTTTTCATGTGACATATAAACAAAAATAAAAAAAGTTAATTTTTGGATATTTTCATGGTTTAGGGCAAAACCCTAATTTGCTAAATAAAAAGTATTTATTATTTATTATATACAATATTTATTAAATATATACAAAAAATAAATAAAAAGGAAGTATATTGTAAAAAAATGTGATTTTTGAGGTTAAATATTAATAAAAGAAAAAATGTATTATTTTTGTATTTTTATCCTAAATATTCTAATAAATATATAAGTATTTATATTATGTATTAAATATATTAAATATATACAAAAATAAAAATATTTATTATTTACAAAAAAAAGTATATTTTTTAGAAAATGTTTTCAAAATTTAAATAAAAAATAATAACAAAAAAATATATTTTTGTATTATTTTTTAATGTTTTAAACAAAAAGTATTATATTTATTTATATATGGAACTAAATGAAACAAATAAATACCAAATAAAATACAAAAAATGTGAGAAAAATATTTTTAGTGTTTTTTCATGTTTGAATAAAAATATAAAATCAGAATCAAAAAGAAAAAATCAAAAATGACAAATATATCACATAATGGGCCAGGGGGTGCAAATTGAAAAAAGGGGTGCAAAAAGTAGGACTGACTCAGGCCCAGCCCAAGCCAGTCATCTTCAACCTCCAGCTTTGTTTGAACAAACAAAAATGCGTGTTTCCTAACTCCTGATTCCTGGACTTTCAAGCAAAACTCATAACACCAAAAATGTAGAGCATCAAGAGACGAATCCAGACATATAAAAAACTTGACTTAACTCTAAGAAACGAGGGAGAATTTCTTCATCCCCAATTTCTGACCTAAGTTTTTTCCAATGTTCAGGTTCAAAATTCTCTCAGTACACACAACATAAATGCAAAGTAATTATATGGGTAGCTTCAGGGCCATGAGTAGAGCATGTTTCATTCATAAACCTAAGCCTAACTCTTCCTAGATTGAGAGATAGAAGTCCATGTTTTTACCTGTTTCAGCTTGAGACGTGTACAACAATGGAGGTACTTTCAATGGAATTTGAGGACTTGTACAGCTTGCTTGAAGTTCAGGGATGCTTCTCCAACCTCTAGCTTGCTTGAAACTAACTGAATCGAGCTATAGAAGTCAACCTGCAAAACAGAAAAGTGAAAATGGCAAACTTGGTTAGGGGTGTTACAATCTGTATCTAAGGCTTGGGATAGCTTCAATAGATGGTAGGGAGTGTGTTTGAACAAGCTTTGGCCAAAACGCACGAGCAAACTGAGTTGTGCAACTCAATCTGCAAGGATGCCCTGTTTTGTGCAGCAAAATGGTGTTTTGATGAATGATGAGGTTTGGAATATGGTAGGCTCGTGTTTCAGGTCAGTTGGATCAAGTGAAAAGTGTTTACAAAGTTTGCTTGAGTTGGTTCTTGCAGGAATGTTAGTTGTTGTTTAAAATGCAAGTTTTCTTCTTTGATAAGTAAGAAAATGTGTATTGACAATGCAGGCCCCTACTACCCTCAATCTATGTTGCATAAATCACTCTTGATCAGTGGAATTTGTTCATGAATCTTGTGCCCAAAGATTTGCTTTGTACTTCTTAGATTGTGAACTTGACATAAAGTGCTTCTTTTCAAAAATGGCTAAAATGCTTTTTCTATTTTAAGACTAATCCTTTGTGTAATGACTTAATGAACAAGATAATGCTAGGACACAAAGGTTTTGCATTAAATTATTGAGTAGGAATGGGATTAGAGGCCTGTAATCTAGCTTGTGCAAGCTGACTTGAAAAATGCAAAGCGTTATGAACATGAAATTGGCCATGAACAAAGTGACTTTTGCCTAACTTCACAAATTCGATTCTCCCTAACCACAAGGGTGTTTGATTAGTTCTTGGACAATTTGGAAAGCTTGGAATGTGTACTACAATCCATCTTTGTAATGCAAGTTGAAATTCCAAGTGGAAGCATGTGAAAAGTGGCCATGAAGTTGGGCAAAAATCCTGCCTAAAATAGGTCAAAAAAATTTCTAAGTTAAGAATGTTTTGCAACCCTATTCCAAAAATCATAACTTGAGCTACAAGCTTATTTTGAGGAAACTTTGTGAATCAAAGTTGTAGATTTTGCAATGGACTACAACTTTCATGTTTTGAGTTTTGTTTGAATCCAAATGTATCTTGATGAAAAGATGGGACAAAGTTAGGAAAAAATTAGGAAATTTCATAACTTAGAAAAATTCTAAGTTATGAAATTTCTTCATTTCAAACCCTAAATTTGTAATTTTTGGTTTCTTGATGAACAAGTTTCATAATTTGACATGTTTTGATGAAAAATGAATCTTGGCACTTGATTTTGACCAAAAAGTCAAAGTTTGACTTTTCAGTATACAGTCAAATTTTGATCAGTTGACTGGAAAATTCATCTGTCAATCTTGTTCATTTGGAATCTTTTGAAATTGTTGAATATGTCAAGACCATGTCATTGAATCCTTGAGTCCATATGTGAGCTTGGTTTGCCATTGGCTAGGTCAAACAGTCAAAAATTGCCTTTGTGCAGTCAAAACCCTAAAAATGACCATTTTGCCCTTTTGGTGATCTGATCAAATTTCTTGTGGAATTGTGATCCAAACTTGATCAAATGGTTCATATGAGTTCATAATGTTGATGTGGGTCAAAAATCATGAGGTTTGACTGTCAATTGACCACAGTTGACTTTTTCCCCAATACAGCTGATTTCTAGGTCAACTGTCCAATTGACTGGGCAAAGATTGGAATCAAGGCTTGAAACTTGGTATGGATAAACTTATGAGTCCAACATGAAGCATGAAAGTCATTTTGGGCATTTTAGGTCAAAGCATCTTTGTTCAAACTCAAACCCTAATTTGGGTCAACAGTGCAAGGAGGAGTCTTGAGCAGAGCAATCACTGACTTGATCTTGAGCTTCAAAGGTCTTGTGATGAGAAAATGTTGATGAAATAAGAGGGCAAATTTTGGGGTACAACAGTTTCCCTTGTTCAATCTTCTTGAACCTAAAGAGTTAGATTGGCAAGTTTGCCTTTCGCGTCTCGAAGGTAAAAGGAGATTGGACACTAGAGTGCCCTTAAATTTGCACTCGTCAGAACAATGGATGTGGGAATGGGCTTAGAGATGCCATTTGGAGATGGGCTTAAAGACGCCACCCGAAAGGTGACAGAATCTTGTCGGAGATGGGCTTAAAGATGCCATCTGGAATGTTTGTTGAACTACAATGTGATAGGTCAGAAGAATGAGGATCAAAATGGTATCCATGTCTGGAATGCATTTGAACTGCATCTAAGGACTGAGTTTGTATGAGAAGAAGAATGGCCTCCGTGTCTGGGGCGTATCTGAGCTGTAACTGTGCTTGAAGAATGAATATCAGAATGACTGTCGTGTCTGGAGTGTATCTGTATTGTATCTGGGTAACAGAGGAACATCTGTTATGGAGCAACTGCGTCCTGGGGACAAATTCTGAATGAGTGACAGAATGGCAACCGTGTCTGGAGCGTATTTGGACTGTATCTGAAGTTTAAAGTCGTATGAGTAGCAGAATGACTTCCGTGTCTGGAGTGTATCTGAAACTGTAACTGGGATTGAGATCCGTATGAGTAATAGAATGACTTATGTGTTTGAAGTGTATCTGAAACTGTAACTGGGATCTAAATAAATGACAGAATAACTTCCGTGGCGAACGCACTGGGGAGAATCAAACTGCTGTTGTAAGGGTCAGAATGGTATCCGGGTTTGGAATGCATTGAACCTTGAGGTGGATAAATGAATCTGAATGAGAGATAGAATGGCTTCCGTGTCTGGAGCGTATCTAGTTTGTATCTGATTGCTGTAGTCTGAATGAGTAGTAGAATGACCGCCGTGTCTGGGGTGTATATGTACTGTATCTGACTTGAAATTCTGAATGAGTAATAGAATGACCGCTGTGTCTGGGGTGTATCCATACTGTATCTGAATAATTATTAACGATAGCCTTTTAATCTCATCCTGAAAAGGGTGAAATGTTAGCTAAAACACAAAGTTATGTTGCATGATATGTATGATGCAATATATGCGATATGAATGTAAATGAATGCGCATGTAAGCTGAAGAACTGTCTTGCTGAGGATAGATGAATCCTGGAGATAAAGAATCTTGACTGCTGCCCGGGAAAGTGAATCCTTGACTGCTGTAGGGGAAAACAAGAATTTTGATTGCTGAGGATGAGACATCCTTGTTTGACTACTGCTGGAGAATTAGGAGCTTGGGTTGTATACCAATCTTCTGGGGATTCTTGTCTTGAGGAGATCTTCACTGGAGAACATCTGATTATCCTGCGAGGCACTGAGAATGAGCCTTCACTCTGCTTGGGGAAATGCAAGATCTTCAATCGTTGAGGGATCTTAGGACCACTGTGGGGAATTGGAATTCCTTGGTGACTTGCAGGGTAAGAAAATTTCTGATGATCTCTACTGGGGAGTTCAAAGCCTGATAGACTCATGCTGGAGAGGTATGACTGAGAATCTTTAGTTTGGTGGGAAGTATCTCTGTGGGGAGAAGGTTCACTAGCCTGGTTCCGCTGGGGATTTGATGGTTGGAAATTTTAGTTCCGCTGGGGATTGGACTTTCAGATTTTTAAGGCTTCATTGGGGATTCTGAAATTTAACTATGAGGGGAATTGAGTTCTAGAAGGCTCTCTGGCTGGGGAAATCAGTGTTGGGAAAGCTTTCTCTACTGAGGATCCTGAAGTTTAACTCTGTTTGGGGAATTAAATTCTGGATCGAGGAATTTGGAGTTTAGATCTGCTGGCGATTTCTTCTGAAAGGGTATCGAGATATCTACCTGTACCTTCAACCTATCAGTAATCATCTCTCTTGATTCATAAGGAAATGATTATGTTCAAATGCATATGCCTATTTAACAAAACATTGGACGTTTCTCAAAATAAAACATAAATGTAGAAAAGCAAGAGAAAACAAAGCAAATTTCTGTATTTGGAAAAGTATTTGTATTAACTTTCTATGAGTATATTTGTACAAAGGAGACAGCCATCCTAGTAAGAGGATGTCGTCGTAAAAATTGAAAAATTTATACAAAAGAAAGATGGCTATGTGAAACAATTCTATGGGATTCCATTCTACTATAGCCTTCAAAACTCTGAGTATCTGTCCATTCAATGCTTCGTCCGCTGATGACTAGATTGATCAGAAGCTTGGAGCTGGTTGATGAAGAGATTGTCCTTAAAGTGATCCGACGAGACATAGTCATACGCTTTAATTCCCTAACTTTTGCCTGAATCGCCCTTTCGGGTTTTCGATTCACCGGGAAACCCCTTTTTGCCCAAGCCGCCCTTTCGGGTTTTCGACTTGCCGGGTGTACAGATTTTTTTGTTTTATCCATAATTTTTGCCTGAACCTCCTTTTCGGATTTTCGGTCCACCGGGATGCCCATTTTTGCCCAAGCCGCCCTTTCGGGTTTTCGACTTGTCGAGTTATTTTATGCGTAGTATCTTTTGACTATGTCTGCGTTTGCAGGGTGCGGCAAATCGTCATCGTCCATGGTGGTCAGCATCATTGCACCGCCAGAAAATATGCTCTTGATCACAAATGGTCCTTCGTATGTAGGAGTCCATTTGCCCCTGGGATCACTTTGCGGCAGGATAATCCACTTGATTACGAGATCTCCGACTTGATATACCTGACGTCTGACTTTCTTGTTGAAAGCCTTGATCATCCGTTTTTGATACGTTTGACCATGACAGACAGCAGCGAGTCGCTTCTCGTCGATCAAATTGAGTTGATCAAGTCGGGTCTGAATCCAATCATCTTCATTCAAACCTGCGTCCTTCATAATCCTTAGAGAAGGAATCTGAACTTCCATGGGCAGGACAGCTTCCATGCCATATATCAAAGAAAATGGGGTTGCCCCGGTTGAAGTACGTGCTATCGTACGGTATCCATGCAGAGCAAACGGTAACATCTCATGCCAGTCCTTGTAAGTGACTGTCATTTTCTGAATGATCTTCTTAATGTTTTTGTTCGCGGCTTCAACAGCACCGTTCATCTTCAGCCGATAGGGAGGTGAATTGTGATGATAAATCTTGAACTGTTCGCATAGAGCGGTGATCATAGTATTATTCAGATTCGTACCGTTGTCTGTGATGATCCTGTCCGGAACACCATACCGGCATATGAGGTTTTGCTTGACGAAGCGGGCAACCACATTTTTAGTAACAGAGGCGAAGGAAGCTGCTTCGACCCATTTGGTGAAGTAGTCAATGGAAACCAGGATGAAGCGATGTCCGTTGGATGCCGTGGGCTTGATCTCTCCAATCATGTCAATGCCCCACATTGAAAATGGCCAAGGAGCTGTCAGCACGTTGAGAGGAACCGGAGGAATATGAATCTTGTCAGCGTTGACTTGACATTTGTGGCAGGTACGGGAATGCTGATGGCAATCTGCTTCCATGGTAGACCAGTAATAGCCCGCCCTTAGGATCTTCTTAGCCATAGTATGCCCGCTCAAATGGGTGCCAAATGTACCGCTGTGCATCTCGGTCATGATTAACTGCGCTTCAGCTTTGTTTACACATCGGAGTAAAACACAATCATGGCTTCGTTTATAGAGGATGCCATTGCTCAGGAAGAACTTGGAAGCAAACTTCCTTAGGAAATTCTTGTCATTTACGGAAGCTCCTTCGAGATATTCTCTAGTCTGGAGATACCTTTTAACTTCGTGAAACCAGGGTTGTTCCACTACTTCTTCGATATTAATCTTGTAACAATGCGCAGGTTCATCCATTCGCTCGATGGTGATTTGGGGAGCGTCGTTATCCCAGTTGAGTTTAAACATGGAAGACATTGTAGCCAGAGCATCTGCTAGCTGATTCTCTTCTCGCGGGAAATGCTCGAAGGTAATTTGCTCGAAATGAGGCAACAATGTTAGGACATGTTCTTTGTATGGGATAAGATTAGGATGTTTGGTATCCCACTCTCCTTTGATTTGACTGATAACCAAAGCTGAGTCCCCAAATACGATCAAAGATTTGATCCCCAAGTCTATAGCAGCCTTGAGACCAAAGATGCAAGCTTCATATTCAGCCATGTTGTTTGTGCAGCTGAAGCAAAGTCGAGCCGTGAAAGGCGTGTGACAACCTTCCGGGGAAATGAGTACTGCACCGATACCGTTTCCAAGTGCATTTGAAGCACCATCAAAGTACAGGGTCCATTGGGATCCTTTTTCAGGTCCGTCATACGGTCTGTTACTTTCAATGTTGTCCAAATTCATGATGTCCTCGTCTGGGAAGTCAAATCTCATGGATTGATAATCTTCGATAGCTTGATGAGCTAAATGATCAGCTGGTACACTCCCTTTTATAGCTTTTTGAGTGGTGTACTGGATATCATACTCAGTTAGGATCATCTGCCATCTAGCTATTCTTCCAGATAAAGCAGGCTTCTCGAAGATATACTTGATAGGATCCATTTTGGAAATCAACAAAGTGGTATGAGTCAGCATATACTTCCTTAGTCGGCGAGCAGCCCATACCAAAGCGCAGCAAGTTTTCTCGAACAGTGAGTAGCGAGTCTCACAGTCGGTAAACTTTTTGCTAAGGTAATAAATAGCATGCTCTTTTCGACCAGACTCGTCATGCTGGCCCAAAACACACCCCATTGAGTTATCCAAGACGGTAAGATACATGATCAATGGTCTTCCTTCGACGGGTGGCATCAGAATAGGAGGTTCTAGCAAATACTCCTTGATCTTATCAAAAGCAGCTTGGCAATCGTCGTTCCATTCGACTACCTAATCTTTCTTTAATAATTTGAAAAATTGGCTCATAGGTAGAAGTCAGATGAGAGATGAATCTGGAAATATAGTTCAAGCGCCCCAAGAACCCTCTAACTTCCTTTTCAGTACAGGGAGCAGGCATCTCTTGTATTGCTTTCACTTTTGCTGGATCGACTTCAATGCCTTTGTTGCTGACAATAAACCCTAGAAGTTTACCAAACCTAACTCCAAAAGTACACTTGCTTGGATTCAGCCTGAGTTTGTATTCTTTCAACCTGGAAAACAGCTTTTCTAGATGTTCAAGGTGTTCCTCCTCTATTTGTGACCGAGCTATCATATCTTCTACGTAAAGTTCGATCTCATGATGTATCATATCATGAAATAAAGCTACCATGGCGCGTTGATAAGTTGCCCCTGCGTTCTTCAGTCCGAACGGCATCACCTTGTAACAGAAAGTACCCCATTGTGTAACAAAGGTTGTTTTCTCCATGTCCTCGGGGGCCATTTTAATTTGGTTGTAGCCCGAGAATCCATCCATGAAGGAAAACACTTTGTGCTGAGTTGTGTTGTCGATCAAAATGTCAATGTGCGGTAGTGGAAAATCATCTTTGGGGCTGGCCCTATTCAAATCCCGGTAGTCCACACACATTCTGACCTTGCCATCTTTTTTAGGTACTGGCACGATGTTAGCAACCCATTGTGGATAGGATGTAACAGCCAGAAAACCGGCGTTGAATTGTTTCATCACTTCTGCTTTGATCTTCTCAGACATGTCAAGCCTCATTCGGCGGACTTTTTGCTTGACCGATGGACAATCCTCTCTTGTAGGGAGACGGTGAACCACGATGTCTGTGTCTAAACCCGACATGTCTCCATAAGACTAGGCGAAGATTTCAACGTATTCATTTAACATCCGTATCAGGCGCTCCTTGACACTCGGTTCCAGATTGGCACCCACTTGTACTTCCTTCCGGTCTTCCTCTGTTTCTAAGTTGACAGTTTCCAACAACTCTTCGTGAGGTAAGATGGCCCTTTCTTCTTGCTGTAAAAGTCTGGCTAATTCCCCTGGTACTTCACAACCTTCGTCATCTTCATACTCAGCCTGATTGACCAGATCTTCAGAGTTATTGAAGGACATAGTAGAATAGTCACCCATAGAATCCAGAGTGGATGGGTACCTGCATTTGTGAGTGTGGGTGTGTGTAAGGGATAGCCATCCTTAAAAAAATACAAAAGGAAAGAAAATGAACACAGCAGTTTATCAATGAAAAACGTCCAATGAATCATTAAACATGGCATATGGATATGAAGATAATCAAAACCCTTAAAAATGGACCTACATGCCCCGGGCAAGGCATGAGGTGAAAAAGTAGTGTACGGATTGTTCAAAAGTAATTATTACAGACCACAGGAAATGTTTGACAGATAATTACTAATTAATAAAAGTAATGGGGACAAAGTCCTTTGCCTCCCAGTTGCGTAGTCCTCCTTCGATGGTTGGGTAGATCCAATCTTCAATGTTGGCCTCTTCGTCTTCACCTTCCAAAGCATTGATCCCATAAGGAGAGATCTTGATGGGTGCTCTTTCAACCTTTGAGCGGCGCATAGCTTTCTGCCCCGCAGCCGTGAATCCTAATCCAAACTTGTCTGTTTTATGCGGAATATCCGGCAACTGCCCCCATGTTGAACTCTTCCCTTCCTTCATTGCGGACTTCGCGTCCTTTAGAGATGCCATCCTGGCCATCTGCTTTGGTACCTCAGCTACCATTTTTTCTACTTCCACCTCAGGAGAGACCTCCTCAAAGTGCTGGAATGGTGTCTCAATGAATTCACCCTCTACCTCTACATACCGGAAGGAGTTCAGGTGGCTGATCATATATTCCTCTTCACCGTGCACGGTTATGATCTTTCCTTTGACAGGGTATTTCAGCATTTGCTGTAGGGAAGAGGTGACTGCCCCGGCATTGTGTATCCATGGTCTCCCCAATAAGCAAGAGTATGACGGACGGATGTCCATCACATAGAAAGTTGATGGGAATACCTCTGTGCCAACTTTAATGGGAATGTCTACCTCCCCGTGTACCATTCTCTTAGACCCGTCAAACACCCTTACAATGATATTACTTGGCCTTAGCTCCAAACCTTCACAGTCCAATCGGTCGAGAGCCTTCTTAGGCAGCACGTTCAGAGAAGAACCAGTGTCGACCAGAACATGGGCCAGAGTAGTTCCTTGGCATTCTACTGACACATGTAATGCATTGTTGTGTTTTCTTCCTTTTGAGGTTAGGTCAGCATCAGAGAAACCTAAACTGTTATCTGCTGTAAGATTGGCTACACAGTCTTGGAATTGGTCGGCAGAGGTTTCCTGGGGCACATGGGCTGTCTTCAGGAATTTTATCAATGCCTTGGCGTGCGCCTCTGAACAAAGTAGCAATGCTAACATGGAGATCTTCGAGGGGGTTTGCCCCAATTGCTCTACCACGTCATAATCACTCTTTTTAATTATCTTCAAGATTTCCTCCATCTCTTTCTTAGAGGTTTCCGGGATGACCAAAGGTTGAGCCCTCGTCCTGACGAGCTCATCTTGGATCCCTTTCCCCTTATCAGCAGAAGTAGGAGGGACAACAACAGGAATAAAAACATCTTCAATCAACGGGTTTCTAGCGGAAAGTTTTATTGGTGCAGGAATAACTTTGGCAGCAGATGAGGGTCCAAAGATTGCCTTTGGGGGGGCAATCTCTGGAGAAAATATTCTCCCACTTCGGGTGATCTTGCTTGTGCCGGAAATGTTTCCAATACTGACATCTTCCTCATCAGAGCTTCCTTCGGTTACTTCAACTTGTTTAATACCATGGTAGTAGATTTCTCCACCGTAATTCCATGGTATTGATTTTTCAGAACTGTAGGGGACAGGCCCCGGCATAGTTATTTTCAGAGGAACATACCTTGTAGCGGATGTAATCTTAACAGGCTTTTTGACGGCCTTGGAAAGATTGGCGTGAATGGTGATAATTGAAACATCTTCAGTAGGGGTTGGAATAGCAGGAACCTTTTCAAACAGAATTTGCTGACTATCCATTAGGCCTTGGATGCCTTTCTTCAGTAACGGGCAGTCGATTGGTAGAGAGTAACAACAGTAGCAATCTTCTTTGCATCCCGGGAAAATCCCGGCCCTTAGCAGATTTAACTTGATGGTTAACAGCGGAGTTATCAGGTCATTGACATCAGAAACATACAAATCTTCCTCAATAGCATGGACATTTCGACCATGCTTCGGCATCGGAGCAGATATCACGTTTAGCTTCTCCGGAGCATCGAACTCCACCTCTTTTGCATCTATCAAGTCTTGAATTTTATTTTTTAGCGCCCAACAATTGTTTGTGTCATGTCCGACGCTATCGGAATGGTAGGCGCATTTGGCATTGGCATTGTAAGCTGGTGAGGTTGTATTCACATTTTTCGGCGCTTCTTTGATATTTGTGAGATTCAGCTTTAACAAGTGTGGAAGAACTTGCACGGGCGTCATATTAATGCGGGTGAACTGTCGTGGCAGCCGTTCTCCCCACTGCTGTTTAGGTCTGGACTAGTTATTGCGAGGCTGATCATTTGATGGATTTTGGATCATCACGGCCCCCACAGTCGGCCGATGCTCACTTCTTCCTGCTCCTCTTTGAGAATACACAACAGCTGTTTCCTTCTTCACCGGAAATGATTTCTTAACAGTTGTAGATGCAGAGGCATCTTTCTAAATCTTCCCATTCTTGATACCGGCTTCTACCCGCTCGCCAGTCAGAATTAATTCAGTAAACCCCGCGGAAGAGCTACCGATCAGGTGGTTAAAGAATGGCCCAGACAGGATCCCCAGGAACATATCAACAAGTTCTCTATTAGAAAGAGGTGGCTGCACTCTTCCGGCCAGATCGCGCCACTTCTGGGCATATTCCTTGAATCCCTCACTTGAGGCCATTCCCATACTTTGTAGCTGAGTACGGGTTGGCGCCAGGTCAGAGTTATACTGATATTGGCGATAAAAAGCAGCTACCAGATCCTCCCAACTATGTATCTCTGACCTTTCCAGCTTGTAAAACCAGTCTAGCTGAGTGACAGACAGGCTATCTTGAAAGAAGTGCACCCAAAGATTTCTGTCGGAAGTATGAGGTTGGATTATTCGGACATATGACCTTAGGTGCATTTTTGGGCAAGACATCCTGTCATATCTTGCAAAAATTGGCACTTTGAACTTCAGGGGGATCACAATTCCGGCAATTAATCCCAAATATTTGAAATCCAAGACGGGAACTCTCTGCAGCTCCATAGCTGCCAACCTATCTTCCAAGTTTTTGTACTTATCATCGGTCGGCGGGTATTGTTGCTCTGAGTAGTCTTTGTCTTCTTCAGCCTCTTCTTCTTCAGCTTAGGATTCAGATGGTATCGCAACCCCTTTTCCTTTACTGGTTCCCTCTTCAGATGTAGGGGGAAATTCAAGAACTCTTCTGGCTTCACCCTCAAACCTTCTTCCCAGGGTAGCCACCCCGACTCTTTTCTTCTTCTTTTTCACTTGCTCTTTGTTCCCAAGCAGAGCTTTTAGATCCTCCTGACCCTTTGCCAAGGTCATCAGGAGATGTTGAAACTGTGAGTTTTGAGACTGCAAATCCTTGACCGTCTATTTGAGATCTATCTTACTGAAATAAACAGCAGAAAGATAAGGAAACCTGGTGTAGAGACCTGCTTATGCGCATGATGAATGATATGCTTATTCATGCAATGCATTCAAGGATTTAGAAAATTCAAAATTGTTGCAGACAAAAAGAACACACGTCATATTAATAAGAAGAAATTTTGTCAGTACATAAATGCCCCATGGGCCAAATATTACAAAAACTTCTTAAGGTAAAAATACGTTGCGCATCCTCTTTGGTGCGATGTAGGTGTTGAGGGTCTCTTCCTCATGGAATCGGCGGGTAAGCTCCAAAACCTTCTTCTCACTGGCATAGAAGCTGGCTTCAAAAGTGTTTCGTTCCTCCTTGAGTTGGATCCAACTCTTCTGCATCTCCTCCCATGATGTTGGCATGTCAGGATATAGGATGGTGTAGGGAACCTCTCCTTTCTTAACGGGCTCTTTAATCACAGGGAGAACATGAGGGTAAGGCATCATTAGACTCTGGGCTCGGGTTCGTACCCACTTGAGATAAGGCTCAAGAGGGATGGAGTTCTTGTGCCCCAGTGTCTTGTTGTCTACCTTGTTAGGCATCCTCCAAGCTCTGATGAATCTTTGGCGAAGTCCTTGCGCATCGTTGTCGAAGTCAAAAACTAGGTAAGGGATCAACATGTCGTGAGGTCCATCCCTCCGTGCATATCAAAATTGTCTCAAAGATAGACAAGGGTTGTAGGTAATGCCTCCACTAATGCCAAGCAATGGAACATTAGGGAACTCTCCACAACGATCGACGATGATGACATTTTCTCTGGACCGAGAACACCAATGTACATCAGAGTGAGTGAGGGTCATCAATCGTTGTGACCACCTTAAGCCTTGGTCATTCTTCAAAACAGATTTTGGAAGGTGCAAAATAAACCACCTTGCAAGGAGAGGAGTACAGCACATGAGAACACTCCTCTTTCTCATTGTTCGTGTGTAAAATGAGTGAAGAATGTCCCCAAGAAATGTTGGTATTGGATTCCAGGATAAGAAGATTTTGACGGCGTTGACATCTACAAGCTGGTCAGGATTTGGGAACAGGACCAACCCATAAATGAGGAGTGCCACAATTTCTTCAAAGGCTTGTAGATCCAATGAATTCCAACACTCTTGTGCCTTCTCAAACAAGAATTTTGCCAAGAAGCCTTTGACACCGCTTCTAGTTTCCCAATGCCCCTTGATTTCAGATGGTTGCAAGTGTAGTGCTTGAGCAACATCTTCAGGCTTTGGTTATTTTTCCGTACCGTTGTAGGGTAGTTGATTAAGAATAGGAATTCTCAGGAGTTGAGAATATTCCTCCAAAGTGGGCACCAATTGGTAGTCGGGGAATGTGAAACAGTGGTGAAGGGGGTCAAAGAACTGGAACAACACCTTTACCATGTCCTCTTCAATGCTGGTGTTGACTAGGCTGAGCAGCCTACCATGTCTTTCACTGAAGGGAGAGCTTTCCAGAATTCTGGATGTGAGCTCCTTGAGTTGAGGAGGGATTCTCACAAGGTTGACTTGGATAGTTTTCCTGCGAAGAATTTCCATGACCTACAAAACAAGAACAAAGATGAAGATCCAAACCCTTGAAATGGTTAGTGAATGCATATGATGCTTTATGATGTTCATGATGCATGCACAAACATATGTACAAGCAATTCACACAAAACCCTAGTTTCAGGCTTGCATGAGGTTTCATAGGTGAGTACCCTCTTGAGTGTAGTTGGCTTAAAAACCTGTCCTATAAATAGTAACCGGGTTCTAAGGAGCTCAATATCATTGGATTGTTTTCCATGTTCATTGTTTTGGTTTAGCCACTTAACTAGCGACCAAAATATTCCAAGAAAACAACCCTCAATGAGTGTAGTATCGAGTATCTACCAAGTTCGGACTGCACCAAAGCCGGTCATCTCACTACCCCTAATAAAAGGCCAAGATGGTCACGTAAGGTTCTAGGTCATTGGTGCTTAGTGACATCACTCAGCGGCCCCGTACTCTCCTTGATTGAACTCAAGGGTTACCGGTACTCACAAATATGTCGCACTAATATAGTTATTGCTTCAACCGTGTCGGTATACCCCGCACAGTTTCCACAACGTATTGCTATCTATGAATGTTTCCCCAAATCCGGGTGTAGGATTCCAAGCCCAAACAAAAGAATCAAGATATAAAGCAATCAAAGCAAACAATTAGTCATCCAAGAGGGTGATCTAGGCCCTAAGGTTACTCCACTTTCAAAATTTTCCCCAGCAGAGTCGCCAGTTCTATGATACGGTGGGAGAACTGACTTGAGGTTTTGCGTTTGTTTTCGCAAATGTTTTGGTTGAGCAAGAGTCGCCACCGACTTTTTATTTTATCCTAAGGAAAGGTTAAAAAGCACAGCAAAAACCTTTGAGATGTTTTCTTGGGTTCGGGGAGTAGATTATAGAAAAGGAAGGTATTAGCACTCTTTATATCCATGGTTATCCATGGGCTCTTAGTTACTTGCTTAGATCACTTGCCTTGCATTTTCAATTGTTTGAAATGGTGCTTTCAATTGTTTGAATGGTGCTTTGTGTGTGGGTTTGAAAATATTTTGAAAAGAGGCCATTGTTGTGGCAACCTTTGTAATGATTCATGTTTGAATGTATACAAAGATGTATTTGTCTTTTGAAAAGTTTTCAATGTTTTTGAAAGTTGTTTTGAAAGTGTGTTGTGATGTGTGTTTTGAAAAATGGCAAGGATTGTTTTGCAAGATTGGTCAAGTAACCAAGAGCTATCTACCCTAAATTTCTCAAAGATCTTTCCTATGTTTTAACCCGTTTAACAGTATTGTTCCACCATTATATTTGATGGACAATCTTGTGTTAGGATGTTAACGGGACGGGCGCGGGTCATCGTTTAGACCATGATTGCAATAGTGCCAAGTGTCTTTGGCAATTTTTCCTTTAAGGGACTTGATCATTTTTTAGGCAACTTTCGAAAGCGTCATCGAGGGACTATGATCATTTGAATTGTTTTGTTTTGCCAAAGAAACTCAACATGCAACATGGCCCATTTTTGAAGGCAACAAGTGGAGTAACCCTAAGAGGTGCAAGTGTGATTGGTGTTGTCCATTTTCATGCTTTTTGTCTTTTGTTTAGTCAAGCTATTTGTTTGGTTGATTTTTGCATACAAACCCTAAGTGTATCATGGCATAATTGGAAAGCTTTAAAATGCGAAAAATAAAATCCTAAATTATTACAACATAATTATGGGGATGGGGGTACAAATGTTCAAATGGGGGATATTTAGCAAGAAATTTAAACCTAAACTATTACATCAATATTGAATATACAAGTTATCTAATTGTACCATAATTAAATAAAATACAATAAATATGCAAGATGCAAAAAATGATTTTTATATGTATGTAAAAGTCTTTTTCATGTGACATATAAACAAAAATTAAAAAAAGTTAATTTTTGGATATTTTCATGGTTTAGGGCAAAACCCTAATTTGCTAAATAAAAAGTATTTATTATTTATTATATACAATATTTATTAACTATATACAAAAAATAAATAAAAAAGAAGTATATTGTAAAAAAATGTGATTTTTGAGGTTAAATATTAATAAAAGAAAAAATGTATTATTTTTGTATTTTTATCCTAAATATTCTAATAAATATATAAGTATTTATATTATGTATTAAATATATTAAATATATACAAAAATAAAAATATTTATTATTTACAAAAAAAAGTATATTTTTTAGAAAATGTTTTCAAAATGTAAATAAAAAATAATAACAAAAAAATATATTTTGTATTATTTTTTAATGTTTTAAACAAAAAGTATTTTATTTATTTATATATGGAACTAAATGAAACAAATAAATACCAAATAAAATACAAAAAATGTGAGAAAAATATTTTTAGTGTTTTTTCATGTTTGAATAAAAATATAAAATCAGAATCAAAAAGAAAAAATCAAAAATGACTAATATATCACATAATGGGCCAGGGGGGTGCAAATTGAAAAAAGGGGTGCAAAAAGTAGGACTGACTCAGGCCCAGCCCAAGCCAATCATCTTCAACCTCCAGCTTTGTTTGAACAAACAAAAATGCGCGTTTCCTAACTCCTGATTCCTGGATTTTCAAGCAAAACTCATAACACCAAAAATGTAGAGCATCAAGAGACGAATCCAGACATATGAAAAACTTGACTTAACTCTAAGAAACGAGGGAGAATTTCTTCATCCCCAATTTATGACCTAAGTTTTTTCCAATGTTCAGGTTCAAAATTCTCTCAGTACACACAACATAAATGCAAAGTAATTATATGGGTAGCTTCAGGGCCATGAGTAGAGCATGTTTCATTCATAAACCTAAGCCTAACTCTTCCTAGATTGAGAGATAGAAGTCCATGTTTTTACCTGTTTCAGCTTGAGACGTGTAAAACAATGGAGGTACTTTCAATGGAATTTGAGGACTTGTACAGCTTGCTTGAAGTTCAGGGATGCTTCTCCAACCTCTAGCTTGCTTTGAAACTAACTGAATCGAGCTATAGAAGTCAACCTGCAAAACAGAAAAGTGAAAATGGAAAACTTGGTTAGGGGTGTTACAGTATGTATCTAAGGCTTGGGATAGCTTCAATGGATGGTAGGGAGTGTGTTTGAACAAGCTTTGGCCAAAACGCACGAGTAAACTGAGTTGTGCAACTCAATCTACAGGGATGCCCTGTTTTGTGCAGCAAAATGGTGTTTTGATGAATGATGAGGTTTGGAATATGGTAGGCCCGTGTTTCAGGTCAGTTGGATCAAGTGAAAAGTGTTTACAAAGTTTGCTTGAGTTGGTTCTTGCAGGAATGTTAGTTGTTGTTTAAAATGCAAGTTTTCTTCTTTGATAAGTAAGAAAATGTGTATTGACAATGCAGGCCCCTACTACCCTCAATCTATGCTGCATAAATCACTCTTGATCAGTGGAATTTGTTCATGAATCTTGTGCCCAAATATCTGCTTTGTACTTCTTAGATTGTGAACTTGACATAAAGTGCTTCTTTTCAAAAATGGCTAAAATGCTTTTTCTATTTTAACACTAATCCTTTGTGTAATGACTTAATGAACAAGATAATGCTAGGACACAAAGGTTTTGCATTAAATTATTGAGTAATAATGGGATTAGAGGCCTGTAATCTAGCTTGTGCAAGCTGACTTGAAAAATGCAAAGTGTTATGAACATGAAATTGGCCATGAACAAAGTGACTTTTGCCTAACTTCACAAATTCGATTCTCCCTAACCACAAGGGTGTTTGATGAGTTCTTGGACAATTTGGAAAGCTTGGAATGTGTAATACAATCCATCTTTGTAATGCAAGTTGAAATTCCAAGTGGAAGCATGTGAAAAGTGGCCATGAAGTTGGGCAAAAATCCTGCCTAAAATAGGTCAAAAAATTTCTAAGTTAAGAATGTTTTGCAATCCTATTCCAAAAATCATAACTTGAGCTACAAGCTTATTTTGAGGAAACTTTGTGAATCAAAGTTGTAGATTTTGCAATGGACTACAACTTTCATGTTTTGAGTTTTGTTTGAATCCAAATGTATCTTGATGAAAAGATGGGACAAAGTTAGGAAAAAATTAGGAAATTTCATAACTTAGAAAAATTCTAAGTTATGAAATTTCTTCATTTCAAACCCTAATTTGTAATTTTTGGTTTCTTGATGAACAAGTTTCATAATTTGACATGTCTTGATGAAAAATGAATCTTGGCACTTGATTTTGACCAAAAAGTCAAAGTTTGACTTTTCAGTATACAGTCAAATTTTGATCAGTTGACTGGAAAATTCATTTGTCAATCTTGTGCATTTGGAATCTTTTGAACTTGTTGAATATGTAAATACCATGTAATTGAATCCTTGAGTCCATATGTGAGCTTGGTTTGCCATTGGCTAGGTCAAACAGTCAAAAATTGCCTTTGTGCAGTCAAAACCCTAAAAATGACCATTTTGCCCTTTTGGTGATCTGATCAAATTTCTTGTGGAATTGTGATCCAAACTTGATCAAATGGTTCATATGAGTTCATAATGTTGATGTGGGTCAAAAATCATGAGGTTTGACTGTCAATTGACCACAATTGACTTTTTCCCTAATACAGCTGATTTCTAGGTCAACTGTCCAATTGACTGGGCAAAGATTGGAATCAAGGCTTGAAACTTGGTATGGATAAACTTATGAGTCCAACATGAAGCATGAAAGTCATTTTGGGCATTTTAGGTAAAAGCATCTTTGTGCAAACTCAAACCCTAATTTGGGTCAACAGTGCAAGGAGGAGTCTTTAGCAGAGCAATCACTGACTTGATCTTGAGCTTCAAAGGTCTTGTGATGAGAAAATGTTGATGAAATGAGAGGGAAAATTTTGGGGTACAACAAAAGGTTTTCAAATACTTAGAGAAATTCAAGTGTTTTGTGCCTAAAAATCCCTAACTTCACAAGCAAGTTTTCCCAAGCTGCAAGCTGATTTAAGTAAAGATTTTAACATGAAAGTTGTAGAGAATTAGGAATTCTACAACTTTGTCAATTATGTTGATCTCCAAAAGTTCTAAATTTAATAGATATGAGCCCTTGAGGTTGTGCTATTTTTTATCCAACACATAGAAAATTTTTCAACAAGTTTTGATCAGTTTTTTATCTCAACTTCTTGGCCAATTTTTATCAAGTTACCATTTGACTCAGCCAAAGTGGTCAACATGAAAATTGAATATCTTGATTAAAGATTTCCAAAATGTCAAAGAACACAAAGAGATCATTTTTGATATAGGAGATTCTAAGAGATAAAGTTAGACATCGATACTTGAATTATAGGCCATTCTTTTGAAAACCTTATGATCAAATCTTTAAGCATTCCTTGTAATCTCACTTTTTAGTTCCATTAACTTGTAAATTTATCTCTAGTCAGAAGATTACACAAGCTTTTGAGCTATTGTCCATTTTATTCAAGCATTATCCAATCCATTTTTCCATTAAGGGGAGAAAGGTTACACTTCCATTCTAGTAAAGCAAGCCTTTTTCAAAATGTCAATGCATTGAAGCAACATATTTAAAGTGTTAAACAACTTTGGAAGCTTTGGTACTATGCACTGGAACCATAATTTTCACATTGCTTCACAACTAAGTTTCAAAACCTTAAGCTTCAAACTCCTCAGTCCCAAACCCTATTGTTTTCCTATAAATATAGGCCAATTCTACATTACAAAACATACCTTGAAGACCCTCTCTAACCTCTCAAACACTCTCTAGCTCAGAATTGCAACATTGCAATTTTTCTCAAGGTTCAAAAGCCATTTCTTTGAAATTCATAATCCTAGCAAGTTCTTTGTGAACTAACCATCCACACACCTCATATACACCATATAGAAGCTATCCAAACACTCATGGCACTTTAGTAACACCTCTATAATCATTCACCATTCTTCACTTTAGTCGTTTGCTAGGTTATTTGGGTAGGGGGTTTAGAGAATTTCCAAGAAAGTTGAGCATCCATTAAGCATCAACAAGGTCCCGGGAAGGTTTTAGGATCATCATTTCACTTCTGGAAATCGTTTAGAAGGAATTGGATTTTTCTTCAAGAGGTGAGTTTCCTTAAACTGTGAAATCTCCATACACATATCATTTACACGTATAATCTGAAGAAGAAATGTAGAAATCATGTCTGTGAAGCTATCCATATGCTTAGTTTTTATTTATATTGCTTGCGTGTTGAGAATTTTTCCTCTGAACCTTTAGGGTTTGTTTTTGGTACCAACAGAAATTCTCTTTAATCTTTGAGTCTTATCTTGAATAGATTACATGGTTGAATTCGTGATTAAATTTCAAGAAGGTTCGATGTTTACACTTTTTAAAATGGTTGAGAAATGAAGGTTTTTTTTAAAAATTGAACAATGGTTTGTTTAGTCTAGCGCTAGGAAGAAGATGAAGTTTCATCTTCAAATTTTCAGAAACGGGTTTAAAATATATTTAGTACTTATTGTATAATGTCCTGATGAAACAGCCACCCTAGTGGCATGAAGCGCGTGCCTCTAACCTTAGGGACTTGGGTTCGAGCCCCAGTGGTACCATTTTGTATATTTTCCTTTTTTTAACTCAATTTTCCACTTCGTTTTTCACCATTTTCATTTAATTCTTTTTGCAATCAAATTTAGTTTTTTGAGCTAATTTTTTGCACACTACTCCTTTGGCACCTCTACTTTATGAATATTAAAAAATATCACAAAAATATTTTTTATTTCATCATTTTTCAATTAAATCAAAGTGTCTACTTTTTAGGTTTTTTAAAGGGGTTTTTTGATGATATCTTGATCAATTTCTCAACTTTGCTCACAAAGCTTGATCTTACCATGATAGATCTTGATTAAAATTTGATATCTTGACTCTTGAGTGAGACTTTCATGATATCTTTTCTCATTCACAATTCACACTAAATTATGAAACATGTTCAAAATCAAAAGCTATGCTCCATGACTTCCAATTGTGATTGTGATGCATACATTTTTTTCAAACATTCAATTCATCCATGTTTTATTAAAAAAACTTTTCTTACTTTTGAACATATTTCCTTCATAATCTATTTTAAAGCATAAGCCATAAAACATTAAAAAAAACATGTTTTCAACTTTCACTCTTTTGTCACAACTTTTACCAAATAAAATCCATGGATTCCCATCCACTTGTTTGATAATTGCTTGTGTTAATAACATGTTCCCTTAAGCTTTCTTGGTTCATTTTAAATCTTTGATGAAACTCGAATCAAGATAGAAATTAGGATCTTAATCCATGAATGACAACATTAGCGTAGAATTTCCCCTAAAATCTCAACTATAGGATCAATATTTGCATGAAAACATTAAGATCAAGTCTACCCATTAGACTTTTATTTTCCTTTTGCATTGCATCATAAGACTAAAATCTTTTCTCATTCAAAAATCCAAAAACACTTAAAATATTCAAAACCCTTCCTAAACTAAAGTTATGAAGGCGATGGGTCTCTCCTTAGATGAGGGTCCACTTAAAACTTTATTCCTAACAAAAACACAAACCAAATCCAAATCATTTTTGCCTTAGGTATTTTTCACTTTAAAACCTTTTCAAAAAGGATATGTTAACTCTTTTCTACATAAAACAACGATGTGTAGTCTCCAAAGGTCGAGTGGCAACGTTAACTATTAAATGTGAATTTAACATCATCCATAAAAACACACAACAAAAAACATTTTTAAGAAGAACTACAGTGTTATGATTCCATTGTGGATATGTAGGCATGGAGTTTCAATGCTCAGGTGAACGCACTAATAAAAACATTCTATTTTTCCCAATGAATTTATGCATGCATTTCCCTTTAGCAAGTAAGTTTTAGATATACGCACCTATTGATTACAATAACAAGAGTGGATCCCATGAAGTACCATGAACGTGAGGGGTGGTAATACCTTCCCCTTGTGTAAACGACTCCCTTACCCGAGATTGGTTAAGAGACCATGTTCTTTTCCCGATACCAAAGGTTTTCTCTATATTTTCCTTTCCATATTCCTTAGGATGAATAAAGTTAGGTGGCAACTCTATTTGTTACATCCAAAGTTATTTCGTCTTATTTTTCGAGTAGCTTCAAGGATATTATCATCATACACCCAAAAATTTAAAATAAAAAAAAAAGATATACCTCAAAAACATCACTACACCATTTCTTTTCTCCCCATAGTGAAAATTTTATGGTTCTTTTGGTATTTAATCTTCTTCTACCTTGAATGTTTGAAGGCTAATACTCTCCATACCTTTAGGTTTAAGATGATTAAATAAGGGCAGTTGTTGTACCCCAAAATTTTCCCTCATTCTCTTAACCCTAATTGGATTGTGTTTCACATTCATATGCATCTTCCATTAGGTCATAATTCCACAAACATTCATGTCATTGAGCTCATAATGCATGGGATCAAGAGATTTCCTTTGATTTTGGTTTTCCTCATTCAAAGGTGATTCATTTTTCTATTTCACTCGAGTTTGATTCATTTTTCTATTTCCTCATAATGGGTTGAATTCACATCATCATGATCCTCTTTTATCAAGTTTCATCAATTTACAATATCATTTTCATCAAGCTTCTCAAGGAATCAAGTGTTAGGGTTTCATCATGTTCTTGAGTGAGAAATGATTTGAACTAGGGTTTGGTCCTCCCTAATATCTCAAGTCACATATTCATCATTATGCATCCAAAGCAAGTGATTTGGGGTTTCTCATCCATTGTGCTTGAGCTTGGTAATGGTTCTTCAACTGAGTTTCATTGGATTAGGGTTTTCATGTTGATATTATCTTGGTAACACTTCTTTCCACATTTCAAGTCTCATCCTCATCTCCAAGGGATTTCTCAAGGCATTCTTTTTGTGTGGAGATTATTGTTCATCAAGAAGTGTAAAAATTAAGATATGATACAAGATGTAGGAAGAAAGAGTTTATTTTTGTTCAAGGCATGTTCATTATCTTAAAGGTTTGTTGCTTGTCATACAAGTTAACATTGATTAAGGAATGAAATTGAGTTAAGGTTGCATTAAAGTGAAATTTGGTTCAGAGAGATTCCATGAGTTCAAATTGTCACGGATGGATCAAAGTTGGATGGTTTATATGATTTTCTTGGAAAACAAGTTACAAGGCATACATTTTGATTCAAATTTTGTTGCAAGGCAATTTCAAAATTATCAAGTTTAAAACATTCATCTTGATTTCAACTACATTGGTCATCATCTTTCATTCATTTTAAGTCCAAGTTACAAGTACATTATCCATTCATTTCAAATTCAAATTTCAACCATTATTCAAGTCATAATTCATTCAATTTTAAGTCTATAACTTAAAACAAAGTTCGGGTTCAAATGTCCAAACATGATCATCATTTTTCCAAATCCAAAACATCTCCATTCTTGTTCCAAAAAACCATTCAAACTTGGATACAAATTTTGTCAAAAACTCATGCCAAAACATTTTAATACCATGTCAAAAACAAATCCAAAACATGTCCATAACTACCACATTTGTTAAAGTCTGGCATGCAGCGCATGAAATCATTCACAATCATTGCCAAAACTGTATAACCACGCGCCTGTTGCATCATCCAAACCATGTCGAAAAATTACTCAAAACAGAAATTGCAAATTTGGAATTTAATATTGCTCAACAAGTTTTGCTCGTGCCAGCTCACTCTTCTCATCTTAACAAACTTGTCCAACCCTAAAACTAAAGCAAAACTGGGCCTAATACACTTAACCAAACCTTGATCCAAACCTGCTAACTTGAGTTATATTTGCATTCTAACAAACTTCCAAAGCAAGTTAACAAAATCCAAGCCTATACATCATTTTCAAGCCTTCTCCCAAACCCAAAACACTCACTATATAAGTACACTTCCCTCCAAAAGCTTCATTCAACATATTTTACATCTTAAATTTCCAAAACTCTCTCAAACTTTCAGTTTTCGAATTCTCTTTTCTCTTGGATTTCTCTCTCATTTCTCCACCGAACCTTCATCAACATCACATAATGAAGCTACTATATGCATCTATAAGCATCTGAAGCAACCAAATCTTCTCCACTTAAGTGATTTTCCATACAGTGCAATTGGAGTTGGATGGAACGATTCAGTGATCTTCAAGACAATTTGATCATAGCAAAGCACTCTTGGCACGTCCTGGAAGCTTTTCCAATCTTTTTTTATCACTTGCATAAAATGTGAAGAGGCTTCGGACCTACTCCGATTGGTACCTCTTTGATCTCTTCGAGCGCAATCATTTCATCATCATTTGCACTCATTTTTGTTCCATAATTCATGTATAACATACGTGGATCTGAAGCCCTAACTTGTTAGGCATTGATTTTTTCTCTTTGTGATTTAATTTGAAATCTCAGTTCCTAGAGTTTTTACGCTTCTGCTTGATTGTATGAGTTTGAGGCATGATTAGTAAAATCAAATGGCATATTTGAAATTAGCATAACACTGTAGGTGGTTGTCTTGATGGAGAAGATGAAGATAATGATTTAGCTTTGGAGTGTGTTTTTTAAATTCAAATTATTGAGGTTGCGTGATACCATTGGTAGTTGATTTTATTTTAATTGAATTTTATTAATAATCATTCAGATAATGAAATTAAGATTAGAATGGATTGAGTTTTTGTTTTGTTTGGGCCAGATTACATACACGCTATACGCACCCCCTCTGGAAGCCCATATTGGTAATTTTTGAATGAACTGAGTTATTGTTTTTTTGTTTGAAACGTATGGACTCATGGACTGGGCCTGATCCAATAAGTTAATGCATAAGCTTATTGCCATTTTTTTTGTTTGATATGCTTGTGTGACACAAAAATTTCTTCCTGAACTGCATTGCATTTGGGCCTAGCGCTTGGATCTATTTGTTCACACACACACCTACTTTTGGCTATGCACCTCCCTGATTTCTTTATTTTTTCTTTCATTATTTATTTATTTTATTTGTTACTTTGTTTTAATTTCCTTTATTTGTTTTTTATATTTGAAAATGACTAAAATATTGGAGATGAAAATTTTTTATTTTAGGACTTTAATTTTGGTATTTTATTTTGATATCTATATTTTATTTTATCTTGATGTTTGATCAAAATAATGCCATGTCCTTAATGAACTTCGTCATTACTTTGGGTGCTATCTTTTGATAATAATTTGTGATGTTCTTGAGGCATAAGTTTGATGACTAGTCTTGACATCCTTATGTGCTTTGTTGTTGACTTGTGTTGATGATTTCGGATCACTTATTTTTCTTTGTCTTGCTTATATGCATTTATTGATTCATGTTTGATGCTTGATTTTTCCTTTTCCATGCCTTTGAGAAATTAACTTGATAAATTATGTTGATGCTTCTTGGTGCTTTGATTCATTTCTTGATGTTTTATTTTAATTATTTCTTGACATGCTTTGAACTTGATGCTTATGCTTGTGTTTTGCTTTGTGATTGATCTTTCTTGATGCTTGTGCTTGAGATGTTCCTTGATGTTTGATGCTTGTGTAATTAACATGCTCCTTTAGGGTTTCTTAAATCAATTTTAAATTAAATTGATATAGACATTAGGGATTCTAATCAAAGCATGACAACATTAATTAGGCCTTTCCCTTAATCTCAACCTTAGGACCATTGATGCATGACAACAATTAGGATTGACATCCCTCTTCCTTTTTTTTTGCAATGCATTATTCTTTTCTTTTAAAAGACATAAACTTATTTTTTCTTTAATAAACTCAAAAACACTTAATAACTATGAAGCGAATTGTACGCCATAAGTTTTATGTAATGGAAAAGAATGAGAGGGTGTATTCCCAACCTTGTTCTTCTTTCATTCATATACTTCAGAATTATTCAACTAATAAACCATTTCAAAATTAAAGATGGAGAAGTAGGTAAGTGTCCCTTGTATCAGGAACTGTTTACTATCTAATCCCCAACAAAACACTTCAACGCATTAAAAACTTTTTTGCCTTTGGGTTTTTCTCTTTAAAACTTTTTCATAAATGGCGTGTTAATTTCGTTCTACCGCAAAAAGACAATGTTTAACTTCTAGAATGAGAACTTAGCATTGTGCATAAAAACAACCAACAATCAAACAATTTTGAGAAGAAATACAAAGCTCTGACTTCCTTATAGCACCATGAGGATACGTAGGCACAAGATTAAGGAAATCTTGGCGAGCTCAACAATAAAAATCTTTTGTATTTCCTTTATCAATTCATGCATGAATTTTTAGCAAGTTTAGCATTAGATAACCCACCCTTAGAATAGAACAAGCAGAGTGGATCCTATTGAGTGCAATGGATAAGAATGGTGCTAATACCTTCCCCTTGCAAAACTGACTTATGTACTCGTTTCTTGGTTCAAAGACCATCTTATCCTTCCTCTTGGGGTTGTCTCAATGTTTTCTCTTCCCTTTCGGATAAATAAAGTTTGATGGTGACTCTATGTTTTTTTCGTGTAGCGACAATAACTACTGCTCAAAAGTATATGTTCAAGGAAGAAAAGAAGAAAGATTACAAGGTGTTGTTTTTTATTCATTCTTGTGTGGATGGTGACAACTTTAAGAAAGTTGGCGATTGCGAATTGGCAAAGCAAGCATGGGAGAGGTCTTGGAAAAGACATATGCATGGACAAATAAAGAAAAGGTGGTGATGTTACAAACTCACAAACAAAAATTTGAATTGAATAAAATGGAAGAGAAGGGGGAAATCAACGATTACATAACACAAATTACGCGGTTGGTGAACCATATTAAGTCTAGCAGAGAAGCTGTTTCGGAGCAGAATGTTGTGCTAGAAATATTGTGTTCTTTGACACCAAGATTTGACAATATTATAGTGGAGATTAAAGAGTCGAAGGATATTCATACATTGAGAAAAGAGGAGCTTCAAATATTTCTTGAGGATCATGAGTAAAGGATGGATGAGAGTAGTAACGACAACGCACAGGTGGAGATTACTTTGCAAGCACAGTTCAATGAAAAGAGCAAGAAGTCAAAAGTAAAATGGCCTAAGAAAAGTATGGGGAATTTTTAGAATTTTGGTGGAAAAGATTTACAAAATTTGAAGGGTTCAATGAGCCAAAGGGGTGAGAGCATCGGAAAAAATGGGGGTCAAGGCAATTATGCCAAGAAGTTTAACAAGAGTAAAGCACAATGCTTTATTTCTCAAAAACTTGGTCATTTCAGAAGAGATTACAATGTGAAACAAATGGAATTTTAAGGATATGAGGCTAAGGTTGCTAGAAAAGAGGTAGATCACACAAGGAGAATGCAGCAGCAGTAAGGTGTCGGGAAGAAACAGTAGCAGTTCCGAGAATGTTGCAGAAATGTTTGATCAAGTAAGTTATGATGATTGTGAGAGAATGGGTCTAATACAATGAAGAATGATAATTGCATTGCATTATTCTTTTCTTTTAAAAGACACAAACTTATTTTCTTTAATAAACTCAAAAAAAAAACTAATAACTATAAGGAGAATTGTACGCCATGAGTCTTAAATAATGGAAATGAATGAGAGTGTGTATTTCCGACCTTGTTCTTCTTTCATTCATAGACTTGAGTATGATTCAACTAGAAAACCATTTCAAAACTAAAGATGGAGAAGTAGGTAAGTTCCCCTTGTATCGGGGACGGTTTACTATCTAATCCCAAACAAAAAACTTCAACACATTCCAAACTTTTTTGCCTTTGGGATTTTCCTTTTAAAACCTTTTCAGAAAGTGCGTGTTAATTCCGTTCTACCCCAAACAGACAATGTTTAACTGCTAGAATGCAAATTTAGCATTGTCCATAAAAAACAACCAACAAGCAAACATTTTCGAGAAGAACTACGAAGCTCTAACTTCCTTATTGAACCATGAGGATACGTAGGCACAAGATTCAGGAAATCTTGGCGAGCTCAATAATAAAAACTTTAATAAGCAAGAAGTCGAATGTAAAATGGCCCATGAAAAGTAAGGGGAATTTTCAGAATTTCGGTTAAAAAGTTTCAAAAAATTAGAAGACTTTAAGGAGCCAAAGGTGTGAGAGCATCGGAAAATATGGTTGTCAAGGAAACTATGCCAAGATGTTTAACAAGAGTAAAGCACAATGATTTAATTGTCAAAAACATGGTCATTTTGCAAGATATTACAATGCAAAATAGAGGGAATCTCAAGGAGATGAGGCTGAGGTTGCTAGACAAGAGGTGGATAATGAGAACATGTTCTTGGTGATAATCATGCAAGGAGAATGCAGCAACATTAAGCTGTCGGGCAATAACAATAGCAGTTTCTGAAACGCTGTAGAAATGTTTGATAAAGAAAACATTATGATGACTATGAGAGAATGGGTCCAATGTAGCAAAGAATGGTACATGCATTGCATTCTCCTTTTATTTTCAAAGACAAAAATTTCTTTTCTTTAATAAACTCAAAAACACGTAATAACTACGAGGAGAATTATATGCCGTAAGTCTTATGTAATGGAAAGGGATGAGAGGGTGTATTCCCGATTATGTTCTTCTTTCATTCATAGACTTCAGTATGATTTAACAAATAAACCATTTCAAAATTAAAGATGGAGAAGTAGGTAAGTTCCCTCTGTATCGGTGACCATTTACTATCTAATTCCAACAACACACTTCAACACATTCAAAAAATATTCTCCTTTGGGCTTTTCCCTTTAAAACCTTTTTAAAAGGGCATGTTAATCTCATTCTACCGCAAATATACAATGTTTAACGGCTAGAATGTGAACTTAGAATTTTCCATAAAAAACAACCAACAAACAAACATTTTCGAGAAGAACTACGAAGTTTTGACTTCCTTATTGCACCATGAGGATACATAGGCACAAGATTCAGGCAATCTTGGCAAGCTCAATAATAAAAACCTTTTGTTTTCCCTTAATAAATTCATTCTTGAATATTTAGCAAGTTTAGGTTTAGATATCCCACCCTTACAATAGAATAAGGAGAGTGGATCTCGTTGAGTACAACGGATGTGAGGGTTGCTAATACCTTCCCCTTGCATAAATGACTTTTGTACCTGTTTCTTGGTTACATGATAATTTTATCCTTCCTCTTGGAGTTTTCTCGGTGTTTTCTCTTCCCTATGGGATAAATAAAGTTCGATGGAGACTCTATGTTTTTCGCGTAGCGATAGTAACTGATGCTCGAAAGGATGCGTTCAAGTAAGAAAAGAAGAAAGATTACAACAGATGTTTTTAATACATTCTTGTGTGGATGGTAACAACTTTGAAAAAGTTGGCGATTGCGAATCGGTAAAGCAAGCATGGGAGATCTTGGAAAAGACATATGCATGGACTCATAAAGCAAAATTGGTGATGTTACAAACTCACAAATGGAAATTTGAATTGATTCAAATGGAAGAGAAGGAGGCAACCAAAGATTACATAATGAAAATTATATGGTGTGTGAACCAAATTAAGTCTACCGGAGAAGCTATTCCGGAGCAGAATGTTGAATCAGAAATCTTGCATTCTTTTACACCAAGATTTGACAATGTTATAGTGGCGATTGAAGAGGCGAAGAATATTCCGATGTTGAGAAAAGAGGAGCTTAAAAGCTTTCTTGAGGTTTATGAGAAAAAGATGGATGAGAGGAGTAACTACAAGGCAAAGGAGGTGATCGCTTTGCAAACACAGTTCAATGAGAAGAGCAAGAAGTCGAAAGTAAAATGGCCCATGAAAAGTAAGGGCAAGTTTTAGAATTTCGGTGAAAAAGATTCAAAAAATTCAAAGACTTTAATGAGCCAAAGGTGTGAGAGCATCGGAAAATTTTTTTGTCAAGGCAACTATGCTAAGATGTTTAACAAGAGTAAAGCACAATGCTTTAATTGTCCAAAACTTGGTCATTTGCAAGAGATTGCAATGCGAAACAGAGGAAATATCAAGGAGATGAAGTTGAGGTTGTTAGACAAGAGGTGGATAATAAGAACACCTTCTTGGTGATAATCATGAAAGGAGAATGCAACAATGTTACGCTGCCAGGTAGCAACAATAGCACTTTCGGGATCACCGTAGAAATGTTTGATGAAGAAAACGTTATGATGACTATGAGAGAATGATTCCAATGCCGCGAATAATGGTACTTGCATTAAATTCTTCTTTTCTTTTCAAAGACAAAATTTTATTTTCTTTAATAAACTCAAAAACACTTAATAACTATGAGGCGAATTATACACCATAAGTCTTAAGTAATGGAAAGGAATGAGAGGGTGTATTCCCGACCATGTTCTTCTTTCATTCATAGACTTAAGTATGATTTAACAAAAAAACCATTTCAAAATTAAAGATGGAGAAGTAGGTTAGTTCCCCCTGTATCAGTGACCATTCACTATCTATTTCCTAAAAAAACACTTCAACACGTTCAAAACTTTTTTCCCTTTGGGCTTTTCCCTTTAAAACCTTTTTAGAAATTGCATGTTAATTTAGTTCTACCGCAAAAGACAATGTTTAACGGCTAGAATGTGAACTTAGCAATGTCCATAAAAAACAACCAACAAACAAACATTTTCGAGAAGAACTACGAAGTTTTGACTTCCTTATTGCACCATGAGGATACATGGGCACAAGATTCAGGCAATCTTGGTGAGCTCAATACTAAAAACCTTTTGTTTTCCCTTAATAAATTCATTCTTGAATATTTAGTAAGTTTAGGTTTAGATATCCCACCCTTACAATAGAACAAGGAGAGTAGATCTCAAAGAGTACAACGGATGTGAGGGTTGATAATACCTTCCCCTTGCATAAATGACTTTTGTACCTGTTTCTTGGTATCATGACAATTTTATCCTTCCTCTTGGAGTTTTCTCGATGTTTTCTCTTCCCTATGGGATAAATAAAGTTTGATGGTGACTCTATGTTTTTCGCGTAGCGATAGTAACTGATGCTCGAAAGATTCGTTCAAGTAAGAAAAGAAGAAAGATTACAAGCGTTGTTTTTAATACATTCTTGTGTGGATGGTAACAACTTTGAAAAAGTTGGCAATTGCGAATCGGTAAAGCAAGCATAGGAGATCTTGGAAAAGACATATGCATGAACTCATAAAGCAAAATTGGTGATGTTACAAACTCACAAGTGGAAATTTGAATTAATTCAAATGTAAGAGAAGGAGTTAATCAAAGATTACATAATGCAAATTACGCAGTTTGTGAACCAAATTAAGTCTACAGGAGAAGCTGTTTCGGCGCATAATGTTGTGTCATAAATCTTGCATTCTTTAACACTAAGATTTAACAATGTTATAGTGGCGATTGAAGAGGCGAAGGATCTTCCTACGTTGAGAAAAGAGGAGCTTCAAATCTTTCTTGAGGTTTATGAGAAAATGATGGATGAGAGGAGTAACGACAAGGAAAAGGAGGAGATCCCTTTGCAAACACAGTTCAATGAGAAGAGCAATAAGTCGAAAGTAAAATAGCCCATGAAAAGTTAGGGGAAGTTTTAGAATTTTGGTGAAAAAGAATCAAAAGATTCGAAGACTTTAATGAGCCAAAGGTGTGAGAGCATCATAGAAAATGGTTGTAAAGGCAACTATGCCAAGATGTTTAACAAGAGTAAACCATAATGCTTTAATTGTCAAAAACTTGGTCATTTTGCAAGAGATTGCAATGCGAAACAGAGGGAATCTCAAGGAGATTAGGCTGAGGTTGCTAGACAAGAGGTGGATAATGAGAACATGTTCTTGGTGATAATCATGCAAGGAGAATGCAACAATATTAAGCTGTCGAGAAACAATAATAGTAGTTTCGGGAACGTTGTAGCAATGTTTTATGAAGAAAACGTTATGATGACTATGAGAGAATGATTCCAATGCAGCGAAGAATGGTACTTGCATTGCATTCTTCTTTTCTTTTCAAAGAAAAAAATTTCTTTTCTTTAATAAACTCAAAAACACTTAATAACTACGAGGCGAATTATACGCCATAAGTCTTAAGTAATGGAAAGGAATGAGAGGGTGTATTCCTGACCATCTTCTTCTTTCATTCATAGACTTCAGTATGATTTAACAAACAAACCATTTCAAAATTAAAGATGGAGAAGTAGGTAAGTTCCCCCTGTATCGATGACCATTTACTATCTAATTCCCAACAAAACACTTCAACATATTCAATTTTTTTGCCTTTGGGATTTTCCCTTTAAAACATTTTCAGAAAGGGTATGATAATTTTGTTCTACCGCAAATAGACAACGTGTAATAGCTAGAATGTGAACTTAGCATTGTCCATAAAAAACAAACCAACAAACAAACATTTTTCGAGAAGAACTACGAAGCTTTGACTTTCTTATTGCACCATGAGGATACTTAGGCACAAGATTCAGGCAATCTTGGCGACCTCAATAATAAAAACCTTTTGTTTTACCTTAATAAATTCATTCATGAATGTTTAGCAAGTTTAGGTTTAGATATCCCACCCGTACAATAGAACAAGGAGAGTGGATCCCGTTGAGTACAACGGATGTGAGGGTTTCTAATACCTTCCCCTTACATAAATGACTTTTGTACCTGTTTCTTAGTCGCATTACCATTTTATCCTTCCTCTTGGAGTTTTCTCGATGTTTTCTCTTCCCTTTGGGATAAATAAAGTCTGATGGTGACTATATGTTTTTTCACGTAGCGAAAGCAACTGATGCTCGAAAGGACGCGTTCAAGGAAGAAAAGAAGAAAGATTAAAAGTGTTGTTTTTAATCCATTATTGTGTGGATGGTAAAAACTTTGAGAAAGTTGGCGATTGCAAATCGGTAAAGCAAGCATGGGAGATCTTGGAAAAGACATATGCATGGACTCATAAAGAAAAGTTGGTGATGTTACAAACTCACAAATGGAAATTTGAATTGATTCAAATGGAAGAGAAGGAGTCAACCAATGATTACATAATGCAAATTACGCAGTTGGTGAATCAAATTAATTCTAGCGGAGATGTTGTTTCGTAGCAGAATGGTGTGTCAGAAATCTTGCATTCTTTGACACCAAGATTTGAAAACATTATAGTGGCGATTATAGAGTCTAAGGATCTTCGGACATTGAGAAAAAATGAGCTTTAAAGCTTTATTGAGGCTCATAAGCAAATAATGGATGAGAGGAGTAATGACAAGGCAACAGAGGATATCGCTTTGCAAACACAGTTCAATGAGAAGAGCAAGAAGTCGAATGTAAAATGGCCCACGAAAAGTAAGGGGAATTTTCAGAATTTCGATTAAAAATTTTCAAAAAATTAGAAGACTTTAATGAGCCAAAGGTGTGAGAGCATCTGAAAAAATGGTTGTCAAGGCAACTATGCCAAGATGTTTAACAAGAGTAAAGCACAATGCTTTAATTGTCAAAAACTTAGTCATTTTGCAAGATATTGCAATGCAAAACAGAGGTAATCTCAAGGAGATGAGGTTGAGGTTTCTAAACAAGAGGTGGATAATGAGAACATGTTCTTGGTGATAATCATGCAAGGAGAATGCAGCAACATTAAGCTGTCGGGCAATAACAATAGCAGTTTCTGGAACGCTGTAGAAATGTTTGATGAAGAAAACATTATGATGACTATGAGAGAATGAGTCCAATGCAGCAAATAATGGTACTTGCATTGCATTCTCCTTTTCTTTTCAAAGACAAAAATTTCTTTTCTTTAATAAACTCAAAAACACTTAATAACTACGAAGCGAATTATACGCCGTAAGTCTTATGTAATGGAAAGGAATGAGAGGGTGTATTCCCGATCATGTTCTTCTTTCATTCATATACTTCAGTATGATTTAACAAATAAACCATTTCAAAATTAAAGATGCAGAAGTAGGTAAGTTCCCTCTGTATCGGTGACCATTTACTATTTAATTCCAACAACACACTTCAACACATTCAAAAAATATTTGCCTTTGGGCTTTTCCCTTTAAAACCTTTTTAAAAGGGCATGTTAATCTCGTTCTACCGCAAACAGACAATGTTTAACGGATAGAATGTGAACTTAGAATTGTCCATAAAAAACAACCAACAAACAAACATTTTTGAGAAGAACTACGAAGTTTTGACTTCCTTATTGCACCATGAGGATACATAGGCACAAGATTCAGGAAATCTTGGCAAGCTCAATAATAAAAACCTTTTGTTTTCCCTTAATAAATTCATTCTTGAATATTTAGCAAGTTTAGGTTTAGATATCCCACCCTTACAATAGAATAAGGAGAGTGGATCTCGTTGAGTACAACGGATGTGAGGGTTGCTAATACCTTCCCCTTGCATAAATGACTTTTGTACCTGTTTCTTGGTTGAATGACAATTTTATCCTTCCTCTTGGAGTTTTCTCGGTGTTTTCTCTTCCCTATGGGGTAAAATAAAGTTCGATGGAGACTCTATGTTTTTCGCGTAGCGATAGTAACTGATGCTCGAAAGGATGCGTTCAAGTAAGAAAAGAAGAAAGATTACAAGTGTTGTTTTTAATACATTCTTGTGTGGATGGTAACAACTTTGAAAAAGTTGGCGATTGTGAATCGGTAAAGCAAGCATGGGAGATCTTGGAAAAGACATATGCATGGACTCATAAAGCAAAATTGGTGATGTTACAAACTCACAAATGGAAATTTGAATTGATTCAAATGGAAGAGAAGGAGGCAATCAAAGATTACATAATGAAAATTATACGGTGTGTGAACCAAATTAAGTCTACCGGAGAAGCTGTTTTGGAGCAGAATGTTGTGTCATAAATCTTGCATTCTTTGACACCAAGATTTGACAATGTTATAGTGGCGATTGAAGAGGCAAAGAATCTTCCAATGTTGAGAAAAGAGGAGCTTCAAAGCTTTCTTGAGGTTTATGAGAAAAGGATGGATGAGAGGAGTAACTACAAGGCAAAGGAGGAGATCGCTTTGCAAACACAGTTCAATGAGAAGAGCAAGAAGTCGAAAGTAAAATGGCCCATGAGAAGTAAGGGGAAGTTTTAGAATTTCGGTGAAAAAGATTCAAAAAATTTGAAGACTTTAATGAGCCAAAGGTGTGAGAGCATCGGAAAATTTTTTTGTCAAGGCAACTATGCTAAGATGTTTAACAAGAGTAAAGCACAATGCTTTAATTGTCAAAAACTTGGTCATTTGCAAGAGATTGCAATGCGAAACAGAGGAAATCTAAAGGAGATGAAGTTGAGGTTGTTAGAAAAGAGGTGGATAATAAGAACACCTTCTTGGTGATAATCATGAAAGGAGAATGCAAAAATGTTACGCTGCCAGGTAGCAACAATAGTACTTTCGGGAACACCGTAGAAATGTTTGATGAAGAAAACGTTATGATGACTATGAGAGAATGATTCCAATGCCGCGAATAATGGTACTTGCATTGAATTCTTCTTTTCTTTTCAAATACAAAATTGTATTTTCTTTAATAAACTCAAAAACACTTAATAACTATGAGGCGAATTATACACCATAAGTCTTAAGTAATGGAAAGGAATGAGAGGGTGTATTCCCGACCATGTTCTTCTTTCATTCATAGACTTAAGTATGATTTAACAAACAAACCATTTCAAAATTAAAGATAGAGAAGTAGGTTAGTTCCCCCTGTATCGGTGACCATTCACTATCTAATTCCTAACAAAACACTTCAACACATTCAAAAACTTTTTTGCCTTTGGGCTTTTCCCTTTAAAACCTTTTCAGAAAATTGCATGTTAATTTAGTTCTACCGCAACAGACAATGTTTAACGGCTAGAATGTGAACTTAGCATTGTCCATAAAAAACAACCAACAAACAAACATTTTTGAGAAGAACTACGAAGTTTTGAATTCCTTATTGCACCATGAGGATACATGGGCACAAGATTTAGGCAATCTTGGCGAGCTCAATAATAAAAACCTTTTGTTTTCCCTTAATAAATTCATTCTTGAATATTTAGTAAGTTTAGGTTTAGATATCTCAACCTTACAATAGAACAAGGAGAGTGGATCTCAAAGAGTACAACGGATGTGAGGGTTTCTAATACCTTCCCCTTGCATAAATGACTTTTGTACATGTTTCTTGGTATCATGACAATTTTATCCTTCCTCTTGGAGTTTTCTTGATGTTTTCTCTTCCCTATGGGATAAATAAAGTTCGATGGTGACTCTATGTTTTTCGCATAGCGATAGCAACTGATGCTCGAAAGGATGCGTTCAAGTAAGAAAAGAAGAAAGATTACAAGCGTTGTTGTTAATACATTCTTGTGTGGATGGTAACAACTTTGAAAAAGTTGGCGATTGCGAATCAGTAAAGCAAGCATGGGAGATCTTAGAAAAGACATATGCATGGACTCATAAAGCAAAATTGGTGATGTTACAAACTCACAAATGGAAATTTGAATTGATTCAAATGGAAGAGAAGGAGTTAATCAAAGATTACATAATGAAATATACGCGGTTTGCGAATCAAATTAAGTCTACAGGAGAAGCTGTTTCGGAGAAGAATGTTGTGTCAGAAATCTTGCATTCTTTAACACCAAGATTTGACAATGTTATAGTGGCGATTGAAGAGGCGAAGGATCTTCTGACATTGAGAAAAGAGGAGCTTCAAATATTTCTTGAGTTTTATGAGAATAGGATGGATGAGAGGAGTAATGACAAGGAAAAGGAGGAGATCGCTTTGCAAACACAGTTCAATGAGAAGAGCAATAAGTCGAAAGTAAAATGGCCCATGAAAAGTAAGGGGAAGTTTTAGAATTTTGGTGAAAAAGATTCAAAATATTCGAAGACTTTAATGAGCCAAAGGTGTGAGAGCATCGGAAAAAATGGTTGTCAAGGCAACTATGCCAAGATGTTTAACAAGAGTAAAGCACAATGCTTTAATTGTCAAAAACATGGTCATTTTGCAAGAGATTGCAATGTGAAACAGAGGAAATCTCAAGGATATGAAGTTGAGGTTGTTAGACAAGAGGTGGATAATGAGAACACGTCCTTGGTTATAATAATGCAAGGAGAATGCAACAACATTACGCTACCAGGCAGCAACAATAGCTGTTTCGGGAACGCTGTAGAAATGTTTGATGAAGAAAACATTATGATGACTATGAGAGAATGATTCCAATGCAGCGAAGAATGGTACTTACATTGAATTCTTCTTTTCTTTTCAAAGACAAAATTTTGTTTTCTTTAATAAACTCAAAAAAACTTAATAACTATGAGGCGAATTATACGCCATAAGTCTTAAGTAATGGAAAGGAATGAGAGGGTGTATTCCCGACCATGTTCTTCTTTCATTCATAGACTTAAGTATGATTTAACAAACAAACCATTTCAAAATTAAAGATGGAGAAGTAGGTAAGTTCCCCCTATATCAGGGACCATTTACTATCTAATTCCTAACAAAACACTTCAACACATTCAAAACTTTTTTTCCTTTGGGCTTTTCCATTTAAAACCTTTTCAGAAATTGCATGTTAATTTAGTTCTACCGCAACAGACAACGTTTAACGGCTAGAATACGAACTTAGCATTGTCCATAAAAAACAACCAACAAAAAAACATTTTCGAGAAGAATTACGAAGCTTTGACTTCCTTATTTCACCATGAGGATACATAGGCACAAGATTCAGGCAATCTTGGCAAGCTCAATAATAAAAACCTTTTGTTTTCCCCTAATAAATTCATTCATCAATATTTAGCAAGTTTAGGTTTAGATATCCCACCCTTATAATAGAACAAGGAGAGTGGATCCCGTTGAGTACAATGGATGTGAGGGTTTCTAATACCTTTCCCATGCATAAATGACTTTTGTACCTGCTTCTTGGTTGCATGACCATTTTATCCTTCCTCGTGGTATTTTCTCGATGTTTTCTCTTCCCTTTGGGATAAATAAAGTTCGATGGCGACTCTATGTTTTTCGCGTACCGGCAGTAATTGATGCTCAAAAGGATGCGTTCAAGGAAGAAAAGAATAAAATTAAAAGCTTTGTTTTTAATCCATTCTTGTGTGGATTTTAATAACTTTGAGAAAGTTGGCGATTGCGAATCGGTAAAGCAAGCATGGGAGATCTTGGAAAAGACATATGCATGGACTCATAGAGCAAAGTTGGTGATGTTGCAAAGTCACAAATGGAAATTTGAATTGATTCAAATGTAAGAGAAGGATTCAATCAATGATTACATAATTCAAATTACGCGGTTGGTGAATCAAATTAAGTCTAGCAGAGATGTTGTTTCAGAGCAGAATGTTGTGTCAGAAATCTTGTATTCTTTGACACTAAGATTTGAAAACATTATAGTGACAATTGAAGAGTCGACTGATCTTCTGATGTTGAAAAAAAAGGAGCTACAAAGCTTTCTTAAGGATAATGAGAAAATAATGGATGAGAGGAGTAATGACAAGGCAACAGAGGAGACCGCTTTGCAAACACAGTTCAATGAGAAGAGCAAGAAGTCGAAAGTTAAATGGCCCATGAAAACTAAGTGTAATTTTCAGAGTTTTATTGAAAAAGATTCACAAAATTAGAAGACTTTAATGAGTCAAAGGGGTGAGAGCATCAGAATAAATGGTGGTCAAGGAAACTATGCCAAGAAGTTTAACAAGAGTAAAGCATAATGTTTTAACTGTCAAAAACTTGGTCATTTTGTAAGAGATTGAAATGCAAAACAGAGGGAATCTCAAGGAGATGACGCTAAGGTTGCTAGACAAGAGGTGGATAATGAGAACACGTTCTTGGTGATGATCACACAAGGAGAATGCAACTGCAGTAAGCTGTCGAGCAGCAACAATAGCAGTTCTCAGAATGCTGCTGAAATGTTTGATGAAAAAAACATTAAGATGATTGTGATAGAATGAGTCCAATGCAGTGAAGAATGGTACTTGGATTCTGGTTATTCTACGCATATAACAGGTAGGAAGGATTAATTTGTCAAAATCAACCAAGCCACGAAGAATAAAGTGAAATTCACATATGCCATCACTAGAGGTCGACGGGGTCGGTGATGTTTTGATCATGAGAAGGGATGATGGGAATTCCTTGATCAAAGATGTATTGTACATTCCTGGAATCAAATGTATCCTTTTAAGTATTGGCAAATTTCTTGAGAGGGTTTATAAGATCTGCATGAAAGAAAAGAGTCTCCGCGTTATGGACAAAAACATGGTTTTGGTCCTTAAAGCTCTTATGGCTTCCAATAGAACTTTCAAGATTGAGTTGAAAGTGATGGAGCATAAATGTCTTGCTACAACGGTAAGTCGAGATGAGTGGTTCCGGCACTACCGTTCTGAGTATTTCAATTTTATATATCTCAATGTGTTGCAAATAAATGGTATGGTAACCTGGTTTCCATCCATCAACATTTCAGGTGATATTTGTGAATAGTGTGTGTAACGAAAACAACACATGAGTAAATTCGACAAGGATATAGGTTATAGAACTAATCATCGCCTTGAGGTGGTGTATTATGATGTGAGTGGGCTGATGCAAGTTGATTTGTGTGGTGGAAATTGGTACTTTCTCACTTTTATTGATGATTTTAGTAGAAATCCATGGACATACCTAATCAAGAGAAATGGAAAGGTATTTGAAGTATTTAAGAAGTTCAAGTCCATGGATGAGCGGAAAAGTAGTCACAAGCTCAAAGTTCTCAAAAGAGATGATGCAGACGAGTATGTCTCAAATGACTTTGGTAAGTATTGTGATGAAGATGGGATAGTGCATGAGGTAGTACACCCTATATAATGTAGCAAATAGGTGTTTCCAATAGAAAAAATTGATCAATTATGAACATGGTGAGAAGCATGTTAAAAGAAAAGAACTTTCCGAAAGAGTTATGGGGAGAAGTGGTTTCCACAACTACCTATTTGTTGAATAGGTGTCCTACAAATAAGCTTGAGAAGATAACTCCAAAAAAGGCATGGCCTGGATTCAAACCGAATCTAAACCATTTGTGATTTTCCAGTTCTGTGACGTATCGATATGTTTCGGGCTAACTTAGAAATAAGTTGGTTGACAAAGGTGAGATAATGATACTTGTTGGGTATCACCCTAATGGAGGTTACAAGCTCCTTGATCTTGAAAGCAGAAGGATCGTGATCAGCCGAGACATTGTACTCGACAAAATGAAGCATGTGGAACAGCCTGTAACCAGTTACATGTAGACGTTAACCGGTTACATGCAGGTGTTAACCGGTTACACGCATAATTTTTTTGGATATTGGGGAATTTAAAGTTGTTAAATAACCATGCTTCAAAGTCAGGACGAAGGAAAATGTTAGACAACCAACAAGGAAAAAAGGTTTTCCTCAAAGACTCTAAGATTGTGAGATATTCCAGGATAACGAAATCAATGATAATGGTGATTTCGTCCATTTTTCACTTATGGTCGTATTTGATCCCATTAACACAGAAGAGGCATTGAGTGATCCAAAATGGGTTAGTTCAATGAAGGAGGAGTTGTAATCAGTTGAGAAAAATAGTACATAAGAGTTGGTTAATCTACCAAAAGGTAAGAAGTCGAGTGGCATAAGATGGGTCTATAGGGTTAAGGAAAATCCCAAAGGTGAAATAATCAAGCATAAGGCTCGATTAGTTGCAAAGGGATTTTGAAAAGAGAAGGAATGTACTTTGATGATGTATTTTAACCAGATACTAGGACAAAAACCATAAGGCTACTTGTTGGTATTGCGAATTGAAATAATTGGTTCATCTATTAAATGGATGTGAAGTCCGCGTTTTTGAATGGTCCGCTTGAGGAAGAATTGTATGTAGAATAGCCCCTGGTTTTATTGTAAAGAATTATGAGGGTAAGTTCTACAAGTTAAGAAAATCTCTATTTGGTTTGAAACAAGCTCCGAGAGCTTGGAACAAACTGATAAATGGTTTCCTAGTTGATGTTGGTTTCAAGAAATGTGTGTCTGAGCATGAAGTTTATATGAAGGCGGATGCAAGTGAAGGTGTAATCATACTTTGTCTATATATGAATGTTTTGTTGATCACGGGCAACAACGAGAATAGTATTTCTAAGTTCAAAAGTGATCTTATGAAAAATTCGATATGAGCGATGGAATTATGACATACTTCATTGGTATAGAGTTCCACAAGTCAAAAAGGGGACTGCTTATGCATCAAAGGAGATATGCTCTTGAGATATTAAAGAGGTGTGATATAGAGCATTGTAATGCTACTATTACACCAGCTGAAGCAAGGTTGCAGCTTTCCAAGAGTGAAGAGGAGCATAATGTTTATCCTACTCAATATAGAAGGTTTATTGGGTCATTACGTTACTTGTGCAATACGCGACCATGTTTGACTTTTAGTATCTGTATTGTGAGTAAATTCATGGAGAGACCAAAGGTGTCTCACTTGGAAACAACAAGAGAATCCTAAGATATGTCAAAGGGTCTGTTGGCTACAGAATTCTCATTCCTACGGTTTGTAAGTGTTTATTGGCAACAATTTTGGTAAAACAATGACTTGTTAATGCAAAATGTCTTAACATTTGGTGCAAAACTGTTTTAAATGATGTCAAAGCAGATGTCTTGACATCTGTCTACTGAACTGATCTCAACCCAAAATCAGCTAAGTCTTTTGTTCCTGATTTCCAGCACTCTATAATTCAGGATTTGTGAACTACAGGTTGTGAAAAATATGGAGGAATATTTTTCAAATTGCATAATTATATCTTAGCCTATTTTTATGGAAATATTCAAAAGATTTGAATATTTGTTTTCAAGCCCAAGCCCAAAGCTGCACATATATAAGGACTCGTTTCCTTATTCAAAGACAAGCAATTTTTGAAGAAGAATACTTTCTTTCTGATTAAGTTTAGGCTTTTTATTTGTAATATACTCTAAGTATTAGTTTAAATACTTGAGTTGTTATTTGGGTTGTTAATTTTGTATCATTCATAAGCTTTTAAGCATTGAATGATTGAAGTGTTTCAAACTTATTAATTTTGTAAGTGATTGAAGGGATTTGAGGATGGCCTCATACCTAGGTGAGTCTTAGGTAGAATTTTAGCTTGGGTAGTGATTAAGTGATTAGATAGTAAGATGGTTATTTACTAAGGGTCTGTGAATTGGTACTATTTAGTGAACTTGTTCCTGGCTTGGTAGACCCCAAATTAGGTGTTGTTGTATACTGAACTGGGTGAACAATCTCTTGTGTTTTTACTGCTTTTTATTTTACTGCACCTTACTTGCAAACAGATATTTTTGTTGTAACATCTCTTTCGACATCACATATCTGATACCAGAATTTGAATTGGTATCAGAGCAGGCATCCTACTCTTTATCTGGGTGAGATCCAGGGAAGATACTTTCTGGTACTATGGATAAGGAAGGAGGATTTGTGAACAGACCACCCATTCTGGATGGAAGCAATTATGACTACTGGAAACCACGTATGGTTGCCTTTTTAAAGTCCTTAGACAGCAGGGCCTGGAAAGTTGTTTTAAGAGAATGGAAACACCCTGTCAAACTGGGGGAGAATGGAGAACCTACTTCTGAATTAAAACCTGAAGAAGATTGGTCTAAGGAAGAATATGAAATTTCTCTTGGAAATTCTAAAGCCTTGAATTCTATATTCAATGGAATTGACAAGAATATTTTCAGATTGGTGAATACATGTGAAGTTGCTAAGGATGCATGGGGAATTCTTCAATCTACTTATGAAGGCACATCCAAAGTTATGATGTCAAGACTTCAGCTGCTCACTACAAAATTTGAGAATTTGAGGATGAAATATGATGAAAGTATAAATGACTTCCATATGAACATCCTTGAAATTGCTAATGCCTCCAGTGCTTTAGGAGAGAAAATACCTGAAGACAAATTGGTGATAAAGATGCTCAGATCTCTTCCCAAGAGATTTGATATGAAGGTAACGGCTATAGAAGAAGCGCAAGACATTGACAAAATGAAAGTGGATGAACTTGTTGGATCCCTTCTAACATTTGAATTGAGCATAAATGAAAGACCTGAGAAGAAAAAAAAGCATAGCCTTTGTATCTAATACTGAAGATGGAGAAGAGAATTGTGATATGGATACAGATGGAGGAATATCAAATGCCCTAGATATGCTTGGAAGATGATTTAATAAAGTAATAAAAAGAATGGACAGGAACCAAAGGTCAAATGTCGAGAACATCCCATTTGACATCTATAAGTCAAATGAGGTGGGAAGAAAAAGGGCTGAAGAAAAATATTCTCAAGGGAAGGGAATACAATGTCATGAATATGAAGGATTTGGTCACATTAGAGCTGAATGACCTACATATCTAAAGAAACAGAATAAGAATCTATATGTTACTTGGTCTGAAAAGGACTCGGAGAGTGATCTTGAAGAATCTGCCAAATATGTGAAAGCATTGATAGGAAAGTATGTACCTGATGAAGAGTCTAGTGATGGGGAACTAACCTTTGATGAGTTAGATGCTTCATACAAAGAATTATTTCTCATAAGTGCAGAAATATGTCTTGAAGGGGAGAAACCGAAAGCCCTTATAACTCATCTGAAGGAGGAAAGGGAAGAGCATCTTAAAACTATTTCTGATCTAGAAAGTGAAGTGTCCTCTCTAAATTCAAATCTTGGTGGAATGGTCAAATCTCTTAAGATGCTGAATAATGGGTCTGACTCATTAGATGAAATTCTCCAAGCAGGAAGAGTGACAGGAGATAATATTGGTCTAGGTTTCAATGAGAAAAAGAAACCTAACTCAGAAGAGCCTTCATCTGTCTCCACTCATGCCAAGCCTAAACCAAAGATGTTGAATCAAATGTTTCAACATCATGGTAAGAAAGGACATCTTGGCAGACATCATGTGAAGAAAGAACATCATGGAAAACATCCTGCATCTGTTTCCACACATGCCAAGGCTAAACCAAAGATGTTGAATCAGGTGTCTCAGCATGTGGGCAAACATCATGATAAGAAAGGAAATCTTGGGAAACCTCATGGGAAGAAAAAGCTTAATCACACCAGAGAAAATCCCCAGCCTTGGAAATGTCATCACTGTGGAAGGCTTGGACATATAAGGCCCTTCTGTTTCAAGCTGTATGAGTATCCTAAAAATGCTCCTCTTCCCAAAACTGATAAGATTCCCTAAAATAGCAAAAATAAGAAATAGTGGATTCCCAAGTCCAATGTTAGAAGTATCATTGCTCACACCTCTCTCAGAGTATCAACCAAAGATGACTGGTACTTTGACAGTGGCTGCTCTAGATACATGACAGGTGTCAAGAATCTGTTGGTGGATGTCAAATCTCATTCCACCAGTTATGTGACTTTTGGTGATGGAGCAAAAGGAGAAATCAAAGGTGTTGGAAAGCTTGATTGTTCAGGAGTTCCTAAACTTGACAATGTGTTACTTGTAAAAGAGTTAATAGTTAACCTGATAAGTATAAGCCAACTATGTGATCAGGGATTCAAATTTAACTTCTCCAAAGAAGAATGTCTTAAGTGCAATGAAAAGAATGAAGTTGTCATGAAAGGAATCAGATCTAAAGACAATTGTTACCTATGGGTTCCTCAAGAGTTAAACCTCTCCTCAACATGTGTTTCAGCAAAAGAGAATGAGGTTAAACTATGGCATCAAAAATTGGGGCACTTGCATATGAAAGGTATGAAGAGAATTATATCTGAAGAAGTAGTGAGAGGGATTCCTAATCTCAAAATAGAAGAAGGAATGGTATATGGTGACTGTCAAATTGGAAAGCACACTAAGATGTCACATCAGAAGATTCAACATCTTAATACATCAAAAGTATTGGAACTTCTTCACATGGACTTGATGGGACCTATGCAGGTTGAAAGTCTTAGTGGTAAGAAGTATGCCTATGTTGTTGTAGATGACTTTTCTAGATACACATGGATAAGCTTTATTAGAGAAAAATCAGAAACTTTTGAAGTGTTCAAAGATCTTTGTCAAAGACTTCAAAGGGAAAAGGAAATTCATGTCATAAGAATCAGGAGTGATCATGGAAAAGAATTTGAGAACAACAAATTTGCTGAGTTTTTCTCCTTTGAAGGAATCAGCCATGAATTCTCTTCTCCCATTACTCCTCAACAGAATGGGATTGTAGAATGCAAGAATAGAACTCTCCAAGAATCTTCCAGAGACATGATTCATGCTAAGAAGCTACCCTACCACTTTTGGGCTGAAGCTATGAATACTGCATGCTATACTCATAACAGAGTCACTCTAAGGAAAGGCACTTAAGCCACCTTATATGAAATATGGAAGGGAAGAAAAGCAACAGTAAAATACTTTCATGTTTTTGGAAGTAAATGTTACATCTTGGCTGATCGTGAACAAAGGAGGAAGATGGATCCTAAGAGTGATGAAGGAATATTCCTGGGTTGCTCTACAAATAGCAGAGCATACAAAATTTTTAACTCCAGAACCAAAGTTATGGTGGAGTCAATAAATGTTACTATTGATGATAGAGGATGGAATGTTGAAGAAGATGTCTCAGAAGATGTTGGAACATCTTTGCCTAATAGTCCAACTGAATCAAATGACACAAGTATTGATTCTAATCCTCCTTAAGAAGATCCCCAGCCTAGTCAACTCAATAAAGGACCTTCAATCAGAACTCAGAAAGATCATCCTAAGGAGCTCATCATAGGAGATCCAAACAAGGGATTTACTACCAGACTAACTCTTGCTTTGTATCAAAAATTGAGCCTAAGAATGTCAAAGAGGCCCTAACTGATGAGTTTTGGATTAATGATATGCAAGAGGAGCTGGAATAATTCAGTAGGAATGATGTTTGGGATCTGGTCCCAAGACCTGAAGGGATAAATGTGATTGGCACCAAATGGGTATACAAGAATAAATCTGATGAAAAATGGGTGGTCACTAGAAATAAGGCAAGGTTAGTTGCTCAAGGAGACACTCAAATTTAAGGATTTGACTTTGATGAAACCTTTGCTCCTATGGTTAGACTTAAATCAATCAGACTTCTGTTAGGAGTTGCATGCATTTTGAAATTTAAATTATTTCAAATTGATGTAAAAAGTGCCTTCTTAAATGGATACCTGAATGAAGAAGTTTTTTTTGAACAACCAAAAGGATTTTTTTATCCAAGTTTTTCTAAACATGTCTATAAACTGAAGAAAGCTCTGTATGGATTGAAGCAAGATCCAAGAGCTTGGTATGAGAGACTGACAGTACTCCTTGGGGAAAATGGATATAGGAAAGGTGGCATAGACAAGACTCTCTTTATCAAAGAAGAAGAAGGGAAGATTATTGTTGTACCCCAAAATTTGCCCTCCCATATTCTTCAAGAATTGCAAAGAGCATGCTTCAAAATCTCCCCAAAGGTTGCACAGTTCAAGGGCCTCCTAACAGTCAAAAATTAGGGTTTTGGTTCTGACAAAGAAAATGAAGTTTCCAAGGGTCCAATCAAGTCCCACATGCCTACAAATATGGTCAAGCATCCACATGTCAAGTTTCAAGACTCACAACACAAAATTGCACAGTCAAAGACCCTAATTGCTCAACAGTCAACTGCAGGGGCAAAATGGTCATTTGACAGTCAAAAGTTCAAATTTTTGGTCAACATCTCATTTTGAAGCCACAAACATCATTTGATAAATTCTTGATCATGATTCTCAAAGCTTGGCTCAAAAAGTCTCAAGATGCAAAAGTTTCCATATTTGGACAGTTGAAAAAGTCAACTGTAACTTGACCAAGGCATAACTTCCACATGGTTTATCAGAAAAATTCCATCCAAAGCTCATTTTTTAAGAGAATGACATTTCCTACAACTCCTCTTCACACTTCAAGTCCAAGAAATGCTCTCACAAGAAGTTATCAATTTCAACATTATAGGTCATTTCAAAAGTCAACAAAAAAGGACTTTAAGTCAAAGACCATAACTTGAGATTGGTAAATCAAAATGACATGGGACCAAAGGAATTGGTTAGAGGACTTCAAGACCTTTCCAAAATGTCCAAGAACATGATCAAAGCTTAAACATTGAGCAAGATATGCCTTGTGGAAGTTGGGAAATTTTTGGGTATTCTGAAAAGTCAACTTTGCTTCAAATGCCTTAAAATTGCTAATGGGCCACATTTTCTTCCAAGATTCATCATCCAAAGCATGTGCACGACAATTTGGCCCAAAGGGGATTTATTCATCATTTTTATTTATTTATTTGAATTTTTAATTACAATTAATTCATTTAAATTAAATAAAATTTGGAAAAATACTAAACCAAAGTTTTTAAATCTTTTTGTGCAAGATAAACTCTTCTTAAAGGCTCAAGATTCGTGCATAATCAAAATTGGAAGGTTTTTCCATGATTGGAATCAAAAGCATGTGAAAAAAGATTTGGAAGATATGCCATGAAAATCAAATATTGTTTTCATCAATGCAATGATTTGTGGACTCAGAATTTAACCCTAATACGTTCCATACATAAGCAAGATGCAAACCTAATGCCAAAAAAACCTGAAAGTTGCGCCCCATCTGAAGAAAGAACTTTGCAATTTTATCAAAAAAACCAAAAACTGAAAACTGCATTAGAGTTGGTTTCAAGATCAAATAACTATTCCAATCGTTTGCCAAGGACACAAGGGAGCTTCCTGAATCAAAATCATCAACTCTAACATCAAGAAACGGTAGAACTAAGTGGTCCTGTTTCAAAAAATATGCATATTCGTGTTTCAGTTTTTAAGCATTCTCATTGCATTTTCTTTGTGGATTTATACTAATTGACTCATTCTAAAGCTAACCATGTATTTTAATTGAGTTTTCGTGCGTTATACAAGAATCTACCATTGACATATTCTAGGTTTTCAGAGGTTCAAAAAGAGGGTTTCCTTGTTCTGGAAAAATTAGCCTACAAGACCAGGGCCATTAGAATCAGAAACTCACAACGATTAACATGGCATGCTCGCGCTCAATTTATCGTGCACTAATTCCTAATCGCTATTTTTTTATGCTGTAGTTAGTGGGGGTTCAAAACCCCCGCTATTTGATATATGTTTTCAGGCAAAAGCAAGGAATCAGTGGGGAAGACGATGCGTGGAGGAATACCATTGGTGGATTCAAATAATTAGCGCGTTTTTTTGTTCTTTCCACTAACCCATTTTTTTATTATATTATTTAGTTTCCATTAGGTTAATGAATAAACGCGCTAGCTCGGATGGTGGAAAGTAACGTTGGCAAGCTTTGGGACCTGGGTTCGATTCCCAGGTCCCCTCACTTTATTCATATATTTTGTTTCCATTTAATCCTATGCAGTTTCAAGCCTCAGGGTCCACCATACGTCCATCATCCAGGCTTACCACGCGCTTACTGAGATCAATCAAAGGGCTATAATCTGAAGAACATCATAGGCATCAGTCAACGCGTACACACGCTTCCAGGAAAAGTCAAACAAGGCTTTGAATATTGGGCCAAATGGCTGAATCACACCTCCAATTTGGGACAACAAACCCCCATTGTTTGCTTTCTTTCACCCTTTTATTATTTTTTATTTGCTTAATTCAATTTTAATTTAATTCATCAAATTAATATTTCCATAATATAAAAAGATAACAAAAAATCAGGAAAGACAAAAATAAAAATATATTTTATTTAAATGTTATTTTTGTAAATAAATCTCATTAATTAATTTAGCTTTTTAAATTTAGGTTTAATTCAAATATTTTTCTTAATAAATTAAAAAGAGTGTAGAATTAGGGTTTTAAGTATTTTTTTATTCTTTTCCTTTTTTATCTCACCATAATTAATTATTAAATATTATTTTTGTAAATAAAACTTGCCATTAATTAATTAGGTTAATTTTAGGTTTAACTTTAACATGTTTTTTTTATAAATTAAAAATAGCTAGAACTAGGTTTTAATTCCAATTTAATTTTTCTTATTAAAAATCCATAAATACAAAAAAAAACTCCAAAAAAAAAAATCTTTTCTTTTTAGTTTAATTTAATTAATTTGTTAATTATAATTTAATTTCCTAAAAAGGGTCCAACGCCCTCGCATTCGATCGTAATTCCAAATTCGCGCGTTTATTTTATTTCCTCCTTTTATGTAATTCTCCCAAAGCCATGTAAATTCGATATTTATATTTCTCGCACTTTACTTTATTTTATGTCAAATCGGGTCCTGGATTTAATTTGGCGATGTGGACCCGCGCCTTTGTAATAGTTTAGGAACTTTATATTTCTCGCAACTTTTTAACTGCTAATAAATTACATGCAAGAATGAATGTCAAAATAAAAGCAATGCGTAGATCACCAATTACATGACAAGACAAAATATCTGAAAACGACACACAAATCACACACCACCCCTTGGGTACGCCTCACTGTTGCCTTGCCTCTCGAAAGGTGATCGTCGAGTAGAGGATGTTTTAGTAAGTCCTCATGATCCGGGAACCTGGCATGAGGGTAGCTTCTAAGGTATCTTCCTATTGCTCTGGTGATCACCATGTCCCGAACCTCGAATTGACCCGAACACCTCCAACGGTGGTGCTACCTACCTCTCAATGGTGGGATGGACCTACTTTAAAGGACATCTACACAGACGAATTCCTTAGGGTAGGTAGACGACTCTAGATACTTGCTCTAATTTCAAAACAAATCAAAAATACTTTTCACACCGACACCTTTTCAAAAAGCTTTCGAAAGCAATTTTTCAAACACTCTTGAGGACCGATACAAGAGTCGAACTAAAATTTTCAAAGAAACTTTTTTAAAAACCCACAGTTGAAAAGCAAACAAACCACTTTTGAAAACACAAATGAGCAAGTATCTAAGAGCCCATGGATAACCATGGATAGAAAGGGTGCTAACACCTTCCCTTTCTATAATCTACCTCCCGAACCGAGAGCAATCTCTTTAAGGAATTTTTCTGTGCTTTTGTCCTTTCCATTTGGAGAAAATAAAAGACGGTGGCGACTCTTGCTTCCGCGACATTTCGCGAACCAGCGTTAAACAGTCAGTTCCAGATCCACCGATCACAGAACTGGCGACTCTGCTCGGGACTCTTTATAAAGTGAGGTGTACCTTAGGGATAGTTCATAACTGTGTTTTCAATTGTATTGATTTGCTTGCTTTAAATTGTGGGACTGTCTTGGGAGTTCTATAGATCCTAACCCGGATCTGGGGATACCTTCTTAGAAAGTAGCAACAAGGCTGTGAGGGAACTGTGCGGGGTATACCGACATGGTTGAAACAGTCTGCTACGTTGATGTGGCACTTTGGTGTGTACCGGTAACCCTTGAGTTCAGTCAAGGAGAGTACGGGGCCTCCGCGTGGTGTCGTGAAGCATCAACAGACCTTAGGAACCTTAATTGAACTATCTTGGCCTCTTTAGGGTAGTGAGATAACTGACTTTGGTGCAGTCCGAGGTTGGTTGATACTCGATACTACACTCAATTGAGGGTTGCTTTCCTGGAATATTTCGGTCGCCAGTTCAGTGGCTAAATCGAAACGATGAACAATGAAAGCAATCCCGTGATATTGGGACCCTTAGAACCCGGTTACTTCTAATAGGACAGGTTGAGCCCACCAACTTCAAGAGGGTAATACCCAGACCCCATGCTGGCCTAAACTCTAAGGGTTTCTCTTGTGTGACTTGTGTGCCTTCGTACTTGACTATTTGCATGCTTGTTGTCTGACACTTGAGCTTCTTGCAGGTTTTGTTTGTAGTCCTTAATTAGGACTCATAACAAGGTCTACCGAGTTTCTTGCAGGTTTCGTTTATAGTCCTTAATTGGGACTCATGACAGGGTTTACTAAGTTTCTTGCAGGTTTTGGTTTGCAGTCCTTAATTGGGACTCATAACAGGGCTACTCACATTACCCCATGCATCCCATAACATCATACCATTGCATACATCCTAACCCATTTCAAGGATCTCAAGGGCTTGTGATGCAGGTCATGGTGAATCAACTATCCCAGCAAGGGGCAAAGAGGATTTATTTTCCTCTAGCCAAGGTAGTCAGGGGCTATGACCCACTTGATATGGTGAGCTTTGACACTTGAAGAAGGTTGCCCTAGCCAAGGTTGTCAGGGGCTATGACCCACTGGAATGGTGAGCTTTTGACCCTTGAAGAAGGATTCTCAGCAACATAGGGCTCCTCCAATCAAGCTAACAAATTCAAATGCTAACAGTCTTCTTGTTTATCCCGCGAGGTCCTGGAAAACATTGCATGCATACATACACATTATAACAGGCATCCTTGTTGCAGGTCACTTACCTCTCTCGCTGTTTATTTCAGCAATGGCTTCCCAACAAGATAACCAGGACCTTCTTACTCAAGAAACTCGGTTCGGGGAAATCCTCCTGAATCTATCCAAGGGGCAGGAGGAGCTAAGGACACTTCTCATGGAGACTTTGGTCAGGAACAACGCTGAGGACGAACGGCTGAAACACCTGCAAGCTAAGATGGATGGAATGAAAGCCCAAATGCTGGGGCAGGGGACTGCTATTCAAGGTTTAGCTCAAAGACAAGAAGAGATCGGTGTTCTCATCAACCAACTGCTTCAGAGTAACCAACTGGGGCAAGCGTCTAAGGGTAAAGAGCCATTCATCGTTCAGCCACCTTTGAAACAAGGAGGTAAGGGGAGAGCTCCTCAAAGGGCTCCAGTGTCACAAATTCAGCATCAACCTCACCGGCTTCAGCCAGACAAGTCCAGGAGGCAATTCACCCCGCTCAACATGTCGCTGTTTCAAGCTTTACAACGCCTGCTGAGATTGAATTTGATCACATTAAGGGCTCATCCTCAGAATCCCAACACAGCACATCCTACTTATGATCCCAATAAAAGGTGTGCCTACCACTCTGCCAGTCCTGGACATGATACAAATGAGTGTTGGGCTTTGAAGAACAAGATCCAGGACCTGATTGATGAAGGGGCATTGGAGTTCACCCAAGATGGCCAGGCTGAATTTTTCTATCATCCCTCCAAGACTCACCATTTGAAATGACAAGCCTTGAGACTAGGAAAATTTTGTTCATTCGAATGTTCAAGTTGTAATTCTTTTTGATTGTTCAAACATTTGTTCATTGTTAAACATTGTTATTTCATTAATGCATCGCATATGTCCGTTTTGAAGCAATATATTCGTATTCACTATACGCAAATTATTTTCATATTTTTTCTGATGATCAACTCTCAATTAATAATTCTAAGCCTCTTGAGGGAGGATGACGAAAACGATACCACGATCTTTACAATATGCTTTTGAACAGACCCCGCTGATGAGGTACAGGCATTGTTTCAATTCCTAAACACTGGAGTTATAAGGAAGATAATCCCTCGTCAACCCCTTCGAGCCAAAGAAGTAGGAGTTTTTCTTTTCGAAAATTAAAACCCTTAATCATAACCTGGGGCAGGGTAGTTCTCTCAGTTGATCCAAGTGCACAACGAATGGCACCAAAGAGGTCCTTACAAAGCAAAAGACAGTGATGGTTTCGAATAATTAAAGGCAGGCAGTCGTTATCTCTCAAAATAAAAAGCCCAATAAGTCAAAACCTATGAAGGAGACTTAGAAAACTGGGGCATCCCGCTGACTGTAATTCCAAAAGAAACAGTTCAGGCAAAAAACAGGGATAATAAAATAAAAAAAGAAAGAGGTCATACAAACCCTCAACAAGGAAATGACTGCCTATTCAAAATAAGTTGTCAACATCCGAACCATCACTGGTATATCAAAGCAAAGACTCAACAAGGTCTAACGCACGATCAGCTGAGTTTAGGTTTGAAGAACATCATGAAGAGCGGGTGGGTACAAATAAATTTGAGCCTTTATCCTTTGTTTCTTGAACCGTGAACCAGGCCACGTTATAACCCTTAAAAGTCCTAGCTGAAGCATGGGTTAGTTCGAAGGTATACTGTTACAAGGGTATCCTGACTCCTTAAGGCTCGCAGTAAGATAACGAGTTGACATCACCGTTTTACAAAATTCACTTGTTTTTACTAAAAAAGGATGCATTTCCAAAAACTTCAAGACAGACATAAGCTTTGCATTTTTAAAATAACATTGTTTGCATATGACTTTTTGTTTGAACAGCAAAGAAATTCGCACGAAGAATATCTGGTAAACAAAAGCACTCCCAATCAAGGGGCACGGCATGATCAATGTCCATCATCTGGGGCAGTCCAGCCAAGATTCGGAGAATCTCTCAAAAGGCCCACCAGCTTGGGGCAAATCTCCATCTGGATCACCTGGGGCATTCCAACAACGAATCTTGCCTGATCAGACATCTTCTAGTGGTACGGCAACGCAATACTACTGACAGTGACAACTCCCTGCATCCTGAGAGCGTGGACATAGTCGAAAAATACTGCGCATAATCAAAGACCCGCTAGGTTGACGTACCTAGGCAAAAATTAGGGCTTCCCGGCGAACCAAAGGGGTTCGGGCAAAATGAGGGATGAAATGAAAAAATCTGTACACCCGGCAAGTCGAAAACCTGAAAAGGCGGCTGGGGCAAAAATGGGTATCCCGGTGGGCTGAAAACCCGAAAGGGCGGTCCAGGAAAAAGTTAGGGATCAAAGCGTACGACTATGTCCTATTATCTTGTCACCCGCCTACCAGAAGAAGGTTTGTCCATCAACAACTATCAGCACCTCACAGGTCTTCCTCTCCCACCTCAGAAACAGGGGCAATAATGAGTCGTTCAGGCGATCCAGTTGCTCTGTCAACCAAAGTACCAAGGAAAGGTTAATACAAAGATGATTACCATCTACCTTTACAAATCCCAGATTGTGGGTTAACATCCGAAACCAAACAGGACAATCATCCATTTGATCATCATCAAGTAACCCTACACCGGTTCCTGCTCAACTTTCAGACAAAGTCTTACACGGACTCATCCGCAAGTAACCCTACACCGGTTCTTTTTCTTTCAGAAAAAGACTTACACGGACTTATCATCAAAGTGACCCTACACTGGTTCCTCATAGAAGTCTTACACGGACTTATCTCAAGATGACCTTACCCCGGTTCATCCAGAAGTCTTACACGGACTTATCCCGAAGTAACCTTACCCCGGTTCCTCCAGAAGTCTTACACGGACTTATCTCAAGACGACCTTACCCCGGTTTATCCAGAAGTCTTACACAGACTTATCCCGAAGTAACCTTACCCCGGTTCCTCCAGAAGTCTTACACGGACTTATCTCAAGACGACCTTACCCTGGTTTATCCAGAAGTTCTACACGAGCTTACCCTGCAGTAACCTTACCCCGGTTCCTCCAGAAGTCTTACACGGACTTATCCCGAAATAACCTTACCCCGGTTCCTCCAGAAGTTTTACACGAACTTATTCCGAAGAAACCCTACACAGGTTCTCTCTCTCCAGACGTAGTTTTACACGGACTCGTCATCAGAAACCCTACCCAGGTTTTACCTCTTCAAAGATGCGGTTTTACACGAGCTCATCATCGGGCAACCCTACATAGGTTCCCTCTTTCAACTTACAAATTACACCTCAAGAATTTCCCCCAGGAGAGTCCAGTCCAGAGGTTTCCCCAGGAAAGTTCAATCCATCTCCCCAGCACGAAGCTTATCCCCAGTAGATCCCGGAAGCTTATCCCTCGCAGAGCACGAACGCATCTCCCGACTTTATTCAAAGAGTTATTTCCCTACCGGGATATAACTGGGTTATCCTCAGCCAAAAGCCACGAAAGGATCGTTCTCGGCGAAGTCTTCTTATCACCAGCAAAGTCTATTAACACTTCCAACACAACAAGGGTATCCTCAGCAAGTTATTATCAACAGCTCAACAAAGTACCTCTCTCCCCACAGAGTGTTGCTTCCCAGCAAGATCGTTAGAGTACTTTTCTCCCTGCAGAGTAATCTCTTCGCCAAGTTTATTCCCCAACGGAGTTATCTTCTCCGACCGGTATTCTTGCAACTATCATCCCCAGCGGAAGCAAAATCTATCTTCCAACATCAGCCCAGGAGTGACTTCCCGACACCCGTCAAGGATTTATTTTCCAAGACGAAAACATACATTCATAAACATCGCATTTACATCATTATAGCATACATATACGCGTCACATCTTACAAATCTTATTTATGTTGAGAACATCATTGCTTGATCCATATCATGCATTGCATATGACTGACCTTTACCTTTCAGGAAAAATCCAGTTAAGTTCTCAGCTATTTCAAGGCCTTCTCTGGTTCAGTCAGATCGACCCTAAAATCTCCCTGTTTCTTATCCAGTTGAAGATTTCAAGACCTTGACCGGTTCAGTTAAATCGACCCTAAGATTTTCCTGTTTCTTATCCAGTCAAAGGCCTTCTCCAGTCCAGTTAAATCGACCCCTAAAAGATTTTCCTGATGAAGACTCAGTAGAAGATATCCAAGATTCTCTCAGCGTTACTGTTGAGGTTGAAGTCGCCTATGGTTCTCTCCCCATTACTGCGGAGGTAGTAATCGTCCCCAGATTCTCTCAGCGTTACTGTTGAGGTTGAAGTCGCCCAAGATTCTCTCAGTGTTACTGTTGAGGTTGAAGTCGCCCAAGATTCTCTCAGCGTTACTGTTGAGGTTGAAGTCGCCCAAGATTCTCTCAGCGTCACTGTTGAGGTTGAAGTCGCCCAAGATTCTCTCAGCGTTACTGTTGAGGTTGAAGTCGCCCAAGATTCTCTCAGCGTTATTGTTGAGGTTGAAGTCGCCCAAGATTCTCTCAGCGTTACTGTTGAGGTTGAAGTCGCCCCAGATTCTCTCAGCGTTACTGTTGAGGTTGAAGTCGTCCAAGATTCTCTCAGCGTTACTGTTGAGGTTGAAGTCGCCCAAGATTCTCTCAGCGTTACTGTTGAGGTTGAAGTCGCCTATGGTTCTCTCCCCGTTACTGCGGAGGTAGTAATCGTCCCCAGATTCTCTCAGTGTTACTGTTGAGGTTGAAGTCGTCCAAGATTCTCTCAGCGTTACTGTTGAGGTTGAAGTCGTCTAAGATTCTCTCAGCGTTACTGTTGAGGTTGAAGTCGCCTAAGATTCTCTCAGCGTTCCTGTTGAGGTAGTAATCATCCAAGGTTCTCTCACCGTTCCTGTTGAGGTAGTAACCATCCCTGGTTCATTCATCGCCTTTTGAAGCTCCAGATCCAACTCCTGTAACCAGTCAGGACACATCCATACAAAGAGTTTGAAGACTAGCTCCTGTAACCAGTCAGGACACATCTACACAAAGAATTTGAAGACCAGCTCCTGTAACAGGCCAGGTAATCCTTTTCTTTTGCAGGTATGCAAGTTCTCGCTAAGGAATCTCTTACGCGATCGACATCCAGATGGCATCTATAAGCCCATCCACTTACCCATCACCTCTTAGAATGGCATCTATAAGCCCATCATCCTATCCATCAATCTCCAAATGGCATCTATAAGCCCATTCCACCGTCACACTACTATGTGAGCGCAAATTTCTGGGCACTCTAGTGTTCAATCATCTTCTACCTTCGGATTACGAAAGGCACGTCAGCCAATCTGCATCCTCAGGTCTAAGAAGATTGAACAGGGGCAACTGTTGTACCCCAAAATTTGCCCTCCCATATTCTTTAAGAATTGCAAAGAGCATGCTTCAAAATCTCCCCAAGGGTTGCACAGTTCAAGGGCCTCCTAACAATAAAAAATTAGGGTTTTGGTTCTGACAAAGAAAATGAAGTTTCCAAGGGTCCAATCAAGTCCCACATGCCTACAAATATGGTCAAGCATCCACATGTCAAGTTTCAAGACTCACAGCACAAAATTGCACAGTCAAAGACCCTAATTGCTCAACAGTCAACTGCAGGGGCAAAATGGTCATTTGACAGTCAAAAGTTCAAATTTTTGGTCAACATCTCATTTTGAAGCCACAAACATCATTTTATCAATGCTTGATCATGATTCTCAAAGCTTGGCTCAAAAAGTCTCAAGATGCAAAAGTTTCCATATTTGGACAGTTGAAAAAGTCAACTGTAACTTGACCAAGGAATAACTTCCACATGGTTTATCAGAAAAATTCCATCCAAAGCTCATTTTGAAGAGAATGACATTTCCTACAACTCCTCTTCACACTTCAAGTCCAAGGAATGCTCTCACAAGAAGTTATCAATTTCAACATTATAGGTCATTTTCAAAAGTCAACAAAAAAGGACTTTAAGTCAAAGACCATAACTTCAGATTGGTAAATCAAGATGACATGGGACCAAAGGCATTGGTTAGAGGACTTCAAGACCTTTCCAAAATGTCCAAGAACATGATCAAATATTAAAAATTGAGCAAGATATGCCTTGTGGAAGTTGGGAAATGTTTGGGTATTCTGAAAAGTCAACTTTGCTTCAAATGCCTTAAAATTGCTAATGGGCCACATTTTCTTCCAAGATTCATCATCCAAAGCATGTGCATTACCATTTGGCCCAAAGGGGATTTATTCATCATTTTTATTTATTTATTTGAATTTTTAATTACAATTAATTCATTTAAATTAAATAAAATTTGGAAAAATACTAAACCAAAGTTTTTAAATCTTTTTGTGCAAGATAAACTCTTCTTAAAGGCTCAAGATTCATGCATAATCAAAATTGGAAGGTTTTTCCATGATTGGAATCAAAAGCATGTGAAAAAAGATTTGGAAGATATGCCATGAAAATCAAATATTGTTTTCATCAATGCAATGATTTGTGGACTCAGAATTTAACCCTAATACGTTCCATACATAAGCAAGATGCAAACCTAATGCCAAAAAAACCTGAAAGTTGCGCCCCATCTGAAGAAAGAACTTTGCAATTTTATCAAAAAAACCAAAAACTGAAAACTGCATTAGAGTTGGTTTCAAGATCAAATAACTATTCCAATCGTTTGCCAAGGACACAAGGGAGCTTCCTGAATCAAAATCATCAACTCTAACATCAAGAAACGGTAGAACTAAGTGGTCCTGTTTCAAAAAATATGCATATTCGTGTTTCAGTTTTTAAGCATTCTCATTGCATTTTCTTTGTAGATTTATACTAATTGACTCATTCTAAAGCTAACCATGTATTTTAATTGAGTTTTCGTGCGTTATACAAGAATCTACCATTGACATATTCTAGGTTTTCAGAGGTTCAAAAAGAGGGTTTCCTTGTTCTGGAAAAATTAGCCTACAAGACCAGGGCCATTAGAATCAGAAACTCACAACGATTAACATGGCATGCTCGCGCTCAATTTATCGTGCACTAATTCCTAATCGCTATTTTTTTATGCTGTAGTTAGTGGGGGTTCAAAACCCCCGCTATTTGATATATGTTTTCAGGCAAAAGCAAGGAATCAGTGGGGAAGACGATGCCTGGAGGAATACCATTGGTGGATTCAAATAATTAGCGCGTTTTTTTTGTTCTGTCCACTAACCCATTTTTTTTATTATATTATTTAGTTTCCATTAGGTTAATGAATAAACGCGCTAGCTCGGATGGTGGAAAGTAACGTTGGCAAGCTTTGGGACCTGGGTTCAATTCCCAGGTCCCCTCACTTTATTCATATATTTTGTTTCCATTTAATCCTATGCAGTTTCAAGCCTCAGGGTCCACCATACGTCCATCATCCAGGCTTACCACGCGCTTACTGAGATCAATCAAAGGGCTATAATCTGAAGAACATCATAAGCATCAGTCAACGCGTACACACGCTTCCAGGAAAAGTCAAACAAGGCTTTGAATATTGGGCCAAATGGCTGAATCACACCTCCAATTTGGGACAACAAACCCCCATCGTTTGCTTTCTTTCACCCTTTTATTTTTTTTATTTTTATTTGCTTAATTCAATTTTAATTTAATTCATCAAATTAATATTTCCATAATATAAAAAGATAACAAAAAATCAGGAAAGACAAAAATAAAAATATATTTTATTTAAATGTTATTTTTGTAAATAAATCTCATTAATTAATTTAGCTTTTTAAATTTAGGTTTAATTCAAATATTTTTCTTAATAAATTAAAAAGAGTGTAGAATTAGGGTTTTAAGTATTTTTTTGTTCTTTTCCTTTTTTCTCTCACCATAATTAATTATTAAATATTATTTTTGTAAATAAAACTTGCCATTAATTAATTAGGTTAATTTTAGGTTTAACTTTAACATGTTTTTTTTATAAATTAAAAATAGCTAGAACTAGGTTTTAATTCCAATTTAATTTTTCTTATTAAAAATCCATAAATACAAAAAAAAACTCCAAAAAAAAATCTTTTCTTTTTAGTTTAATTTAATTAATTTGTTAATTATAATTTAATTTCCTAAAAAGGGTCCAACGCCCTCGCATTCGATCGTAATTCCAAATTCGCGCGTTTATTTTATTTCCTCCTTTTATGTAATTCTCCCAAAGCCATGTAAATTCGATATTTATATTTCTCGCACTTTACTTTATTTTATGTCAAATCGGGTCCTGGATTTAATTTGGCGATGTGGACCCGCGCCTTTGTAATAGTTTAGGAACTTTATATTTCTCGCAACTTTTTAACTGCTAATAAATTACATGCAAGAATGAATGTCAAAATAAAAGCAATGCGTAGATCACCAATTACATGACAAGACAAAATATCTGAAAACGACACACAAATCACACACCACCCCTAGGGTACGCCTCACTGTTGCCTTGCCTCTCGAAAGGTGATCGTCGAGTAGAGGATGTTTTAGTAAGTCCTCATGATCCGGGAACCTGGCATGAGGGTAGCTTCTAAGGTATCTTCCTATTGCTCTGGTGATCACCATGTCCCGAACCTCGAATTGACCCGAACACCTCCAACGGTGGTGCTACCTACCTCTCAATGGTGGGATGGCCCTACTTTAAAGGACATCTACACAGACGAATTCCTTAGGGTAGGTAGAAGACTCTAGATACTTGCTCTAATTTCAAAACAAATCAAAAATACTTTTCACACCGACACCTTTTCAAAAAGCTTTCGAAAGCAATTTTTCAAACACTCTTGAGGATCGATACAAGAGTCGAACTAAAATTTTCAAAGAAACTTTTTTAAAAACCCACAGTTGAAAAGCAAACAAACCACTTTTGAAAACACAAATGAGCAAGTATCTAAGAGCCCATGGATAACCATGTTTAGAAAGGGTGCTAACACCTTCCCTTTCTATAATCTACCTCCCGAACCGAGAGCAATCTCTTTAAGGAATTTTTCTGTGCTTTTGTCCTTTCCATTTGGAGAAAATAAAAGACGGTGGCGACTCTTACTTCCACGACATTTCGTGAACCAGCGTTAAACAGTCAGTTCCAGATCCACCGATCACAATTATGATTGCTCAAATCTATGTTGATGATATTGTATTTGGTGGGATGTCAATTGAGATGGTTCAACATTTTGTCAAGCAGATGCAATCTGAATTTGAGATGAGTCTTGTTGGTGAATTAACCTATTTTCTTAGTCTGCAAGTTAAACAAATGGAAGACTCTATATTTTTATCTCAGAGAAAGAATGCTAGGAATATAGTAAATAAGTTTGGGATGGAGAATGCAAGTCACAAAAGAACCCCTGTTCCCACACATCTGAAGTTGACTAAAGATGAAAAAGGAGTAAGTGTAGATCAAAGTCTCTACAGAAGCATGATAGGCAGTCTTCTATATCTCACACTAGCAAACCAGACATTGCTTTTGTTGTAGGGGTGTGTTCAAGATATCAAGCTGATCCCAAAGTTAGTCATGCAAACCATGTAAAGAGGATTCTCAAATATGTGAATGGGACAAGTGACTATGGTATGTTGTATTCTCATGGATCAAATCCTGCCTTAACTGGATTTTGTGATGCTGATTGGGCAGGGAGTGTAGATGATAGAAAGATTACATCAGGAGGATGCTTCTTTCTGGGAGATAACCTCATATCTTGGTTCAGCAAGAAGCAAAATTGTGTGTCTCTATCCACTGTTGAGGCTGAGTACATTGTTGCAGGAAGCAGTTGTTCTCAATTGGTTTGGATGAAACAAATGTTAACTGAATACAATGTCAAACAAGATGTCATGACATTATTCTGTGACAATTTAAGCGCCATAAACATTTCAAAGAATCTTATTCAACATAGCAGACCAAGCATATTGACATCTATCATCACTTCATAAGAGAGCTTGTTGAAGAAAAGATTGTGGCCTTAGAACATGTAGCCACTAAGTTGCAACTGGCTGACATCTTCACAAAAGCTTTGGATGCTAATCAATTTGAGAATTTAAGAGGAAAATTAGGGATATGTTTATATGAGGGTTTGTATAAATTAAAAGTGTGTTGGAATATCATTAAAGTGATATTATATTGTTTGTGTTTCCAACAAATAAACTTTAGAAAACAATCATTACAAGACTGCCTAAAATTGTTTCTCACACGCTACTACATTTCTTCTCTCTACTTTCACAAACTCTTCATTCTCCTCAATAGAAGAGGAACTCTTGCCATTCCTCATCTCCTTGCCAAAAAAATTTCAAACATGTCTCAACATCACACATCATCTTCCTCAAAATCTGCAAATGAAAATCTTTCTCTTGATAGAGTACTGGATGTTACTCCTCTATCAACGATTCCTCCACTTGAGAAAAAGGTCAAGAAACCTAGATCATCTCCAGCTAAGAAATCTAAAGATGATAAAGGTAACTCCTCTTCTACTACTAATGATCGAACTGAAGAAGAAATTTTCAATGTTTATAGAAGCATCAAAAGGCTTGTGGACAGAGTTTTAAATGAAGAATTTGTTGTGCCTGGGAATTCTACTCCCCTTGCTCGCATGCCCCCTCCAGCTGACAAAGGAAGTAATCCTAAGAATGATGATGCTGAATCATCCAAGAATGATGTTGCTGATAGCAAACTTGAGAAGCTTGCTACCTCTGCCCTAAAAGATATGGAAGAAGAAAATGTTGATCAAGATGTTGATCAAAATGTTGAAGAAAATGTTGCTGCCTCCAAGGATGGAGAATGTCACAATGTTATGGATGTTGTCAATGTTGAAGAGCTCTCTGACAATGAGCTCATCACTAATGTTGTACCGGGTATTGCTAGAATGCTAAAGTCCCGGAGATTGAAATATGCAAGCATCACACCCCCTCCCAAGACAATCAAGAATAAAACCATGTATGGACCCCCAAAAGCAGGAAGTAAAGTGGTTCCTCCTTCTAGAAAGAGAAAATCTAGACTTGTTACCTCTACAGATGATGATGAGGATGCTGTAAAAAGGTCCAAGAGTAAGAAGAAAGTTTCCCTAGTTGAAGAGACAAACTTTGAGTATGATATCAAGCAAGATGTCCAGGACATCTCTCATATCAAAAAGTCTGCAAATAAGAAATTGTCTGTTAGGGTGCCTGATGCCCCACTTGACAACATCTCCTTTCACTCTATTGGGAATGCTGAAAACTGGAAGTATGTGTATCAAAGAAGGATTGCCCTGGAGAGAGAACTAGGAGCTAGAGCTTTGGAATGTAAGGAAATCATGGAGCTGGTCTCCTATGCTAGACTGATGAAAATAGTTGCCAGGTTTGCCAAATGCTACGAAACTCTTGTTAAGGAGTTTATTGTTAATATTCATGTTGATTGTGCTGACCATAAGAGTAAGGATTATAGAAAGGTTTTTGTTAGAGTAAAGTGCGTAGAATTTTCTCCTGTCATTATAAACAAATTTCTAGATAGGTATGAAGATGTATGTTGTGAGCTGGAAGTAACAGACAATCAAGTGTGTAGAGCCATTACTGATAATCAAGTAAGTGAGTGGCTAATGAAAAACAAACTTCCTATCAGTAAACTGAGTGTGAAATATGCAATTTTACATAGGATTGGAGCTACAAATTGGTTCCCACTAATAACACTTCAACTATCTCAATTGGTTTAGGAAAGTTCATTTATACTATTGGAAACCAAAAACTTTTTGATTATGGGACTTATATCTTTGATCAGACCATCAAACATGCAGGAACTTGTGCCATTAAGATGCCAATTTCTTTTCCTTCCCTCCTATGTGGAATTATCCTAAATCAGCACCCTGGAATCCTAAGTGGAAATAATGTTATGTGCAAGAGAGAGTCTGCCTTGACCCTCCATTTTAAGCTCTTTTCAGGAAAAACATGTCCCAGAAATTGTTTTAACATTTGCTCTTGCTGAAAAGACCTCAACCAAGGATGAAATGATCAATGAATTAAAGGAATCCTGCAAGGAATTAGATGATGTAATCAGAGTGAGCTCAGCTAGGAAGCTAGTCTTTGAAAAGATGATCAAGGACCTGTAAAAGGATAGCAACCTTGATGATGCAGCGAGCTCTGAAGGTGAAGACTCTGGTGAGGAAAGAAGTTATGGTTCAACCAAGTCAACTGGTCAGGATGATAGTTAGACTACTTGATGTTTCTCTAAACACTTTGTTTCTTTTTTGGCACTTACATGTGCTTGACATTTGAATTTTATGGTATGTACCCTAATACTGATATTCCTTTGATTTCATCTTCTCTTTGGCATATTATGACTAAAAAGGGGGAGAGAATGTGAGTGAGTGACTAACTAACCACTAACCACTAACTGACCACTGACCATTGATTAAGGGGGAGATCAATACTTGAGGGGGAGCCTCATGTCCCAGAAGATGTTTTGACATCTTTCTGTGCTAATAGCTAATTGCTAACTGAATGTAAGTTTTGATTGCCTTGCTTGCTGCTGCCCTGATAATGCTCTGATAATTGTGTTGCTTCTCTGATAATATGCTCTAACAATGTTTTAGCCAAAATTTTCCAAAGGGCGAGTTTGTAAGTATTTGTTGGCGGCAATTTTGGTAAACCAATGACTTGTTAATGTTTTGCAAAATGTCTTAACATTTGGTGCAAAACTGTTTTGAATGATGTCAAAGCAGATGTCTTGGCATTTGTCTACTGAACTGATCTCAACCCAAAATCAGCTAAGTCTTTTGTTTCCTGATTTCTAGCACTATAATTAAGGATTTGTGAACTACAAGTTGCGAAAAATATGGAGGAATATTTTTCAAATTGCATAATTATATCTTAGCCTGTTTTTATGGAAATATTCAAAAGATTTGAATATTTGTTTTCATGCCCAAGCCCAAAGTTGCGCATATATAAGGACTCGTTTCCTTATTCAAAGACAAGTAATTTTTGAAGAAGAATGCTTTCTTTCTGATTAGAATTTTAGGCTTTTTATTTGTAATACACTCTAAGTATTAGTTTAAATACTTGAGTTGTTATTTGGGTTGTTAATTGTGTATCATTCATAAGCTTTTAAGCATTGAATGATTGAAGTGTTTCAAACTTATTAATTTTGTAAGTGATTAAAGGGATTTGAGGATGGCCTCATACCTAGGTGAGTCTTAGGTAGAAGTTTAGCTTGGGTAGTGATTAAGTGATTAGATCGTAAACTGGTTGTTTACTAAGGGTCTATGAATTGATATTATTTAGTGAACTTGTCCCTGGCTTGGTAGCCCTCAGAGTAGGTGTTGTTGTACACTGAACTGGGTGAACAATCTCTTGTGTTTTTACTGCTTTTGATTTTACTATAACTTACTTGCAAATAGATATTTATGTCGTGACATCTCTTTCGACATCACATATCTGATACCAGAATTTCACAGTGGATACCGACAAAAAATACAATTTACTAGGTTTTACCGATTCTAATTGGTGCGGAGATAAAGATGATCCTAAGTCTACAGCTTGATACATCTTTACATTCGGTGGAGCACCAATCTCATGATGCTCAAAGAACCGTTAGTTTCACTCTCATCTTGTGAGGCTGAGTATATTGCCACTTTGTTATGTGCGTGCCAAGTTGTATGGATAATGAATCTACTGGAAGAGTTTGGTAGCAATGAGGGTGAAGTTGTCACGCTCTTAGTTGATAATGTTTGAGCCATTAATCTTTATAAGAACCAAATTACACATGGGAGGAGAAAGCACATTGATATGAGGTTTCACTACTTGATGGAACTTGTAAGTAAAGGCAAGTTAAGATTGGGATATTGTAGAAGTGAAGATCGTTGACTAAGGGAGTCACAAATTATGTGTTCAAGAGGTTGAAAATGAGAACGAGCATTGAAGACTTGGAGAAATTGAATTAAGGTAGTGTGTTAGTTGAAATTCCATAATTCAATGGTGTAACAGGTTAACACGAGGTGGTAGACAGTTTCATCTCGGAAATAAGCACTTCTGGAGGCTTGTAAAAGCTTGTTTGTGTTGTGTTAACCAGTTACGCAAACGCGTTAACCAGTTACACATGTTTGTTATTGTTTTTGTTGTAGTAGTGGTAACCAGTTAACCATCTATTTTATCTAGTTACACATATGAAAATTTTCTTTTTCTTGTTGTTTAGTGAGTTGTTTTAGGTCTCAATCATTTTGTAACACTTGTATAAATGCCTTGGAGGCATCTCATCTCAATAATTATGCTAATTTTGATTCTCACCCTTAATTACTCCCTCTCTCTCTCTCTCTCTAATTATCTTCTTCTCTCACTATCTTCTTCTCCACAAGCACTAAACCCCCATTGATTTACCAATTATGTGATTGTAAGTTCTAAAAAAGACCACTAGAAATTGAGTGATTTTTCAAGATAGGACTACGAGGGGATTAACTAGTTAAGACATCATCCAGAATGTGATTTGGAGAACTGAATGTAACAGGAAATTGGCCATGTATTGTTCTAGATTAGAGACTTGAGGTGTTTGGTTGTTGTTTGTTAGTTCTAGTCTAGTTGTCTATTTGTTGGCCTAGATCTTTGGATCGGCGTGTGTAATGTCGTTTTTTTGGAATAAAATTATTCTCATTTGCTCCAAAAGTTACAAAAAATAAATAAATAAAGCATAATAAAAAAGAAATAAAAAGAGAGGGGGATACACCATCAATACAATAGGTAAAAATGTGAAAAATAAAATAAATGGGCTTAAAGTTCTTATTCTAAAAATTAAAGCAAATATAAAATAATAAAATGCATATAAAACTGAAATAAGGGGTGAAAATAGAGATTTGCACAAGGCCCGATTCGGATGGCTCATCAGGATGCTAGCAAACAAAAAATGAAAGAAAATAAACCATCATCATGTGGTGTTATCTATAAATTTTGTGCGATCAAAGAGGTCAAACGGGATGGAGGGCCTGGATCGCATCTGGGAAATGAACCTCTCTTCCTCCTCCCATGGGACAAACTCAATCCTCTACCATTTTTGAGTTATAGCTTTCTCAATTTTCATAGAATTAAGCAAATGAATAATGAAAATTCATCTACTCGATATCACAAATAACATGGCATGCTTAGAATTAACAAATAAACAACAAAAATTTGCAAAAATCAATAAAAACACAATGGCATATATTTGCTCGATTCAGTCATTCTAACCACTCTCACAACAAATAAACCATGAATTTGTGCTAAGGGTGGTGTTGTGAAGCTACTGAATATATTATTTATGTGAGATACGCATCAATTCATATTTTATCATTTTTGCTAATGGAGGTTCAAGAACACTCAAACCCTTGATTTTTTTTAAATGAATTAAAGGATTTTTTGTGCAACTCGATGATGATTATGATGCTAATGAAGTGCAAAAACATAACAATGAAAAGAATTCAATAAACAACAAACATTAAAAGCTACCTAGGTGAATTTGCTCAAGAACAGGATGAACTTTTTCCGATCTAATTTGAATGGGATGGTTTGTATGGTGAAAGGATAGTACTTTTAATATTGGATTTGAAATTACTTCATTAACAAGAAGAGATTCCCAAACCAATTTAGAGTTTCAAGCTTTCTTCAAAGTTTCTTAAAGATGCAAAAACATTAAATTTTGAGAGTGATTTGTACAAGGCATTGACTCTATTTTTTGTGTGTTGGTTAATGCCATTTATGAATGAAATGGTGTTGATTTATTGGATTAGAAATTAGGTTAAAGAATGGTTTAGGAATTATGAAAAAATACAAAAAGTGTGAGTAAATTTTGATGAATTTGAATGTGAATTTGAATTTAGTATGAAAATATTTCAATTCTAATTTCAAATTCGGATATATTGTATAATTTTGGTAGAGATGTGATGATGTATAGATGCATGGTCATGAAGATGAAATTTGGAAAACAAAGTATGATCAAATTTTGTTTTTTAGTGGCAAAATCTTGACTTTTGTTGACTTTTGCTTTATGATGTGTGATTATGATTAATCAATGATGCAATGCATGAATTCTTATGATTAACTTGAATTAAAATTCACTCTTTTATTATTTCTTTTGTTTTTTTACAAGTTAGAAACTTGATGGAAAAACCACATGAATGTATAGCACATGGCCATTCTAATTAAAAGAAATGATCATTTATTTTGTAATAAAATGTATGTAATTAAAATATAGACAAAATATACTATTTTAAAATAAAAATTAATAAATTAAATTCTGCAATGAAAAAAGGAAAAATATGCTCGTGTGCAAAATGACCAGATTGCCAATTCTCTGCTTTGTTGTGATTGACATTATGTTTGGTAAAACTAACTTAGCATAGACATGTTGAAATAAGATATTTTATCAACTGGAGAAACATGTCGAATGTGATGTCTTATGTTATTTCTTTTGACATCGTAATTTTGTACAGCTGGACTGTTGGATATTTTAGTTTGTTGCAGGTGTAGAATATTCCGGAAATATTATGCTATCCTATGTGGCGCATAGTTTGAAGATTAAAAAGTTTAAAGCCGAATTCAAGGAGTATTCTTAGTTTATTATTATGGAGATAATTTATGAAACTAATGATTGATGTCCTATCTTTGAGAAGATAATTCTGTAGCGCCTCTTTCATATCCAGTTGCGTTTGTGAAGCCTAAATCCAGTCCATTAAAGGTTATAAAAAGAAGGCTTAAACCCTAGTACAAGTGTGGAACTTATAGTGTATTTTTATTAGGCTTTGTATGTTAATTTTAAATCTCTCAATTATCATCTTGATAAAAGAGTAGGATTGTGTTTTTGAGTTGTAAGTTTTATCAGTTATTCTAAAGCTTTTAAGAAGTGAATGATTGTATATCTTTGAAGTTTGACTTTTGTTATTTTCTAAGTGTTTAGAATTATTCAATCATTGTTCTGAGATTGGAAGGGATTTGTATAAGGGTCTCATACCTAGGTGAGTATTATATAGAAGTTAAGAAAGGATAGTGATTAAGTGAAAATTTATAAACGGTGGAGTTTAGCTTCAAATTGATACTATCTAGTTAATTTCTTCCTTGGCTTGGTATACCCTAAAGTAGGTGTTGTTATACACCAAATTGGTTTAACAATCATGTGTGTTCTTTAGTTTTCTACATTGTGTTTATCGTTTACCTTGTCATTGTGTGTTTGTTCAGAGAAAGGTGTCTCGGCATCTCTTAGGACATCTGAAATTTGAATACCAGAATTTCAATTAGTATCAGAGCAGGCATCCTGTTCTTACTCTGGGTGAGATTCAGGGAAGATACTTTTTGGTACAATAGACAAGGAATGAGGATTTACGAACATACCACCCATTCTTAGTGGAACCAACTATGACTATTGGAAAGTTCGTATGGTGGCCTTTATCAAATCTGTAGATAGTAAGACTTGGAAAGTTATGGTCAAGGGATGGGATCCACCAATGGTTGTAGATTTGGATGGGAAAGCTACTAATGTTGTGAAGGCAGAGGAAGACTAGGATGATAAAGATGAAAAATCATTAGAGGGAAACTCTAAAGCATTGAATGCCCTATTCAATGGAGCGAACAAGAATATCTTCGGGCTAACAAGTAATTGCACTATTGCCAAAGAAGCTTGGGAGATCTAGAAGACTGCTCATGAAGGAACCTTTAAGGTGAAGATGTCAATACATGAACTTTTTACCACTCAGTTTTAAAACTTGAAAATGAAGGAGGATGAGAGTATTCATGAATTCCACATGAATATTATTGAGATATCCAATGCCTCAGGTGCCTTAGGGGAGAAGATGTCAAAAGCCAAGCTGGTGAGAAAGATTCTCAGATATCTTCCAAAGAGGTTTGACATGAAGGTGACTCCCATTGAAGAAGCACAAGACATAAACAACGTGAAGGTTTATAAGCTTATGGTATCCCTACAAACTTTTGATTTAGGGATCAGTGAAAAATCTGAAAAGAAGAAAAGCATAGCCTTTGTCTCCAATACTGATGATCCAAAAGATGAGTGTGACTTAGATACAGAAGAAGGGATATCCAATGCTATTTTGTTACTTGGAAAACAATTCAAAAAAGTTTTGAAGAAGGTTTATTGGATATCAAGATCAAATGTCAAGAACAAATCATTTGACAAGTCATTCGACATCAACAAAAATCATAACTTTGGAGGAAGAGATGGAACTAATGACAAATCAAGCCAAAGAAGAGGAGTTCAGTGTTATGAATGTGAAGGGTTTGTTCACATAAGTGAGTTCCCAACTTATCTCAAGAAGCAGAAGAAAGGTTTGTTTGTGTCATGGTCAGAAGAAGATTCTGAAAGTGATCATGAAGAGGAAGGTACCAAACAGGTTACAACTTTGACTAAAATTTATGACTCTGATGGAGACTCGGTTTGTGAAGAGTTATCCTTTGAATAACTTGTTGTTAAATACAAGGAGTTGTGCTTCAAAAATCAATAGGTGGGTCAATTAGTAGAAGAGCAAAAGAAAATATTTGCTCAGCTAGAGACTTAAAAAGTGGAGCACTTGTATATCATCTCTGGTCTTGAGGATGAAAAATTAGAGCACCTGTCCACCATTTCTGGTCTGAAGTATGGAGTTCTCTTACTCAATTCACAACCTGATAATATGACCAAGTATGTAAGAATGCTTAGTAGTAATTCTGGTGTGCTTGATGAGATTCTCCAATATGGGAATAATGCTGGAAATGTTAAAGGGGTTGGCTATGTCAATCAATCTATGAAGAAAAAAATAAAAAGGGTTGAAGTGAAGTTTATTCGTTAAAAGAAAGAACTGAAACATAAAATGTCAAATAAAATATTCCAACGTCAGCATGGACAATAGAAAAATCACTCAGGAAATAATGAATATATTGTTCTGGATAAAATAACTATTCTAATAAGGAAGAATGCTGTCATGATTAAGGATCTTGGTTATGATAATCAAGTTGTAAAGAACAAAGGAGAAAGGCCTGAAGTGAAGTGTGTACCTCCAAAGAAGAAACAAGAGAAAAATATGTTGAATCACATGTCTCAAAATCAACAGAGACATCAGAAGTAGAATGGAGGCAGGAATCAGTAATGGAGATGTGTTTATTGTGGAAGGTTTGAGCATTTCAAATCCTTCTACTTCAGATTGTATGGTTATCCCAATCCTGTTACATAGCATAGAAGAATACATGATGATGTTAAAGCCATGTCTAAGAGGCTTTACAAGAATGACACTTGTGGACTCATAGTTCACACTACTCTAAGAGCTTCTACAAGAGAGGATTGGTATTTTGATAGTGGTTGTTCTACATACATGTCTGGTGTCAAGAAATTTCTTGTGAACATTAAACCACTTTTCTCTAGTTATGTCACCTTTGGAGATGGATGAAAAGGTGAAATAAAGGGTGATGGAAAGATGAGTTGTACTGGTCAGCCAGATCTTAATAAGGTGTTGTTTGTTAAGGGGATAACTGCTAATTTGATAAGTATTAGTCAACTATGTGGCCAAGGTCTCAGAGTCAACTTTACTGTGTTTGAATACATGATAACTAATGAGAAGAATGAAGTTATCATGAAGGGATTCAGATCAAAAGATAATTTTTACTTGTTGATTCCTCAAGAAACAAATTTCTCCTCCACATGCTTGATGCCAAAAGAAGTTGAGGTGAAGTTACTGCTTAAAAAACCTGACTAGTTACTCCTGAAAGGTAATCCCTCTGGCCATTATTATAAGTAAATATTATCTTTTTAGGTTCATTGAATAATGAATGTATTTGGTCTTTTATGTAGACCAGATACATTCATTATTCAATGAACCTAAAAAGAGAATCTTTGCTTATAATAATGGCCAGAGAGAGTATGAAGAAATTTCAATCAAAGGAAGAAGCCATGGGTATTACAAAGCTGAACATGGAGGAAGGAAAATTTTGTAGTGAATATGAAATAAGGAAGTAAACCAAGATGTCACATATAAAGTTGCATCATCAAATTACTTCCAAGAGGTTAGAAACTCTTCATATGGCGCTAATGGAACCTAAGCAGGTTGATAGTTTTGGTAGAAAGAAATATGTTGGTGTAATTGCTGATGATTTCTCAAAATCTTCCTGGATGAACACTATCAAAGAAAAATCAAATGGTATTGGAGGCATTAAGGAATTATAGAAATTACTGATGGGGAGGAATGCAACAGATTCTCTATCTTTCCTCCATGTAGCTATGGTTACAATTGTCAAAGGATGGAACAAAAAATCTTTGCAAAGGGATGAAAAGGTCAGTGGTAACACTCCTAAAACTTATGTCAGACTCAATGAGTGTAGGAGGTTATTTGACAGGGGAAAGAGGTGGAGCATCACCTAAAGACGATCAAGATTGTTCTATTCCCAATGTTATATTATGCTTCTACTGCTACTGCTGATGGTGGGATGTGTGTGTAAGATGTCTTACCAAATGTTATGACATTTTTCCTGTATTCATATTGGTTTGCTGGTTTAGATTTTCTTGGAGAAATAATTGTATAAAGCAAGGGAGAATGGTTGATCACTATTGTGAAGAAGGCAGTTGTTAAAGTGTATTGAACCACGAGTGTGAAGTTGTTGCCCTCCACTATGAAAGTATGAAATCTTCCAGGTGATTCTATCTGGAGCTTGAGGGGTGACTGTTTACTCTTGACAGGATATGAATGGCTCTAGCCATGTGCATATGTTTGCCTTAATTCATCTTTCCCTGCAAAGTTAGACTCAATGGATATTCTGGCTGAAAGGAGTACAATTAGAGTGCAATGGAAGGTATTATGATTTTGCTTCAGAACGTGTGCACCTATAGTTTAATACTGGACAACTCTGTGAAACATCTTTTCTATTGGTTAAAGAAGTTTTTTTATAGACAATGTCTCACTGAATGTCATGACATTGTTCAGGACTTGGTTTTTTCAAGATTAACAAGTTGGACGGTGTAATCATGTACAAGTCAGAAGGAAGTGTGACTCATGATTTTGACCATGCATGTGTTTTTATCGGGTCTATTAGTTTCATGAGAATCAGTCCAGAGTAAATAAAAGCATTCAAAACTGACTTGGACGGTGCACACTTAATCTTTGGTGCAATTATCTTCCTCAAATAACATTCTCATTGACCAAAATTTGTATCACTGTTAATTCCTAAGTAACAGATCGGGTATTTAAAGGATCATTTCTTCCCTCCTTTCATATTTTGTTAGTTTGTCTTCCTCAAATAACATTCTTATTGACCAAAACTTGTATCACCATTAATTCCTAAGTAATAGCTATTATGGCTTTTGTTCGGGTTTGAGTGAGTACCGTGTGGGTATGGTTTTTTAGTGGATATCTTTTGTCAATTTTTGCTAAAAAGAGGGAGAGTAGTATTATATTGTTGAGTCTTATTTACATTGCTGAGTGTTGTTTCTCCTTGCATGTAACAGTTAAGGGCGAGTATGACCTTCTGCCATAAGGGTTTTCTGTTCCTTCATATGATAAGTCTTATGTTATGGGTGTTTATAGGATGTCGTTCAAGATGTTATAGTATCTTGTATAGTCTGGTGTGTCTTCTTGCTTCTGTCACATGGTCTTTTAACTTTGGTTATTTAAGTTAGAGTTCTTTTTGATTTCTTGAGGCTACGGGAAAATTCTCCTGAGACTCTGTGTCGATAATTGGTTCTGAGTTTAAGGGGGAGCAGTTTGGTTGTTCTTGAAGATGTAGTTTATATTCTTCCTCGTGTACACCCAATGACTTCATGACTTTATTCCTTCATCCTGGGTGTATTGTGCAGTAATGAAAATGCTATTCCCTGAAGTGGTACTTAGCAGGTTTAGCAGGTTTTGTGTTCTAGACTGGACTGTTGTGAAGATTTGTCAGACATAATGTCTTAACATGTTGAGAATTTGGTATTCTCTTGTTTGTTGTGTTGAAGTAGCTTCAACTAGTTGTTGCTCTGATATTTTCTGTACTGACTTTTGTTGTTGTGCCTCTGATAGTTTGTGTGTTTAAGTTTCTTTTTAAACCTGAGTTGTATTGTTGTTTATGTGTGGAAGAAGTACTAAGTTGTTTTAGCCAAAATAATCCATAGTGGGAGATTGTTAATTCTCTATTTTGTTGTGATTGGCATTATGTTTGATAAAAGTAACTTAGCATAAACATGTTGAAATAATAAGTTCTATCAACTGGAGCAACATATCGAATGCAATGTCATATGCATTTTCTTTCGACATCGTGATTTTGTACCGCTAGAATGTTGAATATTTTAGTTTCTTACAGGTGCAAAATATTCTGGAAATATTATGCTATCCTATGTGGCGCACAGTTTGAAGATTAAAAAGATTCTAGCTGAATTCAAGGAGTATTCTTAGTTTCTAATTATGGAGATAATTTAGGAAACTAATGATTGATGTCCTATCTTTGAGGATATAATTTTGCAGCGCCTCTTTCATATCCAACTGCATTTGTGGAGCCTAAATCCAATACATTGAAGGTTATAAAAAGAAGGCTTAAACCCTAGTACAAGTATGGATCTTATAGTGTATTTTTATTAGGGTTTGTGTGTTAATTTTGAGACTCTCGATTATCATCTTGATAAAAGTGCAGGACTTTGTTTTTGAGTTGTAAGTTATGCCAGTCATTCTAAAGCTTTTAAGCAGTGAATGGTTGTGTGTCTTTGAAGTGTGACTTCTATTATTTTTTAAGTATTTAGAATTTTTAACTTTGGTTATTTAAGTTAGAGTTCTTTTTGATTTCTTGAGGCTACATGAAAATTCTCCTGAGGCTTTGTGTCGATAATTGGTTCTGAGTTTAAGGGGGAGCAGTTTGGTTGTTCTTGAAGATGTAGTTTATCTTCTTCCTCGTGTACATCAAATGGCTTCATGACTTTATTCCTTCATCCTGGGTGTATTGTGTAGTAATGAAAATGCTATTCCCTGAAGTGGTACTTAGCAGGTTTAGCAGGTTTTGTGTTCTAGACTTGACTGTTATGAAGATTTTTCAGACATAATGTCCTAACATGTTGAGAATTTGGTATTCTCTTGTTTGTTGTGTTGAAGTAGCTTCGACTAGTTGTTGCTCTGATATTTTCTGTACTGACTTTTGTTGTTGTGCCTCTGATTGTTTGTGCGTTTAAGTTTCTTTTTAAACCTGAGTTGTATTGTTGTTTATGTGTGGAAGAAGTACTAAGTTGTTTTAGCCAAAATAATCCATAGTGGGCGATTGTTAATTCTCTATTTTGTTGTGATTGGCATTATGTTTGATAAAAGTAACTTAGCATAGACATGTTGAAATAATATGTTCTATCAACTGGAGCAACATATCGAATGCAATGTCATATGCATTTTCTTTCGACATCGTGATTTTGTACCGCTAGACTGTTGAATATTTTAGTTTCTTACAGGTGCAAAATATTCTGGAAATATTATGCTATCCTATGTGGTGCACAGTTTGAAGATTAAAAAGATTCTAGCTGAATTCAAGGAGTATTCTTAGTTTCTAATTATGGAGATAATTTAGGAAACTAATGATTGATGTCCTATCTTTGAGGATATAATTTTGCAACACCTCTTTCATATCCAACTGCATTTGTGAAGCCTAAATCCAATCCATTGAAGGTTATAAAAAGAAGGCTTAAACCCTAGTACAAGTGTGGATCTTATAGTGTATTTTTATTAGGGTTTGTGTGTTAATTTTGAGCCTCTCGATTATCATGTTGATAAAAGTGCAGGACTTTGTTTTTGAGTTGTAAGTTATGCCAGTCATTCTAAATCTTTTCAGCAGTGAATGGTTGTGTGTCTTTGAAGTGTGACTTCTGTTATTTTTTAAGTATTTAGAATTTTTTTAGTCACTGTTTTGTGATTGAAAGGGATTTGAGAAGGGTCTCATACCTAGGTGAGTCTTAGGTAGAATTAAGCAAGGGTAGTGATTAAGTGAGAAGTTGTAAACGATGGAGTTTAGCTTCAAATTGATATTATCTAGTTGATTTCGTCTCTGGCTTAGTAGCCCTAGAGTAGGTGATGTTGTACACCGAATTGGATTAACAATATTGTGTGTTCTTTACTTTTCTGCACTGTATTTATCGTTTACCTTGTTATTATGTGTTTGTTCAAAGAAAAGTGTCTCGACATTTTTTAAAACATATGAGATCTGAATACCAAAATTTCTTAGATGGATAAAAACTCAAGAGACAAAATTAAAATATGACACTAACTAAAACTAACTGAGTTACATTTCTAACTACGCTTATTAAGCAAGATTTATCCATTGAATGCACTATTGCTAACAATTAATTTCTTTTAGTGTCAAGAAAGAGACATCTATCTTGAGACAATCATATCTATGGATAAATCTAAATATATTAAGCAAGAAACGTTGCCATTTTCCATTCTTGTTTGAAACCAATATTGTCAACACGATCTCTCAATCCTATCATAAGCTCATATTTATGGATCCAAGCTTCAGTGCCTAGCCATTTTGATAAAAGGGCACAATAACTGGGATTGCTCACCACAATCCAACGATGCTGAAAAGTACCAATTCACTTATTATTAGTTGTTGCACGAGAAATCACTAGTCTCCTCTCTTTTGGACTTTGGTGAATGTTTGATTGTTGAAATCATAACTCTTCTAAATCTTACATATTTCATTTTCTATGCATATCATATCACTAAAAAATAACATAAAATTGTTGTTAGTAATAAGTCATGTTATAATGGAACCAATACCTAAAATGAGTGAAATAGTCTAAATAATTAAATTAATAAAAATTGTTCGAGATGAAGTCTTAAATTAATAAAAACTTGTTTTAGATGAAGTCTTGATTGGAAATATGTACTTTAAAAAAAGAACAAGTTGGCAGAATCAAACAAGAAGTCAACAAGCAGAATCAAACAAAAAGTCAACAACACAACATGAACTACATAAAGTTTGAAATGAACAAATTAACATGGAGAAAGTTTAGGAAAATATATACTTTTATAAAACCTGTATGCTTACAATTTCGGAGTATTTTGATCACTACTAGAAATTTCATTTTTAATGACTGAATTAGACATCGAAATTTTTTAAAAATAGAGCCAAATTATTCGAACTCCACCCTTTTACTATTTATTATGACACTACTTAACCAATACAACATTTGAATTCTTATAATAATAAACGTTTTTAAATATATTTATAAATTTTTATACTATAGCACAAAATTGAAATATATATATATATATATATATATATATATATTATTTGTTTATTTAATTACCAAAATTTAGCAACTAAACTAGTATCTGAAACTTTAGCGGTCACTTTTAAATAATATTTTGAATCCGTTTTCCTCTAAAACAAAATTTTAAAAACATAGTCAAAATTCGAACTTCGCTCCTTTACTATTTATGACACTACTTAATCATTACAATTCTTATGAAAATAAATATTTTTAAATATATGAGTGAAGACCCATTTTAGTTCCTCATAAAAAAAATGGATCCAATTTAATTCCTTACAAAATTTAACCGAATCATATTATTCTCTTTGTTAATATTTTTTTTCAAATCAATTTTTTTTAAACTTTTATACCATGATTGATCGTCAATTTTGATTTTATTTTTAAACAATTCATATTTGAAAATATAAAAAAAAAAATGACAAAATTGGTTCCTAAATGGAATCAAACCCAGGACTTTTAAGCTACATCCTATGCCTTTACCACTAAGCCAATGTGCATTAGTAATAAATAATGCCTATGATTTATAGTAGTATTAGACAATTCCGAATTCAAAACAAAAAATATATAATTTGTACCTATGGGGTATGTTAGCTGGCAAATTTTCGACTAAAGAAGATGATTCCAAATCAAAGGTTACCATTAAAAAAGGAGTAGCATCGACACCACCAACAATTGGATAAGAGAGACGTCGACACAGGACATTTAGAAGGATCTCAGGGACTTAGCCAAAATTGGAGGTTAAGGCTTGAGTTTGTCGACCATGGTCTAAAGCGGAGGCAGTTGACAGAGAAGCAGTTACTATTGACGGTTGTCAAACAGAACGTGGGAGATTTCGAAGGAAATTCCCCCATGAACTTAGAACGTGAAAGTTTTGTAATCATCAAACGGTTACTTCGTTTATCTATTTAAGCAAGTTTTTAGATTCCTTTTAAGGGTGACATTTCACTACATTCAAAGAAAAACCCAAGTACCTGTATTCAAGAGAGAAATGAGTTTAAGTTTGAATGTATGTATGCTTCCACGTTTAATTTAATGCAAATTTACATTGTTATTTTCTTGTAAAAGTTGTGTTATCCTTTTGTTTTTGTCTTGCAATTGTTGTCTTTTGTTCATTGCATGTACGATTCTTTCAAACCAAGTCTAAACACTAAACACATACAAAACTTAACAATAAGTCAAGGACTCTTATAGCCGGTCCTGCAAGTAACTTTTAATTAAGAGACTAGAGATTGTTTGCCAAAAAAACCTGCAAACAAATTGGCACACCTGGTGGAACTCGTTGTGTTAAGTTGTCGTTATTTTGCATGTTGTTTTCCTCAACTTCAACACTGAGAGTGTATGATTTTAAGAAGTGGTAAGAAAATGGTGGATCCCAAAAATACTGGTTCTAGTTTTCACACACCCCTAGGAGGGAGCATGATTGCTTCTCAATCCTCCAACATTAGTGTGTCTACATCAAGTACAGTAGCTATTGTGTCGAATTCCCAGAGCGGTTGTACGTTCTCACCAAATCAATATAGTACTCCAAGGCCATCTAGGACAAGTGCTTCTGGGCCATATATGCCTAGTTTTATTAGACCCATGTTTGGTGGAGAAAGAATCTATGGAATGCCAACATCATTGATGGCAGGTTGGACATTTTCTAAAAATACGGCGTCAACATTTTCATGTAACAAGGGTCAGGACCTACGGGAAATCAATTCAACCATCCGAATGGTTTGGGATTTTCGTCCCATGCAATGCCCACTTTCACCACAAGTTTTGTTGTCATTATGAGGCAGCAGATGGATGAAAGTAATCACGAAATGGTCCATATGCTTACGCAGCAGATGAGCTCCATACTTAGACCTTTAATATAGAGTTCGACTCAGAGTTACCAGATGTTGGCAACCGAAATGACTCGTATTGGGGACTTTCTTGGTACTCCTTGAGCATCAATTCGACATGGTGGGGAACCCTAATCAGAAACATATGTTCAACCAGAAGTGGTCGAAGAGTCTATCGACCAAGAGGTAGAAATTACTGAAGGGATCAAAGAAATCCCCAGGGCACTCAAGTGTCCTCCCGTCATTATAGTTAATAGAAACCAAAATGTCGACCACGTGGTTAGGTAAGTTCCACAAGACGCGTTAGTTGGGGAAAGAATCTAGAGGCTATTGTCGAACGTCTTATGATACGGAATGACATGAATATTGGTTGCCACCAGCCCACTTATTCTTCACCATTACAAGATTTTATTTTACAAACATAATTACCTAGGGGATGGAAAGTCCCAAAATTTACTAAGGTTGTTGGTGACACAGACGAGTCAACAGTCGAGCATGATGTTAGGTATAAAACCGAAGCCGGTGATATTGCAAATAATGAGGATTTGAAAATGAAATGTTTTCCATGTTTCCTCACAAAGAATGCATTAACCTGGATTACAACGCTTCCTCCACATTCAGTTCATACTTGGACTCAGATGGAGAGATTGTTCCATAAGAAATTATATATGGGACAGTCGAAAATAAGCCTCACATATTTACTTTTGAAAACTCTCAATATTTTGTTTGATTCCATTCTACATCCTCAATTTTGATTCCTACATTATTTTGGACTGAAATAATAGTGTTTCTCCGCCTCCTGTCTTTAATTACCGCATGGAAGTATTTGGTATTTTGATCCCCCTCTCTTAACCAATTCTGCCTAGATTTCTGTCTCAACAGATTTTCTTTGAGACTCAACAGTCTCCAGAATTCCTCAGCAGCTATCTTTTCCTACTAACCAACCTCCATTCATTGTTAAGATCATCATCATTATTTGGTATCAATTCTTCACTGTTTATTCTACTAGTTGCCTCTTCCATTTTTAAATCAACCAGCCAAAGGTCTCTCTGTTCCAAGTTTTCAGTATGTTCTTGAGCTGTTTAAAATTTTCCTTTAATACAAAGGCATGTTTGTCTTCAAAATGCAGCTTCTTCCAAGAATCCTCCACAAAACTCAAAAACTCTTTATGTTTAAACCAGCAATTATTGACTTTAAATGTCTTTGGACCCCAATTGACCAATAATCTTCCAATTATCAATCAAGTTTTCTGATAACAAGAATTTGTCTAGTCTACTTCTTGAACTCCCGTCTTTATTAGACCATGTGAACCTTCCTCCAATTGATGGAACATCTATTAATTCCATGATATCTATGAATTCTTTGAAGTATGACATATCCATTGTTTTAAGCTCATTGTTCTTCCCAATCCTTTCCTTCTTGTTTCTTGTTGTATTAAATTCTCCACCTACACATCACCATCCTTCCCCAAACTTCCTTTTCATCTCCACCAATTATGACAACAACTCTCTCTTCTCAATAAAACAAGATGAATAGATGACGAAATAACACACCTGCCCTTTATGCTTCGTAGATAAACCCGCCTATCCTTGTGTTCCGAAGCTGAAAATGGGAGTTATGACATCCTTTTTCCACATTGTTATAATACCCCCTGAAGCTCCCATAAAATTTTTAGTCGTCCATTCCAACCTTTCGTTACCCCATAAGCTTGATACAAAATCATCATTCACATTCATAGTTTTTGTCTCCTGTATAAATACCATATCCGCCTGACCTTTATTAATCATTTGTTTTAGCCTCGTTCTTTTCATTAATATACCACACTGATGCATGTTAAATGACATAATATTCATTTCAACAACAGTTTTTTCGCCTTCCTTTCCTTCATGCCTTCCAAATCTCTATTCACCATACCCCTAATTGTCTCTTCGAATATATTATCTTTCCCTCCGCCCGTTATTCCCAATTGTGAAAGATCATGCCATACCTTGCTCGCCATGTCTCCCTCCTTCTGCTCTGAATCCTGATTTTCCTGAGATTGCTTGCTTTCCTTTTGTGATTTGCCTCTCCCTTCTAAATGTTGTGAAATAGCTCCTTCTGAATTCATTGACCTCCCTTGTACCGATGAATGGTTGTTGCAATCCCAATTAATACTCCCACCCTTTGAATTTCCTTTGTTCTTGCGGCTACTTAGAACAGAGAAATAAGATTTTGAAATGTTGAAATCTAGGGTTTTTCGTTATCCTCCTGGGTCTCATTCTCTCCCATCTCATTTTTGTTGTAAAGTTTTTGTAAGACTCTCTAATCCTTTGATACAACCTTATAAGAAAAAAACAATCACTATGGGCTTTTGTTGCTCTCATGGATTGGGCCTTCTTAAGATTCTTTTTGGCCCAATAATCAACCCTCGTCTCAAAAAAGGCCTTTTGACCCACTCCATTAATTTGACCATTATTCTATTCGCTAAATTTGACTTCACCCTCACATAGCTCGAGTATATGTGCCATCAGAGGGTTATGATTATTTTCCTCGACCCCGACGCTAACAGACCCAAATTTCTTCTTTTCCAATGTCTGCACTCCTTTACCTACTGAATTTTCCTGTAGGGCCACCTTCGATATGTCTTTCGCATTAAATGTTTCTTCCTCTTTCTTACACTTTCAATACTCAAGCTGAGTGGTACTTGGTTGGGTCTCCAGGACATAAGATTCATCCCATGAATCATCAGAGTTCTTATCATTCCATTCACCACTTTCTTCATCTGAGCTCTCCAATGATTATTCATCTATTTTGTTCTTGTTCTTGTTAGAATTCTCACCGCAATCCTCATAGGACCATGCACATCATATACAACCTTAATATTGAAAACAATATCATTGATAACAATGTTAATCGTTTTATTCAGTACTAAGAAATATTTCGTCCTAATGAGAATTCTTGCCAGACATTTGTGTTTTGACGTTTCTTCATCTGAGCAAACAAAATGGCCCACTGGTTTAGTCATAAAGTCGAAGAATTTGGGATTCCAAGCATGACATGGTAAACCATACACTCTCAACCATGTTAGTCTTTCATTACATTTCTTGAAACCATTGGCTGATCCAATCTCACATTTCCTCTATCAATGCTGCTATCTCTCCTTCTTCATCTTCCTCAAGCAAACATAGATTTGCCCTCATAGGCGTGACTTCCATGTTAAAATATTCTTGCAAGCTATAAGTTACTCCCGGATTCTCCACCACACCAACGCATGCTTTCTGAAATCTCTCCAAATCAACATTTTCCAGGTTGTATTCCAAATGTGAAAACGGAATTTTCTTTGCATGATCCTTGAACATCTACCCTCCGTCTATTAGATTGATTGTGCATAACCGCCTGAGCATATGTTTTAGCATTCCCACCAATCTCCCAGCGGTTGCCAAAATCTTGTGGATGATTGTTTACTAAGGTTTCCCTTTTGTCATTATTGCCATATTGCTCTTTTCCTCTGCCTATTTCCTGTCCAGAATCACGGTTGAAACGGGGCAAATTGGCGTGTATCTTCTTTGTGCCTATAATGATGTTATCCAACTTGATGGCCATCACTCTTTCATCCACCACACTGAAAAACCTCACAAATCCAAAACGTTTTCCCCTCTTATCTCTTTTTGGTGGAATAATCACTTCATCAATCTCTCCATTTTCCTTGAATATTGCATACATTTCCTTAGCTTCGAAATCCTCCGGTATTTTTGTGAAGAAAAAAGTCGTTGTTTTGCACTCCCCCTTTCCTTCTCTTCTTCTTCTTCCATTTTTGTTGCATACATGATGAATATACGATTCTCATGTGCTAACTTAATTCCATTTTTGTTGAAAATCTTGTACAAGTGCAAAGAATCAAGAAAGGAAAAGGTTGGACATTTTCTTCACTATACATGATATGCTTGAATTTTTCAGTGTCAAGGTAATCAATCACTTACCACCTTTGGCAGTTTATATTGTTCATCTTTGATTGTTATATTTTGCTTTGTGCTTCTACAATTTTTGAAGTGAACATGGATGATATTTAGTTACCTTTAATATGTTTATCTATTATTTGTTTTTTATATAACTATTAGTCACAACATAATTAATTTTGCTATATATGTATCATCTGGTGTTCAAAAGATGAAATTAGTTGGAGCGGTATAGAGAGTAAGTGTATCTAATTATTGTACTGTTTGCTGAGTCAAACCTAGCATTTGGATTAATTGGTTTGAGTGTTTGTCCGGTTTAGGGATCTCCATATTTTCCTTATTCTACCTTCAATAATGTTGTAATACATGTGCAATGTGCAACCTATTTTATGCATTATCCATATGATTAGTTGTTCCACTTTCGATATTTTTGTGTTGACCATTATCTCGCTCGCATACACACGATTTATTTTAAATGGGTGTATGGTCAGAGCTTGAGACTTCCTTGTTAATATTTCTTTGTAATACCAAATAATCTCTTCCTTTACTACTTTAATCAACAATAGTACCCTGCTCATGATGCATAGGAGGAGTGTCCTTATTTTTAACCTGAAAATACAAAGAATGATCTATAGGAGTATTTTTTTTATCCTTTAGTGGAATTCTTGATGCTGAGATAAATCGAGGTTGGTTCTGATGTCAGAATTTTACTCGCTTGTTATAGTGGATTATGTTTTTACTGCTTATAATTTATAACTTGCCTTTAGTTTATATTTGTTCTATGTTTCAGTTTTGTATTGACTGGTATTGATGTACAAAGAAGATATGAAAGACAAAAGGAATATATTAAATGCCGGCTATAAAATAAGGAGTAATAAATTCATTGGCCTACCTACTACTAGACTATTTATACACAATATTAGAGTATAATAAAATACTAAAATACCCTATAACAGACTTAGTCAACAAAATATTCATAAAATATAAATTATTTCCAACACCGTCCCTTAATTTATATTTACACAAAACTGACAACATCAATTTCATCCCCCAAACGAAAAAATTGTCCAGTCTTGATAGTCTTTGTTAGAACGTCTGTCAACTGCTTCTGGGTGCTATAGTGCACAGCTTCTAATGTTCACTCTGAACCTGATTCCTCAAAAAATGATACTTGATCTAAATATGCTTGCTTCTCCCATGCAGCACTGGATTCTTGGCAAGATTGATTGCAGACTTATTACCAATCATCAACTTTAGAGGTTTGTTTACCTCAATCTTCAGATCCTGCAACAAGTTCAAAATTCACACAGCTTGGCATGCAGTCAGAGCGCCTGTAATATATTCAGCTTCACAGGTTGACAGCGCAACAACAAGTTTCTTCTTGGAACACCAAGAAATAGGACCTTCCCAAAATTTGAATAAGTATCCAGTAGTACTTCTTCTATCAACTCTGTCTTCATACAAATCAGAGTCTGGATAACATATCAGCTCTGCATCTGATCTAACACTAGAATGGAACAACACTCCATACCTTAGAGTCTCTTTAGTATCTTGCAGCTTGTCAAACTCTGTAAATCACCTTGGTATATTTCTGACTCTATGTGGCCTCTGAACTTGTTCGGAATCTCCTTATGATTCTGGAACAATATCTCCTTATGGACTTTCTTCAGAAGTTTAACTACCACTAGAAGCTCCACTGTTGTTAGCTTTTGGACCTCGTTCAGAACCACTACCTTAAAAAATATCATCTTCAAAAGTTGGATCACCTTCAGAAGCTTTGCCTTTAAAAGTTCCACTTTTAGAATCATGACCACCATCAAAGGCTGGATTACCTTTAGAAGCTCTTTCTTCAGAAGGTCCACCTTTAGAGACATGATTTCCACCAGAAATATGGTCATCTTCATAAGCTTGTTCTCCAGAACCTACGTCTTCAGAGTTTTTCCTTCTAGAATCAGATTCACCATCTGACTCATCTTTAGAGTCTCTAGAAGATTCTTTATCCTCTGACTCTAACTCACCTTCAGAACTTTCAAGTTCTGACACATCCTTAGAAGCAGAATCTCCTTCAGAAGATGACTCGTCTTTTGATTCTTCTTCAGACTCAGAATCACCTTCGAATTCTGACTTGTCTTCAACTTCAGAGTCATCTTCTAACTCTGAGTCATCTTCAGAAACCTCAGATTCTGACTCATCTTCAGCGTCATCTTCTGATTCTGACTCATATTCAAACACTCCTTCAGAGTCAGAATATTCATAATCATCTTCTTACCCTTCAGAATCAGAAAATGACAATCTCACAGGTTCCTCATCAAATTCATAAGCCATTAATAGCTGTTGGCTGAAGATTTTGATGATACAGTTCGAAATGAAGCAATATGGATGTTTCGTTGGAATAAAGCAAAATGTTACAGTTCGGAATGGTAGAAGCGGTTCTTCGAACGGAAATGTCAAAGCTCGGAGCTTCGAGTGACAGTTGTGAAGATATATTTAAAAGAAGCCTCGAAGTGGTAACGAGACTGTGTCTGTGAAATGAGTTCGAAGCGAAGATTGCCAAGGCATTTAAAATTCAAACGCGAGCGAGATGTTGGAATTCAAATATATATGCGCTGGAGCGTTCGAAGACGCGTGGAAGCTAGAGAGGAGCAGTGCTCTGCATGTTCCGAACGTGGCAGAATCTTATAAGCAAGACCGTTATGGTCGAAGTAGTATAAATAGAAGTCTTAGTGTTAGGATTTCGTGTGTCATATCTATTGTACAAAATTCAGTAAACATTCAAAATACCACATGGACAGGGAAACGAATGCTCGAACAATGTACGTATGATAACACCAAACATTTATAATTCAGTAAAACTCTTTATCTTTTCCAGTTTATCGTCCATTTTCATGTCAATGTCATTCAAATACCTTTACATTCAAAGTCATTTACTTATTTCTTGCATTTAAACACTTTTCTTCTATTCAAATCCTTTACATTTCAGAAACTCTTTTACATTTCATGCTTTTATATTCACGCTTTTTACATTAAAGTCTTTACATTCAAAGTCATTTACTTATTTCTTTTACATTGTAATGTTAATAAGTGAATGACTTTGAATGTAAAGACATTAATGTAAAAAGCATGAATATAAAAGCATGAAATGTAAAAGAGTTTCTGAAATGTAAAGGATTCGAATAGAAGAAAAGCGTTTAAATGCAAGAAATAAGTAAATGACTTTGAATGTAAAGGTATTTGAATGACATTGACATGAAAATGGAAGATAAACTGGAAAAGATAAAGAGTTTTACTGAATTATAAATGTTTGGTGTTATCATACGTACATCTTTCGAGCATTCGTTTCCCTATCCATGTGGTATTTTGAATGTTTACTGAATTTTGTACAATAAATATGACACACGAAATCCTAACACTAAGACTTCTATTTATACTACTTCAACCATAACGGTCTTGCTTATAAGATTCTGCCACATTCGGAACATGCAGAGCACTGCTCCTCTCTAGCTTCCACGCGTCTTCGAACGCTCCAGCGCATATATATTTGAATTCCAACATCCCGCTTGCGTTTGAATTTCAAATGCCTTGGAAATCTTCGCTTCGAACTCATTTCACAGACACAGTCTCGTTACCACTTCGAGGCTTCTTTTAAATATATATTCACAACTGTCACTCGAAGCTCTGAGCTTTGACATGTCCACTCGAAGAACCGCTTCTACCATTCCGAACTGTAACATTTTGCTTTATTCCAACGAAACATCCATATTGCTTCATTTCGAACTGTATCATCAAAATCTTCAGCCAACAAAATGCCCCTTTAAAATATGTATTTCGATCCTTTGAGAAACACTTATTTTAAATATATTTGCAAGATTTTGATGTGACTTTTGAGTAATCATAACATTTACTGTGTATGACTTCAACCACGTCAATCACGACGCCTCTTGGATTTCTTAACCGTCTTGAATCAGTATTCACAGCATGGTGCGGTTATAAAACAATGATTATTATTAATCACGCTTATTACCAATATCAACCTTTACGCCACCTCCTCCTCAATCCAACCCACGACTCCCACGTATCCTAGTCTCACTTAGTGGATGTTTAAGCTTCCACACTATAAAAACTAATCAACTTAGTCTTTTATTATTTTTTCACATTCTGAAACTTTTTCTTCCTCTCCTCTTACTAAAACCCTAAAACTTCCAACAATCTTCAACAACATCATCCCAACTGAAGAAAACTTCCAAGAAGAAAAGCAAGAACACAGGAACAATTATGGAAAGCAAGGTCGGTACTTATCAAGGGCAATCTGTGCTTATCCCTCAAATGATCTCCAAGGAAAAATAAATGCTCTACGCCTCTCAGGTATTGATTCCAACTAACGCTGCTGGAAAGAGGTTTGCTCTAATGGGTCCTCTTACAGTTTTTGAAATCTTGAAAGATACTAGAAAAATCTTCCCTGTCTGTTACAACTTTAAACCCTTGTTTAATAAGATGGATATCCCTAAGATAGGCGAGTCTTCTGATTCGAAAACCATAGAAACTCCAACCGTTCCCCCAAAAGATCCCTTTGTGTTAGACTACGTGAAGAGCAACTTTAAACCATTCTGATCCTGCCCTACCTCTGACATAGCTTACCAAAACTGGCTCACCAAAGTAGAAGCCAAGAAATCCCAGCAATGGGAGGAATTAGGAATCTATAATCTGATTAAGTTATCGAAACCAGGCTTCACCTATAGTCATCCACTGTTATTTGCATCCTTATATTTCTGGGACAACACCTACAACACCTTTCATCTCCCTGGGGGAATGATAACACCCACGTTTTTCGATATAGCAGCCATCACTGGTTTGTCACCAGTAGGAGAAACCTACATCCCTGATAATAAAGAACACTCCAGCATTATTGACTTCGATGTCAAATTAGCCAGTTTTTCCAAATTCATTAGCCATTACCACACTGAAGGAGATAATGTGTCAGATGTGGAACATATTGCTTTTCTCACTTTATGGTTATCAAGATACATATTCTGTAGCAGGTCCTTACAGGTAGCAAGCAGGTCCATCCCTTTAGCTATAGACTTACATGAGAATAGGAGGGTATGTTTGAGCGAACTGTTACTTGTTGATCTTTACGAAAGCTTAAGATCAGCCGTTTCGAGTTTGAAATCCCATACTCCCAAAAACATCCTTCTAGCTGGCCCCTTCTGGTTACTCCAATTATGGCTTAATGCCATGTTTGAATCCTCATTATCAACTGCTGACACCGTTGTTGAACAAGATCCGGAGATAGCGGATAGAATTATTGAAGGTACAAAGCTGCAAAAACTCACCCCGAATGATGATAAAGATGACTTCAAGGTCCTTTTCTCAAACTACATCATGATTTTTTCCAAAAGACACAAATTTGAAGAGACCGTGGCACCCTTTGCTTCAAGGACTCATGGACCATCATGGTTCACCATGTCTCTTTCAGAAGCAGTTAAAAGTAAAGAAATTCAAGATATTTGGAAAGCCTTTTTGCTTCCTAGATTAATTTCCTCACGAATCACTCCTTCCAAGAATCAAATCTTCCTCTTTGCCTATCAACCTAACTTTGTTTCCAGATAATTTGGCCTGTGTCAGTTAATGTTAGAACAATGTTTGAATCTAGTACCCTATATTTAAGTTTTGATGATAACAAAGTGAAAAGATATAGTATTTAACTGTTTCATGATTGAATTATATGCTGCCTAAAAATACTATGCTCTGACTTGCAGATATGCTGATTAAAATATGCAAGATCACTTCATCAGCATCAGAACTTGACTTGAAACACCAGCATCAGAAGTTGCTGAATCAGAACGTGAAGATCAGATGATCAACTCACGCACATGCTGAAGCTTGATGAACAGAACTGCGCGTAAAACACTCTGATACAAAAACAATAGTTCATCAGCAGCGAAGCAGAATCAGAATGAGCCAAGCCAGAACGTGCATTGAAGAAGCAACGGTACTGTGCATTGAACGCTAATCAATTCCAACGGCTTCATTCCAGACAAGATCTGCTCAAAAAGGAAAGCTTGTTATTAGCATTGAATCAAGAATATTTGCTTCAACGTTCATCTTCTCAAGTGCTATATAAACCAAGCTTCGAAGATTATCACGGCTAATGCTTCCAAACTTTCTACACGCACAAAGCTGAAAAATAATCTTCATCTACCAGTTTTGCTAAACCAACAAACTCTGATACTCCATTAGTGTTTAGCATCCTAGTATTCTAAGCTTAATCTGTGTAAACATCACAGTTGTGATATAGTTTTGTAGAAAACATTCACACACATTATTTTATACCTTTGTAAGAAAGTGTTGCCTTGACAAACCGGATTGTGGTTTGAATCAAGAAGGCTTTAGCAGTTGTTAAAGCAGATTTGTATTCAGTTGAATATAGTGAATTAAGACCTCGTTGGAGAGAGGCGAAATCACCTTGACGGGTGGACTGGAGTAGTTTGAGATCAAACGAACCAGGATAAAAATATCTTGTCATTTGCTTTAAGTTTCCAATTTTACAATTCAACCCCCCCCCCTTCTTGTGTTTTTCACCCCTTCAATTGGCATCAGAGCGCCTGGTTCTGAGCTAAAACACTTAACCGTGTCAGTACAAGATCCAGCGTCAGAAAAACACAATGGCAGGAAACAACTCTCATTTCAGCAATGACAACAATGAGGATAGAGACAGATTCAGCGGCAAACCTCCAGTCTTTGATGGAGAAAACTTTGACTACTGGAAAGACAGAATTGAAAGCTTCTTTCTAGCACATGATGCTGATCTGTGGGATATGGTGACAGATGGATACACGCACCCTGTGAATGCAACTGGTCAGAAGATTGAAAGAAAATCAATGACTGATCAACAAAAGCGTGATTTCAAGAATCACCATAAGGCCAGAACCATCCTCCTCAGTGCCATATCATATACTGAGTATGAGAAGATCTCCAACAGAGACACAGCTAAGAACATCTTTGATTCTCTCAGAATGACGCATGAGGGCAACGTTCAAGTCAAAGAAACAAAAGCTCTGGCGCTCATTCAGAAGTATGAGGCGTTTAAAATGGAAGAATCTGAATCCATTGAAACTATGTTCTCTAGATTCCAGATTCTGGTAGCTGGTCTCAAAGTTCTGGACAAAGGATACTCTACTGCTGACCATGTCAAGAAGATAATCAGAAGTTTACCCAAGCAGTGGAGGCCTATGGTTACTGCTCTGAAGCTGGCGAAGGATCTCAACAAAATCACTCTGGAGGAACTTATAAGCTCCCTCAGAAGTCATGAGATAGAGCTAGAAGCTGATGAGCCTCAGAAGCAAGGTAAGCCTATAGCTTTAAAATCTAACAGAAAATCTGAATCTAAAGTTTTGCAGGCAGTTGAAGAAACATCTGATGGATCCTCATCAGAAGAAGACGAACTTTCCCTTCTCTCCAGAAGAGTAAATCAACTGTGGAAGCAAAGACAAAGGAAGTTCAGGAATCCCAGAAGATCTGATCAGAACGAGTCTTCTTCCAGATACAGAAGGACAGATTCTTCCTCTGGATACAGAAGATCTGAAGGCTCCTCAGGTAGCAAGAAGCCAAATACAAAAGACATCATCTGCTACGAGTGCAATGAGCAAGGACACTACAAGAGTGACTGCCCAAAGCTTCAGAGGGAAAAGCCCAAAAAGAAGTTTGGAAGAGAAAAGAAGAAAAGTCTCATGGCCACATGGGATGACTCTGACTCGTCTGAAGCTGACTCAGAATCAGATGATGAAAGGGCGAACATAGCGCTCATGGCTAACATTCCAGATGACAGTGAAGCTTCTGACTCAGACTCAGAATCAGACACAGAAGAGGTATTCCCTAACTTCGCTGTTAATTTTACAAAGGCTGAACTTGCTGAAAGCCTCAATGAAATTCTGGAACGTTATCAGCAGATTAGAGCTAAATTCAGAGACCTGAAAAGGACTCTTGAATCTGACTCTAATAAGTCTGAGAGTCTCAAATTGGAAAACTCTGAGCTGAGAGATAAAATTTTAAAATTAGAAAACTCTTTACAAAACTCTCAGAATGAACCAATTTCTGAAACTCCCAGCAACGCTGATGAGATCATCAAGGAGTATGATCATAGTTTCCAGAAGTTCCTTGCTAAAAGCATAGATAGAAGCAGAATGGCTTCAATGATCTATGGAGTTAGCAGAAACGGCAGGAAAGGAATAGGATACCTAGGTAAGGTTCCTACACCTAAAAATGTCATGGATTTAATTATTAAACCCACTCCTCTAAATTCACACTTTGTGTATGGTCACACACATGACATCAAATATACTAGTAGTAAGCACTCTGTGAAACCAAAATTCAACCAGAGTTTTGGTAAAACTAACAAATCAGGACCCAAGAAGATCTGGGTACCTAAGGATAAAATAATACATGTTGCAGATATCTTTAGCAGCAAGTCAGAAACACCAGTCATGGTACCTGGACTCTGGCTGCTCACGACACATGACGGGAAGAAGGCATATGTTCCAAAGCCTGGAACTTAAGCCTGGAGGCCACGTTGGCTTTGGAGGCAATCAGAGGGGAAAGATTATTGGCTCTGGAACTGTAGGTAACGGAAATCTTCCCTCTATTAATAATGTTCTGCTTGTAGATGGATTGATGCATAACCTGTTATCCATAAGTCAATTAAGTGATAACGGTTATGATATAATCTTTAATCAAAAATCATGTAAAGCTGTTAGTCAGAAAGATGGGACTATCCTATTTAATGGTAAGAGGAAAAACAACATTTACAAAATCAAACTTTCTGAACTAAAGAGTCAGAACGTAAAATGTCTTCTGTCTGTTAACAACGAGCAGTGGATCTGGCACAGAAGATTGGGGCATGTTAGTATGAGAAGAATATCTCAGATTAACAAACTCAATCTGGTCAGAGGACTTCCAAATTTGAAGTTCAATTCAGATGCTCTGTGTGAAGCATGTCAGAAAGGCAAATTTGCAAAACCATCTTTTAAATCCAAAAATGTTGTTTCTACCTCTAAGCCATTAGAACTTCTGCACATTGACTTATTTGGACCAGTTAAGACTGCTTCTGTCAGTGGCAAGAAGTATGGGTTAGTAATCGTAGATGACTATAGCAGATGGACATGGGTAAAGTTCTTAAGACACAAGGACGAGTCACACTCTGTATTTGTTACCTTCTGTAACCAAGTTCAGAATGAAAAAGATCTTAGAATCGTTAAAGTCAGAAGTGATCATGGTGGAGAATTTGAAAATAAAAATTTTGAGTCATTCTTTAATGACAAAGGCATTCTGCATGATTTCTCTTGTCCTAGAACTCCCCAACAAAATGGAGTTGTAGAACGAAAGAACAGAACATTGCAAGAAATGGCCAGAACCATGATCAACGAGACAAACGTTGCTAAGACTTTCTGGGCAGAGGCAATAAACACAGCGTGCTACATTCAGAATAGAATCTCAATAAGACCTATTCTGGAAAAGACTCCATATGAATTGTGGAAGAACAGAAAGCCCAACATTTCGTATTTTCATCCATTTGGATGTACTTGCTATATGTTAAATACTAAGAATTATTTGAACAAGTTTGATTCTAAGGCACAGAAGTGTATTATGTTAGGATACTCTGAACGCTCAAGAGGGTACAGAGTATACAATACAGAAACACAGATTGTGGAAGAATCAATCAGTGTTCGTTTTGATGACAAGCTTGACTCTGAAAAGTCAAAGCAGAATGAAAATCTTGCAGGTATAGAAATTGAGTTTGCAGGTTCTGAAGACAAGTCATCAGAAGCTTTCAACACAGACATTCCTTCAACGTCTGAAAGAAGCAATGCTAGAAATCCTTCAACTGCTGCTGATCAACCTCAGAAGAGATTACCCAGAAGCAGTTTGGATCATCCAGAAGAGACTATCCTAGGAAGAAAGGAAGATCCAATCAGAACAAGAGCAAGCTTCAGAAACTCTGAAGAAACTCTGATGGGACTTGTGTCTCTGATTGAACCTTCTTCTATTGATGAAGCACTTCTGGACAATGACTGGATTCTGGCAATGCAAGAAGAGCTGAATCAATTCACCAGAAACGACGTATGGGATCTCGTTCCAAGACCAAAAGGATTCAACGTCATTGGAACAAGATGGGTGTTCAGAAACAAGCTCAATGAACAAGGTGAAGTCGTCAGAAACAAGGCACGACTGGTTGCACAAGGTTATAGTCAGCAAGAGGGGATAGACTATACAGAAACCTTTGCCCCAGTCGCCAGGTTAGAATCTATCAGACTTTTAATTTCATTTGCTGTTAATAGAGGCATCACTCTGTATCAGATGGATGTCAAAAGTGCATTCTTAAATGGTCATATAGAAGAAGAAGTCTATGTTCACCAACCCCCAGGTTTTGAAAATACAAAACATCCAGAACATGTTTTCAAACTGAAAAAGTCACTGTATGGTCTGAAACAAGCTCCCAGAGCTTGGTATGAAAGGCTAAGTAACTTTCTGCTTGAAAATGAATTCACCAGAGGGAAAGTGGACACTACTCTATTCTGTAAAACAGTTAAGAGTGACATTTTAGTCTGTCAAATTTATGTTGATGATATTATTTTTGGTTCTACTAATCCTTCTCTTGGAAGAAAATTTGCTAAGTGTATGCAGGCAGAATTTGAGATGAGCCTCATGGGGGAACTGAAGTTCTTTCTAGGAATTCAGATTAATCAAACTCCAGAGGGAACCTACATTCATCAGAGCAAATACATCAGAGATCTTCTGAAGAAATTTGAACTCTCAGAATGTAAGCCATCAAAGATTCCAATGCATCCCACGTGCATTCTGGAAAGAGAAGAGGTAAGCAAAAGCGTAGAACAGAAGGTCTACAGAGGTATGATTGGTTCTCTCCTTTATCTGACTGCTTCAAGACCTGATATCTTATTCAGCGTATGCATTTGTGCTAGATTCCAATCAGATCCTAGAGAATCTCACTTAACAGCTGTTAAGCGAATTTTCAAATATCTGAAAGGTACTACTAATCTGGGTTTGTTTTATAGAAAATCTAGTGATTACAGCTTAGTAGGCTACTGTGATGCTGATTTTGCTGGAGACAGAGTGGAACGTAAAAGTACTTCTGGAAGCTGCCAGTTTCTGGGAGAAAATCTGATCTCGTGGTCCAGCAAGAGGCAATCAACAATTGCTCTGTCAACAGCAGAAGCTGAGTACATAGCAGCAGCTGGATGTAGCACACAGATGCTCTGGATGAAAAGTCAGCTTGAAGACTTCCAGATTTTTGAGAGTAACATTCCTATTCTTTGTGATAATACTTCTGCTATCTGCTTAAGTAAGAATCCTATTTTACATTCTAGAGCTAAGCATATAGAAATAAAACACCATTTCATTAGGGACTATATTCAGAAAGGCATTTTAAACTTGAAATTTATAGATACAGACCATCAATGGGCTGATATCTTTACTAAACCCCTTTCAGAAGATAGGTTTAATTTCATTCTGAAACATCTCAGCATGAAAGTATGCCCAGAATGAAAATGTTTTAATTCCATGTATTTATCTTCAGAATGTAATTATATTACTGTGAACTTCTGATCAATCTTCTTTCAGAAAGATAGAACATGCAGATTGTATCAGATGCAAGTCTAAAGATCTGAGAGTCTAATCTCAAATACAGACGTGCTGATCACTACATCAAACAAGTGTCATCCAATCATCAGCAAATCCCTGAAGCAGAACGCGTGCACGCTTCTGAGAAAGGAAAGCGCTGATTGGGTGCATTGAGACACATGTCTGGTAACCGTTTTTAAGTATCTTTCTCAAATCCCCCAAAATCAGCAAGCATTTAATGCAGAGTAATCACGCTTGTTAATGGCAATCATTATTTTTTTTCTCTCTCTTAAAAACGTTTAATTTTTCAAAATAATTTTTGAAAACCTTTTTTAAGCACATTATTCTTCATTCTTATTCTTTACGCTTTCTCATAATCTCTGAAACTTTTTCTGCATATTTCTGAGTTTATCTCCTTCAAACCTTTTTCTCAAAATCATTCTCTATGTTTTCTTCATTTTCTGATGTATTGTTTTGACTGTGTTTTGTAACGCTATTTTGCTCTGATCATGAACTATCTTTATATAATTTGTTTTTCTGATCTAAATCGTTTTAGCACATCACCAGCACTTTTTGATTGCTGACAAAAAGGGGGAGAACAAGAATGATATTTAAAATCGATAACGGCTAACTAGACAGAAATTCTCAAACATTCTAACTCTATTACTTGAAATGTTTTTCTGTTTTGTTTTTAAGTCTACAGGCACAAGGAAGCTCTTGAACACAATGAAGACTAGAAGCTAGAAGATCTGATCAAATGTAGAAGCTCATGTTGCTCTGATATATGAAGCTCTGATCGTCCTAACACTCTGATCCGAAGCAAAGCTCTGACAGGAAAAGCTCTGAAGCTCTGCTCTCTGATAAGTCAAAGACTCTTAATCTGATGCTCAAGGATAGAAAAAGATCTGATCCTGAAGAACACGCATATCAAAGGGAAGTAACAAACTCAGGGGGAGTATCTCTTAAACTCTGATTTCTCTTTACTTCTTAACTCTGAAACATTTCCCAGATACTTTTCACGTTATTTTTCATTTAAAATATCTAGTTTTTGTCATCATCAAAAAGGGGGAGATTGTTAGAACAATGTTTGAATCTAGTACCCTATATTTAAGTTTTGATGATAACAAAGTGAAAAGATATAGTATTTAACTGTTTCATGATTGAATTATATGCTGCCTAAAAATACTATGCTCTGACTTGCAGATATGCTGATTAAAATATGCAAGATCACTTCATCAGCATCAGAACTTGACTTGAAACACCAGCATCAGAAGTTGCTGAATCAGAACGTGAAGATCAGATGATCAACTCACGCACATGCTGAAGCTTGATGAACAGAACTGCGCGTAAAACACTCTGATACAGAAACAATAGTTCATCAGCAGCGAAGCAGAATCAGAATGAGCCAAGCCAGAACGTGCATTGAAGAAGCAACGGTACTGTGCATTGAACGCTAATCAATTCCAACGGCTTCATTCCAGACAAGATCTGCTCAAAAAGGAAAGCTTGTTATTAGCATTGAATCAAGAATATTTGCTTCAACGTTCATCTTCTCAAGTGCTATATAAACCAAGCTTCGAAGATTATCACGGCTAATGCTTCCAAACTTTCTACACGCACAAAGCTGAACAATAATCTTCATCTACCAGTTTTGCTAAACCAACAAACTCTGATACTCCATTAGTGTTTAGCATCCTAGTATTCTAAGCTTAATCTGTGTAAACATCATAGTTGTGATATAGTTTTGTAGAAAACATTCACACACATTATTTTATACCTTTGTAAGAAAGTGTTGCCTTGACAAACCGGATTGTGGTTTGAATCAAGAAGGCTTTAGCAGTTGTTAAAGCAGATTTGTATTCAGTTGAATATAGTGAATTAAGACCTCGTTGGAGAGAGGCGAAATCACCTTGACGGGTGGACTGGAGTAGTTTGAGATCAAACGAACCAGGATAAAAATATCTTGTCATTTGCTTTAAGTTTCCAGTTTTACAATTCAACCCCCCCCTTCTTGTGTTTTTCACCCCTTCAGTTAATCCCTGAACCTCTGTTCCAAACACAGAGTGCCATCACTTCTGGTCGAACCTTTAAAGCAAGAGAAGCCAAACTGCAACAAGAACAATATCAAGACTTCGCTCAATTCGAACTACTACCTTTTGAACCCACACACTTCACAGCGAAAGGTTTTCTGGAATGGTGGACTAAGTTCTACCAATCTTATATGTTCGATACCCTCTCCATTCAACAGAAACTAACTGATGCGTTCGATGTGCAGGTACACTCCAAGAAAGGTATGTTCACTCACGCCAAAGAGATTAGGGCTTTTCAGAACTATTTCGAAACAACTTATGATCCTACACGCTTGGAAACCACTGTGTATCGAGCATCCCAGACCTTGAAGGAAAAATTTAAAGAAAAAATTTCTAAGTTCAAACTTCCTTCAGGGTTGTCACCTGAGGATAGGTATAGGTTGGCACTCGAAATGCATCCACCTAAATTTCCTAGATTGCCTACCTCAGAACTGGCTCTGGCTTGGTTTCCTCCATACCCTTGGTGGTTGACTTGCAAAGAGATGTTCAAATACAAATCTCAAAAGAAACTAAAGCCATCTGAGACTGTGACATGGGCTCGTCATTGGCTCCATGATTTCCCAGGACATCTTCGCTATGACCTTTCTGCCATGTCGATTATATCTAATCAAGGCGCAGGTGCGAATGCTTGGGAAAATCCCAAATGTTTCTTACTTTCTTCATTTTTAACATTTACCTTAATTGTTTCGATTTCAGCCATCAGGATAAAGTCCGTTGCTTCGAAGTCTAAAGAAGGAAGTACCTCCCAACAATCTATCGAAACCACTGATGATGTGCCCTTAGCCATACCAACAACAACTACTGCAACAACAACAACACCAACAATAACAACTGTTCCAACTTCAAAGGTAATCAATTAGCCCTGATGTTTCGAATAAACTAAAATTCATGATTTAGATCTAACTCATGTTTAAATCTTTTTAGAATAACAAACTCCCACCAACCACTCCGAAGAAAAGGAAACCAAGCACTACTGGGAAGAATCCCAATGCTGGAGGGAATTCACCAACCGCTTCGAAGAAGAAGCAGAAGAAAGAAGTTTCCAAAGGCGCTGAACCAACTGGCATTTCTGGACTCGATTCCAGAGATGTTGCTCCCTCAACAAAACCCAAAAATCCACCTTCGATCTCCAACGTAATGTTGGAACATATAGATAGTAACCTTTCCTCTGAGAATCCACAGGTAAATTGAACTCGAATCTTTAACAAAAATAGTTATTCATTACCTTGGTGCATGCTCTTAATATTCTTTGTCTCTGTAGGACATTTCGAACCCAACTCCTACTACTTCGACTCCTCCATCAAAAACTGCTGCTCCCATCAACTCTTCTCCTCATGGGGACTCTAGTAACCTGGTGCAAAACAAAGGATCCTCCAACATGGCGGTTCCGACTGGGGCTTCAGAGCAACAAGATGACCAAGGCACTTCTCCTCCTTTGAAAGAAACGAACAAAGCAACGCCTCATAAGTCTGCAGAGATTTTACTAGAAACTTCTCTTCCAAAGTCTCCTCTCGAAACCATTCAAGAGAGCCCAAAGGACATTCATGCCGAAGAGGAGAAGGCTGATTCTGATCAAGAGAACGAAGAATCTGCAGAGGAAGGATCCGAGGAAGAAGATGCCCAGAATGGTTCGACTGATGGAACAAAGTCAGATGTCAATAGCAGTGAGAACAATGATATCGAAGTGGTGGATCTGGTTGATGATGAAGAAGGCAATGAGCAAGAAAAAAGTGAAGGTGATGGTGACCAGACCAATGAGCCTATGGAAGTCGAGATGGATGTGACTCCCTTGTGTATGGAACTTCCTCAATCTCAAATGACTGAAGAGGAGTTAGCTCTCCTAAGACGAAATGACCCAATTGGGTATATGAAGGCTAAACTAGCTCAAAGGGACACTCCTCTTGCTAGGGCTGGTACTAGTTCGACTAACGATCCATTGCCCTCAGATGATAGAGTTGTACTCCTTAACAAAATTAGGAGAACAATCCTTGATGTGGACTTGTTCGAAGTGCTCAAGAAGGATAGTACAGCTTGCTATACCATGAAGGAGCTACTTACGCAAGTTAACCTCGCCACCTGCTCTTTGCCAGTCAGCACCATATTATTCGATCTTCAAGCTTTGTTAGATAACGTGACTGGGTTTCTTCTTCAAGACGAATTTGCTACTAATAAGGTTCAGGAGAAACGAACTGCCATGGACACTGCTTATGAGCATGCTTCGAAGCTCTCTAAAGAAGTTGAAGACCAAGCCATGCATATAAAGCAAGCCAAAACTGACTATGAAGCTCGAGCTCAGTCTATTCTTCTCTGGGAAAAGCAAATTCAAGAGCTCCAACAAAAGGTTAAGGAGGCTCAACAACAACAATTGGCATATGAAACCAATACTGCTGGCAATCAGTTCGAAGAGCTCCTCAACAAAGGACTTGCAGAAATGGAAGCAGCAGAGCAACTTAAGGGAGAAGTAGCTACCCTGGAAGGAGCAAGGCGCTTCACTCAACAAAGGCTTGAGTCCTTTCGGAGTACTTTTGATAGATTGAGGAACAATGCCTATTTTTAAATCTCTGTTTATTTAATTAGTTTTGAATCTTGGTTGAATTTTGGTCTGTAATATCCAAACAACGCCATTTTGGCAATCTATATTACCATTTTGGCATTCCTTTATGATGTTTCAATTATGTTGTTATTATTCGAATCTCCTGCAGGCGTGGCTTATATTTCTTTAAATATTCCCCATTAACCTTTAGGATTCGCTTATCATCAGCCAACTCTTCGATTTCATATGCATTGTTTGAAAATATCTTTACTATTCGAAAAGGTCCTTCCCAATGAGGTGACCATTTACCTAATGTTTTATTTTTCTTGTCCATGGGCAATATAACTTTCCAGACTAAGTCATTAATAGTGAATGCTTTTCCTTTCACCCTTTTGTTATATGCCCTGGCTACCCTTTCCTTTTGTCTCATTAGGATTTCCAATGCATGCAATCTAACTTCATCTAACTCAACTAACTCATTCATCATCATCTCCCAATATAATGCAGATGGGATCTCGTTTTGTCTTTGAATTCGAACTGATTGTAGATGAATTTCTACTGGTAGAACTGCATCATGACCAAATGTTAGTTGGAAAGGCGTGGTGTTAGTAGCTTCTTTAGGAGATGTTCTACAGGCCCATAGTATTTGGTCCAAAGTCTTGTGCAAGTTCCTTGGCTTTTTACCAACATGTTTCTTAATTAACCCTATTATCACTTTATTGGCTGCTTCGACCTGACCATTTGCTTGAGCATAATATGGTGTTGATGTTAGTAATCTAAACCCCATCTCTTGAGCAAATTCTTGCATCTTCCTACCAATAAACACAGAACCTTGGTCTGTGGTTATTCTCTCTGGCAATCCGAACCTATAGATAATTTGTTTCTGTATGAACTCAATAATAGCCTCTTGATCAGCAACTATTAATGGTATTGCTTCGATCCACTTGGTAAAATAATCTATTCCTACAAAGATATATTTATGTCCTTTAGACGAAGCAGGATTAATTTCTCCTATTAAATCTAATGCCCATCCTCTAAAGGGCCATGGTTTAATGATCGAATGTAACTCACTTGCAGGAGCATGTTGAATCCCTGCATGTTTTTGGCATTCTTCACACCCTTTAGCAAAGTCTAGACAATCTTTGAGCATGCTGGGCCAATACATGCCATATCAAAATAACAACCATTTCATTTTATGACCTGCTTGATGTGCCCCACATGCCCCATTGTGGACTTCTGACAATGCTAAGTATACCTCACTTTCTCCTAGGCATTTCAGTAATACGCCTTCCTGGGTCTTTTTGAACAATTCATTTCCCATGAGGACATATGATAATGCTCTATATTTTATCTTCCTATCAACATTCAATGTTGAATTTGTTAAATAACTCACAAGTGGACTTCGCCAATCCGCATCTGATAAGGTGTCTATGGCTAGTACTTCGAATCCATGTTTATCAGCACAACCTAATTTTATATTCTCTAGATCTGATGGTATGAGTCTAGTAGCCATAACCCTACCTCTTAATTCGACCAAATCCTCAAAGTTTTTGGTAGAAACTTTATAACCTGAAGCCAACTGTGCTAAGTCATTTGCTTCTTGGTTTTCTATTCTTGGTATATGTTGAATATCCATGTATTCGAATTTTCTAAGTAGCCTGTTAACTATGACGAAGTATGTCATCAAATTTTCCTTTATGCATTTGTACTCCTTTGTTATTTGCTTGACCACTAACTCTGAGTCTCCTTTAATTTCGACTCTAGTTGCCCCCAATTCCAACAAAGCTTCAAGTCCAACAATAAGCGCTTCGTACTCAGCTTCGTTGTTCGAGCAACGAGGACCATCTAACTTATACTTGAATTTTGTTGGAATTCCTTCAGGAGAAATTATAAGAACTCCAACACCACTACCATCCCTATGGGTCGAACCATCAAAGTATAATTTCCAAGGTTGCATTTCAACGTAACCCATGACAGTCTTTTCGACCAGTGAATGGTCCATAATGAAATCAGAAATTACTTGACCTTTTACAGCTCTTAAAGGCATGAAAGTCAAAGAATATTCTGTTAAGGCTAAAGCCCATTTACCAACTCTGCTATGCATTATTGGTTTCGAAAGCATGTGTTTGATAACATCGAAATGAGATGAAACATAAACATCAACAGGCTTTATATAATACTTAAGTTTCATACAAGAAAAGTACAAACAGAGACATAGCTTTTCTGTATTGCTATATCTAGTCTCTACATCATTCAATACCCTACTTAAATAGTATATGGCTCTTTCGATGCCATTGCTATCTTCTTGTGCTAACATACTACCTATACTAACTTCAGAGGCGGATATGTACAATCTCATGGGCTTTCCCCATGAAGGTGGAGACAAGATAGGAGGCTGAGAGAGATATCTTTTTATCTTGTCAAATGCCTCCTGATGGGCTTCGTTCCACTCGAAGGCTTGGCCTTGCTTCAAACGAAGCAACAGAGAGAAAGCTTGGGTTCTTCCACTTAGATTCGAAATGAACCTTCTGAGAAAGTTAATCTTCCCTAGCAAAGATTGCAGCTCCCTTTTTGATGTAGGTGCTTTCGTCTCCATTATGGCTTTGGTCTTATTTTGGTTGATCTCGATTCCTTTTTTATGAACCACAAAGCCAAGGAAATCTCTAGCCTGCACAAAAAATGCACACTTAAGGGGGTTCATTTTTAAGCCATGTTTTCTCATTCGTTCGAATGATTGCCTCAAATGATGCAAATGGGTTTCTGCAGATATAGATTTGATGACTATATCATCAATATACACCTGCATAAAGGTTTCAATGAAATCATGGAAAATCGAATTCATTGCCCTTTGATAAGTTGCCCCAACATTTTTTAAACCAAAAGACATCACTACCCATTCGTAGGTGCCTAAGGCTCCTGGGCAACGAAATGGTGTCTTGGCAACATCTTCTTCAGCAATAAAAATCTGATTGTACCCAGAGTATCCATCTAACATACTTAAATATTCGAATCCTGCAGCAGAGTCTATTAACATTTCTGCCACAGGCATGGAGTACTCATCTTTAGGGGTTGCAGTATTTAAATCCCTAAAATCTATGCAAATTCTCAGAGAGCCATTTTTCTTAATAACAAGCACTATATTTGCTAACCATTCGACATACCTTGTGGTTCTGATGAATCTGCAGCGCAGCAACCTTTCGATCTCAGCTTTGATCTTTGTGAGAACCGCTGGTGCGAATCTTCTAGGAGTTTGCTTGATGGGCTTCTTTCCATCCTTGATTGGAAGTCTGTGCTCCACTAACTCCCTCTTTAAACCAGGCATTTCATCATAGTCCCACGCGAAGCAATCTTTGTTTCTCTTGAGGACTTCGATCACTTCCTGCTTGAGGCCTGGATAAAGTTTTGCGCTTATGTAGGTTATTCTTTTCGTGTTCTCATCCCCCAAATTCACTTCTTCGAGCGGATCCTGCGCCAACATTTTGGCACCTGAGTCTGTGGGATCCCTTTCGAAACCTAAAGGTTCTTTATCATAAATGGCATCTAGCCTTTGATCTATATCAACCATTTCTTGTTCTTCTAAGGGTAAGCCTTTTGAGCCATCCCCATCTGTTTCGTTTACTTCTGCAGCCATACTATCCATTTCAGCTTCTAAGGCCGCCTTCCATTCGTTCTCAGCCATGTAGGCCGAAATATTTTTGAAGAAAGAAGACTCAGTCATTGGCAGGATTATCGAATTCCCAGCCTGCTGGTCGTCTTTGTGCAGTGCCTTCGACTTCTCCATCTCCCTTGATTATCCTTCGATCCCAATACATTCCATCCTGGCGAAGGGTCATGTAATAATGCGCATTCCTGGTCTCATTGATTTCGTCGTTAGGGGCACAAGGAGCAATCTTGGCCAAGTGTTTGTCATAATTTCTCTTATCAACTAGATTGACTGCTGTCATGAAGTAACTTTGGTCAGCTTCTATATTCTCAACAATGCCATCCTCTCTCCATAATACTAACCTCTGATGCATTGATGAGGGGACTGCTCCTACGCCATGGATTCACTCTCTTCCCAATAACAAGTTATAGTTGGCTTTGGCTTTGATCACCATGAACATAGTGGGCCTGCAGCTCGATCCTACCGTCAAGTCCAGTTGAACTACCCCCAATGTTTGACCTACTTTCCCTTCATAGTTGGATAAGACCATGTTGTGTGGTTTGATGTCACCCTCGTGTATTCCTAACTTTTTCAGCATGAAATGGGGTATTAAGTTAACTGCAGCGCCTCCATCCACTAAAACCTTATTTACACCATGGGTACCAACCTTTGCTCGAATGAATAATGGCTTCAGATGATTTTTCATAGCTGGCTCTGGGTGCTCGAAGAAAGCATTCTGCTCTTCGACAACTCCGTTATCCATTACGTAGTCACACACTGGCCTATGCTTCATCAGATCTATTGTATCATCCTCCTCATGCTCTTCGATTTCAGTTTCCTGTCCAAACTCACAAGGTAGTACAGATACCACGTTGCAATTGATACTGAGTGAAGACTCCCCCTCTGATTCGAAGTTGTCCATTAGCATATCCTCGTCTTCTTCTGGACTTGGTGTGTACTCCTTCGATTCATTTGGTTGTGTTTCAGAGAAGAGTCTCCTACTAACTGGGGGTTTGTCCTCAGGTTGATTATTTGGTGTAGGTTTGTTGGTGCTTGATTCTCCTTGGTTTTTGATCGAAGTTGCTCCTTTATCTGCCATAGCTTCCCTTTCAGCCTTTCGAATTCTCTATTGCCTTCGCCATTGTGATCTTGACATAGGGTTTCTTCCTTTGTAGTTTTCTAACCTCACTTCTTCCCTCTTCGCCATATTGAACTGCCTTCTATATGTCATGGCGTGGCGTGCGTTTCGTTCATTGTTTCTCCATTTGTCTTTGCCCTTGTCAGTTCTGACTTGCAGCCATTTGTCTGTTGGTATTTCAGTAGGAATTTTGAACGTTACCCTTCGAGCGCCTTTGGGATGAGGACTATCAGGCCTTCGTTGAGTGTAGTTGCTCTCGAAACGTTGGCTCATCTGACCAGTCTCTTTGTGGTTCCAGCATGGGGCGAAAGGGATTGTTTCGAAGGCTCCGGCCATATTTTGATCGTACACTACAGAACACCTTGGGCATACTAGGCATTTGGTTGCCCCTTTATGACAGCGAACCAAAAACTCCAACAAACTTTCTCCAGCTTTAGGGTAACATCTGAATAACTGGTTATCCTGGCGCCAATTGATGCCAGTTCGTGCCCTTTGTTTCCTCTCGAAGTCTGCAGCAATTCTCTGGTTGCAGATGATGCTGTATCTAGGGCATAATATCATTTCGGCATCTCCTTTGTGGCACAACATGAGGTAGTCTTTAAGACTGGCATCCCTAGCATAATTATCCTCCATTTTGTATTTTTCTTTTTCTAAGTATCTTTCCATCTCCTCCATTTCAGAACGAGGTCTCTCCATATCCACCATGTTGACATCTACATCCTCCCCTTTTATGTCATCATCTCCCCATCCTGTAGGTTTGACATCTTCGATTTGGATTTTTGAACTTTCTGGGGCAGAATACTTCACCAAGTAGTCAAACTTTCCACTGGGCTCTCCCAAAGTATCCCATATTTCTTTCTGAGGGGAGGCTGGCTTTGTGATATGGACTTTCTCCAATTTTAGCCTAAGGCCTTCAGTAACCTGTGTCAACTCTTGCTTTTGGTTCTCCTGGCCTTCAGTAGCCTGGATCTCTTTCGAAACAGCCAAAGGTACTGCTTCGATCGAAGCCTCTAGTTGCTTGTGGACGTCCTCAGTGACCCCCTTGTTGACTTCGACTAACACACAGTTTTTATTCTCAGTGCTTTTTTCTCTTAATGGAGTGTCATCTTGATCTGCTTCCACCATATTGATTTCTCCAATGCATGCAGGCTCAGAGTAATTGGTGTCTGCAACATCCAAAGGGTCTTCATCTACTTTCATTTTTGGTTTGTCAGCGAATTTCAATCTGCCATCCTTAATTGCATTTTGAATCAGATCCCTGAAAAGAAAACACTGTGAGGTTTTGTGGCCTAGGAAACTGTGATACTTACAAAATCCTCTTTTCTTTCTTTGGTCTAAAGGTGGTAATTTGACATTTGATGGCACTATTAGTTGGCCGTCTTTGACAAGCAGATCAAAAATTTCATCATATTTCGTTACATCGAAGGTATAAACCTTCTTTGGGAACTTGTCACTTTTCTCATTTTCAATAATTTCTTTCCCTTTTGTGGGAACTAGTAATTTACAGGAATAAGGGGGAACCTGTTTCAATTCAGCGAGATCAATTTCGACCTCTTCGAATTCAGGGTAATCTTCTGCTTCCTCAGTTCCGACATAGGAGACCCTTTCTTTCTTGTTATTTTTAAAAACTCAGGCCTTCTCGGCTTTTAGTCTTTCGACTTGTCGAACCCTGTCTGCTAGTTGGGCCATATCCCTCAAGTGTTGTGTATCTAATTTCTTTCGAATGGAGTAATCTAGGCCACCAGCAGCCATTTCGACTAACTCATGTTCGGGAACTACTGTGAAACATCTAGACTTCAAGAGTCTGAACCTATTCAGATAATCATCTATGGGTTCAGTAAACTTCCTCTTGACACTGGCTAACTCTTTCAAGCTTATTTTAGATTGTCCCATGTAGAATTGTTCATGAAATAACCTCTCCAACAGAGCCCAAGTATCTATGGACCCAGGAGGCAAAGTGGTGAACCATGTGAAAGCGTTCTTAGTTAGGGAACTTGGGAAATATTTAATCCTAAGGTCTTCATTATTTGCTATATCTCCTGCTTCAGTTAGATACCTGACTATGTGTTCGACTGTTGATTCATTGGTGTCTCCAACGAACTTTGTAAATTTAGGGACTTTATATCCCCTTGGTAAATCAGTGTGCATCACATAATCTATTATGGGAGAGGAATAGTTTGGCCTTCTAATATCTGTATTGAGACCGTTTTGAGCCATAATCCTTTCTATCATGGTGGTTAAATTATTTTCTGCTAAGATGTTGTCATTTCGAATTCTATGAACGACTTCATCAGCATCTTGGTGTCGTCCCACCATGACAACTCCTCTAGGTTGTTCTTCTCGAAACTCTGGGACTTCTAACCTTTCGACCCTTGCCCCTGGTTCTATAATTTCCCTTTGTGGGTCTCGAATCACTGGGGCTTCTAACCTTTGTGCCCTTGCCCCCAAGTTAACCCCCTCTCTGGCTGGTCTATAGGGTGGGTCATCAGCAATTTGCTCTATGATGGGTATGTTCGCTCGAACCCCCACCTGATTCTGCCTACGCCTTTCTGGCGGAGCGAAAAAATATGCTATTCGACTCATGTTGTCCGCGTTTTCTCTGTTGGTTACAGTTACATTTTGTACTATTGGGGCAAAGATTTCTTGCATAGTCTGCGCTAACACTCCTATCATATTATGGTTACTATCATCCATTAATTGCCTAAAGGCCAACTGACTTTCTGTGGTTAAGATAGGCAATGTATTGTGACCCACTGAACCTTGGGTATTTTTCATAAATTGGTTGGCCCCAGATCCGGATCCAAATTGTGGTGACGAATTTGATGTGGAATTGTGTAAACCTGCCATAAAAGATGTTGGCATTCCATAAGAGGGATTTCTGTGTCTGTTACCATCGAAACCGGGTGGTCTAGTTAGTGGGGTGGCGAAATGGGCTTGTGTCCCTGATGGTGGGACAAATCCCACCAGATAACCAGTGGTCCCTGTATTTCCTAGGGTCGAACCGTTGGTTGTCACGCCACTTGCTCCATTTGTGGCCACACTACTGGTAGAAGATGCAACAGACTGTGCGTTCGTGGGGATCGCGCTAGACGTCCCTGTCGAAACAGACGCATTGGCGCCTGTTCCATGTGGGATATTTTGTTCCCCTTGTTGATTGTTTGGATTAGACATCTTGTTATTACGTTTTCTTATGGGTAAGGGTTGGTTGCTATTGGTTATTCTACCACTTCTAAGGTTCATATAACAACGAATTTATCACTCAGAAGAACTTTTACAATGATTATATCCTAACAATCTTTACTTTGTTTTAAATTTCGTAATGACCAATGACTGTCCCACTGGGCGTGCCAATTTGTTTACAGTGATTTCTGGTAAACAACCGCTAGTCCTCCAAACTATCAAATAATCTTAATGACTGTTATTTAATCTCTCTGGTAACTTGCAGGATCGACTAGATTGATCCTATGGAGTATTGGTCGTTTGGATAAATCTAATTGCAAAACTGATATTCATAGTTAGGATTTGTATTTAGAATGTTTTATAGACGTTCAATTCACTTCGATTACCATGTTAAAAGAATCTAATGACATGATCAAGTAAAGAAATACGAAACTGAATTGAATGAATAAAGATTCGATTGCAAAGAAATGTTTAAATGCAGAAATAAGTGAATGACTTTGAATGTAAAGACTTTAATGTAAAAAGCATGAAATATAAAAGAGTTTCTGAAATGTAAAGGATTCGAATAGAAGAAAAGCGTTTAAATGCAAGAAATAAGTAAATGACTTTGAATGTAAAGGTATTTGAATGACATTGACATGAAAATGGAAGATAAACTGGAAAAGATAAAGAGTTTTACTGAATTATAAATGTTTGGTGTTATCATACGTACATCTTTCGAGCATTCGTTTCCCTATCCATATGGTATTTTGAATGTTTACTGAATTTTGTACAATAGATATGACACACGAAATCCTAACACTAAGACTTCTATTTATACTACTTCGACCATGACGGTCTTGCTTATAAGATTCTGCCACGTTCGGAACATGCAGAGCACTGCTCCTCTCTAGCTTCCACGCGTCTTCGAACGCTCCAGCGCATATATATTTGAATTCCAACATCCCGCTCGCGTTTGAATTTCAAATTCCTTGGCAATCTTCGCTTCGAACTCATTTCACAGACACAGTCTCGTTACCACTTCGAGGCTTCTTTTAAATATATATTCACAACTGTCACTCGAAGCTCCGAGCTTTGACATGTCCGTTCAAAGAACCACTTCTACCATTCCGAACTGTAACATTTTGCTTTATTCCAACGAAACATCCATATTGCTTCATTTCGAACTGTATCATCAAAATCTTCAGCCAACACATACTTCTCCTTTCCCTTATGGATATTCTTCTGCCTATCAGAGGTTGAGACTTCTGACCTTTAACCATCATTAGTTTTCTTTCTGGCTTCTGGCCAAGTTTGTTTCTGATACTTATTACTTGAAGTTACTTTCAGAGCCTGTTGCTCTACTTCCCTCTCAGAAGTTCTCTCAGTCATACGCAACTCATGGGCCTCTAGACTACTTTGCAGCGCTTTAACTCTCATGGTTCTCATATCTTTTGAATGTTCAATTGCTACCACAATGTAATCAAACTAAGAAGTTAAAGATCTCAATACCTTCTCTATGATTACTTGTTCAGAAAGAGTTTCTCCACAAGCTTTCATCTTATTAGTGATCAGAATCACTCTAGAAATGTACTCAGAAACCTTCTCGTTGTCCTTCATGTTGAGATTCTCATATTTCTTTCTTAGGGACTGAAGCTTCACCTTCTTCACTAAGGCATCACCACCGTAGCATCTGACCAGTGTGTCTCACACAATCTTTGATATTTCAGAGTCAACAATCTTCTCAAACACATTCACATCCATACACTGATGGATGTAGAACAATGCTTTCTGATCTTTCTTCCTTATCGTCTTCTGCATTGTCTTTTGTGCCTCCATCGCGTTTTCCGCTAATGAAGTATAGCCATCGGTGACAAGATCTAACACATCTTGAGAACCGAACAACACACGCATCTGGATCTTCCAACGATTTCAGTTTTTACCATCAAACACTAACACACAAAAGGAACTAATATCATCGTTTCCGTTCATCTTCAATCTTGTGCAGTTCACTCAAAACTCACTAACACACAGTGTTTCCCAAATCCCACAGAATCAGAAAAAATGTGATTCCCAATCACACAACGCCTCATTGTTCACTCGTGTTTTCCGTGTTTCCCCGTGGATTTCAAACCAGAGCTCTAGATACTAATTCTTGGTGCACAAAGGAGAGATGAAATACAAAAGGAATATATTAAATGACGGCTACTAAATAAGGAGTAATGAATTTATTGACCTTCCTACTACTAGACTATTTATACACAATATTAGGGTATACTAATATACTAAAATACACTCTAACAGACTTAGCCAACAAGACATTCCTAAAATATAAATTATTTCCAACAACTGGCATGCACTATGTAGTTTTATCTATAATCGTGGGAACTTGGTTCTAAGTAGTAAGTTCCATCTGGTTTATAATGTATTCCTACTTCAGTTGCTCATTGTCTTTTTGTAGAGTATGGTTGATAGTTGTTACAAAATCCTTTGATTCTTGGAAGATAATTTCTTTGTTGTATTGATCTTGGTCAGGTTCCTTTTTTATTTACTCAGGCTGCCTCATTTGTAGCTTGATCATGTTGGATTATTTAAATTTCCTTATTAATGTTTACAATCAAGTTAAACATTTGGTGTTGACTTGTTTGATGGTTATATCCTTGGGTTTCCTTCCTTAACCTAGATTTTCCCTAATTATCTTGTAACTTCTCCTGACTTTCCATCCATATATATGCTTGAAATTTTCTAATGCTTGATTAAAGCTTGTCCTTCTGTCGCAGTGCGAAAAATATTCGAGTGAATAAATGCTCTAAATTCAATGAAGTTGTCATCAGAGTTTATTTTTAAAAGGAAAAACATCGATAAAACCCTAAAAGAACAAAAATATGGCCATCATAACCAAATTCAAGTTTGAGATTTGATTATGCGCGGGGAAGGTATTAGTATCCTGCGACATCCGTTGTAACCAATGAGAACTGCTTAATTAGTTTTACGAATAAGAGTGTTATCTTTAAAGTATTTCAATTTCTTCTAATTATTACGACATATTTACAAAAAGAAATAAAAGGGGAAATAGGTTTTTTTTATTAGGGTGCTTGGCAAGATGTTGATTGACGCTTCCACGTATTCTTAGGTGCGATGGGAAACTCAAATTTACGTAGTTATGGACAACAAAAATTTGTAACTTGATTGATTTTGGTGAAAGATGTTTTGATCGCATTCGAGTGGTTAAACGTTTCTCGTTGGTCGCGCATGGGCGAAAGTAACTGTTGTTTGTTTGTCACATAAGAATGGATAAAACATTGTTCGTTTATGGAAAAAAAATTTAGTCACGCTAAGGCGGAAAAAGTAAGTTTGATTGGTTGACGTTGTTTTTAAATGGACGACGAGTTTTCGAAAGACAAATTATATGGCTTGTATCGAAATACTCAATAAATAAAGGGATATACATCGAGTTTAGTGAGAAAAGACATTTGAACTCGATTAAATTTTGAAAGTGTGTTTGATTTTATTGAAAATAATAAAGATTATTGATTTTAATGATTATTTAGCAAAATTCAACTAAACAAATCATCACAATGCAAATAAATCAATAAATATATTTGTCAAAATAAAAATAAAAGCTAAGGGCGTTTGGAAAAAAATAAAAAGAGGGTGTTGCGCAGTAGCGAGTGTGGGTGATGGGAAACGACCCATTCGTTCGCCAGTTTCAACCTTCCTTCTCTCTCTGAACTCTCTTCCTCTCTCTCACCGATTTCTAGGCCAGATCAACAACAAATGACAATCTCTCAACATTAAAAACAAACTCGATTCTCACCTCCCTCTCACAAACAAATTCACAAAACAAAATAACAAAGTCCACACCAATTATCCAAATCTGGAAAAAAACCTCAAGAACACACTAACCCTAAATAATATATCTACTCTGTTTGTGGCAATTAGGAAACATTAGCATGTAATTTCATGTTGTTTGCAGAAACAAACTAGGATGAAGAAACGTGCAAAAATAGGTGGAAAATGAAAACCTAGGATTTTTGTAATTTCCAAAATCCGATGAAGGTTTGAAGATTCCAATGAATTTTCTGGCATAACTTTGAATTTTCCGGCAAGGTTGAAGATTGCGATGAGTTTTCCGGCGAGCTATGAATTTTGCTGCCAACTTTTCCAGATTCCGGCGACGTACTCCAGCGAGGTAAAAAATGATTCTCAATGTATTTTTCAATGGTTTTCATTGTTTTGTTCTCTGTTTCTACTCAAAATTCTCAAAATTTGACTTAATTTATTATGTGGCTTTTTCAATTTGAGGTATGAATCAAATGGAAATGAAAAGGGATTTGACTATGGTGGTTCAAATGTTAAGAGAAAGCTAGCAGGGCATAGTGAAGGCAATGGCCCAAGGTGGTGGTGAGGAAGGTCAGAGGAGCTGTTCAGCTAGGGATTCAAGAGAAGTTCATAATTTCTTCATTGTGAAGAAAACTCTAACTAAGTAAAAACCAGCAGAATCTCAGTAGTATTAGTGTGTAGATATCTGCCTCTTTTCCTTCTAATTTCATCTCTTCTTATATGATCAAATTAGGGTTGGGATTGGTGAGTGTGTGAGGTTGTTAGAATTGAATGCAAATTGTGTGAGTGTTGTATGAAATGTGTGAGTGATGTATGGGTGCAAAAGTTTGTTAGAAGTGGTGTTGTAGAAGTTTTTCAAACATGAAAACTTTGTTGCAGGGTGTGTATGCTGATGTATCATGAATGATGTAATGAGAATGGAACATTTATGTACTTTTGTCTTTTTGCAGAAATGTGGACTTTTGTATGACTTTTTAATGATGTAATTGTGAATTCCATGCATGGAATGGCATGATAATTAGTGTATGGGATGATATATTCATGAATAGAAATGAGATACTTTATAATTATGAATTCCATGCATGGCATGGCATGATAATGATTGTGTGGGATGATGTATTCATGATTTTTTTTGAATGAAAGTTAAATATATTTGTAAACAAAAAGAGAAATGGATTACAAAAGACACAAGAGAGGATCAAATCAAAACCTCTTAATGACATAGTCTTAATCTAGGGGTATTAGTCTTGTCTAAAAAGTAATCCGACAAAATATCAATATGAACAAAATTATACCAAGTATATTGTTTTCTATTTAAGTCTATATTAGTCAAGAAATCCACACAAAAATTGGCTTCTTTGTAAATGTGAGTTATAATAAAATCAACACTCAGAGTGTAAGCCCAACACGAGAGCCAACGAGACTTGAGATTCCACGGCACCAAATGATGATTTGAAAAAGGTTTTACAACAAGGATACAATCATATTCCAACCAAAGCTTCGACCAATTCATCTCTTTGGCTTTTTCAATAGTGAAGATAGAAATTCAGCCTTAACCGGAGAGCCAGTAGCCAGATAAACACTAAAATTGCCCAAATGACGGGCATTCTCATCTCTGAAGATGCCGCCACAAGCAGAGATCATAGGAGAACCGGAAGTCACACCATCCACGTTGCATTTAATCCATCCTTTCGAAGGAGGAGACCACATAACATTTAATAAGACAGAAGGGCTGCTAGGATTAATATTAACACCAAAACTTTTGATCATAGAGAAGTTATTCATATAAGCATTAGATTTCTTAGAAGAAAGGTTACCAACAAGCTTAGCTCTGGCTGCTATGATAGAGATGCAAGATTTCCAATGAGTGGACTTGTTATCAAACCTGACATTGTTCCTTGCAATCTAGATTTGATAGAAAATGTTAACAATGCAAGCTTTGACTACTGCTTCAGCTTGAGGGTTCCAAGGTTCATCCAAAATTCGCATACAGTCTGAGAACTGTCTGATATAAAAGTGAAGCTGAAGTTTTCCCATAAACCACTGCCAAATATTTGCAGCAAAAGCACAAGAGTAAAAAAGATGATCAGTGGATTCGCAACTAGAAAGACAAAGGGAACATAAGGAAGGAAAAGAGAAACCCCTCAGATTGATATTTTCGTTCGTGGGAATTTTGTTGTACATCAAACGCCAAACTAACATAGACCATGAAGCAGAAGGAGCGGTTTTGTTCATTGATTGATAAGCATGCTTAATGGTTAACTGGCCATTCTCAATGTTTTTCAGGGCCAATAAGTTATCAATGTCCAAACCATTGACACGAAAAGGAGAAATGGTAAGAGAGAGGGAAGGAATAGCTTGTTTTATGTTTCCATTAAGAGACCAAGCATCATTAATCCACCAGTCACAAATCTTGAAGGAGAGACTCGAGTGAAACTCCTCAGGAATTTTAAATTTGAACGCAAGAGGTTCTCCCACCCAATTATTCAACCAAAAATTGATACTCTTGCCATTACCAATGAACCAAACACAAATCTCCAAAACTTTTTTATAGCAATCCTTTATACCTTTCCATATGGAGGATTTTATGGAGTAATTGATGAATCTGTTGTTCCTTTGAACTCTAGCAGCAAGAGATGCTGACTAAGACTACTTCTTGTTTAGAAATTGCCAGCACAAGTGCATGTTGGTGGTAGTATTGAAATGCTGGAGAGAAATTATTCCCAAACCACCATCCTTTACTTTTCTACAGCAATACTTCCAAGCCACAGTAACAAGTTTCCTCTTATCAATGTTACCACTCCATATGAAATTTCACATCCACCCTTCTAATCTTTTAATAATGCTAGCAAGCCAATTGTAAATAGGTAGACAATGAACCACCATGCTATGAACCACAGTTTTGACCAGTAAAACTCTCTCAGCCATGGTCAGGAGATTAGCCTTCCAAGAAGCAAGCCCGAGTCTTATGTTGTCAGCAAGAGGCATAAAATGGCACGCTTTGGGATTGCCAACAAATATGAGAACACCAAGGTAAATGAAGGGAGGAGAGACTTTAGTCAAACCAAAAATCTCAGCAAGTGTGTCATGTCTGCTAGTTGGCATCCCACCAGCACAAATCAGGGACTTAGCAAGGTTACAAATTTGTCCAGAGCAAGAGGCATAATTCTTGAGGATACTTTATGATTATTTTTTTTGCAATTTTTTCTTTAGTGTAAATTTTTTTTTTGTATTGACTTGGTGAAAAAGAAATATGTGATGATACATTAGTATGAAAACATTATGTTTTTTTTGCAAATTTGTATTTTGAGGATATTGCTGATTTGTGTTAACTTTTTAAAAAGAAAAAGAATGAAAATTGGCTTATGATTTTAGAAGTGCAAAATGTGAAAATAGTACTAAAAACATTTTAAAGTTAATGCAAAAATTCCAAAATGGGTGATGATGGAAAAATGACCTATGGTTTTAAAGTGCAAAGATAAAAATGGATTTTAAGAAGAATGAAAAAGGAATAATAGAGATGACTTGGGATTTGAAAAATGAAAAATGGATAAAGATACTATATTCTATGTTGACACAAAATGTAAATGGATAGAGACAAACACTTTTTTTCTGAAATAATATGAATCACTTTGATTAAGTTCAAATGTTAGTGAAATGGAAATACCGAATAAAATTAGGGTACGACAGCTGTAACACCCTTCTAAGCTAAATGAATGATTCATGAAATAATTTAATAAATAATTAAACACAAATCACCAACACGAGTGTCACATTGTCATAAAACATCATTAGAGAATATCATGCTCCGTAACACAGGTTTTTCAACAAAATTGTACATAAATTTCCTTGGTCTTTGATCTTGTTCCAAACTTTACGGGATGAATTCCTCTTCTCTCCTCTTCGTACCCTAGCCTCTTTCACCTCTTCTCTCAACTTCCACGATCGCCACAAAGTGAATCACTTTTCCTTGTTTTCCTTGCTTAATCTTTAGAACCCTATTATGTTTTTCCCATCATACTCTCACTAATACTCATGATGTTTACCTCCTTACCCTTATTATCTCTACACCGTTATTCTTAATTAAATACTCATAATAATTCTAAATAATTAAAACTAATTATCTAAGTTATAAAATTAATTCTAAGTAATAGCAATTAACACCTTAGTCTACACTATTCCACGACATAACACCTATGTCCCACAATATTCAACAACAAAATCACACACCGCATCATATAATCAAAATAATTCACAAATAATCACAAATACTCGCCAAGAATTAATTAAATAATTAATTATGAATTTTAGGGTGTTACAACTCTCCCCTACTTAAAGAATTTTCGTCCTGAAAATTACCTGAGGAAAATAGAATCGGATACGACTCCCTCATATGATCTTCACATTCCTAAGTCATACTTCCACCAGCTGGTCCAACCCACACTATCTTCACCAAGACAATATTTTTACCCCGCAACTGCTTCACTTCCTGACCATCTATTCGTACGGTTGATGCTAGAATTGTCAAATTATCTCTCACCTGTACATCATCCATTTGGATCAAATGCGAAGTATCCAGAATATACCTCCTTACGTATCTTCTCAGCAATCTGATATGGACTAACAAAATACGGTGTAAGCTTTTCCGACTTTAGAGCCTTACCAACACCAATTAGCGGAGTAACTCTTAAGAACACGCGATCTTCCTTCTGGAACTCAAGTTGCTTCCTTCTCTTATCATGATAACTCTTATGACGACTCTGAGAAGCCTTCATCCTCTCTTGAATCATCTTGATCTTCTCATTCATTTCATATACAATCTTAGGTCTGAGGCGAACATTCTCGCCCAACTTATACCAACACAATGGAGTCCTACACCTCATATCGTACAATGCCTCATATGGTACCATCCCAATACTAAAATGGAAACTATTATTATAAGTAAACTCAATAAATGAAAAATGGATATCCCAAGCTCCTCCTTGTTCTAGCACATAAGCCCTCAACAAGTCCTCCAAAGGCTGAATAATCATCTCTGTCTGACCGTCCCTCTGCGAATTATATGTGGAACTAAAAATCAACTTAGTACCAAAATTATTCTACAAACCTTCCCAGAACTTTAACGTGAATCTCGGATCTCTATCTGACAAAATACTCGAAGGTATCCCATGCAATTTCACAATCTCTTCAATATACATCTTAGCCAGCTTCTGCATAGGATGATTGATCTTCATCGGCATGAAATGAGCCGACTTAGTCAACATATCCACTATTGCCCAAATCGAATCATTTCCCTTAGCAGTCTTCAGCAAACCCGACATGAAATCCATGAAAATGATATCCCATTTCCATTGCGGAATGTTCAACGGGTGCATTAGATTCATAGGCTTCTGATGTTCAATCTTTTAATTCTGATAAGTCAAACAAGTATAAACAAACTCAGCAACTTCCTTTTTCATATCGGGCCACCAAAATAATTTCTTCAAGTCTTGATAAGTCTTTGTAGCACCGAGATTAATACTCAGTCCACTTCGATTCCCTTCCTCAAGAATACTCTTAAGTTATGGCACATCCGAAACACAAACTCTATCACCTAATCTCTTTATCTTGTTTTCATAAACTCTGAACTCACCTTAATTACCCTGGTTAATCAACGTCAACTGATCAACCAACTTCAAATCAGATTTCTAACCTTCTCAAATTTCTTCTAAAATACCACAAGTCAGTTTTAACATCCCCAACTTTACACTATTAGGAGTTTATTTATACACTAATCTCATATCTCTAAAATGCTCAATTAATTATAACTCTCGAACCATAAGCATCGACATATGCAACAAATTCTTACTCAATTCATCTGCCACAACATTTTTTTTACCATGATGGTAACTTAAATCAAAGTCATAATCTTTTAACAACTCATGCCATATTCTCTTCCTCATTTCAATTCCTTCTGATTGAATAAGTACTTTAAAATTTTGTGATCACCGAACACTTCAAATTTGGATCCGAACAGATAAAATCTCCAAATTTTCAACACAAAGACTACGCCTGCCAATTCTAAGTCATGTGTATGATAATTCCTTTCATGAACTTTCAGTTGTCTAAAAGCATAAGCAACAACCTGTCTATTTTGCATCAGTACACCACTGTGATACGGTGGGAGAAATGACTTGAAGGTTTTGCATTTTATCGCAAATGTTGCGGTTAGCAAGAGTCGCCACCAACTTTTCTTTTATCCAAAAGGAAAGGTGAAAAAGCACAAGAAAGACCTTTGCGATTGTTTCTTGGGTTTGGGGGGTAGATTATAAAAAGGGAAGGTATTAGCACCCTTTTATCCATGGTTTTCCATGGGCTCTTAGTTACTTTCTAGATCACTTGCTTTTGTTTGAAATTATGCTTTGTGTGGTTTTTGAAAGTATTTTGTAAAGAGACCATTGTTTAGGTAATCTTTGTAATGATTCTTGTTCGTAAGAATGTATACAAAGATGTTTGATCTTTTGAAAATGTTTTCAAGTTTTGTAAGATGTTTTGAAAGTGTAAGTGTTTGTTTTTGAAAATAGTAATGATGTCTTGTTTGAAATGGAGCAAGTAATTAGGAGCAATCTACCTACTCAAATGTCTTTCTTGTTCATTTTCTTTTCCTTTGATATTCTTGTCTTACCATTGATTTGGTAAGCAACCCTAACTTTGGATGTTAACGAGACAGGCGTGGGTCATCGTATAACCATGATTATCAATGTTGCAAGATATCTTAGCATTCTTTTTGAGGGACTAAGATCATTTGTAAGTCAACTTAGATAGCGTCATCGAGGGACTATGATCTTGTATTGGTTTGTTTTTGCTAAGATACCTTACATGCGTAATATGGCTATTTTGTATAAGGCAACCAAATGGGATAACCCTAGGGGTGCTTGTGTGCAAGTGTATTATTTTCATGCTTGATTTTGTCTTGAATTAGGGTTTGCTATTTGGTTGGTTTTAATCTTTCCATACAAAACCTAATTACTAGGATTGTATATATGAAAGCGATAAATTGCGAAATTTAAAATTACTACGCTATTACAATACTTGTGGGAGGGGGTATATAATTTGTGAATGGGGATTGCAATAATATAAACCTAATTAATATATTACAACCAAATTGAATATGTACAAATAATTGAAGAAATATATAAAGTACGAATGCGATTGGAAAGAAATGATTTTTTTGTTTGGATTTTTATATGAAAGAGGTTTTAACCTAAACCTAATTAGAGAAAAATAATTGAATCAAAATTAAATTAACTTAAATTAATTTAGAAAAGAAATTAATTAAGAAAAGATTTTTGAATAAGCCCTAATTCTATTTAGTTGATTAAAAGAAAATAAGTTTAAAGAAAAAGTATTTTTTGTATTTTTGTCTTGAAAATAATATATGGTGTTGTAAAATATTTTTGGCATTTTTTATATTAAAATAAATATATTTAAATAAGTATAAAAGAAAATAAATAATAACCTAGTTTTAATTTAATTTACAAGATAATTAGTAAAGATAAATAAAGTTAATGAATACAACTAATTTTTTGTGTGGGAAAAATATTTAAATTATGTCAAAACATAAATCTACTATTTTTATATTTTTTTATAATTTTTTTAGTATTTTAGAAAATATATTTAAAAAAAAATGAAATAAATAAAAATAAATGGGCCAGGGGGTGCCACAAGTAGGCAAGGAGTTAGTCAACAAAAAAAAAAGCCAGGCCCAAAGGGCCCAGTGCCTGCAAACAAATCACAAAATGTCAAAAATGCAAAAAAAAGAAGTAAAAATGGTCACGTTGGGGCTTGAACCCAGGACCATGGGGTGAACAGGCGCGCACTTTACCACTGGGGTGGCTATACATCCGTTTATATAAACAAAACAACAAATATGTAAGGCAAAATAAGTCTTGATAACTTCATCTTCAACCTCCAGCCGGTGTACCTGTAACTTCTTCATTTCTCAACAAAAATGGGAGATGACAAAATGAAAGTTGTTGCATTCTTCTTCACGAATCTAACCATGTAAATAACTAAGGCTAAAAGTCAAATATAAATGAGAATTTCTCTGGCCCTAATTTAAATCCTAATAATTTTAGAAACTTCAACTCTAAAATTCTCTAAGCTCAGGCCATGTAAATACAAACTATGGATATGTACAGCTTCGTGGCAATGAGGTCTACGTTTTATCTTCACAAATACAAGCCTAACAATGCCTAAATAATGAGATAAAAATTCAAGAAAAATACCTCAAAACTGGAAATCATGAAATGCAAATGAGCTTATTTCAGGAAGTGCTGATGATCAGGTTAGCTTCCTTGGACCTCTATGAAGCTAATGCAATGGCTGGCTTGAGCTGAGGATGGCTGGAATAGTCTGGAGAAGTTCAACTATGATGCTCTGTTTTTGGTTATGGAAGACAAGGAAAATGGTGTTACAGAAATGAAACAGGTACAAGGATGAGTTACTCTTGATGCAGGGAAGCTTTAGAAACTAAAAGGCCAAGAAACGCACGAGGGAAATGTGAGTTTGGTATGTAAAGTCAGAACTTGCACAACAATGGTGTTTTGAGACAATTTCTGGCTAGAGGGAGTTTGAGTGAGTTTCAGGGTCTTCAAGCTCGTGTCCTAGATCACAAATAGTGCTTCTATTTATAAGCAACAAGTTTAGAGACTTGTTGTTGATCAGAATTTGAATTTGCATCCTTAAGCTAAACATGTGATTTTTTGAGAAAACAAGTTTCAATGCTTGTATACTTGCTAAGATAGAGTGGTCATGCTTTATACACACTTGCTTCTGACTTTGTAGATGAAGTGTGATCAGATGGAACAAGTTAGAGGTTCAAGAGTGGACTTTATGCAAAAAGCTTGCTTTACAAGAATGGCATTGTTAGCTTTCTTCCCAAAATGACAATGTGAATTGGATAAAGCTTAAATCACTTGGATTATAGCTCAAAAGTTTGTGTAATCCATTAATTATGTAGTGACAAACAAGTTTGAGGCCTGCAAAGCAAAAATTATGCATCTAACATTGATTTGCATTTGTGTTCATCATGAAAATGACATATAATTCAAGTGACAATACACCAACTTCATCTCTTCGATTCTCCCTACTCAAGAGTTATCTCAAGGAGTTCTTAGAAATTTTGGAAAGCTTGCAATATGCTCTACAACTCATCTTTGAATTTATTTTGAAGATTCCCCTTGGAACTATGTTAAAAATTGTCATGAAGTTAGGTAAAAAATCTGCCTAACTAGGGCAAAATTTCACTAAGTCTTTTTTAGTTCATGAGCATGTATTCACAGAATTATAACTTGAGATCCAAACTTTTTTAGGAAAAGTTGTGTGAAGCTAAGTTGTAGATTGCATGGAGATCTACAACTTTAATGTTTGAAGTCTCCTTTTAATCATCTTGCATCATAATGAAAAAATTGCTCAAAGTTATGAAAGAAAAAAAAGAAATTTTTGACACTTAGAAAAATTTCTAAGTTTAGAAATTTTGACTTTTCAAAATGAAATCTTGATTTCTTGATGAATAAGTTTTCCTATTTTGACATGTTTTGATGAATTATGATCTTTGGCACTTGAATTTAACCAAAAAGTCAAAGTTTGACTTTTCAGTATACAGTTGACTTTTGATCAGTTGACTGCAAAATTCATCTGTCAATCCAATGGATTTGTAATGTTTTGAATCATGTCATTAGGTCAATATGATGCAAATGGACTCTTGAGATCATGCCTTAAACCAATTGACCATTTGCTAGGTCAAAAACCAGAAATTGCCCTTTCCCAATCAAAACCCTAATTTTGACCATTTTACCCTTTTGGAGATTTGACCAAATTTCTTGAGGAATTATGGTCCAAACTTGATCAAATGGTACATATGAGTTTAAAATGTTGATGTGGATCAAAAATTATGAAGTTTGACTGTAAATTGGCCATAGTTGACTTTCTCCCCAATACAACTGATTTTTAGGTCAACTGCTCAATTGACTGAGCAAAAATGTGATCCAAGGCTTGAAACTTGACATGAGTAGTCTTGGGAGTCCATAATGGTCCATGAAAGTCATATGGGGCATTGATAGTTCAAAAATACTTGTGCAAACTCAAACCCTAATTTTGGTCATCAGTGCATAAGGAGGTGTCTTGAGCTGATCAAACCGTAGTGTAGTCTTGAGCCCAAGGAGATCTTGTGAGAAAATTATTGATAAGTGAGAGGGAAAATTTTGGGGTACAACAACTGACCCTGTTCAATCTTCTTAAGCCTGAAGAGTTAGATTGGCGTGTTTTGCCAGTCGTGACTCGAAGGTGGAAGATGATTGAACACTAGAGTGCCCAGAAATTTGCACTCGGTGATGTGATGGTTGAGGGAATGGGCTTAAAGATTCCATTTGGAGAGGTGATAGAAAGTTGTAGGATATGGGCTTAAAGATGCCATCCAAAAGTGATTGTTTGTATTGTAATTTGTAAGCTGAAAGAATGAGTATCAGAATAGCATCCGTGTCTGGAGCGTATCTGAACTGTATCTGAGAGATGATTTTGAATGATCATCAGAATGGAATCCGTGTCTGGAGTGTATCTGAACTGTTTTTGAAAGCTAGTTTTCAACGATTATCAGAATGGCATCCGTGTCTGGAGCGTATCCGAACTGTATTTGAAAGTTGAATCTGAATGAGTATCAGAATGGCATCCGTATCTGGAGCATATCTGAACTGTATCTGAAACTTGGATCTGAATGAGTATCAAAATGGCATTCGTATCTGGAGCATATCTGAATTGTACCTAAAAGTTGGATCTGAATGAGTATCAGAATGACATCCGTGTCTAGAGCGCATCTGAACTGTATCTGAAAACTCTGAACATTATTAATGGTATCTGTTAATCTTATCCTGAAAAGGGTAAAATGTTAGCTAAAATGCAAAGTCATGTTGCATGAAATGTATGATATAATGCATTCATTCTATCAATGTTTATGATACATGGATGCAGTGTATGCATATGTGAGCTAATTTGTTGCACTGCTGTTGGATTAGGGAAAATAAATGCCTGACTGCTACTGAGGAGGTATAAGTCTTCATGTCTTGAAGTCGAAGTGTTGATGAATTTCCGTTTAGAGAAATAAACTCTGTTGTAATGGAAATGCCATGTATTGCCTAAAAAATCTGTTTGGAGAAATTGGATGATTTCTACCGAGGATTGATAATTGGAAGCTTTGTTCTGCTAGGGATTAAACGATATACCGCGGGGGATTTCTTATGGAATAGCCTAGAGGTATTTCCCTATCCCTTCAACCTATCAGTAATTGCCTTTTTCATTTTGTTTATTTGTAAACAGCGATTATGTTCAAATGCATATGTTCAACAATGAATCATTGGACGTTTTTATAAACAAAACACAAGAGTAAAGAAAACAGATAGTTTTGAACTGTCAAAGGAATATCTTTGTATTGATTTTGAGCAAGTATTTTTGTACAGTGAGACAAACATTCCAGTAGGAGAACACCGTCGTAAAATGAAAATTTAAATAAAAATAAAAGATAGCTATGTGTATTTATCCCATGGGGTTCCCATTCTGCTATAGCCTTTGTATCTCTGAGCATTTTGTCCATTTGTTGCTTTGTCAAAAGATTATTGAATTGATCAGAACCTCTGAGTTTTCAGGTTGTCTGTAAGGTGATCAAACGGTACATAGTCATATGCTTTAATTCCCTAACTTTTTCCTGGACCGCCCTTTTGGGTTTTCAGTCCATCGGGAAACCCTTTTTTGCCCAAGCCGCCCTTTCGGGTTTTCAGCTTGCCGGGTGTACAATTTTTTTTTGTTTTATCCCTAATTTTTGCCCGAACCTTTTTGGTTCGTCGGGATGCCCTAGTTTTGCCTAGGTATGTCAACCTAACGGGTCTCTTATGCGTAGCATCTTTTGACTATGTCTGCATTTGCAGGATGCGGCAGGTCGTCACCATCCATGGTGGTTAAGATCATTGCCCCACTAGAGAAAATGTTTTTGATTATAAATTGTCCTTCATAGGTAGGAGTCCATTTGACCCTAGGTTCACCTTGTGGCAGTATGATGCGTTTGATCACCAGATCTCCAACTTGATACACTTGGCGTCTGACCTTCTTGTTGAAAGCCTTGATCATCCGTTTTTGATACATTTGACAATGGCAAACAACAGTAAGTCTCTTCTCATCAATCAAGTTCAATTGATCAAGTCGAGTCTGGATCCAATCATTTTAGTTCAGCCCTGCATCCTTCATAATTCTTAGAGAGGGGATCTGAACCTTAATAGGCAAGAAGACTTCCATGCCGTAAACTAGAGAATAGGGTGTTGCTCCGGTTGATGTGCGAGCTGTGGTACGATACCCGTGGAGAGCGAGTGGTAACATCTCATGCCAGTCTTGGTATGTGACTCTCATTTTCTGTATGATCTTTTTAATGTTTTTATTTGTAGCTTCGACAACACCATTCATCTTTGGCCGGTAAAGGGATGAATTGTGATGCTGGATCTTGAATTGCTTGCACAAGGCGGTGATCATAATATTGTTGAGATTTGTACCATTGTCAGTGATGATCCTTTCTGGGATACCGTACCGACAAATGAGATTTTTCTTGATGAAACGGGCAACAACATTCTTGGTAACGGAAGCGAAGGAAGCTGCCTCCACCCACTTTGTAAAATAATCAATGGCAACTAAGATGAAATAGTGTCCATTAGAGGCTGTCGGCTTGATTTACCCAATCATATCAATTCCCCACATAGCAAAGGGCTATGGAGCCGTCAAGACATTCATAGGAACCAGAGGTACATGCACCTTGTCAGCATAAATATGGAACTTATGGCAGGTTCGAGAGTGTTGATAGCAATCTGCTTCCATGGTAGACTAGTAATAGCCTTCCCGTAGGATTTTCTTTGCCATCGTATGCCCTCTGGAATGGGTGCTAAAAGTGCCTTCATGCAATTCATCCATGATCCTTTCAGCTTCAACCTTATCTATGCACCGAAGTAACACAGAGTCATGGTTGCATTTGTAAAGAATGTCGTTACTAAGGAAAAATTTAGCAGAGAATCTCCTTAAGAACTTCTTATCATTGACTGAAGCTCCTTCTGGATATTCTTGAGCCTCGAGATACCTCTTAACTTTGTGAAACCAAGGCTGGTCCACCACTTCTTCAATATTAATCTCGTGACAGTGTGCTGGTTCATCCATTCGTTCAATGGTGATCTGGGGAGCCTCGCTATCCCAATTAAGTTTAAACATAGATGACATTGTGGCTAGTGCGCCTGCTAGCTGATTTTCTTCTCGCGGGAAATGCTCGAAGGTAATCTTCTCAAAATGTGGTAGCAATGTCAAAACATGTTCTTTATAAGGGATAAGGTTAGGGTGTTTGGTGTCACATTCCCCTTTGATCTGACTGATGACCAAAGCTGAATCTCCAAATACATTCAAGGATTTGATCCCTAAGTCTATGGCAGCTCTGAGACCAAAGATGCACGCTTCGTATTCCGCCATGTTGTTTGTACAATTGAAGCAGAGTCTTGCGGTAAAGGGAGTATGACACCCTTCAGGAGATATGAGTACAACACCGATACCATTGCCAAGTGCAATGGATGCCCCATCAAAGAACATGGTCCATTGGGATCCTTAGTCAGGTCCGTCATATGGCCTGAATTCTTTACAGTTATCTAACGTCATGATGTCTTCATCCGGAAATTCGAACTTCATAGATTGGTAGTCTCCTACAGCTTGGTGAGCAAGGTGATCAGCTAATACACTGTCCTTTATTGCTTTCTGGGTAGTATATTGTATGTCATATTCCGTCAGGATCATCTGCCATCCTGCTATTCTCCCAGAGAGAGCAGGCTTCTCGAAGATGTATTTTATCAGATCCATTTTAGATATCAACAAGGTAGTATGGGTCAGCATACACTGTCTTAGCCAGCGAGCAGTCCATTCCAGAGCACAACAAGTTTTCTCGAGCAGTGAATATCTGGTTTTACAGTCGGTAAATTTTTTTCTCAGGTAGTAAATAGCATGCTTTTTCGGCCAGACTCGTCATGTTGCCCCAATACACACCCCATTGAGTTTTATAAAACAATCAGATACATGATCAATGGTCTTCCCTCCACTAGTGGCATTAACACAATAGGCTCTTGCAGGTATTCTTTGATTTTGTCAAAAGCAACTTGGCATTCATCATTCCACTTAACTACTTGATATTTCTTAAATAGTTTGATGATTGGTTCACAAGTAGCTGTTAGGTGAGAGATGAATCTGGAAATATAGTTCAAACGTCCCAAGAACCCTCTGACTTCCTTCTCAGTACGAGGAGCAGGCATCTCTTGTATTGCTTTTACCTTGGCAGGATCTACTTCAATACCTTTGTTGCTAACGATAAAGCCTAGGAGTTTACCAGACCGTACCCCAAATGTGCATTTGTTTGGATTCAACCTCAGCTTGTATTTCTTCAATCTCTCAAATAGTTTTTGTAAGTGATCAAGATGCTTTTCTGCTGTTTGAGATCTGGCTATCATATCATCCATATAGACCTCTATTTCATGGTGTATCATGTCGTGAAATAGAGCTACCATGGCACGTTGATAGGTTGCCCCAGCATTCTTCAGTCCGAATGGCATCACCTTATAGCAGAAAGTGCCCCACTGCGTGACAAAGGTTGTTTTCTCCATGTCCTCAGGCGCCATTTTGATTTGGTTGTAACCTTAGAATCCGTCCATGAAGGAAAACACTTTGTGTTGTGCCTTATTGTCAACTAGAATATCAATGTGGGGGAGTGGAAAATCATCCTTAGGGCTTGCCCTATTCAAATCTTTGTAGTCCACACACATTTGCACTTTGCCGTCTTTTTTGGGCACGGGAACAACATTGGCAACCCATTGGGGATAAGAGGTGACAACCAAGAAACCAGTATTGAATTGCTTCATGTCTTCTGCTTTAATATTTTCTGACATATCAGGCCTCATGCGGCGAACCTTTTGCTTTACTGGCAGACAATCCTCTCTTGTAGGAAGACGATGTACCATAATGTCTGCATCAAGTCCCAACATGTCTTCATACGACCAGGAAAAGACTTCGACATAATCGTGCAACAACTGAATCAGACGCTCCTTGATACTGGGTTCCAGATCGGCACCCACCTTGACCTCTTTTTTGTCTTCTTCGGTATCTAGGTTGATTGTATCCACGGGTTCTTAGTGAGGTTGAATGGTTCTCTCTTCTTGTTGTAGTAGTCTGGCAAGTTCTCCTGGTACTTCACAATCTTCCTCACCTTCATCTTCGGCTTGGTAGATTAGATTCTCAGAGTCACAAAAGGCCATAGCAGTATTGTTACCCATGGGATCCCGAATGGATGTATACCTGCATTGTGAGTGTGGGTGTGTGTAAGGGTATAACTATCTTTGAAAGAAATAAAAATGTAAAAGAAAAACAATGAGCACAAAAGTTTGTATGCGAAAACGTCCATGATTCATTGATGTCATATGAAAATGAGATAATAACCCTTACAAATGGACCATTGTGCCTCGGGTAAGACACAAGGTTTTAAGAGTGTGAATTGTTTTATTATTACAGATCTAACAAAATGTAAAGACAGATTACTGTAGGATAAAAGTGATCAGGACAAAATCTCTAGTCTCCTAGTTGCTGAGACCTCCACTAACAGTCGAGAATATCTAATCCTCCACGTCATAACTATCTTCATATCCTTCTATGGTGTTGACCTCGCGGTTGCTGATCTTCAGGGGCAGTCCTCCAGCGTGAGCGCGACGTACAACCTTCTGAGCACTTGAAGTGAAACCCAGGCCAAACTTGTCAGACTTATACGGGATATCCGGGAGTTGTCCCTAGATAGTGCACCCACCTTCTTCTACCACTGCTTTGGCATCCTTCAGAGATGACATCTGGAGCGGAGGCCTTGTGATCTTGGGAACAACCTTGGTTACTGCCACATCTTGCGGGATCCCTTCAAAGTGTTGAAATGGAGTTTCAATAAATTCACCATCTAATTCCACATATCTGAAGGAATTGAGATGGCTGATCATATACTCTTCTTCTCCATGAACGGTGATAATCTTCCCTTGAATTGGATATTTCAGCATTTGGTGCAACATAGAAGTGACATCGCCAACATTGTGAATCCATGGTCGGCCTAGCAAGAAAGAATATATGGGACGGATATCCATTATGTAAAAAGTTGAATCAAATGTCTGTGTTCCAACCTCTATGGGAATGTCTACCTCCCTATGTACCATCCTTTTTGAGCCGTCAAAAGCCCTTACTACTATGTTACTTGGCTTCAATGTAAATCCCTTACAGTCAATCCTATCAAGATCTTTTTTAGGCAATACATTCAGAGATGAGCCAGTGTCCATCAAAACATGGGCCAAGGTTGTGACCCTGCATTCAACTGAGACATGCAATGTCTCATTATGCTTCCTTCCCCTTGGAGTTAGATCAACATCTGAAAAACCTAAGCCATTATCTGCAGTCAAGCTGGCTACGCAGTCTTGGAACTGTTCGGCAGATGTCTCTTGAGGTACATGAGCGGTTTTCAGGAATTTTACCAAAGCTTTCGCATGCGCTTCAGAACATAGTAGTAATGTCAGCATGGAAATTTTAGAGGGAGTTTGCCCCAGTTGTTCAACTACATCGTAGTCGCTTCTCTTTATGATATTCATAATTTCCTCCATCTCTTTCCGGGAGGTCTCAGGGATAACCAATGACTGAGCCTTCGTCCAGACATGGTCAATCAGAATACTTTTACCTCGAGTCTCGGTTAACTCGGAAGCAGGAGTGTCATTAGGAATGATAACAGGGGTTGTAATGACTTTGTCAGTTGGAGTATTGGTGGAGATGATTGTAGGACCGGGAATAACCTTAGAAGGGGTAATAGCAACAAGAATGATTACGGGTCCAGAAACAGCCTTTGGGGGAGCAATTTCCGGAGAGAAGATTCTACCACTTCGGGTAATCTTACTAGTCCCTGCAATATTACTAACGTCAGAATCCACTTTCTCAGAACTTGAATCTTCGGCGGCTAGCCAGTCCTGATTGATACCATGGTAGTATAAATCCCCTCCATAATTCCATGGTACGGTCTTGTTTGACGAATATGGGACTGGTCCAGGCATTGTGATTATTAAAGGAGTTGCTTTCGGAATTGATGTAATTCTAACGGGTCTTTTGGTGGAGACCCTGGAATAATTGGCGGAAATGGTAATGATAGAAACATCTTCAAAAGGAATAGGTGGAACAGAAGTCGTTTCTAACAAAATTTCTTTGTTATCTATTAGGCACTGAACACCTGCTTTCAACAAAGGACAGTTGGTTGATGAGGACAAACAGAAATGGAAAACTTCATCACAGCCCGGGAACACACCGGGATTCAACAAGTTCATTTTAATAGTCAGAAGTGGGGTCATAAGTTCATCAACTGAAGTAACAAACAATCCTTCTTCAATGGCATTGGTATTATGGTCATGTCTGGGCATAGGGGCAAAAATGACATTTGGCTTTTCGGGCGCATCTAATTCAATCTCTTTTGCTTCAATGAGGTCTTGTATTTTGTTCTTTAGAGCCCAACAATTATTAGTGTCGTGGCCGGGACTTTCAGAGTGGTATGCACAATGAGCATTGGGATGATAGTTAGGAGATGTTGTATTGGGGTTTTTCGGAGCTTCTTTCAAGGTCACCAAATTGGATCTTAGTAGATACAGTAATACCTGAGATGGGGTCATGTTAATTCTAATGAACTTCCTGACCGGTCTTTCCATCCTTGGTTGATTGTTTCTTTGCTGATCAGGCGCAGGCTTAGGAATCATAACAACCCCCACCATTGGTCGACATTCGGCCCTATCTTGGTTTCTTTACGGATATACAACAACCACCTATTTCTTTCCGATGAAAGGCTTCCTTACAGCTGCAGAAGAAGATGTATCTTTCTGAATCTTTCAACTCTTTATACCAGCTTCTACCCTTTCTCTGATCAATATTAGTTCAGTAAAGCCTGCAGATGAACTTCAAATTAAATGATTGAAGAAGGGACCAGACAAGGTGCCCAAGAACATGTCTACAAATTCTCTCTCAGATAAAGGGGGTTAAACTCTTCCAGCCAAGTCTCTCCATTTTTGCGCATAGTTCTTGAAACCTTCATTGGAAACCATGGCCATACTCTGGATTTGAGTACGGGTGGGCGCAAGATCAACATTGTATTGGTATTGTTTGTAGAAGGATGCAGCAAGATCTTCCCAATTGTGAACATTGACTCTTTCTAGTTGGTAAAACCAGTCAAGTTGAGTTCCAGACAGACTGTCTTGGAAGAAGTGTACCCATAAGTCTTTATCAGCGGTATGGGGTTGGATTTTCCTTACATATGATCGGAGATGCATTTTAGGCATGAAACTCCGTCATATTTGGCGAACACAGGTGCTTTGAATTTCGTAGGAATAAAAATCCCCGACACTAAACCCAATTCCTCAAAGTCTAAGCCAGGCACTTTTTGGATTTCCATTGCGCTCAACCGCTCTTCGAGATGTTTATACTTGTCATCAACTGGAGGGTATTGTTCTTCTGAATAGTCCTCTTCTTCCTCTTCCTCTTCCTCTTCTGATGGGACAAATGTTTCCTTGCCTTTCCCATCTTGATTGTTTCTTTCACCGGATGTCGTTGCAAAGTTTAAGGTCCTTCTTGTCTGCTCATGAAATCTTCTTCCCATGTTTAGGACTCCGGTTACCTTCTTTACCTTCTTTTTCTTCTCCTCTGCTAGCAAAGTCTTCAACTCTTCTTGTCCTTTGGCTATGGTCAAGAGCAACTGTTGAAACTGTGTATTCTGAGCTTGGAGGTCCTTCACTGTTTGCTCGAGATCCATCTTTACTGAAATAAACAGTAGAGAGATGAGAAGACTTGTTGCAAGAAACCTGCTTATGTTATGATGAATTGTAAATGCATATGTAATGTTTTCAAGGATTTTAAGATTCAAATTTGTTTTAGACAAAAAAGGAAACACACGTTATATTAATAGATTAAAGCTTGAGTACATCAATGCCTTCTTGGGCAAAATAATAGAAAAACTCTAAGATAAAAAGGTAGTACACATCCTCTTTGGTGCAATGTAGGCATTCAGAGTCTGCTCCTTATGAAGTAGCCTAGTGAGTTCCAAAACCTTCTTCTCGCTTGCGTAGAATCGGGCTTCAAAAGTATCTCACTCTCCCTTGAGTTGTATCCAATCCATTTGTAAGTCTTCAAGACACATGGGCATGTCAAGATGTAGGATAGTGTATGGAACATCTCCCTCCTTAACAGGCTCAATAATTATCGGGAGAACAGAGGGATAAGGCATCATAAGACTCTGAGCGCGAGTTCGTACCCATTTGAGGTAAGGCTTAAGAGGGATGAAATTCTTGTTCCCCAAAGTCTTTCTATCCACCTTGTTTAACATCCTCCAAGCTCGGATAAATCTCTGGCGAAGACCTTGATCGTCGTTGTCATAGTCAAATACCAAATGTTGAATCAACATCTCATGCGGGCCATCCCTTCGGACGTAACCAAACTGTCTTAAGGCTAAGCATGGGTTGTAGGTGATACCTCCCATAATGCCAAGCAAAGGGACATTAGTGAATTCTCCATAACAGTCGACAATGATAACATTCTCTTTGGATCGGGAGCACCAATGAATTTCCGAATGTTTGAGCGTCATCAACATTTGTGACCACCTTGAACCTTGCTCATTTTTTAATACAGATTGTGAAAGATGCGAAATAAACCATCTTGCCAAGAGAGGAGTGCAACACATAAGGACACCTCTTTTCCTTATTGTGTGAGTGTGAAAAGAGTGAAGGATATCTCCTAGCAATGTAGGCACTGGGTTGCGGGATATGAAGATCTTGACGGCGTTCACATCTATGAGTTGGTCAGGGTTTGGAAACAAAACCATCCCATAGATGAGACTCCATCATCCCATACAAAGTATTATATCTTTGATCCTTAATGGTAGAATTTGTGGAAAATTGTTCACCGTGTACTCTAACACAGTTTGATAGAGTGGCAAGTCTCTCATTCACAACTGAGAAGTTCTCCTCCTGTTGAAGGCGTATAGACTCAAGAAGGTTCCAAATATTATCATTGTTTCCTCCTGTCACTTCATCTTCATTCATGGCAGCAACGTTTTCACTTTCCTCGTTATCTTCATCCTGTTCCTCCTCACTATCATCTTCTTGCTGAAAGCTCACGTTATTACTTCTTATCACATACCTATGTCTTTGCTGACTCGAATCCCAATGGTGACCCATCATAGTCAAAGTTGTTTGAGTGAACTCTTGATCGATTGATATTATAATAAAAGGAATACCTAGAACACCAATAACGGCCTTGTTAAGGACATGTTAAATAAAGGAAGCGTATCCCAATGTTGTTCCTCTACCCAAATCCTTCAGACTATACAATCTACTTGCAATGTAGTGAGAACAATTTATCCTCATTTTGTTCTTGATAACATATATCAAGTGTACCTCTGGTTGATCAACTCTTGAATATCCACCCCTCTTAGGGCGAATGATGCGAGAAATAATCCATTGCAGAATACGGTCAAGCGGCTTCAACACACCAGCTGTGGCCGACTTTGGAAATAAGGTGTCATTTACAACATTTTCAGAGTATGGCTGTTTCGGAATAGAGTTTAGAGCAAGCTTGAATTCATATCCTTCAAAGTTATTGGAATTAGTAATTTTTATTGCAACCGGACTTGGAGGATACAATTCAAATTCCGTATAAATTTCAGAGTTAATAGTGTAAACTTTGTTGTTCATCTTGTATTTAAAAGTGCTTCCTTCAAAATTACCTTGAAAACCATTATAGAACATCTTGATCAACTCTTCATTATAAGCAGTATCACACTCTAGAAAGATCCCTAGTTTCTGAAATCTTAATAGCTCAATAACATATGGTAGATTCAATCTACCTATGGTTTGCTTGTACACTACAAATTGCTTGACTATTTTTCTTTTACTAAAGTTCTTTGAATAAGAGTCAAGAAAATCATCAAAGAGTAGAGATAAAGCAGTTACCGAATTGGAAGTTTGTTGAGATGAGGAAATACCTTTCACCAATCTTCTCTTTGTGGGTCTTGATGAAGCCATGGAAGAAACCTTGAGGAGTTTGAGATATTTGAGTAAAAGAGGCTCTTAGGGTTTTTGAGAAGGATTTGGGAAAAAGGAGTAATGAGAGTGAATGAGTAGAGATGATAATATAAAGCATACATATCACATAGAATTTCTAAGGTTATTGGTTAGAATAACGCGTGATGCATCGACCTATGAAGGTTATGCGTCGATAGAAGCAAAATTTTGAGAAATATAAGTTCCAGTATGCGTCGACGGTTCTTAGTCATAGGTCGACCTAAGCATGCTTATTTTTCAATTTTGCACATATTCAGAAATTTTAAGACACAATAAAACATAAATAGCTACCTAAGCATGGATCACTCATCACAAGGATAGAAAAGCACTTATCACAAGGAATTTTGAATTTTCAAGTTTACCGAATTGAGTTATCAAGCATAGAATTAGAGTTAGAATGATATTACCTATATGATACGGGATAAAAATTTGCCCTCACAAGTAACTTGATATAAGAGTGTAGATAATTCATGAGAGTACAAGTATAAATAAGAGTAATGCAACTAATATAGTTGCATCCTATCCGAAATATCGAGAACACTAAGTTCCCCACGAATGTGGAAGTAAGGCTCGGTCGCAAGAGGTTTTGTGAAAATATTTGTAAGTTTATTTGTGCTATCAACATGTTCAAATACGACGTCACATTTTTCTACATGATCCCTAAGGAAGTGATGTCTAATCTCAATATGTTTGGTGTGCGAATGTAAAACCGAGTTTTTGGTTAGGTTTATGGAACTAGTGTTGTCACAAAAGATCGGAATATGATCAAGTTTGATATCAAAATCAAGTAATTGTTTGAGACACAAAATTTGGGCATAACAATTACCGGCTGCTATTCCGCCTCGGCAGTTGACAAAGCAACGAAAACTTGTTTCTTGCTATGCCAACTTACTAAGGAATTTGAAAAGAAATGACACGTACCACTAGTACTTTTCCTATCCAACTTGCAACCGGAAAAGTCAGAATTGGAAAAACCAAACAAAGACCAATCACTACCCTTAAAGAACCATAACCCATACTTATTCGTACCACAAAGATACCTAAGTATGTGCTTAACGGATTTTAAATGTGATTCCTTTAGTGCTTAATGTTTCATTATATAAATATTCCTTATGGGATTTCAATTATAGGTATCATTATAAAAGAGAATTATTCCGCTGCGAGATGCATATGTGTTAGTGTATAGAACATGAATTTAAATGCCTGTTATAAGCATGATCGGTGTATTTATGTTTTCGTTTTGAAGTACATGTGAAACCCTCTTTAATATGCATGCCATTTTACTATAATTATGCCATATTATTGAGTGGGGGTTTAGAGAGTTTTATATTAGTGGTATCAGAGCATGGTTGGCTAGTAGGTCAGGTTATTAATGTGTTTATTTCCTTTTGTATTCGGTGTTTGTATATGACACAATTGGTACTGTTTATCTGAAGAAAATTGTTGGTTCATTGGAAATATCAGGACGATGGTTGTAGGAAGGAATGACAATGCTATTACTGAGGTGTTGGAAATGTTGGCCGGTGCGATTGGGCAACAGTCGTGCGTCAATCTTGGCAACAGAGATGATGATGAATTTCGTGCTTTGCGGAAGTTTTAGAGGAACAATCTGCCAATATTTGAAGGAGCTCATGAACCTGAAAAAGCACAAGTATGGATGAAAGTGATTGAGAAAATATTTCGAGTAATGAATTGTTTGGATGCGCATAAGGTGTAGTTTGGCACCCATTTGCGCATTGGTGGAGTAACACTATTCAAAGGTTTGAAGAAGATGGGCCTGAGGTCACTGGGCACTTTTCAGAGATGCATTTCTGGAAAAGTATTTTCCATAAGATATGCGTGGGAAGAAGAAGATTGAGTTTCTTGACCTGAAGCAGAGTAATGGAACTATGTCTGAGTATGCTACAAGGTTTGAGGAGTTGGATAAGTTTTGTCCTCCTTACAACACTGCTAATGCTGAGAGATCTAAGTGTCTTAAGTTTGTGAATGGTTTGAGACCTGATATCAAGAAGGCTATGGGTTATCATCAGATTATACGATTTTCTGAGATGGTTAACAAGAGTAGGATATATGATGAGGATAGTAGAGATAATGCTGCTCACTATTAGGCTTTGAATGAAAAGAAGGGAAAAGGGAAATTCAGACGAAAGCCGTATGTAACTCCTGTTGATAAGTGTAAACAGAAAGATGGTTATGACAAGAAGCTGAGTGGGGGAGGGGAGCTCTTATTCTGATTAGGTGCTACAGGTGTGGTTTCGAAGGACATTGTGCTTCTGAGTGCACAAGTCCTAAGGTGAAGTGTTTCAAGTGTGGTAAGCTAGGTCATAAATATCATGATTGCAGAGGAGGTACAAGTGTGACTTGCTACAACTGTGGTGAGCAAGGGCACATTAGTACCAAGTGTGACAAGCTGAAGAATGAACAAGCTAAAGGGAAATTGTTTTCTCTATCTGGTTCTAAGACTACTGTTAAGGATAAACTAATCTGAGGTACATGCTTTATTAATGGTACACCTTTGATTGCTATTATTAATACTGGCGCGACACATTATTTCATTTCTTTGGATTATGTTAAGAGATTGAATCTTGAGCTATCTAATATGAATGGAAGTATGGTTATTGACACTCCTACTATGGGTTTAGTGACTACTTCATATGTGTGTTTGAATTTTCCGTTGAGTATTTTTGGTAAAGACTTTATAGTTGATTTATTATGTCTTCTGTTAGACAAACTCAACGTTATTCTTGGGATGAACTGGTTGGAATACAATCATGTTTATATCAACTATTTTGACAAGACAGTTATTCTTCATGATTCTAGTTTTGAGAGATATTTGTTTATGTTTGTCAAGCAAGTGAATAAGTCAGTTCAGGATGGTGTTGTGTAGTTGGTGTCATAATCCAAATTTACCCTAGGGTATCAGTAATCAACTTTTCTTTTTTGATTGAATTCTAATAGTTTTGTTATTAAATTAGTTGTTATATATTTTGGGTATAGTGTTTTAAAAGTTAAAAGAGGGGTGCGTGATTCAATTAAGGGTTTATGGGCTTTCTAAATCAGAAAGGCCCATTTAAATCTTTTAGTCCATTCATAACAACAAAGGGGGTGTACGTTTTCAGAATTTTTTTAATCTGAAGGGCCCATTCAGCTGATGGCCCGTATACTTTTATTTTGGATAATAGAAGGGAAGGGTATGTTTTTTATAGCAAGGCCCAAGATGCGTTTTTTTCGACCGGCCCATTAAGGGTTCTTGGATCTTTTTGATAATAGAAATAGGGATGTTTTTTGGTTCATTTTGCAAACAGGGTCAATAGGCCCTTACGGCCCATTAAATTGTTGAAGGTCTTATTGGTTGATTTTCATAATAGAAGAGAGGTGTTCTGGAATTTATGCAGAGGGGTGCATTTGGAAATTGGGAGCCCAATAACTAAAACAGGGATTGGCCCATTGAAATATCAAGCCCAGTTGGAGAAGTTGTTGACTAAAGTCAACATTAACCTCAGAGTTATCATTTTTTTATTATTATCAATTTTATTATTATAAAATATTATTATTCTTTTTACCAGTATTTTTATTCAAAAAAAGAAAGTTTAACCGAAAGTCCAACTAGGATTAGAACCCTTTGTACCCAACAACGACGACCTCTATCCTTGTTCCTCTACACTAAGCAACCCAAGCCCAGAACAGAAACCGTTTCAAATGAAATTGAAATCAAACCTTTGAGCAAATATGGAAATCTTATATTTAAATCACAACATAATTTTGTCCTACTATTTACAACCTTAATCAAATCTGAGAGTCAATACAAACAAAATCTAATCATATCGAATTGTATCAATTACATACAGAGTTGTCTAAAATAATACAAAATCAAATCCTACAAGATTGAATATTATAAACAAATTGTACAAATCTAAAATAGAATAAAATAAAATCCCTAAATCTAAATCAATTTACAATCAATATAAATTGTAACAGAAATCATAAAAAATTTACTAATTCATTCTAACCTAATTCTATAATTGAAAGAGAGGAAGTGAATTCTTACAAAGACAACGAGAAATGGAAGGAGGAGATGAGATATGGGTTTCAAATTCCGAAACCCTAGATCTATGTCGAATTCACCTCCTTCAAAACCCATCAATTGCCGCCGTGCCATCATTATGATCATCGTCGTTGTTCTTCTTACCTGCAAAACCAAGAAGGAGGAGATCAAAGACGAGATCGATAAAATCGGATCGAAGACGAAGGATTCAAGAAAGGAGAGGTAATTCGCTGAAATACGTAGCTTAGGGTTTTCTCTTTTGATTTGATATTGTGATTGTTATTGTAGTTGGGCGTTTGATTTTGGGTTAAAGGGGTTGAGATCACCGCTGATAGGGTTTGGCGTTTAGGGTTTAGAGCGGAGGCGCTGTTTTGTTGTTAGAAGAAGAACAGAGAGAGACAAGAACATAGACAGAGAGAGGTATGAAAATGAAGTGAAAAATGAAGAAAAACAAAAATATAATCTCGTCCGTAATCGCATGCGTCTCACATACTACGTGCCTTCAATCGCAACCGCCTGATCTTAATCAAATGTCTCTCAAACACGCCCCCATCATAACTCAATGCACTCGCCCGCACACAGGCCAAACGGATTATTGGCATTAGCTTTGGGCCAAGCCCACTATTATCAACACCTCCCCTATTTTATTTATTTACTCTTTTAAGCTGCAGGTTGAACCTCCCTGCGCTACTGGGCGCGATTCAACATCTGAACTTGAGCCCTTGCTAAAGTAACCCCCCAATTTTGCTACTGCATGCAGACTTGCACCCCCTACATTTTGGGCCCAAATTCAATATCTGAATTTAGGGCCTTACTATTCATACCCCCAGCCTTTTACTACCAAACTAAAAATACACCCCCTATGTAAATTAATTTAAATTATATTTTGTTACAATTTATTTTATTTATCTATTTATTTATATTATCATAATTAATATTTATTTTAATAATAAATTTTAAAATTATTTTTAATTAAAATCTTTTTTACTAACCCATTACGTTATTTCTTTAATTGCATTAAAATTATTCTTCCTCATGCATGGAAATATTTTTAATATATTTGAAACCATCTAACCAACAAATTACTAACAATTTTCACTAACTTATTAAATCCAAGATATTATTTTCAAAAAGGATTATGGACATATTTCTCATTAACTGCGAACTTCGTCTAGCAACTCCGCAATTTACAAACCCAGACTTGGTTCAAGGAGAATACGAGGTATTTCCGTAATCCATAAAAAACACCAATCAACAACGGCGAACTACAAATTGAGACTCTGATTCCTCATAAGAGCATACATAGGCATACGATAAAAGTTGTGGAGAGTTCCCCTAATTAAAATTAAAACCTTATTTCCTAAATTGTAAACCAAAACCCTAGTATCCTTGTGAACAAGGTATATGAGGGGTTCCTAACACCTTCACTTCGTCTAAAACGAGTCAACAAATTCAAATCTCTTACCAAACTAGGATTATCTGTTATATTCCCTTCCATAGGATAATAATTAATGGTGGCGACTCATTTTAAAACCGGTTATTACAGTTAGATTTGATGGCAACATTGAATATTAGTGGTAAATGAACGATTGGTGAATTAGCAATAGTTCATGATTTTCCTGAGGTATTTTTTGAAGATGTAAGTAATTTACCCCCAGAACGTGAGGTGGAGTTTACGATCGACTTAGTTCCTGGAACTACTCCAGTATCGATGGCTCCATATCAGATTCCAGCATGTAAATTGAAAGAGTTAAAGAGTCAACTTGAGGATTTTCTTGAGAAGAGATTCATTCGTCCTAGTGTGTCACCGTGTGGTAAACCAGTTTTGTTGGTCAAGAAGAAAGAAGGTATTATGAGGTTATGTATGGATTATCGACAACTGCACAAGGTGACTAGCAAGAATAAGTATCCACTTCCGAGGATTGATAATTTGATGGATTAGTTAGTTGGTGAAAGTGTATTTAGTAAGATAGATTTGAGGTCTGGGTATCATTAGATTCGTGTGAAGGCTGAAGATATTCAGAAGACTGCTTTTAGAACAAGGTATGGTCATTATGAGTATTATGTGATGCCATTCGGTTTGACCAATGCACCTGGTATATTTATGGAATACATGAACAAGGCTTTCCATCAGTATTTGGATAAGCTTGTTATAATTTTCATCGATGATATTCTGATCTATTCAAAGATTGAAGAGGATCCTGTTGAGCATCTGAAGATTGTGCTATCTGTGTTGAAAGAGAAGTAGTTGTATGCCAAATTTTCTAAGTGTGATTTTTGGTTAAAGGAAGTGAGTTTACTTGGGCATATGATTTTGAAAGGTGGTATTGTTGTTGATCTGTCGAGGATTGAGGCTGTGTCTCAATGGGAAGCTCTGAAATCTATTTCTGAGATTAGAAACTTTCTTGGTTTAACAGGTTATTATCAGAAGTTTATTGAAGGACTTTCCAAGTTAGCTTTGTCGTTGACGCAATTGACTAGGAAGTGTCAAGCTTTTATTTGTACTGCATAATGTGAAGCTAGTTTTCAAGAACTTAAGAAAAGGTTGAAAACCGCTCCTATTTTGATTTTTTTCTTATCTGGAAGAACCATTTGTTGTGTATTGTGACACTTCATTGATGGGTTTAGGAGGTGTCTTGATGCAGAATCGACAAGTTGTAGATTATGCTTCAAGGAAACTTAAAGTGCATGAAAGGAATTATCCGACTCATGATTTAGAGTTAGCTGCTGTTGTGTTTGTATTAAAACTTTTGAGGCATGATTTGTTTGGATCAAGATTTAATGTGTTTAGTGATCACAAGAGTTTGAAATATCTGTTTGATCATAAAGAGTTGAATATGAGTCAAAGATGGTTGGAGTTCTCGAAGGATTATGATTTTGGTCTGAATTTCCATTCGGGCAAAACGAATGGTGTGGCTAATGTATATAGTAGGAAATCTTTACATATGTCGATGTTGATGGTGCAAGAGTTGTAATTACTTGAGCAATTTCGAGATATGAGTTTAGTTTGTGAAGAGACTTCTTTTGGAGTTATGCTTGGTATATTGAAGCTTACTAGTGGTATTCTTGATGAGATTCGAGAAGGTCAGAAATATAATTTGAGTTTGGTGGATCGATTGACATTGATCAATCAAGATTAATATGGCGATTTTCGAATTGATGAGAATTGTATCATGAGATGTCGTGATAGAGTTTGTGTTCCGGATATAGCAGATTCGAAGAAGAGAATTATTGAGGAAGGGTATTGCAGTGGATTGATAATTCATCCTGGAGCTACTAAGATGTACCAGGATTTAAGGAAATGATTTTGGTGGCCAGGTGTAAAGAAAGAGATTTCAGAATTTGTGTATTCTTGTTTGTCTTGTCAGAAGTCGAAGATTGAACATCAGAAATCGTCTAGTTTAATGCAATCATTATCTATTCCTGAATGGAAATGAGATAGTATTTATATGGATTTTGTTTCTGGTTCACCTAGGACACCAAGTAATTTTGAGGCTATTTGGGTTATTGTGGACAGGTTTAAAAAAACTATTCACTTTATTCCGATGAGAATGGATTATCCAATGGAGAAGTTAGCAAAGTTGTACAATGAAAAGATTATCAGTTTGAATGGTATTCCATATAACATTGTGTCAGATAGAGATACGAGATTTACTTCGATATTTTGGGAAGGTTTGTAAAATTCTTTACGTATGAAGTTTCATTTGAGTTCTACTTATCATCCGCAAATAAATGATCAGATTGAGAGGACGATTCAATCACTTGAGGGTCTTTTGAGATCTTGTGTATTGGAAAAAGGAGATTTTTTGGATAGTTACTTTCCTTTGATTGAGTTTACTTATACCAACAGTTTCCATTCGAGTATTTGGATGGCACTGTTTGAGGCTTTGTATGGTAGAAGGTGTAGGACACCTTTGTGTTGGTATGAATTGGGAGAGAGTGATGTGGTTAGACCTAAGATAGTCTAGCAGACTAATGATAAGATTAAGATGATTCAGGAGAGATGTAGGCTTCTCAGAGTCGTTAGAAGAGTTATCATAATAAGAGGAGGAAAGAACTTGAGTTTGAGAAGGGATATCACGTGTTTCTTTGAGTTACTACAGTAACGGGTGTTGGTCGAGCATTGAAGTCGCATAAGTTAACGCCATGTTTTATTGGTCCTTATCAGATTTCAGAGAGTGTAGGTGAAGTGGCTTATTAGATTGCTTTTCCACCATCTCTTTCTAATATCCATAGTGTGTTTCATGTGTCTCATTTGAGGAGATACACTGCGGATCCGTCTCATGTGGTCCAATTAGATGATGTATAGGTAAGAGATAACCTGACTGAGGAGACATCACTTATGTGTATAGAGGATCAGGAGTTGAAGTAACATCGTGGTAAAAAGATTGCTTTGGTGAAGGTAGCTTGGGCAGAACTGGCGGGTGGAAACGTGACTTGGGAACTCGAGATTCAGACGAGGGAGTCTTATATTGACTTGTTTGTTTGAGGTAATTTTCGAGGACGAAAATATTTTAAGTGGAGGAAAGTTGTAACACCCCAATTTTATTTACTAGTTATTTTTTTAGTTATTTATTTTATTAATTATTATATAATATAGTAATTAATTAATTGCGTGATTTGGTGAATATATGTGTTATATGTGTATTGGGTTATTGGGTGTGAGAATAACATTATTAATTAATTGGGCCTTGGTATGATGGGTTAGTATGTGAATGAAACATTAAGCCACTAGTGAAACATAGGTTTTGATAAAAAATGGAAAAATAGAGTTAGTAAGAGAGAAGTTGTCAAAACAAGAGAAGAAAAGAAAGAGGAAAATAGGAGAAAAGATGAGAGAAGAAGATATAACCCTAAAAAACTATCTACATCCAAGGTAAGGGTGGTGTTTCATTTTATTATAGAAGTATGTGATGTATGTAATGGATAGCTACATGATTTGGGGATTTTGTTCTTCAATTTCTAAGTTTTGACATGCTTAGGTTTTGAATGAGAAATCATGAAATTGATAATTGAATTATGTTTTGAAGTTTGTATTTGATGCTATATGTTAGATATAGGTTATAATGTGTTTAATTGGTGAAAAATATGAGTTTTAATGGGATTTGGATGGACAAATCCGTGGGACCCCAAGACTGTTTGCATCAGAATTTTTTCTGGTTTTTCGCGAGGTCGCTTAGCACTGTGGGTCACGCTTAGCATGATCTGGGATGAAAACTTTTATATTTTTTTAATTAAATGGGGCTCCTATATGCTTATGATTTATAAAGGATTTCCATGAATTTTAATAATTTATTTGATGTGTATTGGATAGGTTTTGGATGACTTTTTGATGAAAACATCATACTTGAATTTATGTATATGTATGCCGTGAATTGATGTTATATGTGAATAACATGTGTTAGCATTGTTTTCTATGTATTATTATGATGTGTTGAAAAGATGAATGTTATGATAATGCATTGTATGTGATTGATGACATGAGATATGTATGTTTGTGCAATGGTGATGTTAATTCAAATGTGATGAATTGGGTGATGTATGCTTGTATAATTGAGATTGAGGGATGGTATTAATTGTATATGATTGTTTAGATTTCATATGCATAATTTTTTGTCAATAGGAAATTGTTTTATAGTTTTTGATACAGCTAGGAACTTGTCCCACACCTAGAGGATTGGTTTGAAAGCTTAGGGGATGAGTTTTTTGGTGGTTATCTGTCTGAGGGATGGACACAGTTTGAACGTAAAAACCATTAATGATAACAATTGGTACCACATGCATATTACTTTGAGTTTCATTTGAGTCACATGTGTTGATGTGAAATGTTGAATTGATGTGCAATATGTGATATTGGTATGAATGTTACATTTATGGTATTTGTGATTGATTATCTTTGAATCATGAATCGTTGAGCAATGTTATATATGTGAATATCTGAATTATGTTGGGATAGGATAAATACATGATTATCTGAAGTGTGATGAATTGAATTGATGTATGTATGTTATTTATTACTTATTACTATATATTTCTATAATGATATGAATTCTCACCCTTCAGTTGGAATGATGTTTTTATAGGACATCGTTCAGGTACCGAAGATAGTGGTGCTTCTTGCAAGGATTAGTCGGAGGATCTAGTTCTTGTTTTATCCGCTTATTAGGTAGTGAGTCATACTCAAGTCATGTAACACAGGGAACATTTGAACTCATGTTATTTTAAGAGATGTTTATTATACTCTCTTTTATTTATGTTGTATTTTTATATTATGTGATGAGTGGCCTTTAATGCCTATTGTTTCATTATATAATTGTCATAATTGGATTTCAATTATGGGTTTCATTATGAAAGAGAATTATTCTGCTGCGAGATACATATGTGTTAGTGTACAGAACATAAATTTAAATATGTGTTATGAGCTTGACCGGTGTATTTGTGTTTTTGTTTTGAAGTACATGTGACACCCTCTTTGATATGCATGCCACTTTACTCTGATTATGCCATATTATTGCGTGAGAGTTTAGATGGTGTTACACATCCTCTCTTGGATCATCTTGATCTTCTCAATTGTTTCCTTCATAATCTAAGGTCTGAGTACAACATTCTCGCCTGACTCATACCAACACAATGAAGTCCTACACCTCCTACCGTATAATGCCTCATATGGTATCATCCCAATACTAGAATGGAAACTATTATTATAACTAAACTCAATCAATGACAAGTGGTTATCCCAAGCTCCTCCTTGTTCTAGCACACAAGCCCTCAATAAATCCTCCAAAGACTGAATAGTCCTCTATGTCTGACCGTCTGTCTATGGATGATATGTGGAATTCGACCTCAAGTTAGTGCCAAAATCATTCTGCAAACCTTCCCAAAACTTTGACGTGAATCTCAAATATCTATCTGACACAATACTCGAAGGTATCCCATGCAATTTCACAGTCTCCTCAATATACATCTCAATCAGCTTCTGCATAGGATGATTGATCTTCATCCGCAAGAAATGGGCCGACTTAGTCAACATATCCACTATCACCAAAATCGAATCATTTCCCCTAGCAGTCTTCGACAAACCCGACACAAAATCCATGGAGATGATGTCCCATTTACATTGTAGAAAGTTCAATGGCTGCATCCGACCCATAGGCTTATGATGTTCAATCTTCGAATTATGACAAGTCAAACAAGCATAAACAAACTCAACAACTTCCATTTTCATACCGGGCCACCAAAGTAATTTCTTCAAGTCTTGATACATCTTCCTAACACCGAGATTAATACTCAATCCACATCGACGCCCTTCCTCAAGAATACTCTTCTTAAGCTCTGGCACATCCGGAACACAAACTCTATAACCTAATCTCATTACCCCATTCTCGTCAACTTTGAACACACCTCCATTACCTTGGTTAATCAAGGTCAACTGATCAACCAACTTTAAATCAGATTTTTAACCTTCTCGAATTTCTTCTAAAATACCACAAGTCAGTTTCAACATCCCAAACTTTACACTATTATGAGTTTCTTTATACACTAAGCTCACATCACCGAATTGTTCAATTAAGTCTAATTCTCAAACCATAAGCATTGGCATATGGAACGACATTCTACTCAATGCACCTGCCACAACATTTTATTTACCAGGATGGTAACTCAAGTCAAAGTCATAATCTAGTAATAACTCAAGTCATCTTCTCTGCCTCATATTCAACTCCTTCCGATCGAACAAGTACGTTATACTTTTGTGATCACTGAACACTTCAAATTTGTATTCGAACAAATAATGTCTCTCAATTTTCATTACAAAGACTACGACTGCAAATTCTAAGTCATGTGTAGGATAATTTATTTCATGATATTTTAGTTGTCTAGAAGCATAAGGAACAACCTGCCTGTTGTACCCCAAAATTTTCCCTCTCATTTATCAAGAATTTGCTCACAAGATCTCCTGTGGCTCAAGACTGCACTAGGGTTGATAAGCTCAAGACACCTCCTTAAACATTGATGACCAAAATTAGGGTTTGAGATTGCACAAGGATATTTGAACTCCCAATTCCCCATATTACTTTCATGGATCATTATGGACCCTCAAGATTACTCATGTCAAGTTTCAAGCTTTGGATCACACTTTTGCTCAGTCAATTGAGCAGTTGACCTAAAAATCAATTGTATTAGGGAAAAAGTCAACTGTGGCCAATTTATAGTCAAACTTCATAATTTTTGATCCACATCAACATTTTAAACTCATATGTATCATTTGATCAATTTTGGACCACAATTTCTCAAGAAATTTGATCAAATCTTCAAAAGGGCAAAATGGTCAAAATTAGGGTTTTGACTAGGAAAGGGCAATTTCTGATTTTTGACCTAGCAAATGATCAATTGGTTTAAGGCATGATCTCAAGAGTCCAATTGCATAATTTTTACCTAATGACATGGCTCAAAACATTTTTCAAGACCAATGGATTGATAGATGAATTTTCAGTCAACTGATCAAAAGTCAACTGTATACTGAAAAGTTAAACTTTGACTTTTTGGTCAAAATCAAATGTCAAAGATCACAATTCATCAAAGCATATCAAAATATGAAACTTATTCATCAAGAAATAAAAAATTCAAGATTTCAATTTGAAAAGTTAAAATTTCTAAACTTAGAAATTTTTCAAAGTGTTGGAAATTTCTTATTTTTTCACAACTTTGAGCAAAATTTTCACCATGATGCAAGATGATTCAGAAGAAACTTTCAACATGAAAGTTTTAGATCTCCATGAAATCTACAACTTTGCTTTACACAACACCTTCCAAAAATGCTTGGATCTGAAGTTATAATTTTAAGAATACATGGTCATGAAACAAAACACTTAGTGAAATTTTGCCCTAATTTGGTCAGGATTTTGACCCAACTTCATGGCACTTTTTCATATAGTTCTAAGGGGAATTTTCAAAAGTGATTAAAAGATGGTTTGTAGAGAACACTACAAGCTTTCCAAAATGTCAATTAACTCCTTGAGATCATTTTTGAGTAGGGAAAATCAAAGAGATGAAGTTAGGGTTTTATCACTTGAATTACAAGTCATTTTGTGATGAACAAATTCAAAATTCAAAGTTATGCTGCATAACATCTACTTTGCATGCCTCAAACTTGTTAGGAAATCCACAATTAATTGCTTGCACAGCTATTAGAGGTCTCATTTCAAGCATTCAATGCAAGTCCATGCTTTATATCCATTTTGGGAAGAAAGTGCACAATGCCATTTTGATAAAGTGACTTTTTGCACAAAACTTGTTCTTGAGCCTTGCACTTGTTCTCTTCTGATCATACAAGTCCCGTAACTCATAAGAAACTTGTTAGACACTTACAATCACTCAGCCCATGCTTGTACTTCCCCTTGAAACTTGTTTTCCTACTTTTCTTGAAAATCAAGTAAGATAGCAAATAACTTGTAACTTGTACTTCTGACTTTCCAAAGCACTCAAACCTTTTTTCTTATACATACACAAGCCATTTTCCACAAATCCCATGCATGCTTAAGCCCTGAAAACACCAAGAACACAAAATCACCCAAAACACTTAAAAACTTGTCATTTCTGAGTTTTGAATCCAATCTCCAAATTTGCTCGTGCCTTTCTTGGCCTTTTACTTTCAGAAGCTTCTAAACAACATACACAAACAATCCCAACACCTGAAGCACCACTATAACACCTCCATCATCATCCACCATTTTCAAAAATAGAACCTTGCACCTTGACTTCTCCAGAACTCCTCAGGCACTTTCAGCTCAAGCTAAGCATCCTATTAGCTTCCTGAGAACTTGAGGAAGCTAATCCAATCATTGGAACTCAATGAAAGCTACTCAAACTCCAAACCCGATACCCTCTTGCAAGGTAAGTTTTATAACTTTGAAACTTTTCATATAAGCATCATCAATGATTTATTTGTGAATGAAAAATGTAGATATCATTGCCCTAAAGCTAACCATGTCCATAGTTTTCATTAATTTTGCTTGAGCTTAGAGAATTTTAAGATTGAAGTTTCTAAGATTTTTAGAGTTCAGATTAGGGCCATTAAAATTCATGCTTATCTTTGATCTATAATTTTATTGCTTTGCATTTCAGAAATCGTGAGGAAATTTGCTACAAGTTTCCTGTTTACAGTTTTCATTTTGTTGAGATTTGAATAAGATACAGAAGCTCTGGCTGGGCGTGAGGTTGAAGATGAAGTTCAGGCCATGGAATTGTTTACTATCATATATTTTTTGTTTTGATTATATATACGAATGTATAGCCACCCCAGTGGTAGAAGCGCACGCCTGTGACTAGAGGGACCTGGGTTCGAGACCTAGTGGTACCTTTTGGATTTTTTTTTTAACATTTTTTACACATACTGACTTTTTTTTGGACAGGCGCCTGGGCCTCCCTTGGGCTTATGTTTTTTTCTCACTTATGACCCCTTGTTAGCTATTCACACCCCAGGCCCAATTTTATTTTCTTTTTCTTATTTTTAATTATTTGTTTTCTTAAATATTTTTCTAATACTAAAAAAATTAGAAAAAATATAAAAACATTAGATTAATATTTTGATAAAGTTTATTTATTTTTTATACAAAAAATTATTTTATTTAATCATACTTTTTTTTGTAAATTTAATTAAAAACTAGGGTTTTTATTATTTTTCTTTTACACAATTTAAATATAATATTTTAAAAGATAAAAAGAGCAAAAATATTTTATAATACTATAATTTATTTTTAAGACAAAAATATCAAAAATATTCTTCTTATAAGCTTAATTTCTTTTTTTAATCAATTAATAGATTAAGGTTTTGTTTAAATTCTTTTCTTATTAAATTTAGGTTTTTACTCTTTTACTAATTTACTTAATTATTTTTATTTTTAGTTAATTAGGTTAAAACAAAACCCTTTTCTCTAAAAAATCCAAACAAAAATATCCATTTTCTTCATATTTACATTCTTGTATATTTATTCATTTTTTGTACATTATTTATTCAATTCTTGTACAAATTCAATATGGTTGTGTGATACGTTGGCAGAACCGACTATTTTTACTGGTTTGCGTTTTGCATTTTTTGTTCGCAAAATGTCGCGGTAAGCTAGAGTCGCCACTGACTTTTATTTCATCCAATCATGGAAAAGGAAAAAGAACAGAAAAAACTTTTTTTTGAGATATTCGGAGTACGGGGGGTAGATTATAGAAAGGGAAGGTGTTAGCACCCTTTCTATCCATGGTTTTCCACGGGCTCTTAGGTACTTGCTCATTTTTTCAAATTGCTCGTGTGTGCTTGTCTTGAAAATGTTTTACTTCGTGATAACCCTTGTATCAATCCTCAAGAATGTGACGAAGTTGTTTTGAAAATTTGTTTTGAAAGGTGTTTGTGTGAAAAGTTTTTATTGAACAAGTATTTAAGATTCTACCTACTCGAAAAAAGATTGTTCGTTCTATTTCCTTTAGACTACGCTACCCCACAATCAAGGAGTAGGTAGCACCATCGTTGGAGTTGTAAGGGACATTCGAAAGGGACAAGTACAATCACTAAAGCAATAGTTAGAAAACTTTAGTAGTAACTATGATACGGTGGGAGAACTGACTTGTTATTTTGCGTTTCGATCGCATTTGTGCGGATAGCAAGAGTCGCCACCGACTTTTCTTTTATCCAAAAGGAAAGGTAAAAAAGCACAGGAAAGACCTTTCAAGATTATATCTCGGGTTCGGGGGGTAGATTATGAAAAGGGAAGGTATTAGCACCCTTTTCATCCATGGTTTTCCATAGGATCTTAGTTACTCGTTTAGATCACTTGCTTTCATTTGACAGTGTGCTTGTGGTGTGGGCTTTGAAAGTATTTTGAAAAATCTCTTTGTAATGGTTCTCGTCTCTATAAGAACGCGTACAAAGTTTTGTTTCAAAAAGTGGTTCAAAGATGTATTCGTGAATCGTGTTTCGGAAAGTGTTTTAAAAAGATGTTTTGCAATGGTTCTCGTCTCTATAAGAACGTATACAAAATGTTGTCTTTTTTGAAAATGCTTTGAAATGAGAGTGTAGGTGTAAAAGTTTTTTGTGAGCAAGCGAGTAACTAAGAGCGAATCTATCTACTCGAAAGGTCTAAAATTGTTATTTTCTTCCTCCTTTTAATGGTGCTATCTTACCATGGATTTGGTAAGAAGCCCCATCATTGGATGTAAAGGGACAAGCGCGGGTCAATTTTACAATCATCGAAAGCAACTTATGAGACGCTTTAGCAATTTTTTGTAAGGGACGAGATCATTTTAATCGAAGGCAACATCGAGGGTCATCAAGGGACTACGATTTTTTTATCGAAGGGTCATTGCTAGAGCGTCCCATATTCGAGGGACATGATTGTATTTTCGAGGCAACGAGCGAGGTTATCCTAGTGGTGCGCGTGTGAAAAAGTGTGTTGGTTTCAAGTTATTTTATTCTTTGATTAGGTCATCTAGCGATTGATTTTTGAATCTTACCATACACGCCTAATTACTATATAGTGTAAAGAAAGCAGTAAATTGCAGGAATTGAAATTCTACGCTATTACAAAATATTCGAGAATGGGGATACAATTTTTACAAATGGGGATGAATCAAATGAGATAGGAAGGTCCAAATATCAAACAATACAACCAAATCGAATTTTGTGCGATTTATATAAAGCTATGATAATCCATGAAAATAAAAAGCAACAAAATATGGAAATGAAATGTTAAGTATTTACTTGAAAAGAGAAAAGTAAAACCTATTCTAAAAAATAAAATAATTGATTAAATTAAAATCTTTATTTTTTTTTGTATTTTTATTAATTATGTAAGTAACAAGATAAATTAAAGAAGGACAAAACTAAGTTCTATTAATATTTTTTGGTGTTTTATTATATGTAAAATTAAATCTAAAAACAAATTTATTAAAGAAAGAAAAATGATAAAAAATATTTACAAAGCCTAAATCAAATGAAAAAAATATTTAAGTTTTAATGGTATTCAAAAAAAAGAAAAAAGAACTAAATAAACAGTATGGGCCTGAGTTGGATTTAGATGTGAGGCCCAAAAGAAAAATGGTTGTTCTTGCTGTAATAAAGAAACAAGCATAGGGGGGTACAGCCAGCAGAGTCGAAAATGGGCTTAGGGAAATTACAAAAAAAATCAAGCCCAAATATCTAAACATGCTTAGTTACGGATTTAGAGACAAAAAATGAAATTAGTATAGTTCAAAGCGCCGCTCCTCATCTCTTCGTTCATCCTTTCCAAATTTTTGTTGAAACCTCTGAACAATCTCACTACCCGTCCCTATTTCCTTTTGCAAACGAAATCACTCTCTCCATCTTTGTCTCACCATGATTCGTGTCTCTTCGAAAACCCTAGTTTCGGATCTAAACCTAACAGAAACGAAATTGATTCGTCCTTGAACTTCCCCTCACTCACTGTTGCCGGAACACCGAATCTCTCGCCTCCCTAATCGAGTTTCTAAAGATTTTCTTGAAAAGGTGAGGTTCTGTTCTTTACAAATTTCGTTTATTGATTTTTTTTATCTCGTCATTTCTTCTGTTTAATCAAGAAACTACTCTTTAAGATGCAGGAAAACGTATGCTTATGGAAGATTTGGGAAAGAGGGGGAAGCCATACCTGTTGAAGTTCTTTCTGTGAAATGGAAAGGGGACGACGAGATTGAGGACAACGTTCCTTTGGTAGCGGAATTTGCACGAGGGGGAAGAGATGAGGGCGTGGCTCTTCTGACCCGTTGGTAACTTATTCTATTTTTCTTTGAATGATGGTGATTAACAGTTTTTTGGATTTTTGGTTTTTTGTGATTGTTTTGTTGGATGGATAAATGGCCTTATGTTTTGGGGCTTTACTATTGTATTTTCTGTTTTTTTGATGATGGTTAATCGTTTTTGTGGGTTTTGCTGGCTCTTGGGTTTATGGATGTTTATCAGGTTTTGAGTTTATTGATGGTTTACTGGTTTTTTTGGTTTGATGGTAGTTCTAAGCTTGTTACAGGTTTGAGACTTATGGATTTTGGGTTTATGGATGTTTATCAGGTTTTGAGTTTGTTGATGGTTTACTGGTTTTTTTGGTTTGATGGTAGTCCTAGGCTTGTTACAGGTTTGAGACTTGTGGCTTTTGGGTTTATGGATTTGTTGATGTTTATCAGGTTTGTTACAGGTTTGGTTTGATGGTGGTTCTAGGCTTGTTACAGGTTTGGTTTAATGGTATTTTGAGTTTGTGAAACTGGGCACAAGTTTGGAGTTTTTGAGGCTACGTTTTTGGTTTGTTGTTTTGGTTTTCAAGCTTGCTACAGGTTTGTGACTTGTTGCAGGTTTGAGATTTTTGTTGTTGGTTCACAGGTTTCAGGTTTTGGCTTTTGGGAGTTGGATACTTACTGATGGTTTTTTGTCTTTGAAACTTGTTTCAAGTTTTTTGAGTTTGATAATCTTTTTTTCTTTTTTCGCTTGAGACTTCTGTGTTTCTATTGCTCTCCTTCTATTATATTGACCCTGCTTCTGTTATCCATATTCAAAATGGTGGGAAACCAACAAATTTGAATATTTTAATATATTGTCCTTATGGCTTTTTGGTTGCAGTTTTGTTTTCTAGCAAATTCTATGCAACTTGTGACAGGAAGGGCAGCAGGGCTGTGCATTCCAATAACCTAGGTGACTTCTTTCCTCTCTTCTCTCTCAATGACAATAAGAAAGCAAATTGCTTTTTGCCCTTTTTTTCTAATTCTGAAAGGTTTGCATGGAAAATGATGATTTTATGCTTCTTGAACAAGTTTTTTTGTTTGACTTAGCATCTTAGCTATTTGCTTATTACTGCATTGCCGCCTGCTTTAGCTTTTGTTGATGCTGTTTGTTGTTTTCTATATTGCTGCCTCATTTTTGTTGATGCTTTTTGTTGTTTTGATAAAGCTGTTTGTTTGGCTTTTGAGGCTGCTGTTTGGGCATTCTAATTGGTTCAGTTTGCGCATTCTGTTTGGTTCAGTTTGTGCATTTTGTTTGGACAATTTGTGTATTTTTTTTGGACAGTTTGTGCATTTTGTTTGGATAGTTTGTAGCATTTATTTGGACAGTTTGTAGCATTTGTTTGGACAGCTTGTAGCATTTCTTTCTTTCTTTCTTTTTGTGAACCAAGAAGGATAACCTTCTTGTGATTTGCAAATAGAGGAAATAAATTGTGATGAATTAAACAAGCACTCTGATTCCACATTGCAAACCTTAATGATGAATGCCCTTTGGAAATTTTTTTTTGTTCATGCCCAAATAACTTGCACTAACCATGTTTTTCTTTCCTTGTTTTCATGTGAGAAAAATGGATATGACAAAGCAAGGAAGGCAAGAAATCTGTGGCAAGCATGGAGGTCTTTGGAGATAAACAAAATAATTTGATACGACTTCAATCTTCAGACAAAATTAGGCATAAATTAATTCTCCTAGGCCAATCAAACATTTGGATTTTCTTTGTAAATTTAGAAAAATCATTCTTGTATTGTATCCAATAGTTTGACTAATTCATCTTTTAAATAAAATAAGTTGTAAAACATAGAGTATTTAAAAGAATAAATTGTTTTGTAACAACGTTTGAAATTGGAAAAAATCTTGAGTTGTAGCATGAAATATTCTGGTGTCCCTTGAATAACTTGAAATCCTGTATCAACAACAACTTGTAATTTCTATTCGCATCCTATTTGATTTTTGAAATTCCCAATCTCGATACTTGAAACAAAATGCTCCAGTCTGGTAACTTAAATTCCAAGTAATCCCAATAATTCTGTAACTGCATTTCAAACAAACACGCACTGTATATTCCATTTCCTAACCAAACAAAAGTTTTAAGGACGTAAATCATCTGGTCAATCTGGATCAAAATCATGGTCGTCCCAAATGACAATCTTAACCTCCATCTCTTGTCCCAAACAAATCATGCTCTGAGAACAAACATTAACCTTTTCAGTAAACTTGAGGAAGCATGAAGACCTGTGAAAGCCAATTGAATTTTTGAGAACTCATTTTCTTTTGAGGATTGCAAGAAAAACCCTAATTGCTGGTTTACTGCCACAGAAGAGAAATTGTCTGGTCGATTTCTGAATCAACTTGAATATCCGAGAAACCCTAGGGTTGTGTCTTCTATGAAAAATGGGAGGGCAAATTTTGGGGTACAACAGCTGCCCCTGTTCAATTTTCTTAGACTTGAAAAGCGAGATCGACATGTTTGTCGTTTGTGGCTTGAAAGTAGAAGATAATTAAACACTAGAGTGCCCAGAAATTTGCAATTGATGATGCGCTGATTTGATTGTGTATGGAAATGGGCTTAAAGATGCCATTCGGAGAAATATAGGAGAATTGTCGGAGATGGGCTTATAGATGCCATTTGGAGAAATAGAGGAGAATTGTCGGAGATGGGCTTATTGATGCCATCCAAAGGTGATTGTTGACGAAAAGTTTGAACTGGATCTGAGCAGAGAATGGATCAGAATAAACCGTTGAGAGATTTATCTGGAACAGTAAAAATATGGAGATGAATCAGAATAAACCGTTGAGAGATTTTTCTGAACCAGTAAAAATCTGGAGATGGATTAGAATAAACCGTTGAGAGATTTATCTGAACTAGTAAAAATATGGAGATGAATCAGAATAAACCGTTGAGAGATTTATCTGAACCAGTAAAATATGGAGATGAATCAGAATAAACCGTTGAGAGATTTATCTGAACCAGTAAAAATCTGGAGATGAATCAGAATAAACCGTTGAGAGATTTATCTGAACCAGTGAAATTTGGAAATGAATTAGAATAAACCGTTGAGAGATTCATCTGAACCAGTAAAATCTGGAAGTGAATCAAAACAAACTGTTGAGAGATTTATCTGAACCAGTAAAATCTGGAGATGAATCAGAATAAACCGTTGAGAGATTTTTCTGAACCAATAAAAATCTAGAGATGAATCAGAATAAACCGTTGAGAGATTTATCTGAACCAGTAAAATCAGGAAATGAATCAGAATAAACCGTTGAGAGATTTATCTGAACCAGTAGAATCTGGAAATGAATCAGAATAAACCGTTGAGAGATTTATCTGAACCAGTGAAATCTGGAAATGAATCAGAATAAACTGTTGAGAGATTTATCTGAACTAGTAAAAATCTGGAGACGAATCAGAATAAACCGTTGAGAGGTTTATCTGAACCAGTAAAAATCAGCCTTTTCTCGGAAACTGATACGTATTTGACTTGTTGAAGATTTGTATCTGTCAGAAATTTGTTGATAATAACTGTCAAATGTTTCTTTCCTGTAAAAAGGTTAAGAGTTAATTGTATGCAATGCTATGATGTATGCGATGCATGGTACGATGTTTGCTTCTCAAAATAAATGAGATTGCATTGTATGCACTTGAGTAGCCAATGTTATGACGTATGTATGCGAATGTATGAAAAGTAAAGATTGTTTGTGCCGTAGAGTTGCTGGAAGTGGGAAAATAAATCCCCTCTGAAGTACTGATGGGTGAATTTCTAAGTAATTGCTCTGTTGTAGACAGGGAAAAGCCAGACATTTCTTGTGATATCCTGCTGAGGAAATCTGAGAAGTTGGGCAACTTGCTGGAGACACTTAGGACCAGTGGTTGGAAATTTTTGCTCTGGCTGGAGAAAGTACCTACGGGGGTTTTATGGAATGGCTTACATATGTTACTCTATTTCTTAAAGTCATTATTAATTGTATTTCCGTTTTTATTTATTTATTTGTAACAGTAATCACGTTCAAATGCATATGTTCAAAAATAAATCACTGGACGTTTTTGTAAATAAAATAAAGAAAAACAGATGGTTTTGCACTTTCAAAAGGGATATCTTTGTATTAATTTGAACAAGTGTTTTTTGTACAATGAGACGAGTATTCTAGAAAGAGAATGCCTTCATAAAAAATGAAAATTGATACAAAGAAAAGATAGCTATGTGAAGTAATCCCCACGGGGTTCCTATTCTGCTATAGCCTTCATGTCTTTGAATGCCTTGTCCGCTGGTCGCCTTGACGAAGTCGATTGGAATGATTTAGAGCCAATTGAGTTGATTGGTGGATGCTGAAGATCGTTTGCCAGATAATCCAACGGGACACAGTCATACGCTTTAATCCCTAACTTTTTCCTGGACCGCCCTCTCGGGTTTTCAGTCCACCGGGATACCCTTTTTTGCCCAAGCCGCCCTTTCAGGTTTTCGACTTGCCGGGTGTATAGATTTTTTTTATTTTCATCCCTTATTTTTGCCTGAACCCTTTTGGTTCGCTGGGAAGCCCTTATTTTTTCCTAGGCCAGTCAACCTAGCGGGTCTTTGATCACACGTAATATCTTTTAACTATGTCCGTATTTACCGGGTGCGGGAGGTTGTCGGCATCCATAGTAGTCAAGATCATTGCTCCACCAGAGAAAATTCTTTTGATTACAAATGACCCTTCATATGTAGGGTTCCATTTGCCCCTGGGATCACCTTGTGGCAAAATGATACGCTTGATTACCAGGTCACCGACCCGATATACCTGACGCTTGACCTTTTTATTAAAAGCTTTGATCATGCGTTTTTGGTACATCTGACCGTGACAGATAGCTGTAAGCCTCTTCTCATCAATCAAGTTTAGTTGGTCAAACCGAGTCTGAATCCAATCTTCTTCATTCAAACCAGCATCCTTCATGATTCTCAGAGAGGGGATCTGAACCTTATTATGCAAGACAGCTTCGATGCCGTATACGAGAGAAAAAGGTGTTGCCCCAGTTGATGTCCGAGCTGTGGTATGATACCCATGGAGAGTGAACGGTAGCATTTCATGCCAGTCTTTGTATGTGACTGTCATTTTCTGTATGATCTTCTTATTGTTTTTGTTAGCAGCTTCTACAACACCATTCATCTTTGGCCGGTAAGGGGAAGAATTGTGATGCTGAATCTTGAATTGCTCACACAAGGCGGTGATCATAGTATTATTCAAATTTGTACCATTATCTGCGAGGATTCTCTCTGGGATGCCGTACCGACAGATGAGATTCTACTTGATGAAGCGGACGACCACATTCTTAGTAACAGAAGCAAAGGAAGCTGCCTCAACCCATTTGGTAAAGTAGTCGATGGCTACTAAGATAAAGCGATGTCCATTGGAGGCCGTTAGCTTGATTTCCCCAATCATATCGATTCCCCACATAGCAAATGGCCAAGGAGCCGTCAAGACATTTAGAGGAACCAGAGGTACATGCACTTTTTCAGCATAGATTTGGCACTTATGGCAAGTCCGAGAGTGTTGATAGCAATCCGCTTCCATGGTAGACCAATAATAGCTTGCCCGTAGGATTTTCTTTGCCATTCTATGCCCACTGGAATGTGTACCAAAAGTGCCTTCATGTAGCTCACCCATGATCCTTTCGGCCTTAGCCTTGTCTACGCACCGAAGCAATACAGAGTCATGACTGCGTTTGTACAAAATGTCGTTACTAAGGAAGAACTTAGCCGAGAACCTTCTCAGGAATTTCTTGTCATTCACCGAAGCTCCTTCTGGATATTCCTGAGATTCGAGATACCTTTTGACTTCATGAAACCAAGGGTGGTCCACTACTTCTTCGGTATTAATCTCATGACATTAGGCTAGTTCATTCATTCGCTCAATGGAGATTTGAGGAGCCTCGTTATCCCAATTAAGTTTAAAAATAGATGACATTGTAGCTAGAGCATCTGCTAGCTGATTTTCTTCTCGCGGGAAGTGCTCGAAGGTAATCTGCTCAAAATGTGGTAGCAATGTCAAAACATGTTCTTTGTAAGGGATAAGGTTTGGATGCTTAGTGTCCCATTCTCCTTTGATCTGACTGATGACCAAAGCTGAATCCCCAAACACAACTAAAGTCTTGATTCCCAAGTCTATGGCAGCCTTGAGTCTAAAGATGCATGCTTCATATTCTGCCATGTTGTTCGTACAGTTGAAGCAAAGTTTGGCAGTGAAAGGAGTATGGCATCCTTCCGGAGATATAAGTACAACACCGATACCATTACCGAGTGCATTGGATGCCCCATCAAAGTACAGGGTCCATCGGGATCCTTGTTCAGTTCTGTCATATGGCCTGAATTCTTCAACATTGTCCAATGTCATGATGTCTTCGTCAGGGAAGTCAAACTTCATGGATTGGAAATATTTTACAGCTTGATGGGCCAGATGATCATCTAGCACACTGCCCTTTATAGCTTTTTGGGTCGTGTACTGTATGTCATATTCTGTTAGGATCATCTGCCATCTAGCTATCCTCCCAGACAAATCAGGCTTCTTGAAGATGTACTTTATCGGATCCATTTTAGATATCAGCAAAGTGGTATGAGTCAACATATACTGTCTTAACCGGCGAGCAGCCCATACCAGAGCGCAACATGTTTTCTCGAGCAATGAATATCTGGTTTCACAGTCGGTAAACTTTTTGCTCAGGTAATAAATAGCATGCTCTTTTCGGCCAGACTCGTCATGCTGCCCCGATACGCACCCCATTGAGTTCTCTAAGACGGTCAGATACATGATTAGCGGTCTTCCTTCGACTGGTGGCATCAAGATAGGAGGCTATAGCAAATACTCCTTGATTTTATCGAAAGCAATCTGACAGTCATCATTCCATCTAACTACCTGATCTTTCTTCAACAGCTTGAAGATTGGTTCACAAGTAGATGTTAGGTGAGAAATGAACCTAGCAATGTAGTTCAGGCGTCCCAAGAAACCTCTGACTTCCTTCTCAGTGCAAGAAGAATGCATTTCTTGTATCGCTTTGACTTTGGCAGGATCAACCTCGATGCCTTTGTTGCTGACAATGAAACCTAAGAGTTTACCAGACCGGACTCCGAATGTGCACTTGTTTGGGTTCAATCTTAGCTTGTACTCCTTCAACCTGACAAACAGTTTTTGCAAGTGATCAAGGTGTTCTTCTTCAGTTTGTGATCGGGCTATCATGTCATCTACGTAGACCTCTATCTCATGATGTATCATATCATGAAACAAAGCTACCATGGCGCGCTGATAGGTTGCCCCAGCATTCTTCAGTCCGAATGGTATCACTTTGTAACTGAACGTACCCCACTGTGTGATAAATGTAGTTTTATCCATGTCCTCAGGTGCCATTTTGATCTAGTTATAGCCTGAGAATCCATCCATGAAAGAAAATACTTTGTGCTGGGTTGTATTGTCAACCAGGATGTCGATGTGTGGAAGTGGAAAATCATCTTTAGGGCTTGCCCTGTTTAAGTCTCTGTAGTCCATACACATCCGCACTTTACCATCTTTTTTGGGTACAGGGACAACATTGGCCACCCATTGTGGATAGGAGGTGACAGCCAAAAATCCAGCATTGAACTGCTTCATAACTTCTGTTTTGGTTTTTTCAAACATATCGGGTCTCATACGACGAACCTTCTGTTTTACTGGGGGACAATATTCCTTTGTAGGCAGACGATGTACCACAATGTCTGCATCCAGTCCTGGCATGTCTTTGTATGACCAGGCAAAGATCTCAACATAATCGTGCAACAGCTGAATCAGACGTTCCTTGACGCTCGACTCTAGATTGGTACCCACCTTGATTTCCTTTTTATCTTCCTCGATACCTAAGTTGATTGTATCCAATGGTTCCTCATGAGGCTGAATAACTATGTCTTCTTGTTGCAACAATCTGGCCAACTCTCCTGGCACTTCATAATCTTCCTCACCTTCGTCGTCGGCTTGGTAGATCGGATTTTCAAAGTCACAATTGGCCATAGCAGAACTGTTACCCCTGAGATCCTGAGTGGATGTAGATCTGCATTTTCAATATGTGAGTGTGTGTAAGAAACAACTACCTTTGAAAGAAATAAAATGCAAGAAAGAAAAGACACAGAAAACAAAATTTGTTGTAAAACATCCATGATTCGTTAATGACATATGAGAATGAAGTGACAACCCTTACAGATGGACCATTGTGCCTCGGGTAAGACACAAGGTTTAGAAAAAAAAATCTGAATTGTTTAAATATTACAAGCCTAAAAATATTAAAAGACAATTACTCTTGAATAAAAGTAATAGGAATGAAATCCTTCGCCTCCCAATTATTAAGCACTCCGTCGATAGTTGGAAAAATCCATTCATCCATATCACAACTGCCATCACTATCTTCTAAGGCGTTGACTCCTTGATTGTTGATACGCAGAGGTGGTCCCCCTGCGCGAGAACGTCGGACAGTCTTCTGAGCCTCTGAAGTGAACCCCAACCCAAATTTGTCGGACTTGTAGGGAATATCCAGAAGCTGACCCCAGATAGTAAATCCTCCCTCTTCAACTACTGCTCGAGCGTCTTTTAATGAAGCCATTTTTAGCGGAGGCCTGGTAATCTCCAGGACCTTTAGAGTAGACTTGGTTGCTGCGACCGTTGCTGGAACCTCCTCAAAGTTCTGACAGGGAGTCTCTATGAATTCACCATCTGTTTCAACATACCTGAAAGAGTTCAAATGGCTAACCATGTATTCCTCTTCCCCGTGAAATGTAACAATCTTCCCTCTGATCAGGTATTTTAGCATTTGGTGTAGGGTGGAAGTGACGGCACTAGCACCATGGATCCAGGGTCGACCCAACAGACAAGAGTACGAAGGGCGGATGTCCATCACATAGAAAATTGAGTCAAAGCTCTGAGACCCAATTTTTATGGGGATACTAACTTCTCCGTGCACTGTCCTCTTGGAACCATCAAAGGCCCTTACTATGATGTTGCTAGGTTTCTAGATGAGTCCCTCGCAATCCAGCCGATCGAGGGCATTTTTGGGCAAGACATTCAATGATGAACCGGTATCCACCAAAACATGGGCAAGTGTGGTGCCCCTGCATTCAATGGAAATATGCAAGGCATCGTTGTGCTTCCTTCCCTTAGCCGTTAAATCAGCATTGGAAAAGCCCAATCCGTTATCAGCAGTTAGACTGGCCACACAATCTTCAAATTGGTCGATGGAGGTCTCCTAGGGCACGTGAGCGGTCTTAAGAAACTTTACCAAGGCTTTGGCATGAGTTTCAGAGCACAAAAGTAAGGACAACAATGATATATTCGAGGGGGTCTGCCCCAATTGTTCTACAATGTTGTAGTCACTTTTTTTGATTATCTTCAGGATTTCTTCTATTTCTTTTCTAGAAGCTTCAAGGATGACTTTGGGACGTTCTCTTGTTTGGGCAGGCTCAACCAAAGCCTCTTTGCCCCTGGTATCGGCAGTAGGGACAACAGCGGGAGTATCATTGACGGTGTCGGTAGGAGTGGCAGTAGTGATGATCACAGGAGTAGCAACAGTCTTTGGAGAAATCTCAGGTGAGAAGACTCTTCCACTTCTCGTTATTTTGCTGGTTCTAGTGATGTTACCGATATCAGGATCAATATCTCTCGCAACTTCATTTGTGACAGCCAACTGATCTTGCTTGATGTCGTAGTAGTAAACGTCAGCCTCATAACTCCAGGGAACAACTTTATTTGAGGAGTATGGTATTGGTCTTGGCATAGTGATGATCAATGGTGCAGTTCTGGGAGCAGATGTAATCCTGACGGGTCTTTTGGTGGAGACACGGGGAGGATTGTCGAAAATGGTGATTATCGAAACATCTTGATAAGAACTCTTGATAAGGGGTAACTTTTCGAAAATGATTTCTTTACTAGTCATTAGGCGTTGGACGCCTATCTTTAGTAACAAAAAACCGTTCGGCAGAGATTTGCAAAGTTGGCAATTTTCATCACAACCTGGGAACAAGCCGGCTTGCAGTAGATTTTGTTTAAAAATCAACAGAGGAGTAACCAAGTCATTCACGGAGGACACAAAATGACCATCATCAATGGCATTGATACCTTGGCCATGTCTGGGCATTGGTGCCGTTATTACATTAGGCGTTTTTGGGGACTCAAATTCAAGCTCCTTTGCATCGATAAGGTCTTGCACCTTATTCTTTAAGGCCCAACAATCATCTGTATCGTGCCCTGGGCTTCCAGAATGATAGGCACATCGGGCGTTTGGGTTGTAGCGAGGAGAATCCGTATTAGGGTTCTTGGGAGCTTCCTTCAAAATTACCAGATTGGTCCTTAGAAGGTGTGGCAACACTTGAGACATGGTCATGTTAATCCGGGTAAATCGTCTCATGGGCGCTTCTGGTTTGCGCTGATAATTTCGTTGCTGATTTGGCGCAGGATTAGAGATCATAACAGCGCCTACTGCCGGACGACGGTCGGTTTTGTTTTGATTCCTATGATCATACGCAACACTGACCTCCTTCTTCCCAACAAAAGGTTTCTTCACCAAACTTGAGGATGCATCTCTTTTAATTTTGCCGCTTTTTATACCGGCCTCGACCCGCTCACCAGTCATGATTAATTCGGTAAGCCCAGATGAAGAACTCCTAATCAGGTGATTGAAAAATGGTCCTGACAAGGTGCCAAGGAACATATCCACTAATTCTCTGTCGGATAGAGGGGGCTGGACTCTGCCTGTGAGATCCCTCCATTTTTGAGCATAAGTTTTGAAACCCTCATCTGTTCCCATAGACATACTCTGTAACTGCGTCCTAGTCGGGGCCAAATCAGCATTGTACTGATACTGTTTATAGAAAGCGGCAGCCAACTCTTCCCAATTACGGACATTGGACCCTTCTAATTGGTAGAACCAATCCAACTGAGTCCCCGATAAGCTCTCCTGGAAGAAATGCACCCACAGATTTTTGTCAGCCGCGTGGGGCTGAATCTTTCTGACATATGACCTCAGATGTAGTTTTGGGAAAGAGATACCATCATACTTGGCAAAGGTTGGGACCTTGAATTTCTGTGGGATGACAACCCCTGAGATGAGTCCTAATTCTTCAAAGTCCAAACCGGGCACTATCTGAATCTCCATGGTGTTCAAACGATCCTCTAGCTGTTTGTATTTATCATCAGCAGGAGGATATTGCTCCTCAGAGTAATCAGGCTCTTCCTCTCCTTCGGATGTTGGGTCATCGTTCACTTCCTGGGTCTCGTCCCCTTGGTTATCTCCTTCACCCGATGATGTTGCAAAGTCCAAGGTTCGCCTGGTATGCCCTTTAAACCTTCTTCCCATGATCACAACCCCGGTTGGTTTCTTCGTCTTCTTCTTAATCTCTTTGGCTAGCAGAGTCTTCAACTCCTCTTGCCCTTTTGTCAGAGCCATGAGCATTTGTTGAAACTGGGCATTCTGCTCCTGAAGATCTTTCACAGCCTGTTCAACATCCATCTCACTGAAATAAACAGTAGAAGGATTAGGCGACCTGTTATGAGAAACCTGTATGATGTTATGATGAATGAAGATGCAATATGCAAATGATTTCAAGGAAATTTAGAAGATTTAAATTTGTTCAAACCAAAAAGAAGACACGTCATATTAAATAAAACCAAGTTTGAATACATTAGGCCTCCTTGGGCTTACAAAGAAAGAAACAAAATACAACCAAAACTCTTAAGACAAAAAGACCAAACACATCCTCTTTGGAGCAATGTAGGTGTTCAAATTCTTCTCTTCATGAAGCCGTTTGGTGAGCCCCAGAACCTTCTTCTCACTGGCGTAGTACTGGGTTTCAAAGGTGTCTCGCTCTTCCTTCAACTGAATCCAGGCTTTCTGCAGGTCTTCGAGAGAGGTAGGCATGCCAGGATGAAGAATGGTGTATGGGACGTCTCCTTCAATAACAAGTTCAATGATGACTGGAAGGATGGAAGGGTAAGACATTAAGAGACTCTGGGCATGAGCCCGCACCCACTTAAGGTAAGGCTCGAGAGGGATATAGTTTTTATGTCCCAAAGTCCTACTGTCCACCTTGTTCACCATTCCCTAAGCACGTGTAAACCTCTGATGATAACCTTAGTCTTCTTTGTCGTAGTCGAAAACCAGACCCTGGACGAGCATCTCATGAGGGCCGTCTCTTCGGGCATACCCAAATTGCCGAAGAGATAAACACGGGTTACAGGTGATACCTCCCCTAATACCTAACATAGGTACATTAGGGAACTACCCACAACGGTCAATGATAGAGATATCTTCCAAAGATCTTGAGCACCAACAGATATCAGAGTGAGTGAGAGACATCATTCTTTGAGACCAAGTCAATCTTTGCTCGTTCTTCAATGCTGACTGAGGCAGGTGTGAAGTGAACCAATTAGCGAGTAGGGGTATACAACACAAAATAGTACCTCTTTTCTTCATGGTACGGGTATGAAGGCAATGCAAGATGTCTCCTAGCAAGGTGGGTATAGGATTGCAGGAGAGAAAGACTTTGATGGCATTAACGTCTATGAATTGGTCTGAATTAGGAAACAGAACCAAACCATAAATGAGGAGAGCTAGCACGTCTTCGAAAGCTTGGAAATCCATGTCATCCAAGAATGAACGAGCTTTTTCCAATAGAAACTTAGCTAGAAAACCTTTAACCTCACTTCTTGTCTCCCAATTGTCTATGACGTCGGCCCTCTTCACATGTAAAGCTTCGACGATGACTTCAGGTTTTAGAATCCCTTCTAGCCCGGTGAACGGTATCTGATTAAGCACGGGTACCCCTAAGAGTAGAGATAACTCTTCCAATGTAGGTACCAACTGATAGCCCGGAAAAGTGAAACAATGATGTACGGGATCAAAGAATTGGAATGGTACACACATCATCTCTTCTTGGAAGTTGGATGTAACCAAACTGAGGAGTCGACCATACTTCTTGGTAAAAGGAGAATCCCCAGGAACTCTTGAAGCTAGCTCTTGAATTTGAGAATGTGCTCTTACAAAGCTGATTCTGATGGTGTTTCTTCGGAGAGAATTCATATCCTACAAAACAAAAACAAAGATAAATTTCTAAATCCTTGAAATGGTTAGTGAGCATGCATATGATGTTGATGATGTTTATGATGTTTATGTACAAGCAAACATATATACACACAACAAACAGATCCCTATGTTTTAGGCTTGCACGAGTTTGTAGGTAAGTACCCTCTTGAAGTTGTAGTTGGCTCAACCTGTCCTAGAAATAATGATCGGGTTCTAAAGGATCTCAATATCACCGACCTTTCTCTTAGGCATTGTCTCAGCACAACAATCTTTTCTTGCGGCCGAGATATCCCAAAAGTCTAGCCTCAATGAGTGTAGTATCGAGTGTCAACCAATTTTAAGCTTTACACCGAAACCGGCTACCTCACTACGTCCTAATGGCCAAGTTTGTTCAATTAGGGTTCTAAGGTTAATTAGTTCTTCGCGATGCCACTCAGCGGCCCCGTATTCTCCTCAATTCACCACGAGGGATACCGGTACCCACAAATGCGTCACACTAACATAGCCATTGTTTCAACCATATCGGTCTATGCCGTACAGTCTCCACAATCTATTACTATTTACCTAAAAAGGTGCCCCAAATCCGGGTGGAGGATCAAAGCAAGCCCAATACAAGGAAGTAAAAGTGATCTATCCCTAAGGTAACCCTGCTTTTTTTATAAATTCCCCAGCGGAGTCACCAGTTCTGTGATACGGTGGGAGAACTGACTTGTTATTTTGCATTTCGATCGCATTTGTGCGGATAGAAAGAGTCGCCACCGACTTTTCTTTTATCCAAAAGGAAAGGTAAAAAAGAACAGGAAAGACCTTTCAAGATTATTTCTCGGGTTCGGGGGGTAGATTATGAAAAGAGAAGGTATTAGCACCCTTTTCATCCATGGTTTTCCATGGGCTCTTAGTTACTCATTTAGATCACTTGCTTTCATTTGACAGTGTGCTTGTGGTGTGGGCTTTGAAAGTATTTTGAAAAATCTCTTTGTAATGGTTCTCGTCTCTATAAGAACGCGTACAAAGTTTTGTTTCAAAAAGTGGTTCAAAGATGTGTTCGTGAATCGTGTTTCGGAAAGTGTTTTGAAAAGATGTTTTGCAATGGTTCTCGTCTCTATAAGAACGTATACAAAATATTTTGTCTTTTTTGAAAATGCTTTGAAATGAGAGTGTAGGTGTAAAAGTTTTTTGTGAGCAAGCGAGTAACTAAGAGCGAATCTATCTACTCGAAAGGTCTAAAATTGTTCTTTTCTTCCTCCTTTTAATGGTGCTATCTTACCATGGATTTGGTAAGAAGCCCCATCATTGGATGTAAAGGGACAGGCGCGGGTCAATTTTACAATCATCGAAAGCAACTTATGAGACGCTTTAGCAATTTTTTGTAAGGGACGAGATCGTTTTAATCGAAGGCAACATCGAGGGTCATCGAGGGACTACAATCTTTTTTATCGAAGGGTCATTGCTAGAGCGTCCCATATTCGAGGGACATGATTGTATTTCCGAGGCAACGAGCGAGGTTACCCTAGAGGTGCGCGTGTGAAAAAGTGTGTTGGTTTCAAGTTATTTTATTCTTTGATTAGGTCATCTAGCGATTGATTTTTGAATCTTGCCATACACGCCTAATTACTATATAGTGTAAAGAAAGCAGTAAATTGCGGGAATTGAAATTCTACGCTATTACAAAATATTCGGGAATGGGGATACAATTTTTACAAATGGGGATGAATCAAATGAGATAGGAAGGTCCAAATATCAAACAATACAACCAAATCGAATTTTGTGCGATTTATATAAAGCTATGATAATCCATGAAAATAAAAAGCAACAAAATATGGAAATGAAATGTTAAGTATTTACTTGAAAAGAGAAAAGTAAAACCTATTCTAGAAAATAAAACAATTGATTAAATTAAAATCTTTATTTTTTTGTATTTTTATTAATTATGTAAGTAACAAGATAAATTAAAGAAGGACAAAACTAAGTTATATTAATATTTTTTTTTTTGGTGTTTTATTATATGTAAAATAAAATCCAAAAACAAATTTATTAAAGAAAGAAAAATGATACAAAATATTTACAAAGCCTAAATCAAATGAAAATAATATTTAATATTTAATGGTATTCAAAAAAAATAAAAATGAACTAAATAAACAGTATGAGCCTGAGTTGGATTTAGATGTGAGGCCCAAAAGAAAAATGGTTGTTTTTGCTGTAATAAAGAAACAGGCATAAGGGGGGTACGACCAGCAGAATCAAAAATGGGCTTAGGGAAATTACAAAAAAAATCAAGCCCAAATATCTAAACATGCTTAGTTACGGATTTAGAGACAAAAAATGAAATTAGGGTTCTTGGAACCCTTGTAGTTCACAGCGCCGCTCCTCATCTCTTTGTTCATCCTTTCCAAATTTTTGTTGAAACCTCTGAACAATCTCACTACCCGTCCCTATTTCCTTTTTCGAACGAAATCACTCTCTCCATATTTGTCTCACCATGATTCGTATCTCTTTGAAAACCCTTGTTTCAGATCTAAACCTAACAGAAATAAAATTGATTCGTCCTTGACCTTCCCCTCACTCACTGTTGCCGGAACACCGAATCTCTCGCCTCCCTAATCGAGTTTCTAAATATTTTCTTGAAAAGGTGAGGTTCTGTTCTTTACAAATTTCGTTAATTGATTTTTTTATCTCGTCATTTCTTCTGTTTAATCAAGAAACTACTCTTTAAGATGCAGGAAAACGTATGCTTATGGAAGATTTGGGAAAGAGGGGGAAGCCATACCTGTTGAAGTTCTTTCTGTGAAATGGAAAGGGGACGGCGAGATTGAGGACGATGTTCCTTTGGTAGCGGAATTTGCGCGAGGGGGAAGAGATGAGGGCGTGGCTCTTCTGACCCGTTGGTAACTTCTTCTATTTTTCCTTGAATGATGGTGATTAACAATTTTCTGGATTTTGGGATTTTTGTGATTGTTTTGTTGGATGGTTAACTGGCCTTAGGTTTTGGGGCTTTGCTACTGTATTTTATGTTTTTTTGATGATGGTTAATGGTTTTTGTGGGTTTTGCTGGCTCTTGGGTTTATGGATGTTTATCAGGTTTTGAGTTTGTTGATGGTTTACTGGTTTTTTTGGTTTGATGGTAGTTCTAAGCTTGTTACAGGTTTGAGACTTATGGCTTTTGGGTTTATGGATGTTTATCAGGTTTTGAGTTTGTTGATGGTTTACTGGTTTTTTTGGTTTGATGGTAGTCCTAGGCTTGTTACAGGTTTGAGACTTGTGGCTTTTGGGTTTATGGATTTGTTGATGTTTATCAGGTTTGTTACAGGTTTGGTTTGATGGTGGTTCTAGGCTTGTTATAGGTTTGGTTTGATGGTGGTTTAATGGTATTTTGAGTTTGTGAAACTGGGCACAAGTTTGGAGTTTTTAAGGCTATGTTTTTGGTTTATTGTTTTGGTTTTCAAGCTTGCTACAGGTTTGTGACTTGTTGCAGGTTTGAGATTTTTGTTGTTGGTTCACAGGTTTCAGGTTTTGGCTTTTGGAAGATGGATACTTACTGATGGTTTTTTGTCTTTGAAACTTGTTTCAAGTTTTTCGAGTTTGATAATCTTTTTTTCTTTTTTCTCTTGAGACTTCTGTGTTTCTATTGCTCTCCTTCTGTTATATTGACCCTGCTTCTGTTATCCATATTCAAAATGGTGGGAATCCAACAGATTTGAATATTTGAATATATTGTCCTTATGGCATTTTGGTTGCAGTTTTGTTTTCTAGCAAATTCTATGCAACTTGTGACAGGCAGGGTAGCAAGGTTGTGCTTTCCAATAACCTAGGTGACTTCTTTCCTCTCTTCTCTCTCAATGACAATAAGAAAGCAAATTACTTTTTGCCCTTTTTTTCTAATTCTGAAAGGTTTGCATGGAAAATGATGATTTTATGCTTCTTGAACAAGTTTTTTTGTCTGACTTAGCATCTTAGCTGTTTGCTTATTGCTGCATTGCCGCCTGCTTTAGCTTTTGTTGATGCTGTTTGTTGTTTGCTATATTGCTGCCTCGTTTTTATTGATGCTGTTTGTTGTTTTGACAAAGCTGTTTGTTTGGCTTTTGAGGTTGCTGTTTGTGATGATGTTTGGTTCAGTTTGTGCATTCTGTTTGGTTCAGTTTGCGCATTTTGTTTGGACAGTTTGTGTATTTTGTTTGGACAGTTTATGCATTTTGTTTGGATAGTTTGTAGCATTTGTTTGGACAGTTTCTAGCATTTGTTTAGACAGCTTGTAGCATTTCTTTCTTTCTTTCTTTTTTGTGAACCAAGAAGGATAACCTTCTTATGATTTGCAAATAGAGGAAATAAATTATGATGAATTAAACAAGCACTCTGATTCCGCATTGCAAACCTTAATGATGAATGCCCTTTGGAAAACTTTTTTTTGTTCATGCCCAAATAACTTGCACTAACCATGTTTTTCTTTCCTTGTTTTTATGTGAGAAAAATGGATATGACAAAGCAAGGAAGGCAAGAAATCTGTGGCAAGCATGGAGGTCTTTTGAGATAAACAAAAGAATTTGATACGACTTCAATCTTCAGACAAACTTAGGCATAAATTAATTCTCCTAGGCCAATCAAACATTTGGATTTTCTTTGTAAATTTAGAAAAATCATTCTTGTATTGTATCCAATAGTTGTACTAATTCATCTTTTAAATACACTAAGTTGTAAAACATAGAGTATTTAAAAGAATAAATTGTTGATGGATGTTGATGGAGTATGGTAGACCCTTTTATAAGAAGTGCATGCAATCTGCGTTCAGAAAATAGGAAAATAGGCGTTGCTGGGACCTGTGATCGAACCCAGTTCCTCTACCCTTTCCACTATGCTTGCTTGACATCTGTGCTACGCGCTTTTGTTGTAAGTATAATGCAAACACAATATAATATGTGAAATAAAATGGTTAGTGGAAAAAAACACAAAAATGCGTGCGCTGGTTCGTATGGGCGAATGGCTGGCTGACACCTAACCTTCTTCTTCCTCACCCCGTCGTCTTAGGCTCTGGTACTTTTACCTACAGACAAAGGTTTGTAGATACAAACCTGTGAAACTCAAAAATCCACAACACGCAAGATAAATGGCATCTAATTATATAGATCAACTCGCTTTGATCTTGTGAACATCATGGTACCCCTTTTGCTGGCCAATTTAACCTGTGGACAAAACCGCTAAACTGCACATACAAACCCTAACAATGGCAAAGACATGTATAGGCTTCAAAAACGCAATTAAAGTATTCAGTTAGCTTGCAAACATGATGAGGATCACAAATATATAACTCAAACATGCTAATTATGCCAGAAATACAGTAATCGATTTTGAAAATATGAGCAAACCGTGTGAATGCTAGGGGGAGATTCTAGACGTGTAGAGGCGTGCAATCGATTGGGTTAGCTTCTGGGAAGGTCCAAGAAACGATTGGAATCGTTGGAATGGCTTGAATTGGCCCGTGGAGTGAAAACCGATTCACACTTTTTCCTTGAATTTTCTGAATTTGCTTTGCCTCTTTCACGATTGCTAAACCTTATTTTTTTCTTTGTTCTTGTCCAATATATACCTAGGGATGAATTAGGGTTACAAACTTGGATTGAATCTTGAAGTTTGATGAGATTTGATTTGATTCTTTAGCCATATGCAAACATGCTATTTTGAACAAATCTTCCCTTTCTTGTACCAATTATGCTTGATTCATCTTGGCCTTAATAATTCAGCATATTTTGATTGCCAACCTGTCCAAAAACCAAATCAAATCATATCTTTGCTATTATTCATCAATTATTAGATTTAATTCCATTTTTAATTAATAAAAATCCACAATAAATTGAAAAATGAAGAAAATAATGTGTGGATAAACATTTGAGTCGTGGACCACATTATAAATGAGGTGCAAGCATAAAACGTTATGCCCATTTAGCAAGAAATGCAATTTTGAGCACATTTGACTTTTGGCAATTTTGCAAAAAAGGCCAACTTTGACAAGGCATATATCTTCCAATTTTAACCCTAGAGAGGTGTTCTTGGACTTTTTAGAAATCTTAGGATGTCCCCTAAGCAACCCTTTTGGTCTCATCTCAATTGAGTCTTCCATGTTCATGTAAGAAGTTTTGACCCAAAAGGTGTTTTTCTTGACTTTTCAAAATGACCCATAATGTAAAATTAATATCTTTTTATGAGTGCATATTTTGAACTTGTGGGATGAATATGAGCTGTAGGTAATTTCATCCTCTTCAAAATGAGCTTTGGATGGAAAATTTCTGATAAAGCATGTGGAAGTTATGCTTGGTCAAAGTTTGGTTGACTTTTACTGAGAAACCCTAATTTAGCAACTTTTGGGTTTTATTGATTTTGGAGCATTCCTTGGGTAATCATGGTCAACCCTTGATAAAATGATGAAAGTAACTTAAAAATTTAGATTTTGACCAAAAATATTGAGGTTTGACTGTATGTGGGTCACAATTGACTTTTGACCTAGTATAGTCGATTCTCAAGCATCTGAACAGTTGACTGGGCAAACTTCTTGTGCAAGGCATGAAACTTGACATGTAGGGTCTTGAGAACATATTAATACCATGGAGAGCATATGAGACCTTTGGAGTCCACCTATCTTGATGAAAATAGAAACCCTAATTTGAGGTACACTGCCTTAGGGGAGAGTTTGTCAGGTCCACTCATGGGCAACCTTGAGCAAATTGAAGATCTCAATGGACATGTATTGAGTAAAATGAGAGGGAAAATTTTGGGGTACAACATGTTGTAATAGATAATTAGGATTTATTTTCTTGCAATCCCTATTTATAGTTTGTACACCCCCTCCCACAAGTATTGTAATAACGTAGTAATTTTAAATTCCGCAATTTATCGCTTTATATACAAATGCTAGTAATTAGGGTTTATATGGAAAGACTAAAACCAATGCTTAGAAAACCCCAATCAAATACAAAATCAAGCATGAAAAACAATACACTTGCACACAAGCACCCCCTAGGGTAAATCCACTTGGTTGCCTTTACAAAATGGCCATGTTACGCATGTGAGGTATCTTAGCAAAAAACAAGCAAAAAACAAGATCATAGTCCCTCGATGATGCTATCTAAGTTGCCTTTAAAAATGATCTTAGTCCCTAAAGAATAATGCTAAGGTACCTTGCAACATTGCTAATCATGGTTATACGATGACCCACGCCCGTCCCGTTTACATCCAAAGATATGGTTACTTACCAAATCAAAGGTAAGATAACAATGTCAAAGGAAAAAGGAAATGAACATGAAAGACTTTTGAGTAGGTAGAATGCTCCTAATTATTTTCTCAATTTCAAAACAAAACATCCTTGCTATTTTTAAAACAAACACTTACACTTCCAAAACATCTTACAAACTTGAAAACATTTTCAAAAGATCAACACCTTTGTATACATTCTTACGAACGAGAATCATTACCAAAGTTTTCCTAAACAATGGCCTCTTTACAAAAATGCTTTCAAAAACCACACAAAGCACAATTTCAAACAAAAAGCAAGTGATCTAGCAAGTAACTAAGATCCCATGGAAAACCATGGATGAAAAGGGTGCTAATACCTTCCCTTTTCATAATCTACCCCCCGAACTCAAGAAATAATATCAAAGATCTTTCTTGTGCTTTTTCACCTTTCCTTTTGGATAAAAGAAAAGTCGGTGGCGACTCTTGATAACCGTAACATTTGTGATCAAACACAAAACCTTCAAGTCAATTCTCCCACCGTATCACAGAACTGACGACTCTGCTGGGGAAAATTCTAAAAGTGGGGTTACCTTAGGGTTAAATCACATTAACTTGCTTTCATTGTTTGACTTGTATGCTTTACATTATGGTTCTTTGTTTGGGTTTGAATCCTCTACCCGGATTTGGGATGCCTTATAGGTAAGTAGCAATATGTTGTGGAAACTGTGTGGGGTATACCTACATGGTCTAAGCAATAGCTACATTAGTGTGACATATTTGTGGGTACCGGTAGCCCTTGAGTTAATCAAGGAGAATACATGGCCGCTGAGTGATGTCATGAAGCACTAATGAACTTTTAGAACCTTTACTTGACCAACTTGTCCATTTAGGATGTGGTGAGATGACCGACGTTGGTGCAGTCCGAAGTTGGTAGATACTCGATACTACACTCATTGAGGTTTGGTTTTTTGGGATATTTCGGTCGCCATTAAAGAGGCTTGTGTTGAAACAATGACCAAAGAAACGAACCGGTGATATTGAGCTCCTTAAAACCTGGTTACTATTGCTAGGACAGGTTTGAGCCAACTAAACTTCAAGAGGGTACTTACCTATGAGACTCAATGCAAGCCTAAACCTAAGGACTTGTTTACTTTGTCTGTATATGCATTACTTGTACATAACATCATGAACATCATAACATCATACTCACATTCACTAACCATTTCAAGGATTTCTAGGATTTATATTTGTTCTGTTTTGTAGGACATGGACTCTATTCGCAGGAAAACTATTCAAGTCAATCTTGTAAGGATCCCTCAACAACTTAAAGATCTAGCTTCAAGGATTCTAGAAAATTCTCCATTCACCGATGTGATACGGTGGGAAGAACTGATTGTTTTTGGAATGCTGGTTCACATTTTGCGTTTGTGTTCGCAAAATGTCGCGGTAAGCAAGAGTCGCCACCGTCTTTTATTTTATCCAACAAGGAAAGGAAAAAAGCAAAGAAAAATTCCTTTTTCGAGATATTTCTGAGTACAAGGGGTAGATTATAGAAAGGGAAGGTATTGGCACCCTTTCTATCCATAGTTATCTACGGGCTCTTAGGTACTTGCTCATCATGTTCAAAATTGTTTTCTTTGTGCTTGTGGGTTTTGAAAAGTTTTTGTTTCGACTTCGATTTAACTCTTGCTTCTATCTTCAAGAGTGTAATGAAGTGTTTTTGAAAACTTGTTTGTAAAAGGAGTGTAAGTGTGAAAAAGTTTTGTTTTGGATGAGCAAGTATCTAAGAACTAATCTACCTACTCGAAAAAGGAATCGTTCTATGCTAATTTCCTTTAGACAATGCTACCCAACTATTAGTGAATAGGTAGAACAGTTGTTGGAGTTTAAGGGTCAATTTGAAAGAGGGACGTACAGTCACTAAAGCAATGTTAGGATATCTTAGTGGTAACCCTAATGTCTTAGATCATTTATTCGAGGCAATGATATCCGAGGCAACCTTTCCAAGGAAACTAAGATCTTTTAGACAAGAAGGCGACCTCTAAAATAACCAATACTCAATGACCATTTACGAAGGCAACCAAGTGGGAGTGTACCCTAGGAGTGCGCATGTGCGAGTGTGTTGATTTCAGATTATTTTTATCTTTGCACATGTTCAGGGTGATCTAACTGTTTTGAGATTAGACATTCATTCTTGTCATGCATCCCTATTATCAAACATCTAACAGTTGAATATTTGCAGAAATTAAAGGTGCGGAATTTAAACTAAATTATTACAAGGCGTCGGGTATTTACATCGCCAAAAACAACCCTTTGAAAATAAAATAAAAGCGGTAAAAGTAAATGTCCTAATTAAATTATTACAAGCTGGGAGCAGATACAATAATTGAATAAAGAGAAATTAAAGCGCGCAAGATAATAGAATCGAATGCGAAACTAGGGTTTTGACCCTCTTAATTAAAAGACCATGTTTTTGTTGTTTTTATTTTTTTAAGAAAAGAAATTAATTCCTAAAATTAAAGACTAAATTAATTAAATTAATAAATGGAAAATAGTTAAATGACATATTTTTGGATTTTTGTTAATTTAAGAAAGAAAAATAAAATAATTAAACTAGTGTTAAAAACCTATTGATTTCTAATTAATTTTAAATATTTGCAAAATAAATGAAAGTTATCTAAAATTAACCTAATTAAATTAATTAATATTTATTAATGAAAAATAAAATTCTAAGTTTATTTGGACATAAAAATATTTTTGGTGATTTTTTGATAAAAAAGAAAATTAATTTTGGTTAGTAATAAAATAAAATAAAATAAAATAATTAAATGAAATATAGAAGAACAAATATAAAGAAAGAGATTGGGCTTGATTTTTAAGGGTGTGCATAGCAATTTTCTGGGCCCAATTGAGGAGAGGTCCGTTTGACTTTTGCCATCCAGTGTATCATATTTGACTTGGTCCATGGTGTGCTTGCAATGGTGACCACCAGATCCGGCCATCTGGCCATCTGGCACGCTTGATGCTGAAGGCATATGGTGGACACTAGGCTTGAGCGCACACTGAATCACCTGAAATAATTAGGAAAAATAACAAATGCTGGAGGCAGGGATCGAACCCCTGACCTCTAGGCTTCAACGCCTTGAACACACACCTGGTAACCACTACGCCATTCGCTTCTTATTGTTAACATAATACAAACTAATAATAATATATAAAACCAAAGAAAATTGTAAAACAAATAAAAAAACGCGTGCTCGTTTGAACAAGCCAATGATGGGGTGACACGCCTTCATCCCTGTTCTTGAACCGTGGCTAAAAGTTGAACCACCTATACCTACGGACAAATGTCCGTCGCTACAAACAGGGGTTCATCCAAAATCTCCTACAGGCCACATAAATGGAATCTAGTATCATGGTTGAGTTCGTCTCACTCTCCTGATCACAACCTTACCCATCATGAAGGCTAATTGTTCCTGAAATAAAAAACCCTAAACCAAAGCTTGAAAACCTAACAATGGTGACTTTCAATTCAGTCCATATAAATGAAGTTGAATAATGCCAAAAGCTTGCAAATGCTTTGCAGATTAAGAATATGCCATTATTTTATGCTATGGATGCAAGAATAAAGCTTTTCGAATTCAAGAAAAGGGTGATATCGTGAGCGACTTACAGTGCGTGAGAGGGCTTGAAAACACATGCTTTTGATTGCTTTCGTTGTGGAGACTACCAGGAGACGATTGGGAGAGGTCTCGATCCTTGAGGACGCCTCTAAGTGGGATTTTGATCTCACACTTTTTGCTTCTTTTTTCCAATTCCGTTCTTGCTCTATGCCTGATTTCTCACCTTCATTTTGAGCTGCATGCAACCCTTATGTATTAGACAATGCATTAGGGTTGATTATTGTGTCCAAATACCTCTCTTTCAATGATTTTGGATTTGATTTGATTTGCTTTGAACAAATTTCCAAACATGGCTTATTTCCAATCATTTTGTGCACACAAGCTTTGATGCGAATTTGAATGCCTTGCTAGCTGTAATTAGAGCCTGAAACAATCAAAAGATCATTTGTTATCAATGCTTTGGATTTTTATTTGATTTATTTTGATTTAAATCAAATTAATTCAAATAAAAATCAAAATAATTAATAAAAATATGATATGGACAAGTGGCAAAGGATAGAGCACGTGGGCTATGATGCCAACTCAAAACAAGTGAAAAAGAATGGACCCATTTGGCAAAATTTGAAGTTTTGGGGATGGTTGACTTTTGGCAATTTTGCAAAAAAGGTCAACTTCAACAATGCATAACTTCCTCAATTGTGAACCTTTGGAGGTGTTCTTGGACTTTTCATAAAGCTTGAGATGTCGCCTAATCAACCCTTTTTGTCTCATCTCAATTTGATATTCCATGCTCATGTATGAAGCTTTGACAAAAAAGGTGTTTTTGTTGACTTTTCAAAATGACCTATAATGTCCAAATTCATAACTTCTTGTGAGTGCATATTTTGATATTGGGAGCTGAAGATGGATTGTAGGGAATTGTATCCTCTTCAAAATTAGATTTGGATGGGTCATTTCTCATAAAGTATGATACAGTTATGCTTGGTCAAAGTTGGGTTGACTTTTCCTACAAAACCCTAATTTATCAACTTTTGAGTCTTGATGAATTATGAGCAATCCTTGATGAATCATGATCAACCCTTGATAAAATGATGAAATATACTTCAAAATGAGAATGTTGACCAAAAATCTTGCAGTTTGACTGTATGGGGGTCACAGTTGACTTTTTCCCTAACATAGTCGATTTTTGGACCTTTGAGCAATTGACTGAGCAAACTTCCTCTACAAGGCTTGAAACTTGACATGGATGATCTTGAGAACATATTAGGACATTGGTGAGCACTTGGGATCACTTGGACTAAAGTATCTTGATGCAATATGAAACCCTAGTTTGGGGTAGACTGCCTTAGGAGAGAGCTTATTTGGCCAACCCTTGGATTATCTTGAGCAACTTGAGTATCTTTGTTTGAAATATTTTGAGAAATATGGGAGGGAAAATTTGGGGGTACAACAGCTGCCCCTGTTCAATATTCTTATACCTGAGGGTGTAGATTGGCTTTCGTGCCTTTCGTAATCCGAAGGTGGAAGATGATTGAACACTAGAGTGCCCAGAATTTTGCACTCGCATGAAATGGTAATTGCCTTGTGATGTTGGGAATGGGCTTATAGATGACATTTGGAAATTGCTGAAGAGGGGATGGGATTCAAGATGCCATCTGAAAGAGTGTCGATCGCATAAGAGATTCCTTAGCGAGATCTTGTATACCTGTTGTTGAGGAAAATTCCGCTGGGGAAAGCTGATCTTGTTGAGAAAAGTAGAATTTTAGGAGCTTCGTCGCCCGTTATTCTGCTGGTGAGTCGCCTTTGTTGATATTTAGGAACTTCAATCGTCCGTACTCAACTGAGGAAACAATTTTTGCTGAGATTAAGTAGCTCGTCCGTAATTCTACTGAGGTAAACATCTATGCTGAGATTTAGGAACTCGTCCGTAATTCAACTGAGGAAACATCTTCGCTGAGATTTAGGAGCTCGTCCGTAATTCAACTAAGGAAACATCTCTGCTGAGATTTAGGAACATCTTCCGTAATTCAACTGAGGAAACATCTCTGCTGAGATTTAGGAACTCGTCCGTAATTCAACCGAGGAAACATCTCTGCCGAGATTTAGGAGCTCGTCCGTAATTCAACCGAGGAAACATCTCTGCTGAGATTTAGGAACTCGTCCGTAATTCAACTGAGAAAACATCTTCGCTGAGATTTAGGAGCTCGTCCGTCATTCAACTGAGGAAACATCTTCGCTGAGATTTAGGAGCTCGTCCGTAATTCAACATAGAAAACATCTCTGCTGAGATTTAGGAACTCGTACGTAATTCAACTGAGGTAAACATCTCTGCTGAGATTTAGGAACTCGTCCATAATTCAACTGAGGAAACATCTTTGCTGAGATTTAGGAGCTCGTCCGTAATTCAACTGATTTTGCTGAGATTTAGGAACTTGTCCGTAATTCAACTAAGGAAACATCTCTGTCGAGATTTAGGAACTCATCCGTAATTCAACTGCGGTAATATCTTTGCTGAGATTTAGGAGCTCGTCCGTAATTCAACTGAGGTAATATCTTTACTGAGATTTAGTAACTCGTCCGTAATTCAACTGAGAAAATATCTTCGTCGAGATTTAGGAGCTTGCCCGTAATTCGACTGAGATAGAAGCTTCATAGCTTGAACTTTGTGAAAATTTAACCGTATTCTTCCTGAAAGATAAAGGTTAGTTGTATGTAATGCATGATATGTATCAAGCAATGATGTCCTCTAAATAAATGAGATTGTGTCGTATGATGCGTATGCATGTCATGATGTTTGAAAATGTGATGTTTTTAGCTGGGGAAAATAAATCCCTGATTGCTGTTGGAGAAAAGAATTGAATTCTTCGTTTCCGCTGGAGATAGTGGATGAAGATGATTATGAGAATAAACCTGCAGGAGAGGATAACTCCGCTGGGGAATAAATCGACGAGAGAATAACTCTGTGGGGAGGAGATGCTCTGCTGAGGATTTCGTTAATAAATTCAGCTAGGGATGAATTACCGTTGCTGGTGATAATGAACCTTGTTGGGGATTGAATTCCTGTTTGTGAAAAGAAAGAACTCCGCTGGGGATGGTTTTCTAGTTGTGACTTCACGGGGAATAACCTTTTAGACTCTACTGGGGATAATCTTCCATAGTCTACTGGGGATAATTCTTCAAACTCCACTGGGGATATTTTTTATACTCCGCTGGGGATGATAATACCTTTTAGTGCTGATGGTAGATAAACTCTGCTTGGGGAGAATATTACCGATTCATTCACAGTTGTGAGTCTCAGCTGGGGAGAGCTTAACCACTGTCTTTCTCCTTACTCTGCGAGGAATGAATGTACTTTCAATCGTTTCCTCCAGCTAGGTCTATCCTTATACCTGGTGGACAGAGCAACTCTACGGTTTGGACATTTCTCGTTTGCCCCTGTTTCTGATATTACAAGTAATCGTCCTTTGTTTCGCATGTAAATACTTATGAGCAGTAATCAATGTCAAATGCACATATCAAAAATGAACATTGGTCGTTCTTTGCAAGACGAAACAGACAAAAGAAAAATTTATTTGTGAAAATATATTGTATTGATTTTGAAGTTTTGCCTGTAAATAGGCATTTTTGTACAAGAGGCTGACGTCCTAGTAAGAGAACGACGCCGAACAAATAGAATTTATACAATTTGTGAAAAACAAAGAAAAACAGCTATGTGAATAATCCCCCTGGGTTCCAACTCTGCTATTGCTTTTATATCCTCGAGCATCTCAACACTTTGCTACTTGGTTGAAGGTGGATCAGATTGATTAGTGCCGCCCGAGCTTGATAGTCGATACCGAAGTCTGGTTGCAAGGTGATCCAATGAGACATAATGTTACGCTTTGATCACTAATTTTTTCCTGGACCTCCCTTTCGGGTTTTCAGTCCAACGGGATACTTTTTTTTCCCAAGCCGCCTTTTCAGGTTTTCGACTTGCCGGGTGTACAGATTTTTTTCATTTTCATCCCTTATTTTTTAGAACCCTTTTGGTTCGCCGGAAAGCCCTTATTTTTTCCCAGGCCAGTCGACCTAGCGGGTCTTTGATTATGCGTAGTATTTTTTCACTATGTCTGCATTGACAGGGTGAGGAAGGTCATCACCATCCATGGTGGTTAGAATCATAGCTCCTCCTGAGAAAATGTTCTTAACCATAAATGGCCCTTCGTAGGTAGGGGTCCATTTTCCCCTGGGATCACCTTGAGGTAAGATGATGCGCTTGATCACCAGATCCCCAACTTGATACTCTTGTCGTCTAACTTTCTTGTTAAATTCCTTAATCATCCGCTTTTGATACGTCTGACCATGACAAATAGCAGTAAGTCTCTTTTCATCAATTAAGTTCAACTGATCAAGCCGAGTTTGAATCCAGTCATCTTCGCTCAAACCTGCATCCTTCATAATCCGAAGAGAGGGTATATGAACTTCGATGGGTAAGACGGCCTCCATGCCATAAACCAAGGATTAAGGTGTTGCCCCTATTGACGTCCTCGCTGAGGTACGGTACCCATGAAGAGAAAACGGTAACATCTCGTGCCAATCTTTGTATGTCACCGTCATCTTCTGCACAATCCTCTTAATGTTCTTATTAGCCGCTTCAACAGCCCCATTCATCTTCGACCGGTAGGGAGAAGAGTTATGATGCTGTATCTTGAACTGTTTGCAGAGCTCGGTGATCATCTTATTGTTGAGATTTGTACCATTGTCTGTAATGATCCTCTTTGGTACACCGTATCGACAGATCAGATTATGCCGAATGAACCGTGCCACGACGTTCTTGGTTACAGTAGCAAAGGAAGCTGCTTCAACCCACTTCATAAAGTAATCAATTTCTACCAGGATGAAATGATGCCCGTTAGATGCCGTAGGTCTGATCTCGCCGATCATGTTGATGCCCCACATTACGAAAGGCCAAGGAGCTGTCAAGACGTTCAGAGGAACTGGAGGTATGTGCACCTTATCAGCATAGACTTGGCACTTGTGACAGGTCCGAGAATGCTGATAACAGTCGGCTTCCATGGTGGACCAATAGTATCCTTCCTGTAGGATTTTCTTTGCCATGGTATGTCCATTGGAATGAGTCCCGAAAGTACCTTCATGTAACTCTACCATAATCCTTTCTGCCTCGTTCTTATCCACACATCGTAGTAAGGTTGAATCATGGTTACGCTTGTAAAGAATGCCATTGCTGATGAAGAACTTCGCCACGAACCTCCTCAAAAACTTCTTATCATTAACAGATGCACCCTCAGGGTACTCCTGAGCCTCAAGATACCTCTTCACCTCGTGAAACTAAGGTTTATTTGTTACTTCTTCAGTCTCAATGTCACAGCAATGTGCAGGTTCGTCCAACCTCTCAATGGTAATCTGGGGAGCTTCATTGTCCTATCTGACCTTGAACATAGAAGACATCGTAGCTAGCGCGTCCGCTAACTGATTCTCCTCTTGAGGGAAATGTTCAAAGGTTATCTCCTCGAAGTGTGGAAGCAACGTCAATACATACTCCTTGTAAGGAATAACATTTGGGTGTTTCGTATCCCACTCGCCTTTGATCGAATTGATCACAAGAGCGGAATCTCCGAATACACTTAAGAACTTAATCCTTAGGTTAATAGCTGCTCGAAGACCCATAATGCATGCTTCATACTCCACCATGTTGTTGGTGCAGTTGGAACATAGTAGGGAGGTGAACGGAGTATGAGAGCCTTTAGGAGATATGATCACGGCGCCAATGCCATTACACAAAGCGTTTGAAGCTCCATCAAAGTACATAGACCATCGGGATCCTTCCTCAGGTCCTTCATCCGGTCCAGGCGTCTCACAATCAGTCACTATCATGATATTCTCATCCGGGAATTCAAAGTTCATAGACTGGTAATCATCCACTTCCTGATGTGCCAAATGATCTGCCAACACACTTCCCTTGATTGCCTTTTGGGTCGTGTATTGGATGTCATACTCAGTCAAGATCATCTTCCATCTTGCTATTCTTCTGGACAAGGCAGGCTTCTCGAAGATATACTTGATTGGATCCATCTTTGATATCAATAGAGTAGTGTGAGTCAGCATATACTGTCTCAGTCGGAGAGAAGCCCATGCCAAAGCGCAACAAGTTTTCTCAAGCAACGAGTATCGGGTCTCGCAGTCGGTAAACTTTTTTCTAAGGTAATAAATAGCATGCTCTTTTCGGCCAGACTCGTCATGCTGACCCAACACACACCCCATTGAATTGTCGAGTACTGTAAAGTATAAGATCAAAGGTCTCCCTTCAACTGGAGGCATCAGAATGGGTGGCTCTTGGAGATATTCCTTGTTACTTTCGAAAGCGGCCTAACATTCATCGTTCCATCTTACCACTTGATCTTTCTTCAGTAACTTGAAGATTGGCTCACAAGTAGCAGTCAGGTTTGAGATGAATCAGGCAATGTAGTTCAGACGTCCTAGAAAGCCTCTGACTTCTTTTTCTGTTCGAGGAGCTGGCATTTCCTGTATAGCCTTCACCTTACCAGATCTCACCCCGAAGGTGCACTTGTTCAGGTTTAACCTCAGCTTGTACAACTTTAACCTGTCAAACAACTTCTGAAGATGGTCAAGGTGTTCTTCTTTAGTCTGGGACCTTGAAATCATGTCGTCAACGTATACCTCAATCTCATGATGAATCATGTCGTGGAACAAAGTGACCATGGCGCGCTGATACGTTTCCCCAGCATTCTTCAGTCCGAAAGGCATGACTTTGTAGCAGAAGTTACCCCATTGAGTAACAAAGGTTGTTTTCTCCATGTCTTCGGGAGCCATCTTAATCTGATTATAACCGGAGAAACCATCCATAAAGGAGAAAACCTTATGTTGTGCGGTGTTGTCAACCAGAACATCGATGTGAGGCAGAGGGAAATCATCCTTGGGGCCCACCCTGTTCAGATCCCTATAGTCAACACACATTCGAACGTTACCATCTTTCTTCGGCACTGGAACCACGTTGGCAACCCACTGCGGGTAAGAAGTAACTGCTAGAAAACCAGCATCAAACTGTTTCAGAACCTCAGCCTTGATCTTCTCAGACATCTCCGAGCGCATTCGACGAACTTTCTGTTTCACTGCAGGACAATCTTCCTTGGTAGGCAATTGGTGAACCACAATATCGGTATCCAACCCAGGCATATCTTCATAAGACCAGGCAAAGATCTCAACATAATCACGCAACATTTGAATCAACCGTTGTTTAACACTAGGCTCCATATTTGCACCGATCTTGACCTCTTTCTTGTCTACCTCTGTACCCAGATTTACTGTTTGCACTGGATCCTCATGCGACTGTATGGCCCTCTCTTCCTGAAGTAACAGTCTAGCAAGTTCACCAGGAACTTCACAATCATCCTCACCTTCGTCCTCGGCTTGGTTGATCGGACTTTTGAAGTCATAACTGGCAGTATCAAAGTCGTTATCAGTGGGATCTAGAGTGGATGTAGACCTGTATATGTGAGTGTGTGTAAAATAGATGTTTTTAAAGATAGAAAAAAGAAAAACAAGGAGCACAAAATTCGTAATGCAAGAGAAACGTCTAATGCTTTTATTAATGATACATGGTAATAACACATATAAAGCCCTCACAAACAGAGCCACGGTGTCTCGGGCAAGACACTGGGCCGTAAAGTTTAAAAATTGTTTGTTACAAACTTAAAACAAAAGTCTCATTACTGTGTAATAAAAGTAATTGGCACGAAGTCCTTTGTCGTCCAATTGCTTAATCTCCCGTCGGTAGTTGGGTAAATCCAGCTGTCAAACTCAGACTCTTCATCATCATCTTCAATCGCATTCTCTCCCGAATTAGTGATAAACAGGGGAGGTCTTCCAATCCGCACATGCTGAACGACTCTTTGAGCTTCTGCAGTAAAACCCAAACCAAACTTGTCAGTCTTGTGTGCAAAGTCATGGAGTTGGCCCCAATTCGCACACCCACCTTTTTCAACAACAACCCGGGCATCCTTGAGGGAAGCCATCTTCATTGGAGGATCTTCAGCAACAGTTTCAGTCGATGCCAGTGTCAGGGGGACTTCTTCGAAGTTTTGGCACGGGGTTTTAATGAACTCCCCATCCATCTCTACATACCGGAAAGAGTTAAGGTGGCTCACCATGTACTCCTCTTCCCCTCGTACTGTAACAATTTTTCCCTTCACTGGATACTTTAACATCTGATGGAGCGTAGAAGTTACTGCCCTAGCTTTGTGGATCCATGGGCGACCCAACAAACAAGAATAAGATGGCCGAATGTCCATCACATAGAATGTAGACACGAAAATATGGGAACCAACCTTGACAGGAATATCTACTTCTCCATGTACCATCCTCTTGGACCCGTCAAAGGCCCTAACCACAATGTTGCTTGGCTTCAGCACCAACCCTTCACAGTCTAACCGGTCTAGCGCTTTCTTGGGTAAAATGTTCAACGAGGACCCAGTATCCACCAGCACATGAGCTAGAGTAGTGCCCCTGCATTCGATCGAAACATGCAGAGCATAATTTTGATTCTTCCCCTTGGCAGTCAAATCTGCGTCGGAGAAACCCAAACCATTATCAGCAATTAAACTCGCCACACAGTCTTTGAACTGATCAATAGATGTCTCCTGCGGCACATGCGTAGTTTTCAGGAAAGCAATCAGAGCCTTAGCATGGGCCTCTGAACACAACAATAAAGACAACATAGAGATCTTGGAAGGGGTTTGCCCCAACTGTTCGACTACATTGTAGTCGCTTTTCTTGATGATCTTTAAAATTTCCCCTATCTCCTGTCTAGAGGCTTCAATAGTAATCTTCTTTGGTGCCTCCGTCCGGGCAGGCTCACCGGTGATCCCTTTGCCCCGAGTATCGGATGACTCGGCGATAGGGGTAAGGATTGGAACTTGAACAAGGACAGTAGCAGATGTACTGGAAGGTGTAATAACAACAGGCTTCTGAACAATTAGTGGAGAGATCTCAGGGGAGAAAAGTATTCCGCTTCGGGTGACTTTACTAGACCCAACAATATTGTTGACATCAGTATCAACCTCTTCATCCTTCAAATCTTGTTTAATCCCATGATAATATACGTCAGCCCCATAGTGCCATGGGACAGCTTTATCTGACGTGTAAGGGATAGGTCTAAGAATGGTAATGATCAAAGGAGCAATTCTCGGAGCAGATGTAATTCTAACAAGCTTTCTCGAGGAAGCCTTGGAAGAATTGGCGGAAATGGTGATTATAGAAACATCTTCAAAAGGAATCAATGATACCAAAGTTTTCTCAAACATAATTTCTTTATTATCCATCAGGCGTTGGACACCTGACTTCAAAAGATGGAAACCAGTACGTAGGACGAAACACAGATGGCAACCTTCGCCACAGCCCGGAAATAAACCGGTTAACAGAAGGTTCTTCTTCACAGTCATCAATGGAGTAGCAATGTCTTTCACAGAAGTTACAAACGAGTCATCATCTATAGAATTCACTCCATGCTTGGGCATAGGAGTGGTCATAACATTAGGCTTTTCCGGCGCTTCAAACTCAATCTCCTTAGCATCAATCATATCTTGCACTTTACTCTTCAAAGCCCAACAATTATTGGTATCATGCCCTGGGCTATCAGAGTGATAAGCACAACGGGCATTTGGATTATACAGCGGTGATGTGGTGTTAGGATTCCGTGGGGCCTCCCTCGGAATCACCAAGTTGGTCTTTAGCAACTGCGGCAGAATTTGAGATAAAGTCATGTTAAGCCGAGTAAATTGTCTCTACAGCCTCTCTGCTCTTGGCTGATTATTGTGTTGAGGGGCAACAACATGCCTTGATATAACCACCGCATTAACCGCTTGGCGGCACTCAGGTCGGTTCTGGCTTCTTGAGCTGTAAACTGCACTGGACTGCTTCTTGAAAGGCTTCTTCTTGGTACTTGATGAAGAACCTTTCTGTATTTTTCCGCTCTTGATACCGACTTCAACTCTCTCCCCAATCATTATTAATTCGGTGAACCCAGACGAGGAGCTACCAATCAGATGATTAAAATACGGACCAACCAAGGTTCCAAGAAACATATCCACTAACTCCATATCAGCCAGAGGGGGTTGTACTCTCCCAGCAAGGTCCCTCCATTTCTGAGCGTAGTCCTTAAAACCTTCGCTCGCACCCATAGACATACCCTAAAGTTGGGTACGCGTGGGAGCAAGGTCGACATTGTATTGGTACTTCTTGTAAAAAGCAGCAGCAAGGTCCTCCCAATTACGGACGCTAGCTCCTTCTAGCTGATAGAACCACTCAAGTTGTGTCCCTGAAAGACTATCTTGAAAGAAATGGATCCAGAGGTTCTTATCAGCAGTGTATGGCTGAATCTTTCTAACATACGAGCAGAGGTGTAGCTTTGGGCAAGAGACCCCGTCGTATTTAGCAAAGACTGGTGCTTTAAACTTGTGGGGAATCACCACCCCAGATGCCAAACCCAAATCTCCGAAGTCTAGACCAGAAACTTTCTGGACCTCCATTGCGCTCAACCGGTCTTCAAGTTGCTTATACCTGTCCTCAGCTGGAGGATACTGGTCTCCATCAAAGTCAGTCTCATTGTTAGAGACCACAGGGCTAGGAGCCCTCCTCTCTTCTTGGTTCTCTCCCCCTCCAGATGAGTGGGACAAATCAACTTCTTCTCGCAACCTGTTCCCAAACCTGTGACCCATATTCAGGAGGACCGTCTTCTTCTTCTTCTTCTTCTTCTTCTTATCCTTCACGATAAGATTCTTCAGATCTTTCTGCCCCTTGGCTAGGTTCATGAACATTTCCTGGAACTGAGCGTTCTGAGCTTGTAGAGCCTTGATAGCTTGATCAATGGATGTTTCAGAAGACATGATGCTGAATTAAACAGCGAAGAAGATGAGAAACCTCTAAGGGTACCTGTAATGAGGTGCATGGGAATGGAATGCGTATGATATGATTTCAAAGACTTTAGGGATTCAAATTCATAAACCAAAATGAAACACACTTTTATTAGATTAAAAACTTGAAACAATGTTTGACAAATTCCTTTAAGGCGTTACAAGAGAAAAACTGAAAAGTAAATCAAAACTATAAATAACAAAAGACATTAGCGCTCCCATGGTCGCTTTCCTCCCGTGCTGACATAGTCGTTGAGGACCTTCTCATTCTCCAGTTGCCTTGTAAGTTTCAGGATTTTCCGCTCCTGCTCATGATACTTTTCTCTGTAAGTATCCCGTTCTTCCCTTAGCTGGATCCAAGACCTCTTTAATGCCCCAATTTCAGTAGGCATGTATGGGTGGAGGATGGTAGGAGGAACCCCTTCTTCATCAGTACTCTCAACAATTACCGGCAAGACAACTTCGTACGACATTCCCTATTTTTGAGCACGAGTTCAAACCCACTAGAGATACGGTTCCATAGGAAGAGAGGTCTTCATCCCTAGATCATGTGGATCAGACCTGTGCACCCTGTTCCAAGCTCGTATGAATCTGCGGTGATGTCCCTCAGCATCTCCCTGGAAGTCAAAGACAATGCTTGGAAGCAGCAACTCATGAAGTCCATCCGTCCTAGCTCGCCCAAACTGTCGTAAGGCCAAACAAGGATTATATGTGATCCCTCCTCTAATTCCAAGCAATGGAACATTGGGGTATTCCCCACAGCGATCAATGTCAGCCACTTCTTCCATGTCTTTAGTAGTCCAAATGATGTCTGTGTGAGCAAGGGACATAATTTTGTAGGCCCAACCCATGCCTTCCTTGTTCTTCAAAACAAATTTGGGGAGGTGAGAAATAAACCACCTTGCCAGCAATGGTGCACAACATATAAGGTTTCCCCGTTTCCGAGCAGTACGGGCATAAAGAGTATGCATAATCTCACCCAAGAGAGTGGGCACTGGATTACAGGACATGAAAATCTTCACCGTGTTCACATCAACAAAAGAATCTGAGTTAGGGAACAAAACCAAACCATAGATGAGAAGTGCTAGGATATCTTCGAATGCTTGAAAGTCCAAACTGTCCCAAAACTGTTGAGCCTAATCAAACAAGAATTTAGCTAGGAAGCCTTTAACTCCACTCAGAGTCTCCCATTTAGACATTACTTCAGCCTTTGTCATATGTAGGTCTGTAGCAACATCCTCTGGCCTAAGAGCTATCTCCCAACCTGTAAATGGCGTCTGCTCTAGAATAGAAATGCCAAGTAGATCAGAGAACTCCTCCAAAGTAGGGACCAACTGATAGTCCGGGAAAGTGAAGCAGTGGTATAATGGATCAAAGAATTGGAATAAGACACTCATCATTTATTCATCCAACTTGGAAATGACTAGACTGAGGAGGTGACCATGTCTCTTGACAAAAGAAGAAGTATCAGGAACCTTTGCAACCAAGTATCTAAGCTGAGTAGGAATCTGTACAAAGTTGATCCGAATAGTGTTTCTACGCATAGATGTCATGATCTGCAAAACAGAACAAAGATGAATCCCCTCGGTCTTTGAAATGGTTAGTCCAATGCAATATGCATGCAATGTCATGATGCATGATGTCATGATAGAAACACACCACAAGTTATTCACAGATAGCAAACATGGTAAGGGCAAACAAGTCACACAGTAGCCCTTAGATTTCAGGCTGGCATGGAGTTTAGGTATTACCCTCTTTCAGTTTAGTTGGTTCAAACCTGTCCTAGAAATAGTAACCGGGTTCTAGAGGATCTCAATATCACTGACCACCCTTGATCGGTCATAATTCAAGTTTAGCAACCTTTTCTTGCGGCCATAATCATTGCGAGAGTTTGGTCTCAATGAGTGTAGCATACTGCTACTTTTCTATGGCCAAGTTGGTCAATTATAGGTTATAAGGTCAGTTGGTGCTTAATGACCCCTTAGCAGCCCCATATTCTCCTTGTTCCACCATAAGGGATATCAGTACAAACTAAAGTGCCACACCAACGTAGCTACTGCTTCAACCGTATCGGTCTACGCTGTACAGTTCCCTTACAGTCTATTGCTACTTACCTAAAAGGTATCCCCAGATCCGGGTTAGGATCGATAGTAACTCCGATTCAAACCCACAAAGATAAAGCATAAAAATCAAGCAATTGAAAACATTATGATAAACTATTCCTAAGGTACACCCCACTTAAAATTTCCCCAGCAGAGTCGCCAGTTCTGTGATACGGTGGGAAGAACTGACTGTTTTTGGAATGCTGGTTCACGTTTTGCGTTTGTGTTTGCAAAATGTCATGGTAAGCAAGAGTCGCCACCGTCTTTTATTTTATCCAACAAGGAAAGGAAAAAAGCACAGAAAAATTCCTTTTTCGAGATATTTCTGAGTACGGGGGGTAGATTATAGAAAGGGGAGGTATTAGCACCCTTTCTATCCGTAGTTATCTACGGGCTCTTAGGTACTTGCTCATCATGTTCAAAATTGTTTTCTTTGTGCTTGTGGGTTTTGAAAAGTTTTTGTTTCGACTTCGATTTAAGTCTTGCTTCTGTCTTCAAGAGTGTAATGAAGTGTTTTTTAAAACTTGTTTGTAAAAGGAGTGTAAGTGTGAAAAAGTTTTGTTTTGGATGAGCAAGTATCTAAGAACTAATCTACATACTCGAAAAAGGAATCGTTCTATGCTAATTTCCTTTAGACAATGCTATCCCACTATTAGTGAATAGGTAGCACCATCGTTGGAGTTTGTGGGTCAATTCGAAAGAGGGACATACAGTCACTAAAGCAATGTTAGGATATCTTAGTGGTAACCCTAATGTCTTAGATCATTTATTCGAGGCAACGATATCCGAGGCAACCTTTCCGAGGCAACTAAGATATTTTAGACAAGAGGGAAACCTCTAAAATAACCTATACTCAATGACCATTTACGAAGGCAACCAAGTGGGAGTGTACCCTAAGAGTGCGCATGTGCGAGTGTGTTGATTTCAGATTATTTTTATCTTTGCACATGTTCTGGGTGATCTAACTGTTTTAAGATTAGACATTCATTCTTGTCATGCATCCCTATTATCAAACATCTAACAGTTGAATATTTGCAGAAATTAAAGGTGCGGAATTTAAACTAAATCATTACAAGACGTCGGGTATTTACATCGCCAAAAACAACCCTTTGAAAATAAAATAAAAGCGGTAAAAGTAAATGTCCTAATTAAATTATTACAAGCCGGGAGCAAATACAATAATTGAATAAAGAAAAATTAAAGCGCGCGAGATAATTGAATCGAATGCGAAACTAGGGTTTTGACACTCTTAATTAAAAGACCATGTTTTTGTTGTTTTTATTTTTTTAAGAAAAGAAATTAATTCCTAAAATTAAAGAATAAATTAATTAAATTAATAAATGGAAAATAATTAAATGACATATTTTTGGATTTTTGTTAATTTAAGAAATAAAAATAAAATAATTAAATTAGTGTTAAAAACCTATTGATTTCTAATTAATTTTAAATATTTGCAAAATAAATGAAAGTTATCTAAAATTAACCTAATTAAATTAATTAATATTTATTAATGAAAAATAAAATTCTAAGTTTATTTGGACATTAAAATATTTTTGGTGATTTTTTGATAAAAAAGAAAATTAATTTTGGTTAGTAATAAAATAAAATAAAATAAAATAATTAAATGAAATATAGAAGAGAAAATATAAAGAAAGAGACTGGGCCTGATTTTTAAGGGTGTGCGTAACAATTTTCTGGGCCCAATTGAGGAGAAGTCCGTTTGACTTTTGTCATCCAGTGTAGCATGTTTGACTTGGTCCATGGTGTGCTTGCAATGGTGACCACCAGATCTGGCCATCTGGCACACTTGATGCTGAAGGCATATGGTGGACACTAGGCTTGAGCGCACACTGAATCACCTGAAATAATTAGGAAAAATAACAAATGTTGGAGGCAGGGATCAAACCCCTGACCTCCAGGCTTCAACGCCTTGAACACACACCTGGTAACCACTACACCATTTGCTTCTTATTGTTAATATAATACAAACTAATAATAATATATAAAAAAAAAGAAAATTTTAAAACAAATAAAAAAAATGCGCGCTCGTTTGAACAAGCCAATGGTGGGATGACACGCCTTCATCCCTGTTCTTGAACCGTGGCTAAAAGTTGAACCACCTATACCTACGGACAAATGTCCGTCGCTACAAACAGGGGTTCATCCAAAATCTCCTACAGGCCACATAAATGGAATCTAGTATCATGGTTGAGTTCGTCTCACTCTCCTGATCACAACCTTACCCATCATGAAGGTTAATTGTTCCTGAAATAAAAAACCCTAAACCAAAGCTTGAAAACCTAACAATGGTGAGTTTCGATTCAGTCCATATAAATGAAATTGAATAATGCCAAAAGCTTGCAAATGCTCTGTAGATTAAGAATATGCCATTATTTTACGCTATGGATGCAAGAATAAAGCTTTTCGAATTCAAGAAAAGGGTGATACCGTGAGCGACTTATAGTGCGTGAGAGGGCTTGAAAACGCCTGCTTTTGATTGCTTTCGCTTGTGGAGACTGCCAGGAGACGATTGGGAGAGGTCTCGAGCCTTGAGGACGCCTCTAAGTGGGATTTTGATCTCACACTTTTTGCTTCTTTTTGTTAATTCCGTTCTTACTCTATGCCTGATTTCTCACCTTCATTTTGATCTGCACGCAACCCTTATGTATTAGACAATGCATTAGGGTTAATTATTGTGTCCAAATCCCTCTCTTTCAATGATTTTGGATTTGATTTGATTTGCTTTGAACAACTTTCCAAACATGGCTTATTTCCAATCTTTTTGTGCACACAAGCTTTGATGGCGAACTTGAATGCCTTGCTAGCTGTAATTAGAGCCTGAAACAATCAAAAGATCCTTTGTTATCAATGCTTTGGATTTTTATTTGATTTATTTTGATTTAAATTAAATTAATTCAAATAAAAATCAAAATAATTAATAAAAATATGATATGGACAAGTGGAAAAGGCTAGAGTACGTGGGCTATGATGCTAACTCAAAACAAGTGAAAACGAATGGGCCCATTTGGCAAAATTTGAAGTTTTGGGGATGGTTGACTTTTGGCAATTTTGCAAAAAAGGTCAACTTCAACAATGCATAACTTCCTCAATTTTGAACATTTAGAGGTGTTCTGGGACTTTTCAGAAAGCTTGAGATGTACCCTAATCAACCGTTTCGGTATCATCTCAATTTGATATTCCATGATCATGTATGAAGCTTTGACAAAAAAGGTGTTTTTGTTGACTTTTCAAAATGACCTATAATGTCCAAATTCATAACTTCTTGTGAGTGCATATTTTGATATTGGGAGCTGAAGATGGATTGTACGGAATTACATCCTCTTCAAAATTAGCTTTGGATGGGTCATTTCTCATAAAGTATGAGAAAGTTATGCTTGGTCAAAGTTGGGTTGACTTTTCCTACAAAACCCTAATTTAGCAACTTTTGAGTCTTGATGAATTATGAGCAATCCTTGATGAATCATGATAAAACCTTGATAAAATTATGAAATATACTTCAAAATGAGAATGTTGACCAAAAATCTTGCAGTTTGACTGTATGGGGGTCACAGTTGACTTTTGCCCTAGCATAGTCGATTTTTGGACTTTGAGCAATTGACTGAGCAAACTTCCTCTGCAAGGCTTGAAACTTGACATGGATGATCTTGAGAACATATTAGGACATTGGTGAGAACTTGGGATCACTTGGAATCAAGTATCTTGATGCAATATGAAACCCTAGTTTGGGGTAGACTGCCTTAGGAGAGAGCTTGTCTGGCCAACCCTTGGATTATCTTGAGCAACTTGAGGATCTTTCTTGAAATATTTTGAGAAATATGGGAGGGAAAATTTTGGGGTACAACAACCTAGAGACATGGTCGCCTACTAAACTTGGTCACCTCCAACATTGATGAAGACATGATGAAGGTTCTCTTTCAGTTCTTTGATCCTTTACACCATTGCTTCACATTTCCCGATTACCAACTTGTGCCAACTTTGGAAGCATTCTCCCGACTCTTGAGGATTCCCATTCTCAATAAAATACCTTTCAACGGTACAAAAATAGATCCAAATCCAGAGCAGATTGCTCAAGCTCCACACTTGCAACCATCTTATATCACAACTAATTGGGAAACAAGGAGTGGTGTCAAAGGCTTCCTAGCAAAGTTCTTGTTTGGAAAAGCCCAAAACTGTTGGAACTCTTTGGATCTACAGGCTTTTGAGGAAATTATGGCTCTCCTCATCTATGGGATGGTTTTGTTTCCAAATCCTGACCAACTCATAGACGTGAACCCCGTTAAAATCTTCGTCTCGTAACCCGGTGCCTACTTTGCTAGGAGACATCCTACATTCTTTTCACACTTGCACTATGAGGAAAAGAGGTGTCCTTATGTGTTGTACTCCTCTCTTGGAAAGATGGTTTATTTCGCATCTTCCCCAATCTGTATTGAAGAATGAGCAAGGTTCAAGGTGGTCACATAGGTTGATGACGCTCAAACATTCAGACATTCATTGGTGTTCCGATCTATAGAGAATGTTACTATTGTCGACCGTTATGGAGAATTCCCTAATGTCCCTTTACTTGGAATTAGGGGAGGTATCACCTACAACCCCTTCTTAGCCTTAAGACAATTTGGTTACGCCCGAAGGGATGGCCCACATGAGATGCTCATTCAAGGTTTGGTATTTGACTACGAGAACGACGATCAAGGTCATCGCCAGAGATTTATCCGAGCTTGGAGGATGTTAAACAAGGTAGATAGCAAGACATTAGGGCATAAGAATTCCATCCCTCTTGAGACTTACCTCAAATGGGTACGAGCTCGTGCTCAAAGTATTATGATGCCTTATCCCTCGATTCTCCCGGTAATCATTGATCCTGTTATGGAAGGAGATGTTCTATACACTATCCTACATCCTAACATGCCCCCCTCTATTGAAGACTTACAAAGATATTGGATACAACTCAAGGGGGAGCGAGACACTTTCGAAGCCCAATTCTACGCTAGCGAGAAGAAGGTTTTGGAACTCACTAAGAAACTTCATGAGGAGCAGACTCTGAATGCCTACATTGCACCAAAGAGGATGCGTACTACCTTTTTATCTTAAAGTTTTTTGTTATTGTTGCCCAAAAAGGCATTGATGTACTCAAGATTTAATTTATTAATATAACGTGTGTTTCCTTTTTGTCTAAAACAAAATTGAATCTTTAAAATCCTTGAAATCATTGCATATGCATCTACCATTCATCATAACATAAACAAGTTTCTTGCAACAAGTCTCCTCATCTTTCTACTGTTTATTTCAGTAAGATGGATCTTGAGAAGACGGTGAAGGACCTCCAAGCACAAAATGCTCAGTTTCAACAGATGTTCTTAACTCTAGCCAAAGGACAAGAAGAATTGAAGACCTTGCTGGTTGAAGAGAAGAAAAAGAAAACAAAGAAAATAACTGGAGTTCTAAACATGGGAAGAAGATTCCAAGGACAAGCAAGAAGGACCCTAGACTTTGCAACGTCATTTGGTGAGAAAGACAATATAGATTGGAAAGGCAAAGAAGTAGTTGTCTAGCCAAATTCAGAAGAGTAAGAGGAAGAAGAAGATTATTCTGAAGAATAATATCCTCCAGCCAACGACAAGTATAAGCATTTGGAAGAACGGTTAAGTGCAATGGAAATCCAAAAAGTGCCTGGACTGGACTTTGAGGAGTTGTGTCTAGTATCTGGGATTGTCATCCCTCCAAAATTCAAGGCACCGGTGTTCGCCAAGTACGATGGAGTTTCATGTCCCAAAATGCATCTTCGATCCTATGTGAGGAAAATACAGCCTCATATTACCGACAGGGATTTATGGGTACACTTCTTTCAAGACAGTCTGTCTGGAACTCAACTTGATTGGTTTTATCAGCTGGAAATAGCCAATGTTCATAATTGGGAAGATCTGGCCGCTGCTTTTTACAAACAATACCAATACAATGCTAATCTTGCTCCCACTCGTACTCAATTCCAGAGTATGGCCATGGTTTCAAGTGAAGGCTTCAAGGACTACGCGCAAAAATGGAGGGACTTAGCAGGAAGAGTCCAGCCTCCCCTATCTGAAAGAGAGTTGGTAGACATGTTTTTGGGCACCCTGTCTGGTCCTTTCTTCAATCACTTAATTGGGAGTTCATCGGCAGGTTTTACCGAATTGATATTGACCGGAGAAAGGGTGGAAGCCGGGATAAAGAATAGGAAGATTCAAAAAGATGCATCCTCTGCTGCTATAAGAAAACCATTCATTGGAAAGAAAGAAGTTGTTGCTATATATCCTTAGAGAAATCAAGATAGGGCTGAACGCCGTCCAATGGTGGGGGCTGTCATGATTCCTGAACCTGCCCCCGCTCAGCAAAGAAGCAACCAGCCAAGAATGGAAAGACCAGTCAAACATTTCACTCGAATTAATATGACACTTTCTCAAGTATTACCATATTTGTTAAGATCCAATCTAGTGACTTTGAAAGAAGCTCCAAAGAATCCTAACACAACCTCTCCTTACTATCATCCTAATGGCCACTGTGCATACCATTCTGAGAGTCCCAACCATGACACTAACAACAGTTGGGCTCTGAAAAACAAGGTACAAGACATTCTTGAAGCCAAAGAGATTGAATTCGATGCGCCAAAAATTCCCAATGTCATCACTGCCCCTATGCCAAAACATGGCCGTGATGTCAACACCGTTGAGGAAGATATGTTTGTTACTTCAGTTGATGAACTTGTGACCCCACTCCTGACTATCAAAAAGAACTTGTTGAATGCCGGTGTATTCCCAGGCTATGATGAAAGCTGTCATTTCTGTTTATCCTCACCAACCAGTTGTCATTTGTTAAAAGCAGATGTTTAATTCCTAATAGATAACAAGGAGATTTTGTTCGAGAAGACTTCTATTCCAACTGTTTATTATAATGATGTTTCCATTGTGACCATTTCCTCCAATTCTTCCAGGGTCTCCACCAAAAGACACGTTAGAATTACACCAGTTCCTAAAGTAGCTCCGTTGATAATTACAATGCATGGACCAATCCCGTATTTGTCAGACAAAACCGTCCCATGGAGTTATGGAGGTGATGTATACTACCACGGTATCAAGCAAGATTGGCCAGCTGTTGAAGATTCAAGTTCTGAGAAAGTTGACTCTAATATCAGTAATATCGCAGGGACTAGTAAGATAACCCGAAGTAGAAGGGTTTTCTCTCCAGAAATTGCTCCTCCAAAAGCTATTTCTGGACCCGTAATCATTCCTGTTGCTTTTGCTCCTCCAAAGGTTATTCCCAGTCCTACAATCATCTATGCTAATACTCCTGTTGACAAAACTGTTACAATCCCTGTTATCACCCCTACTGACATTCCTACTACCGAGTCAACCGAGACTCGAGGAAAAGGTATTCTGGTTGAGCCTGTCCGGAAGAAGGCACAATCAGTAGCTATCCCTGAGACCTCCCGAAAAGAGATGGAGGAAATTCTAAAGATCATAAAAAGAAGCGACTACAACATAGTCGAGCAACTGGGGCAAACTCCATCAAGAATTTCCATACTGACTTTATTGCTATGTTTCGAGGCTCATGCAAAGGCCTTGGTACAGTTCCTTAAAACTGCCCATGTACCCCAAGAAACATCTGCCGATCAGTTCCAAGACTGCGTAGCCAGCTTGACTGCAGATAATGGTTTAGGGTTTTCATATGCTGATTTAATGCCAAGGGGGAGGAAGCATAACGAGGCATTGCATGTCTCAGTCGAATTCAGGGGCACGACGTTGGCTCATGTCTTGGTTGACACCGGTTCGTCTCTGAATGTGTTACCTAAAAAGGCTCTTGATAGGGTTTACTATGAAGGATTGATATTGAAAGCGAGCAACATAGTAGTGAGGGCCTTTGACGACTCAAAAAGGATGGTGCATGGGGAAGTAGACATCCCCATAAAAGTTGGAACCCAAACATTTGATTCAACTTTTTATGTAATGGATATTTGCCCTTCATATTCCTGCTTGTTAGGCCGACTATGGATTCACAATGCTGGTGCCGTTACTTCTATGTTGCATCAAATGCTGAAATATCCAATTCAGGGGAAAATCATCACCGTTCATGGAGAAGAAGAGTATATGGTCAGCCATCTAAATTCCTTCAGATATGTGGAACTAGATGGTGAATTTATTGAAACTCTATTCTAACACTTTGAAGAAGTCCTGCAAACTGTGGCAGTAACTAAGGCTATGTCTCAAGTCCCCAAGATTACAAGGCCTCCGCTCAAGCTGTCATCTTTGAAGGATGCCAAGGCAGTGATAGAAGAAGGTGGGTGTACCATTTGGGGCCAACTCCCAGATATACCATACAAATCTGACAAATTTGGTTTGGGTTTCACTTCAGGAGCCCAGAAATCTGTACGCCGCGCTCGTGCCGGAGGACCACCCTTGAAGATCAGCAACCACCAAGCCAACACCGTGGAGGATGATGAAGACAACTATGACCTGGAGGATTGGATTTTCCCAACTGTCATTGGAGGGCTCAGCAACTGGAAGGTAGAGATTTTGTCCCGATCACATTTATCCAACATTAATTTGTCTTTAAATTTTGTCGGATCTGTAATATTAAACAATTCAGACTCTTAAAACCTTGTGTCTTACCCGAGGCACAATGGTCCATTTGTAAGGGTTATCATCTCATTTCCATATGACATCAATGAATCATGGACGTTTTGCATACAAACTTTGTGCTCATTGTTTTTCTTTTTACATTTTCATTTCTTTCAAAGATAGTTATACTCTTACACACACTCACATTTAAATTGCAGATCTACATCCATTCGGGATCCCATAGGTAATAATTCTGCTATGGCCTTCTGTGATTCTGAAAATCTAAGCTACCAAGCCGAAGACAAAGGTTAGGAAGATTGTGAAGTACCAGAGGAACTCGCCAGGTTACTACAACAAGAAGAGAGGACCATTCAGCGCCACAAAGAACCAGTGGACACAATTAACCTAGGTATCGAAGAAGACAAAAGAGAAGTCAAGGTGGGCGCCAATCTGGAACCCAGTGTCAAAGAGCGTCTAATTCAGTTGCTACACGATTATGTAGAGGTCTTTGCCTGGTCGTACAAAGACATCCCAAGACTTGATGCAGATATCGTAGTACATCGTCTACCTACAAAAGAAGACTGCCCACCGGTAAAACAAAAGGCCCGTCGCATGCGACCAGACATGTCAGAGAAGATCAAGGCGGAAGTCATGAAACAATTCAACGTCGGATTCTTGGTCATCACTTCATATCCATAATGGGTTGCCAATGTTGTTCCCTTGCCCAAAAAGGATGGAAAGGTGCGAATGTGCGTGGAGTACAAAGATTTGAATAGGGCAAGCCCCAAGGATGATTTCCCACTTTCCTCATTGATATTCTAGTTGACAATACAACACATCATAAGGTGTTTTCCTTCATGGACAGCTTCTCAGGCTACAACCAAATCAAAAATGGCGCCTGAAGACATGGAGAAAACAACCTTTGTCACACAGTGGGGCACATTCTGCTACAAGGTTATGCCATTTGGGTTGAAGAATGTTGAGGCAACCTATAATCGTGCCATGGTAGCTCTATTTCACGACATGATACATAACGAAATAGAGGTCTATGTGAATGACATGATAGCCATATCTCAAACAGAAGAAGAACATCTTGGTCATTTACAGAAACTGTTTGAGAGGTTAAAGAAATACAAGCTGAGGTTAAACCCAAATAAATGCACATTTGGGGTGAGGTCCGGTAAACTCCTAGGTTTTGTTGTCAGTAATAAAGGTATCAAAGTGGATCCCGCCAAGGTGAAAGCGATACAAGAGATGCCTTCTCCTCGTACCGAGAAGGAAGTCAGAGGATTCTTGGGACGGTTAAACTACATTGCCAGATTCATTTCTCAACTGAGAGCTACTTGTGAACCAATCATCAAATTACTGAAGAAAGATCAAGTAGTCAAATGGAATGATGAGTGCCAAACTGCCTTCAGCAAGATCAAAGAGTACTTACAAGAGCCTCTTGTTTTGATGCCACCAGTCGAGGGAAGACCATTGATTATGTATCTAACTGTTTTGGAAAATTCAATGGGGTGTGTGCTAGGGAAGCATGACGAGTCTGGCCGAAAAGAGCATGCTATTTATTACCTGAGCAAAAAGTTTACCGACTATGAAACAAGATATTCACTGCTCAAAAAAACTTGCTGCGCTCTGGCATGGGCTGCTCGCTGGCTATGACAGTATATGCTAACCCATACTACCTTATTGATATCTAAAATGGATCCCATAAAGTAAATCTTCGAGAAACCTTCCCTTTATGGGAGAATAGCGAGATGGAAGATGATCCTGACAGAATATGACATACAATACACTACCCAGAAAGCAATAAAGGGCAGTGTACTAGCTGATCACCTTGCTCACCAAGCTGTGGAAGACTACCAGACCATGAAGTTCGAATTCCCAGATGAAGACATCATGATGGTGAACAACTATGAAGAATTCACGCCATACGACGGACCTGAACAAGGATCCCGATGGACCCTGCTTTTTGATGGGGCATCCAACACACTCGACAATGGTATTGGTGTTGTACTTATATCTCCTGAAGGATGTCATACTCCCTTTACAGCAAGACTCTGCTTCATTTGTACAAATAACATGGCAGAATACGAAGCATGCATATTTGGTCTCAAAGCTGCCATAGATTTGGGAATCAAATCCTTAAGTGTATTCGGAGATTCAGCCTTGGTCATCAGCCATATCAAAGGAGAGTGGGACACTAAGCACCCAAACCTCATCCCGTACAAAGAAAATGTGTTGACATTGTTCCCACATTTTGAGAAGATTACATTCGAGCATTTCCGGCGAGAAGAAAATCAGCTAGATGACGCACTAGCCACAATGTCATCCATGTTTAAACTTAAATGGGATAATGAGGCTCCCCAGATCACCATTGAACGAATGGATGAACCAGCTCACTGTCATAATATTAATACTGAAGAAGTAGTGGACCAGCCTTGGTTTCACGAAGTCAAGAGGTATCTCGAGGCTCAAGAATATCCGGAAGGAGCTTCAGTTAATGATAAGAAGTTCTTAAGGAGATTCTCTGCTAAATTCTTCCTTAGTAATGGAATTCTCTACAAACACAACCATGAATCTGTGTTACTTCAGTGCGTAGACAAGGTTGAAGCGGAAAAGATCATGGCTGAGTTACATGAAGGCACTTTTGGCACCCATTCCAATGGGCATACGATGGCAAAGAAAATCCTACGGGTAGACTATTACTGGTCTACCATGGAAGTAGATTACTATCAACACTCTCGAACCTGCCATAAGTGTCAGATCTATGCTGACAAGGTGCACGTACCTCCGGTTCCTCTGAATGTCTTGACGGCTCCCTGGCCCTTTGCTATGTGGGGTATCGATATGATTGGGGAAATCCAACCAACAACCTCTAATGGACACCTCTTCATCTTGGTGGCCATTGACTATTTTACAAAGTGGGTAGAGGTAGCCTCTTTCGCTTCCGTTACCAAGAATGTTGTAGCCCGGTTCATTAAAAAGAATCTCATCTGTTGGTATGGTATCCCGGAGAGGATCATCACAGATAATGGTACGAATCCAAACAATACTATGATCACCGCCCTATGCGAGAAATTCAATATCTAGCATCACAATTCTTCCCCTTACCGGCCAAAGATGAATGGTGCTATCAAAGCCGCGAATAAGAACATCAAAAAGATCATACAGAAAATGACAGTCACGTATAAAGACTGGCATGAGATGCTACCATTCGCTCTCCACGGTTATCATACCACGGCACGCACATAAACCGGGGCAACACCATACTCTCTGGTATACGGCATGAAGACTGTCTTGCCTATTGAGGTCCAAATCCCCTCTCTGAGAATTATGAAGGATGCAGGGCTGAACGAAGAAGATTAGATCCAGACTCGACTTGATCAGCTGAATTTAATTGATGAGAAAAGGCTTACTACTGTCTGTCATGGTCAAATGTATCAAAATCGGATGATCAAGGCTTTCAACAAAAAGGTCAGGCTCCAAGTATATCAAGTCGGGGATCTGGTGATCAAACGTATCATACTACCGCAAGCTGATCCCAGGGGAAAATGGACTCCTACATATGAAGGACCATTTGTAATCAAAAGCGTATTCTATGGTGGAGCAATGATCTTGACCACCATGGATGGCGACGACCTTCCACATCCTGTGAATGCATACATAGTCAAAAGATACTACGCATAAGAGACCGCTAGGTTGGCACACCTAGGAAAAACAAGGGCATCCCGGCGAACCAAAAAGGCTCGGGCAAAAATTAGGGATAAAACAAAAATCTGTACACCCGGCAAGCTGAAAACCCAAAAGGGTATCCCGGTGGACTGAGAACCCGAAATGGCAGTCCAGGAAAAAGTTAGGGAATTAAAGCGTATGACTATGTCCCGTTGGATCACCTTACGGACAACCTGCAAACTCGACGGTTCTGATCAATTCAATCAGCTTCGGACAATGCCACAAATAGATAAGATGCTTAGAAACACGAAGGCTATAGCATAATGGGAACCCCATGGGATTATTTCACATAGCTATCTTTTCTTTGTATCAAATTTTCATTTTTTACGACGACATTTTCTTACTAGAATGTTTATCTCATTGTACAAAAAATACTTACTCAAAGTCAATACAAAGATATCCCTTTGAAAGTGCAAAACTATTTATTTTTCTTTACTCCTGTGTTTTGTTTACAAAAACGTCCAACGGTTTATTTTTGAACATATGCATTTGAACATAACTACCGTTTACAAATGAACAAAATAAAGAGACAATCACTTATGGCTTTAAGAGATAGGGAAAAATCTCTAAGCTATTTCCATAAAATCCCCCATAATGTGCAGTTTAATCCCCAGTGAAATAAAACTTCCAGTTATCACTCCCCGGTAGAAGTCGCCAAATTTCTCAGGATTCCCCAACGAGATTTCACAAGCAGCACACGACGTTTCCCTTACAACCGAGTTTATTTCTCTAAGCAGAAATTCATCAATACTTCAACTTCACAACATGAAGACTTACACTTCATATCCTCAACAGCAGTCAGGGATTTATTTTCCCCAATCCAACAAACAATGTAGCAGATTAGCTCACATACGCATACATCGCATCCATATATCATAAACATCGATAACACGAATGCATACCATGTATTTCATACAAAATGACTTTGCATATTTACTAACATTTTAACCTTTTCAAGATAAGGTTCATCAATAGCTACCATTAACAATGTTCAAAGGCTTTTCAGATACAGTTCAGATACCCTCCAGACACGGATGCCATTCTGATACTCATTCAGATTCCAACTCTCAGATATAGTTCAAATACGCTCCAGATACATATGCCATCCTGATACTCATTCAGATTCCAACTCTCAGATATAGTTCAAATACGCTCCAGATACAGGTTCCATCCAGATACTCATTCTGATTCCAACTCTCAGATACAATTCAGATACGCTCCAGATAAGAATGCCATCCTGATACTCATTCAGATTCCAACTCTCAGATACAATTCAGATACGCTCCAGATACGGATGATATCCTGATACTCATTCAGATTCAACTTTCAGATACAGTTCAGTTACGCTCCATACACGGACGCCATTCTGATACTCATTCAGATTCAGCTTTCAGATACAGTTCAAATACACTCCAGACACAGACGCCACTCTAATACTCATTCAGATTCAACTTTCAGATACAGTTCAGATATGCTCCAGATACGGATGCCATCCTGACACTAATTCAGATTCAGCTTTTAGATACAGTTCATATTTTCTCCAGACACGGACGCCATTCTGATACTCATTTAGATTCAAATTTCAAATGCAGTGCAAATACGCTCCAAAAACGGACGCCATTCGGATACTCATTCAGATTTTCTTTCAGATTCAGTTCATCAATCATTTTTGGATGGAATCTACAAGCCCATCTCCAACAACTTTCCATCATCTCTCCAAATGGAATCTTTAAGCCTATTCCCTATACCATTAACCCTCACATCACCAAGTGCAAATTTTTGGGCACTCTAATGTCCAACAATCTTCCACCTTCGAGTCACGAATGGAAAAACTCGCCAATGTAACTCTTCAGGCTTAAGAATATTGAACAAGGGAAGCTGTTGTACCCCAAAATTTGCCCTCTCATTTATCAAGAATTTGCTCACAAGATTTCTTGTGGCTCAAGACTGCACTAGGGTTGATCAGCTCAAGACACCTCCTTAAGCACTGATGACCAAAATTAGGGTTTGAGATTGCACAAGGATATTTGAACTCCCAATGCCCCATATGACTTTAATGGATTATTATGGACCCTCAATATTACTCATGTCAAGTTTCAAGCTTTGGATCACACTTTTGCTCAGTCAATTGAGCAGTTGACCTAAAAATCAACTATATTAGGGAAAAGTCAACTGTGGCCAATTTATAGTCAAACTTCATAATTTTTTATCCAAATCAACATTTTAAACTCATATGTATAATTTGATAAAGTTTGTACCATAATTCCTCAAGAAATTTGATCAAATCTTCAAAAGGGCAAAATGGTCAAAATTAGGGTTTTGATTGGGAAAGGGCAATTTCTGATTTTTGACCTAGCAAATGATAAATTGGTTTAAGGCATGATCTCAAGAGTCCAATTGAATAATTTTTACCTAATAACATGGCTCAAAACATTATTCAAGACCAATGGATTGATAGATGAATTTTCAGTCAACTGATCAAAAGTCAACTGTATACTGAAAAGTCAAACTTTGACTTTTTAGTCAAAATCAAATGTCAAAGATCACAATTCATCAAAGCATGTCAAAATATGAAACTTATTCATCAAGAAATCAAAAATTCAAGATTTCATTTTGAAAAGTTAAAATTTCTAAACTTAGAAATTTTTCGAAGTGTTGGAAATTTCTTATTTTTTCACAACTTTGAGCAAAATTTTCACCATGATGCAAGATGATTCAGAAGAAACTTTCAACATTAAAGTTGTAGATCTACATGAAATCTACAACTTTTCTTTACACAACTCTTTCCAAAAGTTATTGTATCTCAAGTTATAATTTTAAGAATACATGGTCATGAAACAAAACACTTAGTGAAATTTTGCCATAATTTGGTCAGGATTTTGACCCAACTTCATGGCAATTATTCATATAGTTCCAAGGGGAATTTTAAAAAGTGATTCAAAGATGGTTTGTATATCACATTATAAACTTTCCAAAATGTCCAATAACTCCTTGAGATCATTTTTGAGTAGGGAGAATCGAAGAGATGAAGTTAGGGTTTTATCACTTGAATTACAAGTCATTTTGTGATGAATAAATTCAAAATTCAAAGTTATGCTGCATAACCTCTACTTTGCAGGCCTCAAACTTGTTAGGCACTCCATAATTAATTTCTTTCTCAGCTGTTAGAGGTCTCATTTAAAGAATTCAATGCAAGGCCATGCTTTATATCCATTTTGGGAAGAAAGTGCACAATGCCATTTTGATAAAGTGACTTTTTGCACAAAACTTGTTCTTGAGCCTTGCACTTGTTCTCTTATGATCATACAAGTCCCATAACTCATAAGAAACTTATTAGACACTTACAATCACTCAGCCCATGCATGTACTTCCCCTTGAAACTTGTTTTCCCACTTTTCTTAAAAATCAAGTAACATAGCAAATAGCTTGTAACTTGTACTTATGACTTTCCAAAGCACTCAAACCATTTTGCTTATACATACACAAGCCATTTTACACAAATCCCACACATGCTTAAGCCATGAAAACACCAAGAACACAAAATCACCCAAAACACTTCAAAACTTGTCATTTCTGAGTTTTGAATCCAATCTCCAAATTTGCTCGTGCATTTCTTGGCCTTTTACTTTCAGAAGCTTCTAAACAACATACACAAACATTCCCAACACCTGTAGCACCACTGTAACACCTCCATCATCATCCACCGTTTTCAAAAATAGAACCTTGCACCTTGACTTCTCCAGAACTCCTCAGGCACTTTCAGCTCAAGCTAAGCATCCCATTAGCTTCATGGGAGCTTGAGGAAGCTAATCCAATCATTAGAACTCACTGAAATCTACTCAAACTCCAAACCTGATACCCTCTTGTAAGGTAAGTTTTCTAACTTTGGAACTTTTCATACAGGCATCATCAATGATTTATTTGTAAATGAAAAATGTAGATATCATTGCCCTAAAGCTAACCATGTCCATAGTTTTCATTAATTTTGCTTGAGCTTAGAGAATTTTAAGATTGAAGTTTCTGAGATTTTTAGGGTTCAAATTAGGTCCATTAAAATTCATGCTTATCTTTGATCTATAATTTTATTGCTTTGCATTTCTGAAATCGTGAGGAAATTTGCTTCAAGTTTCTTGTTTACAGTTTTCATTTTTGTTGAGATTTGAATAAGATACAGAGACTCTGGCTGGGCGTGAGGTTGAAGATGAAGTTCAGGCCATGGACTTATTTACTATCATATATTTGTTGTTTTGATTATATAAATGGATGTATAGCCACCCCAATGGTAGAAGTGCGCGCCTGTGACTAGAGGGACCTGGGTTCGAGCCCCAGTGGTACCCTTTTGGATTTTTTTTTACATTTTTTACACATTCTGACTTTTTTTTGGACAGGCGCCTGGCCTCCCTTGGGCTTATGTTTTTTTCTCACTTCTGACCCCCTGTTAGATATTCACACCCCTGGCCCAATTTTATTTTCTTTTTCTTATTTTTATTTATTTGTTTTCTTAAATATTTTTCTAATACTAAAAAAATAAAAAAATAAATAAAAACATTAGATTAATATTTTGATAAAGTTTATTTATTTTTTATACAAAAAATTATTTTATTTAATCATACCTTTTTTTTTTGTAAATTTAATTAAAAACTAGGGTTTTTATTATTTTTCTTTTACACAATTTAAATATATTATTTTAAAAGATAAAAAGACCGAAAATATTTTATAATACAATAATTTATTTTTAAGACAAAAATACCAAAAATATTCTTCTTATAAGCTTAATTTCTTTTTTTAATCAATTAATAGATTAGGGTTTTGTTTAAATTCTTTTCTTATTAAATTTAGGTTTTTACTCTTTTACTAATTTACTTAATTATTTTTTCTTTTAGTTAATTAGGTTAAAACAAAACCCTTTTCTCTAAAAAATCCAAACAAAAATATCCATTTTCTTCACATTTACATTCTTGTATATTTATTCATTTTGTACATTATTTATTCAATTCTTGTACAAATTCAATATGGTTGTAATAGATAATTAAGCTTTATTTTCTTGCAATCCCTATTTATAGTTTGTACACCCCCTCCCACAAGTATTGTAATAGCGTAGTAATTTTAAATTATGCAATTTATCGCTTTATATACAAATGCTAGTAATTAGGGTTTGTATGGAAAGACTAAAACCAATGCTTAGAAAACCCTAATCAAAGACAAAATCAAGCATGAAAAACAATACACTTGCACACAAGCACCCCCTAGGGTAAATCCACTTGGTTACCTTTACAAAATGGCCATGTTACGCATGTGAGGTATCTTAGCAAAAAACTAGCAAAAAACAAGATCATAGTCCCTCGATGACGCTATCTAAGTTGCCTTTCAAAATGATCTTAGTCCCTAAAGAAGAATGATAAGGTACCTTGCGACATTGCTAATAATGGTTATACGATGACCCACGCCCGTCCTGTTTACATCCAAAGATAGGGTTACTTACCAAATCAATGGTAAGATAACAATGTCAAAGGAAAAAGGAAATGAACATGAAAGACTTTTGAGTAGGTAGAATGCTCCTAATTATTTGCTCAATTTCAAAACAAAACATCCTTTCTATTTTCAAAACAAACAATCACACTTCCAAAACATCTTACAAACTTAAAAACATTTTCAAAAGATCAAAACATTTGTATACATTCTTACGAACGAGAGCACATTTTCAAACAAAAGCAAGTGATCTAGCAAGCAACTAAGAGCCCATGGAAAACCATGGATGAAAAGGATGCTAATACCTTCCCTTTTCATAATCTACCCCCCGAACTCAAGAAATAATCTCAAAGGTCTTTCTTGTGCTTTTTCACCTTTCCTTTTGGATAAAAGAAAAGTCAATGGCGACTCTTGCTAACCGCAACATTTGCGATCAAACGCAAAACCTTCAAGTCAGTTCTCCCACCGTATCACACTGTCCATTTAGCATTAGTACACCACCAATACCCATCTTCTTCACATTGCAATACACCTCAAAAGACTCACTCAGCTTAGGAAAAATCAATATTGTGCATGCAAGAGATAAAGTTGGGCATCCATTCTTGAATTTTCAAGTCATTTTGTGAAGAACTCAAGAGCAAATATCATAACCTTACCATGAAATCTCACTTTTGAGGCCATGTTGATTCTAAAGCTCCACATAATCAGAGATTTACACGAAATTATGGTGCATTACACATGGATTTGAAGATTTGGATGAAATTGCAAAAAATTCCATATCCATTTACATAAAGATCACTTTAATCACAAAGTCCACTCCTTGAGCCTCTAACTTGTTTATTTTGATCACACTCAACATGAATGCTCAGAAGCAACATCTCTAAGCCTATAAACCACCCTACATTGCTTTGGAACCATGACGTTGCAAGTTACTTCAAAACCAAGCTTCAAAACCATAACTTGTTATCTTTCAATTCTGGTTACTTGAGTCTTCAAAACCTTTTTTCTATAAATAGAGGGGACATTTGCAAGCCAAAGCACGATTTCACAAGCTCTAAAAGACTCTCAAAGTCATAATCACTTAGAAAACTCCATTGTTGCACATTTGAAGCTTCCAACATCAAAATTCAAACCCACTCGTGCATTTTCCTCTTTTATCTTTCAAACACCTTAGATACATCATATAGAAGTTATCCAAACACCTGAACAACTTCTGTAATAACTCCGTCATCATCCACCATTTTCAAAATCCAACTTTGCAACTTGACTTGAGTAGACTGATTCAGACAGTCTCAAGGAAGAGTAAGAGTTGCAACATACTCACTAAGGTCCAAGGAAGCTTAATCAATCATTTACTTGCACCTGGAAGCCTCCATATGCGTTCTCAGTTTTCACTTCAAGAGGTAAGTTTCTCCAACTTTGAAATCCTTATACACACATCATTTGCTTTCAATTTCAAAAGATAAAATGTAGATATGATTGCCCTGAAACTAACAATGTCCTTAGTTTTCATTTATGTTGACTATGTGATGAGAATTTTGGAATTGAAGTTTCTGAAATATTAGGTTTCAGTTTGGTACCAAACAAAATTCATCTTAACCATTGATCTATAGCTTTTGAAAGTTATATGGTTGGATTCGTGGTTAAAATTCAAGCAATTTTGATGTTTACATATTTCATTGAGAAATGAGCATTTTACAAAAATAAAAAATGGAACATTGTTGTTGTTGTTGTTAATGTAAGGCGCGCGAGGATGAAGAAGATGGCATTTCAAATTTTCAAAGTTGAGTTTATAATATATTTATTGGTGGATGTTTCATAACCAGATGAAACAGCCACCCTAGTGGCAAGCGCGTGTGTGTATGAGGTGTTAGTGTGCCAGGAAAGAGGTTAGATCCCAGCCTCTGGCATTTTATTTTCTAACATTTCCTTTACAAGTTCAGTGTAAACCAGGCATATATGTGCATCATGCATCCTTATGTTATAACCTTCAGATCTCAATAGATTCAGATCCATCGCTCCATATGTGTCCTCCCGACAGTGCACCCCATTGAGCTTCCCACATTGAATCTAACAGCGCATGGACTCTCCTCTGTTTGGGCCTAACATTTTTGCTTCCTCTCACCCGCCTAATTTCTTATACTACAAGACCATTTATATTTTCTTTTTTTGTATAACTTTTTTCTTTTTCTAAATCATTTTTTTTTTATTTAGTGAGAAAAAAAATCATAAATTGATAAAAAAAACTAGATTTAGGTTTTATAATTAATTAATTTAATTTTTGACAAATAAAAATTAATTTAATTACTTTGATTTTATTAGAATTAGGTTTTATACTTCAAATATCTTTTCTAAATAAAACACAAAAAATATTTTCTAAAATACTTAAAATTCTTTAGGTTTTAATTAATTAATTTAATTTTCATAAATAAAATTAATTAATTTAATTACACTTTGTTTTATTTTAAACAATTAAATTAGAATTAGGTCTAATTTTTTATTTCACATTTCAAATATTTTCTAAACAAAGAAACAACAAAATATTTTCTTAAAATACTTAGAATATTTAGGGTTTTTGCATCTTTCCCCTTTCTATCTCCATGCATTTGTTTATTTTTCGCATTAATACAATAATGTAAACTGTCCAAAGTTTGTAATAGATAATTAGGGTTTATTGCTTTCCTCCCCCATTCATAAACTTGTACCCCCACTCCCGAAGCATTATTATAGCATAGGAAATTTAATTTCCACAATTTACTGCTTTCCTTACTACTATTAGTAATTAGGGTTAGTATGGAAAGATTAAAATCAACTGTTAGATAACCTAATCTCAAAGACAAATACTTGACATCAAAACACTTCACACGTGCGCGCCTCTAGGGTAACCTCACTTGTTTCCTCGGATAAAAAACAGTCATGTCCCTCGAATGTGGGATGCTTTAGCAAATACCCTCATTTAAAAGATTGTAGTCCCTCGATGACCCTTCGATGTTGCCTTCGGTAAATGATCTTAGTCCCTTACGACAATTGCTAAAGCGTCCTACAAGTTGCCTTCTATGACTGTACGATGACCCACGCCTATCCCTCACATCCAATGATAGGGCTTCCTACTAACTAATGGTAGGATAACACTATCTAAAGGAGGAGGAAAAGAACAAATACCATTGAGTAGGTAGATCGCTCGTAATCGCTTGCTCACAAACTAAACCAATTTCCACACTTCACACTTTCTAAACAAATACTTTCAAAATGTTTTATAAACACTCTTGAGGACTGATACAAGGGTTATTATAAATAAAATTGCCTTACATTGGCATATTCAAAACACTTTTCACAAAACAATGCTCTCTTTCAAAATATTTTCAAAAATGAACATTTTGTATACATTCTCAATGATACGAGAGTCATTACAAAATTGTCATACTTAGGCATTTTCAAAATATTTGTAAACATACACAAAACACAAAGCATTTTCAAAAAGTGAGCTAGAAATTAAGAGCCCGTAGATAACTACGGATGAAAAGCGTGCTAACACCTTCCCTTTTCATAACCTACCCCCCGAACTCAGAAAATTCTCAAATTTATTTCTTGTTCTTTTCACTCTTTCCTTTATTCGATAAAAGAAAAGTCAGTGGCGATTCTTTCTATCCGCAACATTTGCGATAAAACGCAAACCCTAAAGTCAGTTCTCCCACCATATTACAGTTTGTTGTGTGTTTTTTATGAACAATGCTAGCGAAGCATGTCTTTTTTTTTAAAAGGTTAAAATAAAAATTCTGAAGACAAAAAGGTTTGCATTTGTTTGTGTTTTTTTACCTTGAAAATGGATTTGGTGATTTGAACCACATTAAATACTATGGTCGCAAAGAAAACACAAGGTTGGGGAATGGACCCCCTCATGCTCCTCTCAATGGCTTAAGGCTCGTGACACATGGTTCACATCATTATTTATCAAGTGTTTTAACATTTTCTTAAGAAAGAAGTTTTAGTTTTAACATGGATGCAAAAGAGAAAGACTAAACAAATAGGGATATTAATCATATAAGTTGTCATGCTTGTGGACCTAAATTTGGGATAAGAGGGGGATCTACCTAGTGTTGTCATGCATGGATTCCTAACCTAAGGTCTATTTAGTTCAAACTTAGAGAAGAATGAACTAAAGATCTTATGGGGAACATGGAAATATCATAAAAGATAAGAAGAAGAATAAAAGGAAGAAAAAAATAATCACACACTTAGATAAGAGAGAAAGCAAGTTAACATCGTATAAGGCCCTTAGACATGGTACCAAGCAAATACCTACTTAGATAAGCAAGTAACGCACAAATAATCACACACACACACACACACACACACACACACACACACACACACACACACACACACACACACACACACACACACACACACACACACACACACACACACACACACACACACACACACACACACACACACACACACACACACACACACACACACACACACACACACACACACACACACACACACACACACACACACACATATATATATATATATATATATATATATATATATATATATATATATATATATATATATATATATATATATATATATATATATATATATATATATATATATATATATATATATATATATATATATATATATATATATATATATATATATATATATGGATACCTAAATAAGCAATCAAGAAGGAAGAGAGATGGAAACACATCAATCAATTATACATGCATAAGGGTATATACCTAAGAAAGCAAGATAGTATGAGAAGAGATGGAAATACATCAAGTAAACAAGCATATTTACTTTCTTATAATTATTACTATGTGTTTACAAAGAGAAATAAAGGACTAAAAATATTTTTTTATTAGGGTGCTTGACATGATTGTGAATCTTGCTCCCATGTATCCTCAGGTTCGATGAGGAATTTAAAGCTATTTAATTCTTAGTAGCACATCAGTATTGGTTGGTTGTTGTTAGAGAATGATGCTTAGGTCACACTCAAGCGATTAAAAATTGTTTGTTGCTCGTGCATGAGAGGCTAAAGTTTTTGCTTGTATTGTGTTAGAAAGGATAAATGCCATTTGTTTATGAAAAGGTTTTCGGTCACGCTAAGGCAAAAAACATAGGCTTGATTGGTTGAAATTGTTTTTAGGTGGAAGAGGGGTATTTGAAAGGAAAGTTATACATGAGGTATCCAAATACTCAGGGAAAAAGGGATATACATTCAACTAGTCCTTTTTTACCAGTTAATTATTGTGTAAAGTATTTGATACGAATCAAATTAAAGTCCCTTGAAGAAGACGAGAACTTAAAAGTCAAGTTATACATTAAGCATCCAAGTACTCGGGGAAAAAAATGAGTCATACGCCTAATTAATATATTTTCATTTGATTTTTAAGCGTCTTTGATTAAGCGGAAAAGAACTTGATGTTAATCTAGTGATTTGACTTATTTTTGGTTTGAAATGATTTTTGATTTGATTTAAAAATGAATTTAATTTTAATTTTATAATATGTGAGTACAACTTCATCATTAGATGTTTTGCATGATGTCAAAACTAGGAAAACTTAGCATTTATGAATATTGGACGATATCTCTATGTCTTGTGGCACTCCTTTGCATTAGGGGTCTTAGGATCCATTAAAAACCATTTTGAAATCGACCAAAGTCTTGAATAACATGTTTTTGCATAATTTTTTCTTGCATGTGCCGACACATACGTATTCCAGGTCGACACGTGCAACTCAATTTTGAAGCATGTAGCCTCTAGAGGGCTTAGGCCGACACATGCATCAATATAGGTCTGCACATACTGAAGTTTTTTTGAAATTGCAAAAATTCTTATTTTATGTGCCGACACATATGAATTTCAGGATGACACATGTACTGCAGTTTTTAAAGAAAAACATTATTGCCATGCTTAGGTCGACAAATATGTTTTTCAGGTCAGCACCTACAATTAAATTATGATTTATGTGTTGACACATACGATTTTCAGGTCGATACATACTATTTGATTGGGTAAATTTTTCAATTATTTTTAATTATAAAAATTAACTCTTAGCATGTAAACTTTCACACCTATAAATACATCATTATGCATCATTCCAACTTAATGAAACTATAAACACATACTACAATTCCTCTTCACCTTCAACCTCCAATTTATACATACACATTGATAAATCACACATAATTATCTTTTGTTGGGGTTCCATCTAGGTGAGGTTTGATAAAATCCAATTAGGTTATTATTGTGTAGTCGAGAACATTGGGTTGAGATTTGCAGGGGGGTTTCATCCAGAAAAAGCACAGGTTTATCCTCCAAGATCATCGATAGATTTTCCAATTTTCGTGCAAGACATTCAAGAGAGGATTGCATCCTAGTGAAAACCTTTGGAGATAAAGAACACAAAGGAAGTTACGTGAGAATGGAGAATCAAATTGAAGTGTCCTGTGTGCAATAGATACAATTGATCGTGAGCGAAAGCTTTAGAGATAAAGAACGCAAAGGAGTATTAATATTTGACAAATCAATTGGTAGCTATTGTGTCTTAGTCTTTCTTAATATCAAGAGAAGAGAAGGGGTTAAATCAACAACGAACGGTTAGGGTTTATAGGGTTTCTCTTGGAACACTTCTCTTGTAACAACTTTTTGCATAGTAAGAATTTATCCTAATTCTAAAATTGGAATTGGGGGGAGACGTAGCCATAGCGAGGATGATTGGTGAACTTCTTAAACAAATCCTCGTGTCTCTTTTTCTTATCGCTTTACTTGCTTTAGTTTTCATTTATCAATTTGTCAAATAGCATTGAGTAATCGATCAACTCGTAATAATTTTTCTATGGTTGTTTTTGTTTTGAGTTGGGTGTTGATTTGCTTATAATCACTTTTGATAATAAGTTCTTTTTCTTATAATCACCATTGGAAATAGCTTTATGAATAACTTGCTATAAACGATTAATACTTTATTACTTGATTGAACCTTATAAATTATGTATGTGTTGTTCATTTCATAAATCTCTCTATATTTGCATATCCAGCTTCCAATAGCTAGGTTCGTATAGACGACGTTTTTGATCTATATACAAACCTTCCGCGCACACTTCTGTTTTAACTAATTTTAAAAACCAGAATTTTTATTTGGAATTTTGGCTTGATGGTCTATTCACCCCCTCCCTCTAGACAAGGTTTTGTCGTATAACAAGTGGTATAAAGAGCCTGGTTTATCCCAAATTCAAAACTTAGTAGAAAATTGCGTCCAAACCTAAAGGGAATATAAAAGAACCCCAATTTTCACAAGAGAAAACTATATTTATTGGAAAGTTTGTATGCAAATTCATGTCAACTCATATAACAATGATGTGTGTGAAGAAATTTAAAATGGTCCAACACCGGTGACATATGAGGTTAAAGGTGTTGTTACACCTAAGCCGAAAGCATTATGGAATGAGCTAGATAATAATAAGTGGGCACATGATTGGAAAGTGAAAAAAAATATCATATTTGCTCTTGGTGTTGATGAGTTTTATTATATTTCCCATTGTGAGACTTCTAAGGCTATGTGGGATACTCTACAAGCACGTAAGAGGGAACTAATGAGGTTAAACAAGCTATAATTAATACACTTAATCAATAATTTGAACTCTTTCGCATGAAGCATGGTGAAACCATTGCTAAAATACAAAAGCGGTACTCGTATCTTATTAATTGTTTAAATTTTCTAGGTAATCCTATTTCCAATGCTATTGCTACTAACAAGGTTTTGAGATGTCTTATTAGGAATTGGGAACTGAAGGTCACCGTGATCAAGGAAGCCAATAATCTTGCAACACTTGATCTCACCACTTTGTTTGGAAAGTTGGAAGAACACGAGCAAGAACTCACTTGCTTGGGTAAACATGGAAATAAACTTGAGAAAAAGAAGAGAAAGGAGAAAGACACTGATAAGGAGGAAGGAACAAAGTCTAAAGCTCTTAGGGCTTCAAGTTCAATATCCTCAAAGGATGAGCAAACTAATGATAATGATTCTTGTGATGAAGAATATTCAGATGATGAACAAATGAGATTATTTGTAAGGAGGTACAATCGATACATTCAGAAGAATGGTGTCAAACACTCTGACAAAAATCTTGTGAAATTTAGAAGACAATCTACATCCTCTAAAAGATGAATATAACAAAAAGGATAAGACAAAAGGAAAGTGCTATGAATGTGGAAAGTCGAGTCATTTTAGACCAGATTTCCCATCTCTTGCTAATAAGAAAGGACAGGACCAACGAAACAACTCTAGGAACTCTAGAATATCCTATTTTGCTTGGGATAGCGATAGTGATGCCTCAAGTAATGAAAGCTCAAGTGATAACGAAGAAGAGGAAAATTATTGTTTAATGTAAAATCAACGTCAAATCAAGAAATTGAATATAAGTCATTATAAATACTCTAAATTTGATAAGTTGTATTTTATTGAATTGAAAAATGCTTATGAAAATCTACAAAAAGAGGCATTACATGCTTATAAGAAATTAGCTTCCAATAAAAAAATTTACATACTTGGATGAAAAGGTTGAAGAAACCAAAAAGCAATTTGAAGCATTAAAGCGATCTATTGTAGATAGTCGAAATCATAAAAAGGAGGATGAGGAACCATGTTGGTTCGGTGGTGAAACTTGTCAAATTTGGCAATAAGAAGTAAGTGATATTGAAACCAAAGTGGACATGGAATCACAACCTTGTATTACTTTTTCTATGAAATCTTCAAAGGTTGAAAATCCTTATAAAAATATAATTTGATCAAGAAGGATTCAAATGGAAAAAGTAAATCTCATGATAGGTTGCTTTGTCACTATTGTTGTAAGAAAGGCCACACTATTGAAAAATGCAAATTTAGGTGCTTTTTAGTTCCAATTTTTTTTTCCAATGGTTGCACAAATGCAAACAATTCTTTCACTCACTCCCAAGGACCCAATAAGAATTAGGTACCTACCACTTTTGTTTGATTTTTTAGGTTGAGTGTCTTGATGCTATGACGGGAAAATAGATTCTCGATAGTGGATGTTCAAGATACATGATGCGAGACATCTCTCTATTTTTCGACTTTATGGCAAAGAAGAAAGGTTATGTATCCTACGGTGATCATAATAAAGGTGCAAGACCTGGAAAAGGTAGTATAGTTAATACTTCAAATATTACTATCTCAAATGTTATGTTAGTTGAAGGCCTTAGACATAGCCTTCTTAGCATTAGTCAATTGTGTGACAATGGTATAAGGTAACTTTTGCCAAAGATTATTGCGTGAAAGTACATAATGAAAAGAAGGATTGTATCTTTAATGATGTGAGGGTAGATAATATCTACATGATTGACTTAAGAGAAGTTTCCTTTAATAATGCCCAATGCCTTGTTGAGGAAAGACTCTTGCCTATGGCATAGACGTTTGTCACATGTCAACTTTGATCTACTTAATAAAATAGTTGCAAAAGATTTAGTAATTACCTAAGATAAAGTTTTCCAAAGATCACCTATGTGGTGCATGTCAAAAGGGAAAATAAACAAGAGTCTCTTTTAAATCTAAAAATGTTGTTTCAATTTTGAGACCTCTTGAACTCCTTCACATGGAATTAGTTGGACCTTCACGGACCAAAAACATAGGTGGTAATTATTATGGTTTTGTAATTGTAGACAATTAACCAAGATTTTGTTGGACTATTTTCTTAAGTAGAAAAGATAAAATATTCTCGTCTTTCACACTTTCGTCAAGTTATCCCAAAAAAAATTAAATTCTAAATTTTTTGCCATTCGAAGCGATCATGCAGGTGAATTTGAAAACTACCTCTTTTAAGAATATTTTGATAAAAATTTGGTATAGAACATAAATTTTAAGCTCCTAGAACTCCACAACAAAATGGTGTTGTGGAGTGCAAAAATCGTGTTTTAGTGGAGTTGACAAGAACAATGATCAATGATTATGGTCTACTAAAATATTTTTGCGCCAATGCTATTAGTACGGTATATTATGTCTTGAATATGATACTTATTTGTCCTATTCTTGACAAAACTCCTTATGAACTTTTAAAAGGTAGAAAACGAAATTTATCACATCTTCATGTCTTTGGATGTATGTTTTATTTTAAACAATATGAAGGATAATCTTGGGAAATTTGACGTGAAAGCCAATGAAGGTATCTTTCTTGGATACAAACAATCTAGTAAAGCATATAGATTTTATAACAAAAGATTACTTATTGTTGAAGAGTCGGTTCATGTTACTTTTGATGAGTCTTGCCCAAGTAGTGTTGGTAAAAGTATTTCTTGTCATGGTGTAGTTGCATCTACAAAAGACAAACTCAAAGACACCGAAAAAGGAGTTGATCAATCCAAAGCGGTGGAAATTGAGAAGTAGGAAGATAAAAACCAAGACAATAAGGATGATGACCAAACTCAACAATAAGATGATAGTCTTCCATTCGAGTGTAAAACCTCAAAGCATCATCCTATTGACAACGTTATTGGTGACATCACCCAAGGGGTAACAACAACATGTAATAATCAACAAAAAATAACTAGTCGCCACCACTACTTTTTGTCCTAAGACGGGAATATAATGAAATAACCCTAATTGATGATACAAATATTCTAAGTTCTTGACTCACTTTAGACAAAGGGAAGGTGTTAGGCACCCTTCATCTACCTTGTTCACGAGGATACTAGGGTTTAGGTTTAAGGTTTAGGAATAAGGTTTTAATTTTTTAGTTAGGGGAACTCGCCACGGTTTTTAAGTCGTATGCTTATGTATCCTCTTATGAGGAATCAGAGTCTTAATTCTTAGTTCATAGTGTTTGGTTAGTTTTTTTTATGGACTGTGGAAATATTTTTAATTAATCCTTGTGTAATAACCGGCTGAAAAATATAGAGTCACCACCATTAATTTTTGTCCTAAGGAAGGGAATATAACAGATAACCCTAATTTGATTAGAGATTCTAAGTTATTGACTCACTTTAGATGAAGGAAAGGTGTTAGACACCCCTCATCTACCTTGTTCTCAAGGATACTAGGGTTTAGGTTTACGTTTTAGGAATATGATTTTAGTTTTTTATTAGGGGAACTCACCACTATTTTTAAGTTGTATGCCTACGTGTCCTCTTATGAGGAATCAGAGTCCTAATTCGTATTTCGTAGTTGTTTGGTTAGTTTTTTTATGGATAATGGAAATATCTTGAATTCTCCTTGAAACAAGTGTGGGTGCGTGAATAGCGGAATTATAGACGAAGTTCGTAGTCGATAAAAAAAGTTTCCATAATCTTTTTTTAAAAATAAATATATTTTTGAATTATGTTAGTAAAAAGGGTTAGTATTTGATTAGTTAGATGTTTTTGAATACATTATGCGATATGAGAAAAAAATACAATTTAATGCATGATAAAAATATATTTTAATGTAATTAAAGTATTTAAAGAGAAGAGTTGGTATTTTTTTTTAAAAGAGAGTTTAAATTAATAAATAAATAATTTTATAATTTATTAAAAATATATTAAATATTTTTAAAATATTGATTATGCAAAATGATAGAAAATAAATAAATAAATGAATGAGATGATAAAAATAAAATAATTTTATTTACAAACGAAGGGGGATGCAAAATTAGTTTAGGCAATAAAACTAGGGGGTATAAATAGTAGGGCCTTAAATTGAGATATTGGATTTAGGCCCAAAATGCATGGGGGTGAGGATTTGCGTGTGGTAGTGAAACAAACTGCGCTTGGGGGTTAGTTCAGCAATGGGCTAGGCCCAAACGCAACTGAGGAGAGTCTACTGGGTTTGGCATGTGCGCGTATATTGAATTATGATGGGATGCGCTGTTTGAATTGTTTGATTGTGATCAGATGGCCATAAAGGGATGGCGTATGGTAAAGGCATGGGACACAGGCTTTGGATCGTGAGGGAGTTATATACCACAACTGGCAGAGTCTGAGGCCCATTTTCTCCTTTACTCTCTCTCTCTATGTTATTCTTCAAATAAAACAAAATTTTATAGAGAGAAGCTCTCGCTTCTCTCTAGAAGATCGGAAATCGCCCAGTCGGTCGGAAATCGCCCAGTCGATGGCTTCACCCTTAGCCATTGTAGGTAAACCCAGCAACATCGTTGACCTTCATCTGGGTTCATATGAACCCTAATAATACCATCCAACCCTCAAGAACCCTATAAATTATTCAAACCCAGAAACGTAACCCTTTAGAACCCTAGGCCAACCCCGAGAACCCTAACCCTAAGAACATGAACCCTAACCCCAAAACCTAACCCTAAGTCCCAAATTTTCCCCAAAAAACAACAATTCAACCCTCAATCATGTGATTACAACCATCAATAACAACAATATAAATGACATAAGCTAAGTGTTAGGCTTACCTGGTCCGTCGTAAATCTTCAAGCTCGGTTTGCTTTTGCGCCTCCACTGATTTCCTCCCTTATTTGTTTTACAGGTACCAGAAGAAGATGACAGAAGAGATGATGAGGTTTTGAAGACGGCGACGATGCTACATCAGAGATATTAGGGTTTATATTCATAAACCCTAGATCGGTTAGAAGAGAGGGGAGTTCCGGGAGCTTCTTCATCTCTATCTCCTTCTTCTTTTTCTTCTGTTACCACCTTTTCCCCCTCCTCTGGTCTTAAAAATAGTAGGGTTATTTATAGGTTAGGAATCAGATTATATTAGGAATTTTTTTTTATTTTCGTTACAGATTAGATGATTTTGTTAGAAATTAGGAATTAGGGTTAGATCTGTTTAGAGATTGATTGGATTCAGATTTTGATTGAAATTTATTTTGATGTAAATGTGTAATTTGGACGATTTTTGTATATAATTGATACAATTTTGATACGATTAGATTTTTTTTGTTTCTGGATTTGTTTCAATGATATGTTTCTTTTTTTAATCTGGACAATATCCGTTTTTTTTTGGGCTTGCATAGTTGATGATGATGATGAACAAGAACAGGGCACTGCTGAGTTGGAAATTAGGGCTCTAAACCCTAATTTTGACTTTTAGTCAAAGTTTCTTGAAAATATTAAAATAAATTAATTGATTAAGTAAATATAAAATAATAATGTTTTTAGATAATAATTAATAATAATAATATAATTATAAATATAAATATTTACTAATAAAAATACAGTAATGGTAATTGTTGAAAACAACTACAGTGCAAATGGGCCTATGTCCTAAAAATTGGCCTCTAGCCAAAATCTCCAACCCAACAACTAAAAAAAACCTTTTGCTTATTCTAAATAGGCCTAAAAAAATTTAATGGGATAAATGAATTCAAAAGCGCACCTCCTTGTTATCTTTACTAGACCTTAATGGGCCATCAGATTTTGATGGTCCATTAGCAAGACACCATTTTGTATACCAATACACCCCTTCTTATTATTAAACACGGGCTTTAGAAAGCATAATGGGTCAACAATTTTAATCAAAGAAAAAATACACTCCTATTTTTATGAATCTGATAGCAAGGCTTTGAGTAAATCAATGAGCCGCAAAGACTTATTGGCCCAGTCTGCTAAATGAACTAACAATGCACCCTTATTTCTAATGTAAAGAATGAATTTAAAATACTCTTAATGGGCCATCATATTTTGATGGTCCTTTTTTAAACAAACACTTGTCTTATGATTTTAATCCCCCATTAGTATAAGACCAAAAAGTACACAAATTGAAACAATGGAATTTCATAATTTTAGAAACATAGTAATAATATTGAAATATAAGTAAAATGATCATTGAAATTGACGGGGAAAATTTGGGGTATGACAACTGCCCCTATTTAATTATTCTTCGATTGAAGGGCGTGAGAATATGTATGGCTCGCACATTCGGATCAGAGGTTTATTAAATAATGGAAGACCCCAAAATTTGACTGAAGATTATAAGGATACACTGTACAGTGTTCCCTAGAGTATGAAGAACAGGCACAAATGATGATGTATCATCTTACCATAGTTTGAACAGAAAGTTTTCATCCGACTTAGATGTGACGATATGGATAAGTAACACAAGTAGTCTAGGAAGTAAATAACACAAGTTTGAAAGTTGACTTACTAATGCTTCGAGACTAACATAGTAAGCTTAAGTCGCAGATTTTGTCTATTCATCACAGCCTAGGGGATGAATAAAATAGAGCTTGATAATATATTGCCGTGTGGAGACTAACACAATGAATTATACTGCATATTTCATATGTTTACTACAACCTAGAGAGTAAATAATGCGATGATGAACCTATGCATTTATCACGACCTAGAGGATAAATGACACAGGGATAGGCTTATGTATTCATCAAGACCTAGGGGATGAATAATATAATCATGATAATTCATATACCTACCACAACCTAGAGGATAGATAATATGAGGGAGAACTTGTGCATTTATCATGACCTAGAGGATAAATGACACGAGGATAGACTCATGTATTCATTACGACCTAGAGTATAAATAACATAAACCCGATAATTCACATACCTACCACAACCTAGAGGATAGATGATTGAAAAAGTTTGTGCGTTTATCACGACCTAAAGGATAAACGACACAATGATAGGCTTACATATTTATCATAACCTAGAGGATAAATAACGTAATCCACATAATTCGCATACCTACCACGGCCTAAAGGATAGATACTCAAAAAGTGTTTTGGTGATCGAATCTTAGATGAATAGACCAAATATAATATCGAAGTTTACCGGTTGTGTCTGTTCTCAACCAAGATATTCGTTTGATTTGTGGACAATATAATCCAATAATGGGCCCCAAGAAAGTTCTTAGTTTAACCAAAATGGATTTGAAAAAATGCCATGTACGATGCATAATGCCCTAAGTTGATATGGAACCCAAAATGTATATGCACTAAGTATTTCGTATATGCCCCGAATGTTTGTATATGCAACAAATATTTGTTGTAAATGTTTTAATATCTCCTTTTAAACCATTGGGTTTGTGTCACCGACTCCTCAACATTGTATGTTATGTTGACATGGTGTCTTTGAGTTTGATTTGAATAAGATAAATAAGTTTCGGTGAATTTTTGATATTTATATCGCAAGCGCAGACGTAGGCGTGGGCGTAGTCATGGACATAAGTGTGGACGTGGCTATGGTCGTAGGCATGGATTATCTGTTGATGTTTTTCTAACCAAAATGATTTTTGATGTTGTATCCAATGCTTTTATTCGTTTTTCAAATCCCCAAAATGATTTCAACGCAATTGTCACAAGAAATAATCGTAGTATTTTGCAAACATGTCCAAAAAATAAAAACAAATTTTTTGAAAAGATTTGAAAAAGTAAATGTTTTATTGATAAACATTCCTTTGAATAGGCGAGAGTACAAGATGAAATTCTTAGAAATAGGTAATCACAATTTTTTTTAACAAAAACTGTAAAATGGAAATAAAAATGATAATTGCTACTGCTGTTTCTCCAATGTCCTTTTGATAGCTCTAATCCCCTTTGCTTCTGAGTCAAACGATTTGGATTAATCTCTCTCCTTAGTGGTTGTAGTCATGGTTCTTGGATCGCAGTCTATTTGTTCTTTATTTTGAATAATATCCCTAACTTTTGCCTGGACTGCCCTTTTGGGTTTTAAATCCACCAGGATAATAATTTTTTGTTTTGTTTATGTCCCTAATTTATTCCTAGATCGCCCTTTAGGGTTTTCAATCCACTAGGACGCTCTTTTTTTCCTAAGTCTCCCGTTTAGGGTTCGGTTTTAGCGATCTTTTTATACATAGTATTTTTTGACTGCGTCAGAGTTTGCCGAATGTGGAAATGCTTCCCCATCCATTGTTGTGAGGATGAGACCACCATCAGAGAATGTTGTTTTTACCACATAGGGGCCTTCCTAGTTAGGTGTCCATTTACCACGTGAATCATGGCAAGGTAGTAGAATCTTATTGAGCACCAAATCTCCTTCTTTAAACACTCGAGGACGTACCTTTTTGTCAAATGCATTCTTCATCTGCTTTTGGTACAACTAATCATGGCACAAAGTTGTCAAGAGTTTATATTTAATGAGGTTAAGCTGATCAAGTCGTGTATGAACCCACTCAGATTCTTCAAGCTTTGTTTTCATTAGAACTCGTAGTGACGAAATCTCTACTTCAACAGGGAGTACTGCCTTTATGCCATATACGAGAGAGAAATGGGTTGCACCTGTTGACGTACGTATGAAAGTAAGATAGCCATGTAGAGAGAAGGGTAGCATTTTGTGCCAATATTTGTATGTCTTCACCATTTTCTGAATGATTTTCTTGATATTCTTATTGGCAACTTCAACGGCCCTGTTCATCTTGGGTCGATACGGTAAGGAATTATGGTGCTAAATTTTGAAGTCATCATATAACTCCTTCATCATTTTATTGTTCAAATTAGAACCTTTGTCTGTAATGATCCTTCTAGGAACCCCATATATGCATATAAGATTCTTCTTAATGAACCGAGTAACCACTTATCTTGTCACATTTGCGTAGGACGCAACTTCCACCTACTTGGTGAAGTAATCAATGGCAACTAGTATGAACTGGTGTCCATTAGAGGCTTTTGGTTCAATCATTCCTATCATATCAATTCCCCACATAGAAAATAGCCAAGGATAACTCAGGACATTCAGAGGAGTCGGTGGTACATGCACTTTGTCGGTGTAAATTTGGCATTTGTGACATGTTTGATATAATGGTAGCAACTGGCTTTCATCGTCAACCAATATAACCTGCTCACAATATTTTTATAGCCATGGCATGTTCATTTGTATGAGTTCTAAAGGTGCCTTCATAGATTTCTCTCATAAGTGTATCTGCTTCATATTTCTCCACACACCTGAGTAACACCATATCGTAATTTCTTTTGTACAATACGTCACTATTTAGAAAGAACTTTGAAGCTAGCTTCAGCAGAGTTCACTTGTTAATTATAGATGCATTTTCTGGATATTCTTCCTTCTCAGGGTACCTCTTGATGTCATAGAACCAAGGTTTGTTATCTGGTCCTTCTTCAATGTCAAGGCAATGTGCAGGTTCTTTAAAATGTATGATTGTAATGTGCGGTCGTGATTTGGCCAAGTCACTTTGAACATGGCTGATAAAGTTGCTAATGAGTCTTCCATCTGATTTTCTTCCCACGGAATACGACTGAATATAATCTCAGTAAATTCTGTAGCTAGCTTCAAAACATGGTTCCGATATGGAATTAGTTTGGGATGTTTAGTGTGCCATTAATCGTTGACCTGGTATATGAATAATGATGAGTCTCCATACACTTAGAGGTGTTTAATTATTAGATCAATAGAAACTTCTAGTCCCAAGATACAAGCTTCGTAATCAGCAATATTATTGGTGCAGTCAAAAAATAACCTTGCATTATAAGGTTTGTGAAAATTCTTTAGAGAATTCAACACTGTCGCAATACCATGTGCTAGTGTGTTTGAAGCACCCTAAAAAATGAGTGTCCAACGTGGACCTGGTTCAGGTCCTTCGTCGGGTCCTGGTATTTCGTAGTCACCTATAATTATGACATCTTTTTCTGGAAAGTTGAATTTCATTGGTTGATATTCTGGAAATAGCTGATGAGCCAGGTGATCAGCTAGTACACTATCCTTGATGGCCTTTTGAGTAACATATTAGATGTCGTATTCAGATGGTAACATCTACCATCTATAAATTCTTCCTGTAAGAGCTGGTTTTTCGAACACATACTTCAAAGGATCCATTCTTGCTATTAACCACATTGTGTGAGTTAACATATACTACCTCAATCGTTTAGTATCCCAAGCCAATGGTTTCGCAGTCAGTGAATTTCTTGCTGAGATAGTAGATCGCATTCTCTTTCTACCTATCTCGTCATGTTGTCCAAATACACATCCCGCAGACCCTTCAAGCATTGTCAAATACATGATAAGGGGTCTTTCAAGTACTGGTGGCATCAAGATATTGCTTTATCGTCTCGAAGGTTGTCTGACAATCATCATTCCACACCACTGTTTGATCTTTTCGAAGTAATTTGAATATAGGTTTGCCTGTAGTAGTTAGGTGTGATATGAACCTCAAAATGTAATTCAATTGTCCTAAGAAACCACAAACCTCTTTCTCTGTTCTTGGAGCTGGCACTTCTTGTATGGCCTTTACCTTATCAGAATCTACCTAAATACCACTCTAACATATAATAAAACCCAATAACCTGCCTAATCTGACACCAAATGTACATTTGTTCGGATTCAACCCGAGTTTAAACTTTTGTAGGCGCTCAAATAATTTCTATAAGTGAATGATGTGATCTTCCTCTGTATGGGATTTGACAATCATATCATCTATGTAAACCTCAACTTCTTTGTGGATCATATCATGAAATAGCGTGACCATAGCTCATTGATAAGTTACCCCTGCATTCTTTAGACTGAAAGCCATCACCTTGTAACAGAAAATTCCCCAAGGATTCATGAATGTAGTCTTCTCTTTATCTTCAGGTTCCATTTTGATATGATTATAACTTGAGAAACCATCCATGAATGATAATAATGAAGCTTGAGATGTATTATCCACCAAAACATATATGTGAGGCAACGAGAGATCGTCTTTGGGACTTCCTTTATTCAGATCCCGATAATATACACACATGCGTACTTTGTCGTCCTTATTGAGTACTGGCACAATGTTAGCTATCCAAGGTGGATAATTTACCAGCGCTAAGAACCCCACATCAAGTTGTTTAAGAACTTCTTCTCGAATCTTACTAGACATGTCTGGACGAGTTCTTTTGAGCTTCTGACTAACTGGAGAACAACATGTGTACTTTGTCATCCTTATTGGGTACTGGCATAATGTTATCTATCCAAGGTGGACAATCTGCCAACGTTAAGAACCCTGCATCAAGTTGTTTAAGGACTTCCTAGCGAATCTTACTAGACATGTCTAGACGAGTTCTTTTGAGCTTCTGAATAACTGGAGAACAAACTTCCTTGAGAGGTAGTATATGCACCACAATATATATATCCAACCCTGGCATGTCTCTGTAATACCAGGAAAATATATCCACATATTCATGTAATAGCTTGATTAGTCTTTCTTTGATGCTTTCCTCTAATGTTGCCCCTAGCTTGATCTCTTTTGGATCCTCCTTTGTGTCAAGGTTGGTGGTCTCAATGGATTCTTGATATGGTTGTATATTTTCAGCCTTTTTCTATAATCCCCTTGTTAATTCTTTAGAGAGTTCAAGATCTTCATCATCTTCCTCTTCTGCTTGGTCGATGGGTGCATCAAAATTATATAAGATAACATTAGTAACATTATCAGTGATTTTAGGCATGGATCTGCACATTTATCATGTTTTGGTGCAGTTTTAGCATGTGAATTTGAAAATGCATATGAAGAAAAGTATTGCGATTTTAAAACATAAGAGATAAATGCAAGAAAAAGACAGGGATCTTAATTGAATGCGAAATATAACTCTTCTTAATTGAGAATATTGTTTGAAACAAATTGGGGGATCCTTACAAGCTACCCATATGCCTCGGGCTCGACATATGTTCTTTCAAAAATAAGAAAAATTACTTTTGAAAGAAAAATATCTCTGGAATCTCCATGGTTGTCCAATTCTTGAGTTCTTCGCCTGGAACATATTCACGGATGAAATCAAATGCTCTCTTGGTGCTGCTCTTATTAGATATCATTGCCACTTGTCCATCATGCTTTGTTCCTTTGTTGATGAAGGTTTCCTAGATGGGAGGAAATTTCCCCTTGCCTTTTAGAGTAGTCTTTGATGATTCGTAGCCCAAACCAAAGAGATTTTTCTTCTCTGGTATATCAACTAGTTTACCCCAACCTTTTGAGGTACCATCTTCCACAACTATTTGTAAATCTCTCCATGAAATCCCAATAGGTTTCTTAATTTTTTCCACCGGCAGGGTTACCATTGAAGCAACCTCTAAGACTTCGAATGGTGTTGGTATGCAGTCTTCATCCGCACTAATATATTTGTAGGACTCTATGTGACTTACAAATATGTCCTTTTCACAGTCGATTATAACCAGTCTTCCTTCAACTAAGAAATTCAATTTTTGATGTAGAGTTGAAGTAATAGCCCCCTCTGCATGAATGAGAAAACATGTATACGCTGGCTCTATATCCATTACTTGAAAAGTGATATAAAACATATGCGGGCCGATCTTGACAGGAAGATCCACTTCTTCAAATACTGAAATTTGAGAACCATCGAAAGATTTGACTTTTGTAGAACTTAGCCTTATAACAACACCATCTAGTGTTAACTTTATCAAGATGGATTTTTGTAACACATTGAGGGAAGAACCAGTATCAGTGAGTACTCTAGATAGGTTAGTTGTACCTATCTGAATGGAAATGTACAACACTTTTTTATGAGTTCTACCTTGTGGAGGCAACTCACTGTTATTGAAGCCTAGGTACGATCTAGATGTTAAGTTTTCTATGACATTATCAAACTAATTTACTGTAATCTCTTTTGCAACACGAGCAGAACTTAGAAACTTCATTAGAGAGTCTCGGTGTGCTTCAAAATTGAGGAGCAACGAGAGTATTGAAATCTTGGCAGGGTTTGGTGTAGCTGATTCACCACCCTATAATCACTCCTCTTGATTATTTTCAAGAACTCTTCTGCCTCTTGGTCGGTAAAATCCTTGCTTAGAGGTTTTTGTTCTTCATTTATGTCCACCACAACTTTTCCTTTATCCTTAACCACAATATCATTCTTCTTTTGTGGTTCGGGACCATAGATTCGACCACTACGAGTCATGCCCCCTGTTCCTGGTATATTTGTGATTGAAGGTCATTGACTTGTTGATGGCTCACATTCTTGCTTTAAACTATTTACATAGACAGTAGAATCATAACTCCACAGTACCTCTTTGTCACTTTCGTAAGGAGTGAGAGATGGCCTCCTAATCACCATTGTAGTCTTTGGAATTACTGGAATTCTCATAGTGTGGCGTGGTATCATTGGTGCTTCTGTTGAATCTCCCCATGGAATCAAAAGAGTTTTCTTAGCTAGACTCGGCCCTTGGCATGGAATTACTAATGGCTTCTTCTTACTTCCATCGACCACAACTACGTATTCTTATTTAGGGTATTTCCTGAATTGGACTATCCCCTGATCCACCAATTTTTGTAATTTCTTCTCAAAAGCTTCATTGTGTTCCAAGAGAAACCCACTTTAAAACAAATATTCTTTTAAGAGATCTGTCAAAGCTTTTACTCGTTTGGCTACCCCAAAGTTAGTGACCACTTCAATTACATTCAAAGTTGGCCCACCATGCGGAGGCATGGGATTCGTCTTGATGTTTTGTTTGTCAAAAGTGATATCTTGAGAATATAATAATTCTTAAACCTTATGTCTGAAGGCCCAACACTTTTCTATGGTATGCCCCGGGGAGTTTGCATGATATTCGCATCGGGGATTTGCTTCATACTTTGGCAGGAGTGCCCCAATTGGATGAGCTAATGGTTTCGATTAAACCAAAGATGCTTTGATAAATGCTGCAGTAATTGACTGTGAGGCTTAGTGAGAGGATCAAATCTTCTCGGAGGCCTCTCGATCCGATTCTGTTGCTGTTCTCGTGGGATCACCAATGGTTGTTATGCCTTTGGATGTTATGCAACATTATTAATTTCTCCCTCCTTCTTTTTTGAGAAGTTAGGAACATGCCTCTTTAAATTGTAAGGGGTACTGGATGATGCCCCTGGTATCTTACCACTCTTTATGTCTACTTCAATCCTTTCACCAATAGTTACCAAATCAGAAAATCCAGAAGAGACACTTCCTACCATCTTATAATAGTATAACCCTTGTAAAGTACCCATGAACATATCAACCAATTATTTCTCCAGGAGTGGTGGTTGTACACGGGCTGTCATTTCTCTCCACCTTTGAGCATATTATTTGAAGGACTCATCCTTGTTCTAAGATAAATTATGGAGCTGCATGCGGTTAGGCGCCATGTCTAAATTGTACTTGTATTGTCTTAGGACAGTGTTGGCAAGATCTGCCCATGTTTGGATATGAATTCGCTCCAATTGCATGTACCAATCTAAGGATGCCCCACTCAAGTTGTCTTGGAAACAATGGATCACCAACTTCTGATCTTGAGCATAAACATGCATTTTCCGACAGTACATGCGTATATGGTTTCTTGGGCATGTGAGTCCCTGATATTTTCCAAAGTCAGGTATTTTGAATTTCGGATGCATCACTAAATCAGGAACTAGACCCATTTCGAGAGCATCAACGTTGAAAGCATCGTAACCCTCCACAACCTTCAACCTTTTGAATGATTCATTCACTTGGATACTTTGCATACTTCTCTTCCCAATATAATTTTTCAACCCTTATCTCCGTATAAAGTCTCCTCTGTATGAGGTAATTCTTTCAGAGATCTTCTAACTCATGACAAACTTGCTCCTATTCATCAGTCTTTTGGGTGAGAAGTCTTTTCACCCTCATCCTTTTGAGGCGTTCTCCTACATTCGATTCTTGGCTATCTTGGAACTCGTAGTAAGATATTAAATTTGCTCTTCTAAATCTAAAGAAGCTTGGGCCAAACTTTGAATTTGAGCTCTCAAATTTTCTTCCATGTCCTTTTTGTCTTGCATCGCCTTTTCATACCACTTATTTACCCTCCCAATTTCACTAGAAGCATCCTCCAAACATTGGTTGTGGGAATCCAAGTTGAAGGTAGCACTCAACAATCCTTCTGTTGAACGTTTCCGCTTAAGATTCTCCTTTTAAAATGCTTCACGGTATTTCTGAATCTGTTGGCCTTTTGACTCAAGCTCGCGTTACATCTGTCTTTTCTCCTTTGCAAGGTTATGAAGGCTAAGCTCCAATTCCTCCTTCTCCTTTTGAGCTTGATCCAAGGCTTTCTTCAAGTTATCTATTTCTTCTAAGGATATAGGTAGAGGATCTGAGACATATGGCTTGTACTCAAGATCAATGTCAAATGGTAGTTTAACAACTTGCACCCTATCTAAACCCATTGAGTGTAAGGTTTTTCTCCACAACATTATTTCTTTCGGGTTTTCTCTTGTTAACCCTATCCAAGCTCAGATGATCTTGTTGAGAAATTATCAGTCATTTTTGCCCATGTCGTGAATGATCAATTGTTGAAGTTGTTCATTGGAGGGTTTATCCTCCAAAGGGTATCTAAGTTATCGCAAACCCAAAGTAGGGTTATAATTGATGAAACCACGTGACCCAATCAATGGAACATTTGGCAAATCTCTGCAACTGTAAATGATGTCTCCAATGTTTAGCTTCCTCATATACCACAACACAGAATCAGTAGTAAGAGACCTTAATTTTTTAGGCCACTCAAATCATGTCAAAGTTTTAATCATGCAGTCCTCCTTATAGAGATGAGACATAAAACAAGAATATAGAAGCGGGATACAACATTTCAGCGTACCCCTCCCCTTTTCGTAAAGAGTATGAAGAGCATAGTAAATTCAACAAGTAAAGCAGGAGTTAGATCCATATTCAAAGCTTTTGCGCCCCAAAATACACTAATAGCTACAGGGTCGATATAGTCTAAAGTCCGTGGAAACAAAATTACACCGAAGTCAAGTAGCCCTAAACAACCAACACAAGACTCCCATTCTTTCTTATTGGCAAAAGAAAGGGCTTTAGCCTCCAAAAATTATCTTTTAATCCCTCGTACATCACCTCCTTTTTTATAATTAAGTGATAACTTGGGATAAGAGATCCCTAAACCATTTTCTAAGTCCTTAATGTCAATAGTTTTTCCAATTCCCACATAAGCTTTTTCCTTAGAAAAATTAAAGAGTCTATCAAATTCTTCCAAAGTCGACGCTAGCTGAAAGTTTTGAAAGGTGAAACACCTCAACGGAGGATCGTAGAATTAAACCAAGGCAAAAATATCATCCAATTGTACATCCACTTTTTTTAGCTCAAAGGTATCCCTATAATGGCGAACAAACATCCTAATAGCTCTTCCAGATAGTTTCCCTTTGATAATCTTGATCTTCGTCATATCTGGCTTGACAACACTAACACTAACAAGTTGTTTCCCTTTGGCATCCATTTTCAAGATACTCGCCAAAAACCTTTGATTATTTTTAAATCTTGTGAATAAGACAAACAAAGAGAGTGGAAAATGATAAATATGTGAGATGTATGAATGCATGATGATGCAACACAATGACGAGGTTTATGACAGGTATCCTTAGTTGGTAGGTTCCTAGTATTGGCCTACGGATATTCTACCCTCCTCATAAGGTGGCTTCCTAAAGGGTATCATGGATTACACTATATGGAAAGGCACAAGGGCCTATGTGATACAGTGGCAGAACCGACTGTTAATACTGGTTTGCATTTTTGTTCGCAAATGTCGCGGTAAGCAAGAGTCGCCACTGACTTTTCTTTTATCCAACAAAGGAAAGGGTGAAAAGAGCATAAAAAGACCTTTTTTCGAGATTTCTGAGTAAGGGGGGTAGATTACGGAAAGGGAAGGTGTTAGAACTCTTTCCATCCGTAGTTTTCTACGGGCTCTAAGGTACTTGCTCATTTTTGAAATAGCTTTCGTGTTTGTGTGAAATTTTTTTTGAAAATGCCTAAGTGCGGCGATTCACTTTATGGTAACTCTTGTATCAATCCTCAAGAGTGTGATAAAGTGTTTTGAAAACTTTGTTTGAAAAGTGTTAGAAAGTGTGGTGTGAAAATTTATTTGAGCAAGTACCTAACAGTTATCTACCTACTCGAAAAAAGAATTTTCTTTTCCTCCTATCCTTTAGACGAGTGAGTAGGTAACCCTAGTCGTTGGATGTTAGAGGGACTATCGAAAGGGACGTAATGGTCATTGAAGGCAACATGTAAGGATACCTTATCATTTCAAAGGGACTATCATCATAAGATCATTTCTCGTAGGCAACTCGAGGGATATTTAGGGACTATGATCTTTATGATGAATTTAACATTGAGGGTCTTTGCTAAGAGTATCCCTACGTTCGAGGGACATGACCATTTTTTTTTGAAGGCAACCGAGTGAGGTACACCCTAAGGGTGTAAGTGTGCAATAGTGTGCTTTTTTCAGATATATTTATCTTTGATATTAGTGATCTAAGATTGATTGATTAAGCATACACGCCTATGTTTCTAGCAAATATATATAAGTATATAAAATATAAAAGCAAGAAATAGATGTCCTACGCTATTACAGGGCTTTGGTGTAGATACATAAGGAATTGACTGAAAATAAAATGCGGAAATTAAAACCCTAATTAAGCTATTATAAACCATGTGCAGTTACATCACTAGTAAAAATTAATCGTACGGCAAAAATAATTACGCGTGAGGATAAAAAATTAAAATAATTTTGAAAACCCTAAAAAATCTAATTGCTCATTGAAAATGTTTTTTGATGTTTTATGAAAACAATTAGAAGCTAAACCTAATTTCTAACTAATTTTAAATTAAAGAAAAAAAGTTTAAAGTTTAATTAAATTAATTTGCAAAATTAATTTTATTAAGAAAAATTCTAAATTCTAAATCCTAATTTTCATGATTTTCTGTTTTTTTATGATTTTATTGGAAAAAGGAATGAATAGAAAATATAAACTACTTAACTAAAACTAAAATAAAATAAAATAAAGGGAAGAAACATCGGCCTGGATTGAAGAAGCTTGGGTTGCCCTTTGATCCAGGGGGCTGATCGAAGGTGTCTGCGGGATTATACGTCTGGGGCGTTAGATCTGGATACGACATCCTTCGATCTGGAATTCTGCAAATAAGTTTGTTAGAAAAACGCAAAATATATGACTTGTGTATCGAACCCAGGTACTTTTCGTTGCAACACCTCTTCCTCACCAACCTGGTCAAAAGATATTTATTGGTACAAACGAAGCTGCAATGTTACATTAGAAACAAAAATGCAGTATTTAATTTAAATATCGAATCTGCACGCTCAGTGCCCCCCTATGGTGTTAACCAATTGAAAATGAGTTATACCTGTGCAAATCAAAGGTAAGCTCAGATCGTTCCTTCTTGCTTACATGTAACACACTCAAACAAATATTAGCAGCAATATGTATATATGTTTAACATGAATTTAAATCATACTTAACAAGTTTCAGATCAAAGGCAAAATTACCAACAGGGGGGTTGTATGAGGGATGCTTCACGATTCAAACGTTAGTCTGGACGGAGGCTACGTGCAAAACCGGCTTTAAGTGTGACAATCTTTGACAACTTTGTGGAATCTCGTGGGGGTAGGCAGCATTTTCTTCTAAGGCAGCCTCCGTATGTTTTTTCCTCCTTTTTTATTTGTGGGCATGAGGTTTATATAGACAAAGGAATTTAGGTCAATATTTGTGTATCAAATCTTGGCCCATTATGATGAAGAGATTTTATTTGATTTCTTCATAAAGACTTTCTATAATGGATTCAATCACGTGCCAATATGCTTTTATGCGTTACTGCCAGCCTGTTATGAGTTGTTTGGGCCCCCAACATGATGAAAATAGAAAGCTGACTTGCCCTTTGTAGAGCCACTTCCCTTTGAATTTACTCTCTTTGATAGCTCTAAGCTCCGCTTCGAATTAATCCAGCTTTGATGTCACAGCCCCTTCGATTGAGACTCCTTCTGCTTCGATTGCATGTTTGCAGGGACAACATGCCATTTTGAACTTGGGGTGAACCTGGACAGGTTAGGGTATGTGTTTTTGCTTAGTCATGCCAGCCTACTTCATTTCTTCGAATCTGCCTTCCCTTGCCATCCTTAAACACCAATTCGGACCAATCAAGACTTTCCTTATTAGAGCCTTGTTTTCCTTGATGGTTCTGACTTTGAATTGTGCTAGCTTCAGTACTAGGGATACTTCGATTGGATCACCCTTTGCTTTGATTTCCTGTCTTTTTGAAGAGAAGTCCCTGGTCGAATCATATCTTGTGGCATTGTGACCCAACAAGGCAAGAATCTAGCCTAGAAATACTTTCAGAGTGCCCTCTTGATGGTCTCTTTTGAATGGCCTGGAAGGAGTTCTTCGAATGGCCTTTGTCTAAATACCAATCAAATGGTATTTATTGGAATGTCAAACAAAGAGTCCTTTGCTACGCCAATTGAAAGGCTTTGACACAATTCCCATCGAAAGGCTTGTCATGAGGCCATTCGAAAGGCCTTTTACAGATGTCAATCGAAGGATGCTATGTAAATGTTAGTCGAAGAGCATTTTGGAGATGCCAATCGAAAGGCACTTATTAGGTTCCAATCGAAGAGCCTCGTTAACAGGCCAATCGAAGGAAACTTAGAAATAGGCCAATCGAAGGAAACTTAGAAACATCATTTGAAAAATTTCCTTGTCTTTAGGCAAAGGTTTGTAACTACCTATGCAAGAGGAGAATCTCAGAAAAATATGAGAGGGCAAATTTTGGGGTACAACAACTGCCCATGTTCAATCTTCTTAAACCTGAGGATGTAGATTGGATGGTCTGCCTCTCATGATCTGAAGGTGGAAGATGATTGAACACTAGAGTGCCTAGAAATTTGCACTCGTTTGAGATGATACTTGACTATGTAGATAATATTGGGAATGGGCTTATAGATTCCATTTGGAAAAGATGAACGAAGATCGTCGGAGATGGGCTTAAAGTAGCCATCAGAATGTGATGGAGAGTCGTCAGAGATGGGCTTAAAGATGTCATCCAGAACAATGATGATTTAATGAGATATCCCTTTGTGGGAGATCCTGCTCTTGCTGTTAGAGAGGACCCCGCTGAGGAATGTTGGTCTCTGTCTTGGAACATAGATTTTTAGGAGCTTCAGTTGTCCGATACTCTACTGAGGAGTCATCAATTGGTAGAAGAGACGAAAGTGAACCGCTATCTGGTCAAAATCCAGGCTTTATTGTGGCTAGCTGAGGATAATAAGGCTAACTGTTATCTGGTCGTGCTCCATACTTCACAACGACTTACTGGGGAGATGAGATTAAACTGTCATCTGGTCAGGATCCTATCTTCATAGTGTCTTGAATTGTCTTCAACTGGGATAGAAATATTAGTATCGATTTGACTAAACCAGGGGAAGGCCTTGAATTAACTTTGACTGGCATAGTAATCAGGTGACTCTTAATGTCGATTCAACCGATCCAGACGAAAGTCTTGGAATATCTTCAACTTGAATGGTAATCAGAGAGATATTAGTGTCTAACTATCTGTCCCAGAGAAAATCTTGGGTTAACTTTGACTGGCATAAAATAATTAGGAGGATCTTAGTAGCGATTCAACTGACCTAGATGAAAGTCTTGGAGTATCTTCCACTGGAATGGTAATCAGAGAGATCTTAGTGTCAACCTGTCTGACCCAGGGAAAATCTTGGGTTAACTTTGACTGGCATAGTAATCAGGAGGATCTTAGTAGCGATTCAACTAACCCAGACAAAAGTCTTGGAGTATCTTCCACTGGAATAGTAATCAGAGAGATCTTAGTGTCGACCTGTCTGACCCAGGGAAATCTTGGTTTAACTTTGACTGGAATAGTAATCAGGAGGATCTTAGTAGCGATTCAACTGACCCAGACGAAAGTCTTGGGGTATCTTCCACTGGAATAGTAATCAGAGAGATCTTAGTGTCGACCTGTCTGACCCATGGAAAATCTTGGGTTAACTTTGGCTGACATAGTAATCAGGAGGATCTTAGTAGCGATTCAACTGACCCAGACGAAAGTCTTGGAGTATCTTCCACTGGAATAGTAATCAGAGAGATCTTAGTGTTAACCTGTCTGACCCAGGGAAAATCTTGGGTTAACTTTGACTAGAATAGTAATCAGGAGGATCTTAGTAGCGATTCAACTGACCCAGACGAAAGTCTTGGAGTATCTTCCACTGGAATAGTAATCATAGAGATCTTAGTGTCGACTTGTCTGACCCATGGAAAATCTTGGTTTAACTTTTACTGGCATATTAATCAGAAGGATCTTAGTAGCGATTCAACTGACCCAGACGAAAGTCTTGGAGTATCTTCCACTGGAATAGTAATCAGAGAGATCTTAGCGTCGACCTGTCTGACCCAGGGAAAATCTTGGGTTAAGTTTGACTGGCATAGTAATTAGGAGGATCTTATTAGCGATTCAATTGACCCAAACGAAAGTCTTGGAGTATCTTCCACTGTAATAGTAATAAGAGAGATTTTAGTGACGACCTGTCTGACCCAGGGAAAATCTTGGGTTAACTTTGACTAGAGTAATAAGGAGTATCTTAGTAGCGATTTAACTGACCCAGACGAAAGTATTGGAGTATCTTCCACTGGAATAGTAATCAGAGAGATCTTAGTGTCGACCTGTCTGACCCAAGGAAAATCTTGGGTTAACTTTGACTGGCATAGTAATAAGGAGGATCTTAGTAGCGATTCAACTGACCCAGACGAAAGTCTTGGAGTATCTTCCACTGGAATAGTAATCAGAGAGATCTTAGTGACGAGCTGTTTGACCCAGGGAAAATCTTGGGTTAACTTTGACTGGCATAGTAATCAGGCGGATCTTAGTAGCAATTTAACTGACCTGGATGAAAGTCTTAGAGTATCTTCCACTAGAATAGTAATCAGAGATATCTTAGTGTCGACCTGTCTGACCCAGGGAAAATCTTGTGAAGACATCTTTCTGAGGAAAGTCCTGGAATAGACCTTCGCTAGACGTAGTTTGTTGATTTGATCTTTGCCCTGAAAGATAAAGAGTTAGTTGTATGCAATGTAATGATGTATGAAATGCATTGTGATGTTGTTCTCAAAATAAATGAGAATGTGTTGTATGCCATATGTATGCGCATGCCATGGTGTATGAATATGGGATGCTATTGCGGTACTTCTTAGTCAGGGAAAATAAATCTTGGACTGCTGCTAAAGAGCATGGGGAAATTGAATTCCTCATTTCCGCTGAGAATGGTGAATGGAGATGACTATGTTGTGGATTTACTCCTTTCTGTTTGCGAATATCCCGCCGGGAGAGGCTCTGCCTGGGAATAATTCTGCGGGGGAATATCTCTGTTTGAGAGAGGAGGTGCTTTGCTGGAAGATTGGTCGATCCAGAGAAATAAACTCCGCTGGGGGATGAACTTCTGTAGCTGGAGAAATGAACTCTGTTGGGGATTGAGCTTCCGCATTCAGAAAAATAAACTCTGCTCGGGAGAAAGCTTTATAAACCGTTTGCGATTATAAAACTCGACCGAGGGAATATAGATATCAGATCCCTGAAGGAACTTTGCTGGGGAAATTAACTCCTGTTTGCGGATGCTAAGATCAAAACTTTTGGTTACCTCTACTCTATGGGTAGCATAGATGTCACGGGGTCGTATGCTGAGTATACAGTGATGACTTTGCATCAAGATGTTTCTGCCCATGTACTTGTTGGAGAAAGTACCTTCGAAGTCTTTGTGGATGGATCTATGTGTTGAAATAAGTGTCAGAATGACATCCGTTTCTGGATTATATCTGCACTCTACTTGAAACATAGAAGATAGTCTGGAATAAGTATCAGGATGACATCCGACTCTGGATCGTACCTGAACGGTTGCTAGAAGATGATCTGAATAAGTATCAGGTTGATATCCGTCTCTAGATCGTACCTGAACTGTATTTGGAACATGTATTGAATGAGTGTCAGAATGACATCCGTCTCTGGATCATATCTGAACTATTTCTAGATGAAAATCTGCTTTATTTAGAATGTTTCTGTTGGGGAACCCTGAGAAGCTTGGTGACTTCATTGGGGAATCTTCGTTGGAGCAGTAATTTGGAGATTTTGCTCTGCTGAGGGTATGAGAACACCTGACATCAATAGGTTGTAAGCTGAGGACATGGCAGTGACCTTGTAGTAGAATGCCCCTGTCTCGATACCTGTTGTATAAAATATCAATCGGGGATTTTGCAGATGGTTTGAGTGTTATCCCAACTCTTAGAGTCCTTGGTGAATGCAGATCAGGGTAATAAACCTTCTACTGATTAGACAAGTGACAAGATGACGGGACATAATCGTACGCTTTAATCCCTAACTTTTTCCTGGACTGTCTTTTCATATTTTCAGTCCACTGGGATTCCCTTTTTTGCTCAAGCCGCCTTTTCAGGTTTTTGACTTGCCGGGTTTGCAAACGTTTTTGCTTTTATCCCTAATTTTTTCCCGAACCGTTTTGGTTCGCCGGGATGCCTTTATTTTTGCCTAGGCCAGTCAACCTAGCGGGTCTTTGTTCATGCATAGTATTTTCTGAATATGTCCATGTTCACCAGGTACGGAGAATTGTCACTGTCCATAGTAGTAAGTGTTGCCACGCTGCCAAAAGATGTTTGTTTGATCGTACATGATTCGTTGCTGGAATTCATGCCCAATGCCCTAAGTGATTCAGGTGGAGATCTGTCCCTGGCTATTTGGCATTTTGAGAGATTCCTTGAATCTTGACTTGACTTCCCCAAATGACGAACACTGATCATGCCGTGCCCCTTGGTTGGAAGTGTTTTTCCACTTGAGGTGATCCTTTTCATTGAGAAGGTTGTTATTCACTAGACATTCGTCATGCGAATTTCTCTGCTGTTGAACAAATAGTTATATGCAAACAATGGTATTTTAAGAATGCAAAGCTTATGTCTGTCTTGAAGTTTGAAAATTCATTTTTTAGTAAAACAAACAAATTTTATAAAAGTGTGATATCAACTCGAGATTTACAGGGAACCCTACAGCAGTCAGGATACCTTTTGTAACAATATGCTTTCGAACTAACCCATGCTTAAACTAGGACTTTTAAGGATTGTAACTTGGTCTGGTTCACGATTCAAGAAACAAAGGATAAAGGCTCAAATTTTATTTTTACCCAACCCGCTCTTCGTGATGTTCTTCAGTCACATGCTCAGTTAATTGTGCATTTTGAATCCCAATTGAGTTTTGGAACGTCCTTGAGATTCCGGTGATGGTTCGGATACTGAAAGTTTGTTTTGAAAAGGCAGTCATTTTTTTAATCGCCTTTTTGTCGAGGATTTGTAGGACCTTTTTTTCTTCTGTTATCCCTACTTTTTCCTGAACTGTTTCTTTTGTGTTTACAGTCAGCGGGATGCCCCCGTTTTTTTCTTTAAGTCTCCTTCATAGGTTTTGACTTAGCGGGCTTTTCTTTTAAAAAATAATGACTTCCTGTTGTTATACCCCATAATTTTCCCTCTCATTTATCAAGTAATCTCTCACAAGATCTCCTTTGGTTCAAGACTGCACTAGCGTTGACCAACTCAAGACAACTCCTCAAGCACTGATGACTGAAAATTAGGGTTTGAGATTGCACAAGGATAAATGGACCTTTAATGCCTCATATGACTTTCATGTATCATTTTGGACTCTCAATATTGCTCATGTCAAGTTTCAAGTCTTGGATCACATTTTTGCTCACTCAATTGACCAGTTGACCTAAAAATCAGCTGTATTAGGGAAAAAGTCAACGGTTGTCAATTTATAGTCAAACTTCATAATTTTTGATCCATATCAATACTGTGAACTCATATATGCCATTTGATCAAGTTTGGACCAAAACTCCTCAAGAAATTTGATCAGATCATCAAAAGGGCAAAATGGTCAAAATTAGGGTTTTGACTGAGAAAGGGCAATTTCTGATTTTTGATCTAGAAAATGATTAATTGGTTGGAGACATGATCTTAAGGATTCAATTACATCATTTTTACCTAATGGCATGACTCAAAACTTTCCTCAAGATCAATTGATTGACAGGCCTCAAACTTGTTTTTCACTCCATAATTAAATGTTTACACAGATGTTAGAGCTTTTATCCAAGCACTTGAACCTTTATCCAAGTTGCATTTCCATTTATGGCATAAAGTTACCATTCCATTCTTGTAAAGAAGCTTTAATCACAAAGTCAATGCATAGAGCTTTGCACTTGTTCCTTCTGATCACAAGCAATGTCAAAGGCAAAAGCAACATGTCTAGCCTCCCATTAACTCATTCCATGCTTGTACTTTGTCTTGAAACCATATTTCCAATTTTCTTCAAAATCAAGTAACATAGCCATAAGTCTATATCTTGTGCTTCTGACCCTCTCAAGTGCTAGAACCTTTTCCATACATATGCACAAGGTGTTTGCAAGCTAACCCATGAATACACAAGCTCTCTAACTCGCCCAAACTCAGAACTACATCATAAACCACCATTGTTGCACATTCTAACCAAGAACTTCAAACTTCCATTTCACTCGTGCGTTTATTAGCTTTTCAGTTTCAAAAGCTTCCTAACATAAATACAAACCATCCCTGACCCTGCTTGCAGACTGTAACACCATCTTCATCAACTTCCAAGTTCAAAAACAGAGCATTGCAGTTGGACTTCTCCAGACCATTCCAGCCACTTTCAGTTCAAGCCAGCCATTGCATTAGCTTCCTAGAGGTTCAAGGAAGCTAACCTGATCATCACCATCACTTGAAACAAGCTCAAACTCATTTCATGATTTCCAGTTTTGAGGTATTTTTATTGAACTTCTATCTCATTATTTAGGCATTGTTAGGCTTGCATCTGTGAAGATAGAATGTAGGTATCATTACCCTGAAACTATACATGTCCATAGATTTCATTTATGTTGCTTGAGCATGGAGAATTTTGAGTTTGAACTTGCTGAAACGTTTAGGTCAAAATTTGGTACTTGCATAAATTCATCCTTATCTTTGAATATTAGCTTAAATTAGTTACATGGTTGGATTCGTGGTGGAAAAATGCACAAGTTTCATGTTTACATTTTTGAAAATGGTTGAGGAATGAACAAGTTACAGATCCTTTGGCTAGAGGTTGAAGATGAAGTACATTCAGGGCAAGACTTGGGTTATATATTTATTGTTGTGTTTAAATTAACAGATGTATCACCACCTCAGTGGTTAAAGCGTGCACCTGTTACCTTAGGGACCAGGGTTTGAGCCCCAGTGGTACCCTTTTCACTGTTTTCTCATATTTTCACCTTTTTTTATTCTTGTTTGCAGCGCCTGGGACCTAAACATTGGGCTTTCTATTTGTTTGCTCACTCTAACCCCCCTGACTATGTTTACACTCCTGGCCCATTTTTTATTTATTTTTTATTTTCTATTTTTATTTCTATTTCATATTTTTTTCATATTTTTATTACTATTTTTATTATTATCATTATTATTATTATTATTTTACTAAAAATATATAAAAATATATAAAAATATTTTTATTTTATTATTTATAGTTATTTAGTTTATTTTTCTTCATAAAATGAAAGAATAAAAAACATTTTCTTTTAGTAAATTAATTTCTTTTTTAATAATTAGATAATTAGGTTTAATTATTATATCATTATTTTCTTGTATATTAAAATAATTTAGAACTTAGGTTTCCTTTTAATTAATTAATTAATTCTCATGTTATTTTTCATTATTTAAAACCTTTTTCATAAAACCCAAAGAAACCTTTTGAATTAATTTCTTTTCTTAATTAGTTTAAGTTAATTTTAGTTAATTTCCATTAATTATTTTCTTAATTAGGTCAAGATTAAAACCCTTCATAAAATCAAATAAAAATCATTTCTTTTTCCATTTTGCAGTCTTGCATTTTGTCTTCAATTTTGTACAATATTCAATGTGGTTGTAATAGTTAATTAGATTTAATTTTCTTGCAAATCCCCCATTTGTAAATTTGTATAACCCCTCCCCTAATTCAAGACAAAATAATTCATGAAAATCAATACACTTGCACACTTGCACCCTTAGGATAATTCCACTTTGTTGCCTTATAAAAATGGTCATGTTATGCATGTGGGGTATTGTTCTGGACTGGGCCCGACAGGCCCAATAGCATTGCTAAGGCCCAATCCAAATGGACTTGCTGAGGACCACGCCGACCAAAGGGTCACAGTCGTGCCCGACGTGCTCCCTAAGGTCACTTGCTCGACCTCTACATCTCCAGCTCGACATCCTGCTGTCCAGCTCGACATCATCTCGAGCACCCCAACTAGGGCAGACTCAGTCCACTGCACTCCCAACGAGACCCCAAAAAGAACGCGTATCCGTCCGCCCGCACTTCACGCAGAGCATCCAGGAAGGGGACCACGTGCGGGTCCCCACTACGCACGTAGAACCTGGAAGTTCCTCCATTGGGCCAAACCTGCCCGGCCCAAGGAAGGAACCTTGGCCCAGCGCTGGGGGCTATAAATACCCTCTGTTTCCAGAGGGTCAGGTATTCATCATTCTACCCATACTTACTATTGCCTGCTCGTGCTTCTACTTACTTCAGCATCGGAGTGTCTTGCAGGTACCCCCCCACCTCGTTCAAAAAGCTTTCAGCTCGGAGCCAGCCGTGACGGTCCAAGTCTGATCAGGTCAGATCAGTGGCGCCGTCTGTGGGAATCTAGCTTCCCCGTCTTACAAACAACTCAAAAGACCAAAGCTCAAAATTCAACTACCTGTCATGGCTGATCCAGCTCGCGATGAGAAGAACGTCCGTGTCGTCGACACCAATAACGGCACGGCGGACAAAAACGGACATCTCGACAACGTCGGCAATCCCGGCCATAACACCGCTCCTGCAACAACCGTCCTCGAAACTTCCTCGCACAGGGACGGAGCCACAGCATCATCCTCCTCACTCCCACAACCACTCGAGGACGACCTGGTGGCCCTCGCCCACTACAGAGCCGTCCGGTTTCAGGATGTCCCCGTCCCCCCCGGGGCGGATGCCACCACACAAGCGCTGTTCGCAACAATTAACCAAACGAACTATCTCATCTTCGCCCAAGGAGAGAGATTAAAGGCGCTTGAAGACGAGCGAAGACCCTCGAGGAGGCATCGGAGACCACATACTCCCCCTCCTCGGGTGACTGAAGCCCGACACCCTTCTCCCTCGCGGAGACACTACAGGAAAAAATCCAGAAGCCCTTCTCCCCGGCCAAAGCAGAGGCGACCATATTTGGAGAGAGATCCCATCATCCCTGCCGGAGAACCCAGTCGCGACCCGGCGAGGCACGACAAGAGACACGCCGGGGAGGGGAGTGTAACATTTAACCAGCGAGCATCACGCTCGAGGGAAACTCAGCACGACCACCGTGCCAGACAATACTACAGGTCCCCATCTCTGTCTCCGGAGAGGAGCGACGAGGACGACCCCCGCGGTCCCCTGTCGCAGGCCATCATGGATGCACCCATCCCCCCGGGCATGGAGAAGCCCCCACATCTGAAGGAGTATGACGGAGTTGCGGACCCGGTCGACCACATTGACGGGTTCAAGGCCATGCTCAATTATCATAATGTCGGGGGGACCATCAAGTGCCGTCTTTTCCCCACGACTCTAAGGAAGGCGGCCATGGACTGGTACAAAGGACTCGCCCCGGGCTCAATCACCTCGTGGCGGAACCTGAAGAACCAGTTCATCAGTTCCTTCACCGCTTCTCGACGCCATCCAAAGACCGAGGCGGCGCTCGAGGCCATCATCCAAAGACATGATGAGACCTTGAGGGAGTTCATCAACCGCTTCAACCGAGAAGCGATACAGGTCCCCTGCACGGACCACATGAAGAGATATCTGCTGGAGAGGGGGCTCCTCCCCGGCACAGAATTCAGAAAAGCCGTGGGAATCGAGCCGCCCAGGTCTTTCGACGCCCTCCTCGATAAAGCTCGAGCATATATGGATTACGAGGAGAGGGAAGCTGCCAACAGGGCCCGAGACTCCAGGACTCGGGGTCCCAACAACAGCAGCAGCTCACGCCAAGAGGCTCCTCCCCGACGTACCGGGGAGAAAAGGAAAGAAGACCGACACCGGGAAGTCCGGGAACAAAGGGGCCCCTCGGGCCGTTTCACCGAGTACACTCCACTCACAGCTTCCCGCGAGCGTATTCTGGCGGAGTGTGCCAGTACAGACTTCAAGGACGGCGACGTCAAGCGTCCCCGACCTGCTCCCGCCAAGCCAGGGGAGGACAAAAATAAATACTGTAAATACCATAGGAGTCATGGTCATCTGACAGAGGACTGCGTCCACCTCAAGGACGCCATTGAAACCCTCATCAAGGGAGGGAGGCTCGCGCAGTACAGGCGAAACGACGCTCCTCGTCGTGACGCCCATGAAGCCAAGGAGCCAGAAGAAGACGCCCGACCATCAGACGAGTCGGTGCCTATCCAGACCGCCTTCTCGGTGACCAGGCCCGAGGATTTCTACATTCCCGAGCACCTGCAGGAGCCGCTGACGACACACAGCAGGTGGGAATACTTTCCCTCCGCCATGGTCATTAATGGGGGCGGGTTCAACGACCTCACCATCAATTCAGCTAAGAGGAAGTTGGACGAGCTGGTCGACGCGGCTCCCCCGCAAACAGTAACGTTCGAAAGGGTGAAGGGCAGGTCAGAGCCCATCACCTTCTACCTAGAAGAACTCCCCGGTGGAGCCCCGAACGCGGTCATCCCCTTACTGATAAGGGAAAGAATGGCCAATTTTGACGTCCACCGCATCCTGGTCGACGAAGGGAGTTCCGTCGACGTGATGTACAGCCAGCTGTTCCGAACCCTACAGCTGGACGACTCACATCTCTCTCCGTATGTGGGGTCGGATCTACAAGGCTTCAACGACTCGACTTCCAAACCTTGGGGTTATGTCGAGCTCCTGGTTACGTTCGGCGAAGGAACGGCTACGAGACAAGTTAAAGTCCGTTTCCTCGTCATTGACTACCCGTCTCTGTACAATTACATCTTGGGGAGACCGACACTGGCAGAGCTAACAGCGGTGCCCTCGACCGTCCATCTGAAGATGAAGTTCTACACCAGGAGGGCACGGGTAGCCACCATCCAAGGAGACCTAGTCGCTGCCCGTAGGTGCTTCAACGCTGCTTCTAAGGGACGGGATACCGTCGACATAGGGACCAGACCCGCTAAAAGGACAAAACAGGAGCCCGACAGGAAAGCATCCCCCGAGGAAGAAGTCCAGAAAGCTCCACCAAAGGTCGACTCCATAGCCCTGGACACCCACTTCGATCAGGACGAGCCATCCAGCAGCGAGCAAATCCCACTCCGACCAATACCGGACGGGGATTTTGAACTCGTTCCCCTCGGCACAGACCCGACCAAGGGAGTGAAGATTGGCAAAGACCTCCCCGACTTGGCTAGGAAGCAAATCAAGGCCTGTCTGCGTGAGAATGCTGATCTCTTCGCCTGGAGCGCTGCGGAGATGCCCGGACTCGACCCTGAGGTCGCCTGTCACCACCTCGCCATTGATCCAGCCGCTAAGGCCGTAGTACAACGTAGGCGTAGGCAGTCTCCAGAAAAAACGGAGGCTGCTGAAAAAGCTGTAAAAGACCTCCTAGAGGCAAATTTTATTTCTGAAGCCCGATATTCCACCTGGCTGTCAAATGTTGTACTCGTGAAAAAGAATAATGGAAAATGGAGAATGTGCGTTGATTATACTGATCTCAACCGGGCTTGCCCGAAAGATGCTTTTCCCTTGCCTAACATATATATGCTGGTCGACAACTCGGCCGGCTACAAAACTTTGTCGTTCATGGACGCCTATTCGGGCTATAACCAAATCCTAATGGCCCTGGGCGACAAACACTGCACGGCATTCATGACCAGCTCGGGCAACTATTACTACAACGTAATGCCCTTCGGACTGAAAAATGCCGGAGCAACTTACCAACGCATGATGAACAGAGTTTTCAACAAACAGATCGGCGACATGCTCGAGGTATACATGGACGACATGATCGTCAAATCCCGAGCAGACACCGACCACGCAACTCATCTCAAGACAGTCTTTGCCCAAGCAAGGCAATGTAAAATGAGGTTCAACCCCGAGAAATGTACGTTCGGGGTTAAGCCAAGAAAATTCCTTGGATTCTATCTAACAGAACGGGGAATCGAAGCCAACCCCGACAAATTCCGTGCATTCTCCGACCTCCCAACACCGACGTCGAAGAAGTCGATACAAATCATGAACGACATGCTCACGTCGCTGTCCCGCTTCATCGCGAAATCCGCTCAGCACGCCCTCCCCTTCTTCAAACTCCTTCGAAAGGAAGCAGCCTTCGAATGGAATGAGGAATGCGAGCAGGCACTACGCCACCTAAAGCAAAGTCTGTCTCAGCCGCCCGTGCTATCTCGACCAGACGACGGGGAACTGCTGTACTTGTACTTGGCCGTTTCGAACGAAGCCATCAGCGCAGCTCTTGTCCGCGAGACCCCCGACGGGCAGAAACCCGTCTACTTCACGAGCAAGGCCTTACAGGGGCCTGAAAGCAGATACCAGTAGATAGAAAAGGTTGCTCTGGCCCTCGTCAACGCTGCGAGGAGGCTCAGACACTACTTTCTGGCCCACACCATCATCGTGCGAACCGACCAACCGGTGAGGCAACTCCTGGGTCGGCCAGATATGGCGGGCAGAATGCTGAAGTGGTCCTTGGAACTCTCCGAATTTGACATTCAGTATGAAAGCAGGAAAGCCCTGAAAGCACAGGCCTTGGCCGATTTTGTCGCGGAAATGACCACTCACGACCCTCCCCCGGGGAAAGAACACAAGTGGACCATCTTCGTCGACGGAGCATCCAGCTCGTCCGGAAGCGGCGCAGGAATCCTCCTGGAAAACGAAGAAGGCGTAGTAATCGAGCAGTCCTTAGCTCTCTCCTTCCCGACGTCAAACAACCAGGCAGAATACGAAGCCCTGCTCGCAGGACTGAGACTGGCCGAGGACCTGGGAGCCCGCGAGGTACAGATCTACACCGACTCCCAGCTCGTCGCCTCTCAAGTACAGGGGAGCTACCAGGCCAAAAACGACAACCTCATCGAGTATTTGAACTTAGTCAAAAAATACATGACAAAGTTCGTACGAGCAGAAATTTCACATGTTCCCCGCGAGCAAAACACGAGGGCAGACATATTGTCCAAACTCGCGAGCACACGAAAGAAGGGCGGCAACAAATCCGTCATCCAAGAATCTCTAGCGCATCCAAGTATCGAACGATCCTCGACTACAGTCGAGATCCATGCCATCGGGGATGCGACATCCTGGATGACCCCGGTTTATAATTTCCTGACAAAAGGCGAACTCCCGTCGAACCAGGCCGAAGCTACCGTCACCAAGCGACGAGCATGTTCCTACGTGGTTCTCGAACAGAAACTGTACCGAAGAGGATTCTCCATCCCCCTCCTGAAATGCATCGACGAGACCACAGTCCCCGAAGTACTGCGGGAGATACACGAAGGGATCAACGCCCAGCGCATGGGCGGTAAATCCTTAGCAAGGAAAGCCCTTCGAGCGGGATACTACTGGCCGACGATGCAGCAGGATGCCAAGGAGCACGTCAAGAAATGTGATAAGTGCCAGAAACACGGGGACATGCACCTCGCCCCTCCGCACGAGCTGAGCATACTGTCGTCCCCGTGGCCATTCGCCTGGTGGGGTATGGACATCCTCGGGCCCTTCGTGCAAGGAACCTATCAGAACAAATTCCTCATCGTCGCCGTGGATTACTTCACGAAGTGGATCGAGGCCGAGGCCCTCGCAAAAATAACCTCGCACAATATCCTCCGTTTCTACAAAAGAAACATCCTCGCTAGATTCGGAATTCCGCGGGCCCTGTTGACCGACAACGGTACCCAGTTCACCGACCGCGGGTTCCAAGACTTCGTCACCAAACTAGGTACAAAACAACATTTCACGTCGGTCGAGCACCCTCAGACCAACGGGCAAGCCGAAGCCGCGAACAGAGTCATCGTCCGAGGACTCAAACGTCGACTCCGCGAAGCCAAGAGGGGATGGGTCGAGGAGCTCCACAGCGTCTTGTGGGCATACCGAACCACGCCCCACTCAACGACGGGCGAGACCCCATTTCGGTTGACGTATGACACCGAGGCTGTTATCCCAGTTGAAATCATGGAACCTTCCAGACGAACAGAGAACCCCCTCGACGAAGAAACGAACGACGAGGCGCTAAGGGACAAACTCGACCTAGTCAAGGAAATCCGATCGGGTGCAGCCCTGCGCGAAGCCACCCTAAAACAACGAGTGGCTCTACGCCACAACGACAAGGTCATCAAGCGCGAGTTCGAAATCGGCAGCCTGGTATTACGAAGGAACCAGAAGGATTCCCGCAAAGGGAAGCTGGCCGCGAACTGGGAAGGACCTTATCGCGTCCACGGCACCATTGGTACCGGGGCGTACTATCTCGAGCAATTAGACGGAGAGCCATTACCACGACCCTGGAACGCTGCTAAGCTAAAGCAGTACTATAGTTAAAAACTACCAACACCTAGGACCCTTGACCATCGGCACCCGCGCCCATTCGACGAGGAAAAACGTCTGACTCCGTATAGAGGCTGAGGTACGAGCCCGACATATGGCTAAATCGCACAACATCGCTCAACAAACGAGATCGATCGATAGTGCCCGACGTGGACAACTACACCGAGCACCACCGTCGTAGTACCTGTAAGGCAGAACACCCAGCTCGCGATGGGCAGTTCAGGCCAAGGGCGAATAGTCCCTACCGGGCTTCGCGCCCGACTGAGCAACTTCGCTCCATATGCCCGACAAGTCGTCAAGAATGACGGGCCATCTAAAAGGGTTAAAGGGAAGTCTCTCCCCTCGAGTGCAACACTTAGGTGACTCTGGCCAGCGAAAGAAGGCCGGGCACGTATACAAACGAAAGACGGGCAGACTCGCCCGCTAAATCACAGCCACTTACGGGCACTCCTCGGGCCCATGACTTAGGCTAAATTTTATGCAAATATATAAGATTTCAAGCACGGGCAAACGATTAAATGTAAAACAGCATTCATTCAAAAAAATGCTCGAAGGCAACAAGACAAACAAGTATAAACCGACCAAGAAGGCCGACGATGTTCATAAAGTACAACCGACGGGCACGCAGGCCCAAAAAATATAAATATCAAAGGAACGCAGGCCCGTATCCTACAATCAGGCTTCCCCGGAACCATCATTGTCGACAATTGGAGAGTCGGGCGGGGGCACGATCACGCCATCCACGATCTGATGTGTGTGGCCCGTCCCCTCACTAACCAAACCAGGGTTTAACAAGGAAAGCTGGCCGACTGTAGAGTCGAACCCCTCCTCCAGAGCACCAACACAATCTGCTTCCAGTAGCCGGATATGGGCGACCAGCTCCGATCGACTCTTCAAAGCCGCTATGTCCTCCGGCTCGTCCTCGGCAGGAAGCATGGCGACTTTCATATCCTCGATCTGTTGGGACAGGCGCCCGATGTCGGTCTCCAGACGATCCCTGTCCGCGCGGAGAAGCTCTCCCTCCTCGGCTAGCTTCCCCGAATTTTCTTTCTCCAGGACCAACATCTCTCTCTCAGCGGCCAGCAGCGATGCCTGCTCACGGAACATCTCCTCGGAGCGTTCCAGGGCAGTCCTTAAATTCCGCGAGCTCGAGGTTAGAGCCGCTTTCTCCTGCTCAAGTTCTTCAATACGGACAGCATCCCCCCCTTCCTCGGACAACACCAGGGCCATTTCGGCCATTTTCACCAGCCCGTCCATGCTGGCGGCCAGATGCCTCTTCCGATCCTCCTTACTCATCCTCTTGATAGTCTCAGCCTCATCGACAACCACGGACAGAGGGAATCTCTCGAAGAAACCCTCCTCTTTGAAGCAAGGGGGGAACCCGAAATATCTGACGGTGCTGGTGTCCTCGCTGACAGTCGGGCCGCTTTCCACCCGAGTCCTCTTTCTTTGTATTAGGTCGGCATTAGGATCGACCTCTTGAACCTCTGGGATCTCGTCCGACGCGGCCCCCGAGCTGGGCGACGAATCCACCCTCACCACCTGAGGAGCGCCCGGACTATGTGGCGGGCCCATCCTCGTTGCTTGGGGAGCCTTCACGACCCTCCTACCCCGCTTCTGGTTGCAAGACAGCTTCAAGAGTCTTTCCCGTCGACTGGCCATCGAACCTGCACAAAATAAAAGACGGGTTAGTATCGAGTAAGTTCATAAATAAATGACGAGCAAAGAAATTCAAGCAATAAACGACCTAGCAGACGAGCAGCCTGTCTGAACGTCTGACACTCCACGAGTGCCTTAGTATCAATCGGTCGGGACTCAAATGTCGGATAACCCTCTGCATCCAAGACATCTTCCCCTTCCCTCGTGGCCCACCGGGCGGGGTGGAAGCTGTGGACGAATCGGCAAAGAGTGGCGTACGCCTCCTCGTCCTCCGGACACATGTCGCCCGCAGCGGTATGATAGTATCCAGTCCCGTGCTCGTAATGCCTGAACATCCAATGCACAGGGAACTTGGCTGTGCGGGCCATCACGGGATACCCATCGTTGTCTAAGACTGCCTCCCCTTCATCATCGCTTATGGGCGCCTCCTCCTCGTACAGGGATCCTAAAGCAGACGTGGTAACTGGCCTCACGATGTACCACTTGTCTTTAAAACCCCTTACGGAGTCCATGTACATCTTGAATAGTCTCCTCAACTGTTTTAAGGAGACCCAGCTGTGTTTCCCTCCTCAAGACTGGCGCTGCAGATGAAAAATTCTGAAGAAGAGAGATATCGTCGCCCCAATCCTCAGAAAGCGACATGTCAGCTCAAACGCCCGGATAAAGGCGAGTGAGTTCGGGTGTAGCTCTGACGGGGCCAGCTCCAGATGGGCGAAGACCCCGGTCTGAAAGTCACTGAAGGGCAGCTGCAGCCCAGGATCTTTGAACGCAATCTCGTACATCGGGAAGCTATACTCTGGGTACACCGAGCAGATCCGGGCACGGGAGGTCGGCCGCGTGACAACGAAATTCTTTTGGAAATCAGGTTGGCCCTGGCCCGCTTCGAGGACAGCATATGGCTTTCGGTCACGCCGGCTATATATCGACGCGATTCCTCGGGGCTCAGCGCCCACCCAATCCAACAAAGGGTCGTCGACAGTATCAACCAAGCTCACCGCCTCATCGGCACTTTGTTCCTAATGTTCATGGCGTCCAGAGGAGCACGGCTCGTCCGCCATGGTTACCTGCAGAGCACGGGAAACCAGTCAATTGGGCACGAAACCATACGCTCGACGTAACGGACCAGATGTAGTGTATGACAAACCACGTCGTTCCATGCACGACCACAAAAGTTAGTTTGCAACAAGAAAGCAGTCGCCTCCCTGACGTCCAGATAACTCGATGGGCCCTTTTCCAAACCGCCTGAGCAAACCGACAACGCGGTCACTCTCCAACATGCCGACCCAAGGTATGAACATGGCGAGCAACACCGTGAAACCTACGGCCAGAACCATGAACATACCGGGCACGGTCATGAATCAGGCGCCCTGGATCATGAAGACCCCGGACAGCGCTGCAGATTACTACCTAAACTATGTATCTGCCGGTCACGAGCATGTGTTTGCCGGTCCTAAGCATGAATATGTCGAGCTAAACATGAGTTTACCGGGCTAGTCCCACGCGCACAGTCCCTAAAACGTCTAACAACGCTGAAAATCATGCATTACAACAGGAAAATAAAGAAGATAAGTCACTTACTTGAATCAAGAAGTGGATTCGGCTACGGAGGAAAGGAATCTGTAATGGAGATCGCAGATATGAAAAATCTGGAAGAACAGCAGCAGTAGGAGCACAAAGAGTAGAAACGTGTTATGGGGCCCAAGGTTCCTATTTATAGTGATGACGTGGAATACCAAACGTCACCTCGGGCAACCATGGAGTTTCTCTCCTTGACGCACTGCTCCCAACGCAATGATGACCCTATCATCATAGGGTGGCAACACAGTTCCCGAAAGATACCTCGTGTGCTCGACAGACACGCGCCGGTGAGGATCCTCCGAGCATCCACCGCGAAAGATGTCTCCGAGCACGACACAGAGAGGCCCTCGAGGGCCTGCATCTCTGACCCGGGCGCGAGACCCCGAAGCGGAAACGACCTGAGTTCAAGCCATGGCTCCTAACAAAGGAACCACGACTTGGGGGGCTCCTGTTCTGGACTGGGCCCGACAGGCCCAATAGCATTGCTAAGGCCCAATCCAAATGGACTTGCTGAGGACCACGCCGACCAAAGGGTCACAGTCGTGCCCGACGTGCTCCCTGAGGTCACTTGCTCGACCTCTACATCTGCAGCTCGACATCCTGCTGTCCAGCTCGACATCATCTCGAGCACCCCAACTAGGGCAGACTCAGTCCATTGCACTCCCAACGAGACCCCGAAAAGACTGCGTCTCCGTCCGCCCGCACTTCACGCAGAGCATCCAGGAAGGGGACCACGTGCGGGTCCCCACTACGCACGTAGAACCTGGCAGTTCCTCCATTGGGCCAAACCTGCCCGGCCCAAGGAAGGAACCTTGGCCCAGCGCTGGGGGCTATAAATACCCTCTGTTTCCAGAGGGTCAGGTATTCATCATTCTACCCATACTTACTATTGCCTGCTCGTGCTTCTATTTACTTCAGCATCGGAGTGTCTTGTAGGTACCCCCCCCACCTCGTTCAAAAAGCTTTCAGCTCAGAGCCAGCCGTGACGGTCCAAGTCTGATCAGGTCAGATCAGGTATCTTAGCAAAAAGCAATAAAAAATACAAGATCATAGTCCCTCGATTACACTTTTAAATGTGGCCTTTCAAAATGATCTTAGTCCCTCAAAGAGAATTTCTAAGATATTTTACAACATTTCTATCATGTCTATACGATGACCCATGTCTTCCCTTTACATCCAAAGATAAGGCTTCTTACCAAATCAATGGTAAGATAGCAATATCAAAGGAAAGGAAGAAATTAACTAAAACTTTTGAGTAGGTAGATTGTTCCTAGTTGCTTGCTCAAATTTAAATCAAACACTCTTGCTTATTTTCCAAACAAACACCAACACTTTCAAAAACACTTTCAAAACATCATCCAAACTTGAAACATTTTCAAAAGCTCAACACTTTGTATACGTTCTTACGAACAAGAACTATTACAAAGTTTTCCTAAACAATGGCGCCTTTTCAAAATACTTTCAAAAACCACACAAAGCACATTTTCAAACAAAAGCAAGTGATCTAGCAAGCAACTAAGAGCCCATAGATAACTACGGATGAAAAGGGTGCTAACACCTTCCCTTTTCATAATCTACCCTCCAAACTCAAGAAATAATCTCAAAGGTCTTTCCTGTTCTTTTCAACCTTTCCTTTTGGGTAAAAGAAAAGTCGGTGGCGACTCTTGCTAACCGCAATATTTGCGATAAAATGAAAAACACCCAAGTCAGTTCTCCCACCGTATCACAGAACTGGAGACTCTGATGGGGAGGTAAACTTAAAAGTGGGGTTACCTTAGGGCTAGATCACCTTTACTTCCTTTCATTGTTTGATTTGTTTGATTTACATTTTGGTTCTTTGTTTGGGCTTAAATCCTCTACCCGGATTTGGGATACCTTATAGGTAAGTAGAAATACATTATGGAAACTGTGTGGGGTATACCGGAATGGTCTAAGCAATAGCTACATTAGGGTGACATATTTGTGTGTACTGGTATCCCTTGAGTAGTCAAGGAGAATACGGGGCCGCTGAGTGATGTCATGAAGCACTAACTGACTTTTATAACCTTTACTTGACCAACTTGGCCATTAGGACATAGTGAGATAACCGACTTTGGTGCAGTCCGAAGTTGGTAGATACTCGATACTACACTCATTGAGGTTTGGATTTTTGGGATATTTCGGTCGCTATAAAAGAGGCTCGTGCTGAAACAATACCCGAGAAGACAAACCAGTGATATTGAGATCCCTTAGAACCCGGTTACTATTTATAGGACAGGTTTGAGCCAACTAAACTTCAAGAGGGTACTTACCTATGAGACTCCATGCAAGCCTAAAACTAAGGACTTATTTGTCTTATTTGTCTTATTTGTATATATTTACTTGTACATAACATCATAAACATCATAACATCATACTCATTCTAACCATTTCAAGGATTATTGAGATTTATCTTTGTACTGTTTTGTAGGACATGGCTTCTATTCGCAGGAAAACCATTCAAGTCAATCTCATAAGGATTCCTCCTCAACTCAAAGAGTTAGCATCAAGGGTTCCTGAGAATTCTCCATTTACCGAAAGACATGGTCTCCTCCTAAACTTGTTTACCTCCAATGCTGATGAGGATATGATGAAGGTGCTCTTCCAATTCTTTGATCCTCTACACCATTGCTTCACTTTTCCCGATTATCAACTTGTGCCAAATTTAGAAGAATTCTCCCAACTCTTGAGGATTCCCATTCTCAATCAACTACCCTTCAATGGTACAGAAAGAAATCCAAAACCTGAAGAGATTTCTCAAGCCTTACACTTGCAACAATATGATGTCACAACTAATGGGGAAACAAGGAGTGGTGTCAAAGGTTTCTTGGCCAAGTTCTTGTTTAAGAAGGCTCAAGATTGTTGGAACTCCTTGGACTTACAAGCTTTTGAGGTAATTGTGGACCTTCTCATTTATGGGATGGTTTTGTTTCCAAATCCTGACCAACTCATAGATGTAAACACCGTCAAAATCTTCATGTCTCGTAACCCGGTGCCTACTTTGTTAGGAGACATCCTACATTCTTTTCACTCTCGCACTTTGATGAAGAGAGGTATCCTCATGTGTTTCACTCCTCTCTTGGCAAGATGGTTTATTTCACATCTTCCCCAATCTGTTTTGAAAATTGAGCAAGGTTCAAGGTGGTCCCATAGGTTGATGATACTCCGACATTCAGATATTCATTGGTGCTCTCGATCTTTGGAGAATGTTACTATTGTCGACCGTTATGGAGAATTCCCTAATTCCCCATTTCTTGGCATTAGAGGAGGTATCACTTACAACCCCTTCTTAGCCTTATGAAAGTTTGGTTACGCCCGAAGGGATGGTCCACATGAGATGCTTATCCAAGGAGTGGTATTTGACTACGAGAATGACGATCAAGTTTACCGCCAGAGGATTATCCGAGATTGGAGGATGTTGAACAAGGTGGATAGTAAGACACTAGGACACAAGAATTCCATTCCCCTCGACCCTTACCTTAAGTGGGTACGATCTCACACTCAGAAACTTGTGATGCCTTATCCTTCCATATTACCAGTCATCATGGAGCTTGTGGTTGAAGGAGATGTTCCCTTCACTATCCTCCATCTCGACATGCCTACCTCTCTCGAAGACTTGAAGAAGGGTTGGATTCAGCTGAAGGATGAACAAGATACTTTCGAAGCTCAATTCTATGCTAGTGAGAAGAGGTTCTTGAAGCTTACAAAGAAGCTACAAGAAGAGCAAAGTGTGAACGCCTATCTCGCACCGAAGAGGATGCGTTCAGTCTTTTTATCTTAGAAAATTATTTTGTAAGCCCAAGAGGCATGATGTAATCTTTCTTGTTTTGTATAATTGAAAATTGACATCTGTTAATTCTTTTGTATATACAAATTTAAATCTCATAAACCCTTGAAATCATTTGCATATACATATTCCATGCATCATAACATGTCGGGTTTTCGCATAACAGGTTTCCTTATCTTTCAGCTGTTTATTTCAGCGAGATGGATCTAGAGAAAACTATGAAGGATCTCCAAGCCCAAAATTCTCAGTTCCAGGAAACTTTACTAGCCATACCCAAGGGGCAGCAAGACATGATGGAATTGCTGGAAGTTAAGAAGAAGCCTAAGAAGAAAGCTCTACTCAACATGGGTAGAAGGTTCAAGGAGATAGTCCGTCAGATCCTAGTAGGAGAAGACTCATCTGAAGAGGACGAGAACCAGATTGGTGAGGTCAAGAGTACTCAGGCTGATTATGTTAATGATCAAGTATCTGATGATGATTATTTTGACGAGCAGTATCCACCCCGTCGATATTAATACAAGCAGTTAGAAGACAAATTGAAAGCTGTTGAAATCCAAGCCGTCTCCCGATTTAGATTTTGATGATTTGGGTTTGATCTCTGGGGTAGTCATTCCCCACAAATTCAAAATACCATTCTTTGCAAATTACAATGGAGTTTCTTGTCCAAAACTCCATTTGAAATCTTATGTGCGCAAGATACAACCGCACACTGCTGATAAGAAGCTCTGGTTCACTTTTTCCAAGAGAGCTTGGCTGGAACGCAACTTAAATGGTTTTATCAGTTAGATCATTCCCATATCAATACTTGGGAGGATTTAGCAACTACATTCTATCATCAGTATCAATATAACACCGACTTGGCGCCAACGAGGGTTCAGTTACAAGATATGGCCATGGGAAAGAATGAAGGATTTAAGAAATATGTGCAAAAGTTGAGAGACCTTACTAGTAGGGTTCAACCACCCTTGACTGATAGGGAGAACATCGACATGTTCATGGGCACTTTATCTGGTCCCTTCTTTAATCTATTGGTTGGCTGCTCTTCTTCTTGTTTCACCGAATTAATCTTAACCGATGAAAGAGTTGAAAGCGGCATTAAAAGTGGGAAGATCTCTGTGGAATCTACCTCCACTTCCAATGCTATCAAGAAACCTTTTGCTGCAAAGAAGTAAGTCAATGTTGTGTACAGGGAAAGGGCCCGTACCAAGAAGAATGATCATCCGTCTGTAAATGTCGTTTGAATCTCCAATCTAACTCCTACTCCAAGACCATCTACAAATCATCAACATTTTGAAACTCCAAGAAGACAATTTACGAGGTTAGGCATGTCATTGTCTCAAGCCTTACAACATTTTCTCAAGGCTAATTTAGTGACATTGCGCGACCCACCTTCCAACCCTGATACCTCTTCGCCAAAATATAATCCAAACGCCAAATGTGCTTACCACTCAAGAAGCCCCGGGCACGAGAGTGACCAGTGCTGGGCCTTGAAAAACAAAATCCAGGATTTGATTGATAACAAGACTATTGGGTTTGATCCTCCTCCAACTCCGAATGTAATCACCGCTCCAATTCCGAAGCATGATAAGAGTATTAATGCTGTTGAAGATACACTTTTTGTTGCCTATTTTGAAGAATTGACTACTCCGCTGAATATAATAAAAAACAATATGTTGAAAGTTGGGATCTTCTCTGGCTGTGTAAAAGACTGTGTGTGCTGTACAAGATAACTCAATGGATGTGAAGGGCAGAAGAAAGGCATTCAATGCTTGATGGATAGCTGTGAAATTTTATTTGAGAAGACTCCGCTTGCCAAAAGTTTGACTAACAAATGTGAAGACCTCTCCATTATCACCATATCAAACAAACCTCTTAGGATCACCTCCAAAGGTCCTATTAGGATTTTAAATGAACCCACTGTCGCTCCCTTAATAATTACCAATCTCGGACTAGTTCCATATTCCTCAAACAAGGAAGTACCATGGAATTATGGTGCTGAGGTGTTTTTATCACGGCATAAAACAAGATGCTTGGATTGAAGAAGAAAAAGATGACAATGTTGGTAACATAGTTGGCTCAAGCAAAGTAACTAGAACTGGGAGAAAATTTTCACCCAATATCTCACCACCAGTTGTTACAAGGACGCCCATCCGCATTACTGCTGCCAAGCCAAGTACCGATACAAGAGGGAAGGAGAAGGTTGTTGAGCCTGATGTGATTGAAGCACCCTCCAAGGATGTTGCTGATGGAGAGACCTCCGCTCGAGAGATGGACGAGATCTTAAAGATCATAAAAAGAAGCAACTTCATGATTGTGGAACAGTTGGGGAAAACCCCTTCTAAGATTTCAATATTGTCATTGCTGCTTTGTTCCGATGGCCATGCTCAGGCATTAATCAAGTTCCTGAAAAAGGCTCATGTCCCCCATGAGACAATAACGAACCAATTTGAGAATTGCGTGGCTATCCTGGCAGCTGATAATGGCTTGGGATTTTCAGATGCTGACCTAACACCGCTTGGGAAGAATCACAATAAAGCTTTACATGTTTCTGTCGAGTGCAAAGGGACTACCTTAGCACATGTGCTAGTCGACACTGGTTCTTCTCTGAATGTATTACCCAAGGGGGCGTTAGACCATCTAGACTGTGAAGGTTTAGTCTTGAAGCCAAGTGATATCATCGTAAGGGCGTTTGATGGATCAAAGAGGACAGTCCATGGGGAGGTAGATCTTCCCATCAAGGTAGGATCAAAAATCTTCAACTACACCTTCTACATTATGGATATTTGTCCTGCCTATTCTTATTTGTTGGGTCGCCCGTGGATCCATAAAGCTGGGACAGTAACCTCAACTCTCCATCAGAAACTCAAATATCCAGTCAAAGGAAGAATAGTCACCGTCTGTGGAGAAGAGGAGTTTATGGTAACTCACATTAACTCGTTCAAATACGTAGATATGGATGGAGAATTCATTGAGACCCCGTGTCAAGCCTTTGAGGTTGTACCACCAATGGTTGTTTCTACCAAATGTTCCTTTGATGAGTCTAAAGCTGTTAAGGCCGTGCCAAAGATGGTTTCAGTCAAATATTCCCGTGCAGCAATTGAAGAAGGAAACTGTGATACTTGGGGGAAACTCCTCGATATCCCATTTAAAGTGGACAAGTTTGGTTTGGGTTTCACCGTCAAAGCTCAGAAGGAAATGAGGTGTGCCCGTGCTGGAAAGCCACCTCTCTGCATTGGAAGCCATGAAGTCAACACCGTAAGGGATTCTGATGAAGAAGCTGCATTTGAAGATTGGGTGTATCCAACTACAACGGAGATGAAGAATTGACATGCAAAGGAATTTGTGCCCATCTCCTTCATTGAGGAGTAATCTACTTGTTATTGCTTTTCTTTCAATTCAAGAACATTTTGTCTGTAATATTTAAACAATGACTTTTATGCCATGTGCCTGGCCCAGGGCACTTTGGTCCATTTGTCAAGGGTTTTATTTATGTTCATATAATCATATGATCATTCAGTATATTGGACTCTTTTGCATTAAAATCTTTGTGTTCATTGTCTTTCTTTTCCTTCAAATACATTTTTCAAAAATAGCCATGTATCTTACGTGCACACACACACTCTTGCAGGTCCTCATCCACTCTGGATCCTATTGCCAATGACTCTACTATTGCTGACTATGACTTCGAATATCCAATCAACCAATTCGAAGACGAAGGCGAGGAAGATTGTGAAATACCGGGAGAACTAGCTAGACTTCTATTACAAGAGGAAAAATCTATTCAGCCGCACGAAGAGTCAGTTGAAGTCATCAATCTGGGTACTGAGTCAAATAAGAAGGAAATCAAGACCGGGGCTAACTTGGAAGACAATGTCAAGAGCAGGTTGGTTTAGATGTTGCATGATTATGTGGAAGTATTTTCTTGGTCTTATGAAGATATTCCTGGGTTGGATACCAACATTGTAGTTCATCGTCTGCCGACAAGAGAAGACTATCCTCCTATCAAACAAAAGGTTCATCGCATGAGGCCTGATATATCTGAGAAGATCAAAGTTGAAGTGATGAAACAGTTTGATCCAGGGTTCCTAGCTGTGACATCCTATCCCCAATGGGTTTCCAACGTGGTTCCAGTGCCAAAGAAATATGGAAAAGTTTGCATGTGCGTAGACTATAGGGATCTGAATAGGGTAAGCCCCAAGAATGACTTCCCTCTACCATACATTGACGTCTTAGTTGATAACACTGCTCAGTATAAAGTCTTCTCTTTTATGGATGGTTTCTCCAACTATAATCAGATAAGGATGGCTCCCGAAGACATGGAGAAGACAACTTTCGTCACGCAAAGGGGCACCTTCTGCTACAAGGTCATGCCGTTCGGGTTGAAGAATGCAGGGGCAATGTATCAAAGGGTTGTGGTAGCTTTGTTTCATGACATGATACATCATGAAATAGAGGTATATGTGGATGATATGATTTCCAGATCATAAACTGAGGAAGAACATCTCGATCACCTATAAAAACTATTCGAAAGGCTGAAAAAGTATAAACTGAGGTTAAACCCTAACAAATGCACGTTTGTAGTACGATCTGGAAAGCTTCTAGATTTTGTTGTCAACAATAAAGGCATTGAAGTTGATCCAACAAAGGTAAAGGCCATCCAGGAAATTCCAGTCCCTCATTCTGAAAAGGAAGTTAGAGGATTCTTGGGTCGTCTCAACTACATCGCCCGCTTCATATCTCACTTGACTGCTACTTGTAAGCCAATCTTCAAGCTCTTGAAGAAAGATCAGGTAGTCAGATGGAACGGTGAATGCCAAGCTGCTTTCGACAAAATCAAAGAATATCTACAAGAGCCTCCTATTTTCATGCCTCCAGTTGAAGGAAGACCCTTGATCATGTACTTGAAAGTACTAGAGAATCCAATGGGGTGTGTTTTGGGCCAACATGATGAGTCTGGCCGAAAAGAGAATGCTATTTATTACCTGAGCAAAAAGTTTACCGAATGTGAAACCAGATATTCACTGCTCGAGAAAACTTGCTGCGCTCTGGCATGGGCTGCTCGCCGACTAAGATAATATATGTTGACTCATACCACTCTGTTGATTTCTAAAATGGACCCAATCAAGTACATTTTCAAGAAACCTTCCCTTTATGGATGGATAGCCAAATGGAAAATGATCTTGACTGAGTACGAAATTCAATACACTACTCAAAAGGCCATCAAAGGAAGCATACTAGCATATCATTTGGCCCATCAAGTTTTGGATGATTATCAGTCTATGAATTTCAACTTCCCTGATGAGAACATCATACTGGTGACCGACTGTGCGAAACATGGACCCTATGATGGACCTGAACAAGGATCCCGATGGACTATGGTATTCGACGGGGCTTCCAACATCTTACGTAACGGAATTGGCGTTGTGATCATCTCTCCTGTAGGTTGCCATACTCCATTCACTACCAGACTATGCTTCGACTGCACGAATAATATGGCTGAATATGAAGCGTGCATCTTGGGTTTAAAACCTGCCATTGACTTGAGGATCAAGCATTTGAGCGTGTTTGGGGATTCCGCTCTAGTGATTAGACAAATAAAAGGAGATTGGGACACTAAGCATCATAATCTCATCCCTTACAAGGAACTTGTGCTATCCTTGATTCCCTACTTCAAAGAGATTACCTTTGAGCACTTCCCTAGGGAAGAAAATCAGTTGGTTGACGCTTTGGCAATCATGTCTTCAATGTTCAAAGTCAGATGGGATAACGAGGCCCCTATGATTACAATTGAAATATTCGATGAACCTGCACGTTGCTATGAACTTGACACTGACGCAGAAAATCCATGGTACCATGAGGTGATGAGGTATATTAAAGCGCAGGAGTATCCAGAGGGAGCATCCATCAATGACAGAAAATTCTTACGAAGATTTGCAGCCAAATTCTTCCGAAGTAACGAGATATTATACAAGCGCAACCATGACTCCACTCTACTCCGATGCGTGGATAAGAAGGAGGCGGAGGAAATCATGGAAGAAATGCACGATGGACTCTTTGGTACTCACTCAAGTGGACATACAATGGCCAAGAAGATCTTGAGAGTTGGTTACTATTGGTCAACAATGGAGACTGATTGCCATCAAAATTCAAGAACTTGTCACAAATTCCAAATCTATGTTGACAAGGTCCATGTGCCTCCAATCCCTTTGAACGTCATGACCGCTCTGTGGCCATTTGCAATGTGGGGCATTGACATGATTGGAGAAATCAAGCCACAACTTCCAATGGACATCGATTCATTCTTTTCGCTATCGACTATTTCACCAAGTGGGTAGAAGCCACCTCTTTTGCCTCGGTCACCAAGAATGTGGTAGCCATATTCATCAAACACAACCTCGTCTGCCGATATGGTATCCCCGAAAGGATTATCACTGACAATGGAACTAACCTTAACAATTATATGATTACTGAGATTTGCACTCAGTTTAAGATCAATCATCACAATTGTTCTCCATATAGACTGAAAATGAATGGCGCAATGGAAGCGGCCAACAAAAATATCAAGAAGATTATGCAGAAAATGGTAGTAACCTATAAGGTTTAGCATGAGATGTTACCGTTTGCTCTCCACGGCTACCGCACTTCAGCTAGAACGTCAACTGGGGAAAGCCCCTTTTCCTTAGTCTATGGCGTGAAAGTTGTTCTACCAGTGGAAGTTCAGATTCCCTCGCTGAGGATTATGAATGAGGCAGGCTTAGGAAAAGATGAGTGGATTCAAATGAGATTGGATCAGCTGAACTTGATCGATGAGAAACGATTGGCTACTGTTTGTCATGGTCAGGCGTACCAAAAACAGATGATCAAGGCTTTCAACAAAAAGATCAAGCCTCGAGTATATCATGCTGGTGACTTAGTGATAAAGTGCATCATTCTTCCATAAGGAGACCCTAGAGGCAAATGGACTCCCACCTATGAAGGGTCATTTGTTGTCAAGAGAGTGTTCTCTGACGGCACCATGACGCTGACTACCATGGATGGTGAAGACTTCCCACATCCTATAAACGCGGACATAGTTAAAAAATACTACACATAAGAAACCCGCTAGGTTGACACATCTAGGCAAAATAAGGGCATCCCGGCAAACCAAAAGGTTTGGGCAAAAATTAGGGATATATGCAAAAGATTGTACACCCGACAAGTTGAAAACCTGAAAGTGCGACTAGGGCAAAAAAGGGTATCCTTATGGGCTGAAAACCCTAAAGGGCGGTCCAGGCAAAAGTTAAGGATTAAAAGCGTATGACTATGTTCCGTGGATTTACCACAGACAACTTTATCACCAAGGTCCGAGTTCAAATGGTCCAAGATCAATCCAATCAATTTATGTCAATGGCAAGGGGCATTTGAAGATATTGGGGCAATAGTAGAGTTGGAAGGCAATGAGATCATTTCACATGGCTATTTGTTTTTGTTTTCAATTTTGTTTCCCTTTGGACGATTTCCTCTTACTAGGATCTCCATCTCTTTGTACAAAAATGCCTATTCACAGGTAAAATATCAAATACAAATATACTTTGAAGTGTAAACTTCCTGTCTTTATTTTGAATGTAAATTTATGCAATGACTAAAATTGAATGAATATATGCATATGAACATAATTAAAACAGTTTGACACATATGACCTAAGCAGTAACAAGCACCTCTATAGTGAATATGGAATACCCCCACAGAGTTATTTCATTAACATCCTCCTCAACAAAGTTACCCACAAAGTCTTTTTGCATAGGATAATCTCCAACCAGAGTCTCAATCTCTCAGCAGCTCTCTCTCTCTCCAGCTAAGTTTGAATCTTACAAGTAGAAGCCTTGCGGATCTCTTCCTAAAAAGAACTCACCTCTTTAGCAGTTTATCAACACGGTTTATTTCCCCAACAGGGTTTATTTCCCCAACAAACAACGAGTATCATAGCTCCCAAGATGAGCCTGATACCCCCAGCTGAATATACCTCACCAAGTTGAGTCTGTCCTCTCGAACTGAGTCTACACTCTCCAGCTTGAGTTTGCCTTTCAGATTATTACAAATCACAGGGCCACAACCCTTAATCCCCAGTAAAGTCATCGACAAAACCTTTACTATCTCCAAAAGTTACTATGAAGCCTAGAACCGATCAGATAATAGTCAACTTCTCAAATCACTACAGAGCCTGGACCTGACCAGATAATAGTTTGACTTTATCAATTGCTGAAACCTGGACCCGACCAGATAACAGTTTAAGTTTCTGAAACCTGGACCTGACCAGATAACATTTAATCTCAATTTTATGTTACTAAAGCATGGACCCGACCAAATATAATTTAACTCTTCAAAATATAGAAGAACCTGGACTTAACCAGACCAAGGTTTAAACTTCTTTTCCCCAGTAGATTTTTCCTCTACCCCAACAAGTTATTGTGAAGCCTGGATCCGGCCATATATCAATTACCCTCAGAAATTCATTGTGAAACCTGGAACCCGACCATATAACAACTAAATCCCTAAATAGTTTATTATGAAACCTGGACCCAACCAGATAATAATTAACCTCATCAACCTCAGAAATCTGCAAAGCCTGGACCCGACCAGATATCAGTTTTCCAGTAAGTTATTGTGAAACCTAGAACCCGACCACATAACAATTAACTGTGATCCCCAGAGAGACATTGTGAAGCATGGACCCGACCATATATTAATACAACTTTCCAAAAACCATGAAACCTGGACCCGACCAGATAGTAGTTACCACTTCAAAGCTACTGCAAAGCCTGGATCCGACCAGATAACAGTTAACTTCCTTATCCCTAGCAAGTTGTTGTGAAGCCTGGATCCGACCAGATAACTATTCGACTCCAAGAAATTTTCTATAAAGCCTGGAATCCGATCAGATAACAGTTAATTCATTTCTTCTCCAGTAAGTCACCATGAAGTCTAGATCCGACCAGATAGTAGTTGACTTCCTCATTCTCAGCAAGTTCTGAAGCCTGGATCCGACCAGATAACAACTGACATTCAAGAGATATTCCCCAACGGAAATCCACGAGTCAACTTCCCAAATTTCCTCAACAGCAGACAGGGACTTATTTCTCCGGATAAAAGCATACATCTCACATTCATACATCATAGTATTTACATACAAAATGCATTTAGCATAATACCACATCTAGTGAACATCATGCATACATCTGCATTTTTACTAACTCTTTTTTCCCACAGGTAAAAACATCAAGCTTTAATATGAATCGACCAAAGATTTATGCTGATACTTCCTCCAATGATTACCAACATTCCTCCAAATGGCATCTATAAGCCCATTCACAATCCATCTTTGAGTGCAAATTTCTGGGCACTATAGTGTTCAATCATCTTTCACCTTCAAGTCACGAATGGCGGATCCGCCAATCTAACTCTTCAGGTTTAAGAAGATTTAACAAAGGAAGCTGTTGTACCCCAAAATTTTCCCTCTCATTTATCAAGTAATCTCTCACAAGATCTCCTTTGGTTCAAGACTGCACTAGGGTTGACCAGCTCAAGACACCTTCTTAAGCCCTGATGATTGGAAATTAGGGTTTGAGATTGCACAAGGATAAATGGACTTATAATGCCTCATATTACTTTCATGGATCATTTTGGACTCTCAAGATTGCTCATGTCAAGTTTCAAGTCTTGGATCAAATTTTTGCCCACTCAATTGACCAGTTGACCTAAAAATCAGCTGTATTGGGGAAAAAGTCAATTATGGTCAATTTACAGTCAAACTTCATAATTTTTGATCCATATCAACATTGTGAACTCATATATGCCATTTGATCAAGTTTGAACCATAATTCCTCAAGAAATTTGATCAGATCATCAAAAGGGCAAAATGGTCAAAATTAGGGTTTTGACTGAGAAAGGGTAATTTCTGATTTTTGACCTAGAAAATGATTAATTGGTTGGAGACATGATATTAAGGATTCCGTTACATCATTTTGACCTAATGTCATGACTCAAAACTTCCCTCAAGATCAATTGATTGATAGTTGATTTTCAGTCAACTGATCAAAAGTCAACTGCACACTGAAAAGTCAAACTTTGACTTTTTAATCAAAATAAGGTATCAAAGATCAAAATTCATCAAAACATTTCAAAATATGAAACCTGTTCATAAAGAAATCAAAAATTCAAGATTTCATTTTGAAAATTCAAAATTTCTAAACTCACAAATTTTTTTAAGTGTTGGAAACTTCATATTTTTTCACAACTTTGAGCCAATTTTTCACCATGATGCAAGATGATTCAAAGGAAACTTTCAACATGAAAGTTGTAGATATCAATGAAATATAAAACATTTTAGAATATAACTTCTCCTAGAAATGCATGGATTTAATGTTATGATTTTGTGAATACATGTTCATGAAACTTGGAAACTTAGTGAAAATTTGCCCTAGTTTAGGCAGGATTTTGACCTAACTTCATGGCAATTTTTCACATAGTTCGAAGAGGAATCTTCAAAAATGTTCAACATAGAGGTAGTAGAGGATGTTAAAATCTTTCCAAAATTTCCAAGAACTCATTGAGATCATGCTTGAGCTAAGAGAATCGAAGAGATGAAGTTAGGGTTTCATTCTTGATTTACAAGGCAAAATTTGTGATGAACACTTGACCAATTCATAGCTAGGTTGTATAATCCTTGCTTTAAAGGACTCAAACTTGTTTGTCACTCCATAGTAAAATTTTTACACAGCTGTTAGAGCTTTAATCCAAGCACTTGAGCCTTTATCCAAGTTGCATTTCCATTTATGGCACAAAGTTACCATTCCATTCTTGTAAAGAAGCTTTAATCACAAAGTCAATGCACAGAGCTTTGCACTTGTTCCTTCTGATCACAAGCAATGTCAAAGGAAAAAGAAACATGTCTAGAGCCTCCCATAAACTTAGGCCATGATTGTACTTTGTCTTGAAACCATATTTCCACTTTTCTTCAAAATCAAGTAACATAGCCATAAGTCTATATCTTGTTCCTCTGACCCTCTCAAGTGCTAAAACCTTTTCCATACATATGCACAAGTTTTTTGCAAGCTAACCCACGAATAAACAAGCTCTCTAACTTAACCAAACTCAGAACTTCATTACAGACCACCATTGTTGCACATTCTAACCAAGAACTTTAAACTTCCATTTCCCTCGTGCGTTTCTTGGCTTTTCAGTTTCAAAAGCTTCCTCACATCAAATACAAACCACCCCTGACCCTGCTTGCAGACTGTAACACCATCTTCATCGACTTCCAAGTTCAAAAACAGAGTATTGCAGTTGGACTTCTCCAGACCATTCTAGCCACTTTCAGTTCAAGCCAGCCATTGCATTAGCTTCCTAGAGGTTCAAGGAAGCTAACCTGATCATCACCATCACTTGAAACAAGCTCAAACTCATTTCACGATTTCCAGTTTTGAGGTATTTTTCTTGAACTTCTATCTCATTATTTAAGCACTGTTTGGCTTGCATTTGTGAAGATAGAATGTAGGTATCATTTCCCTGAAACTATACATGTCCATAGATTTCATTTATGTTGCTTGAGCATGGAGAATTTTGAGTTTGAACTTGTTGAAACGTTTAGGTCAGAATTTGGTACTTGCATAAATTCATCCTTATCTTTGAATGTTAGCTTAAATTACTTACATTGTTGGATTCATGGTGGAAAAATGCACAAGTTTCATGTTTACATTTTTGAAAATGGTTGAGGAATGAACAAGTTACAGATCCTTTGGCTAGAGGTTGAAGATGAAGTACATTCAGGGCAAGACTTGTGTTATATATTTATTGTTGTGTTTAAGTTAACAGATGTATCACCACCCCAGTGGTTAAAGCGCACGCCCGTTACCTTAGGGACCTGGGTTCGAGCTCCAATGGTGCCCTTTTGGCGGTTTTCTCATATTTTCACCTTTTTTATTTATTTTTGTTTGCAGCGCCTGGGCCCCAAACATTGGGCTTTCTATTTGTTTGTTGACTCTAACCCCCCTGACTATGTTTACACTCCTGGCCCATTTTTTTTAATTTTTATTTCTATTTCATATTTTCTTCATATTTTTATTACTATTCTTATTATTATCAATATATTATTATTTTACTAAAAAAATATAAAAATATTTTTATTTTATTATTTATAATTATTTAGTTAATTTTTCTTCATAAAACAAAAGAATAAAAAACATTTTCTTTTAGTAAATTAATTTCTTTTTTAATACTTAGATAATTAGGTTTAATTATTATATCATTATTTTCTTGTAAATTAAAATAATTTAGAACTTAGGTTTCCTTTTAATTAATTAATTAATTCTCATGTTATTTTTCATTATTTAAAACCTTTTTCATAAAACCCTAAAAAACCTTTTGAATTAATTTCTTTTCTTAGTTAGTTTAAGTTAATTTTAGTTAATTTCCATTACTTATTTTCTTAATTAGGTAAAGATTAAAACCCTTCAAAAAATCAAATAAAAATCATTTCTTTTTCCATTTTGCATTCTTGCATTTTATCTTCAATTTTGTACAATATTAAATATGGTTGTAATAGTTAATTAGATTTAATTTTCTTGCAAATCCCCAATTTGTAAATTTGTATACCCCTCCCCTAATGATGTAATAGCTTAGTATTTTTGTTTTCTGCAATTTAATGATTTACATATAAATGCTAGTAAATTAGGGTTTGTATGGAAATATTAAAATCAACAAGTTAGCAAACCCTAATTTAAGACAAAAATATGCATGAAAATCAATACACTTGCACACTTGCACCCTTAGGGTAATTCCACATTGTTGCCTTATAAAAATGGCCATGTTATGCATGTGCGGTATCTTAGCAAAAAGCAATCAAAAATACAAGATCATAGTCCCTCGATGACGCTATCAAATATGGCCTTTCAAAATGATCTTAGTCCCTCAAAGAGAATTGCTAAGATATTTCACAATATTGCTATCATGGCTATACTATGACCCATGCATGTCCCTTTACATCCAAAGATAAGGCTTCTTACAAAATCAATGGTAAGATAGAAATATCAAAGGAAAGGAAGAAATGAACTAAGACTTTTGAGTAGGTAGATTATTTCTAGTTGCTTGCTCAAATTCAAATCAAACACTCTTGCTTATTTTCCAAACAAACATCAACACTTTCAAAAACACTTTCAAAACATCTTCCAAACTTGAAACATTTTCAAAAGCTCAACACTTTGTATACGTTTTTACGAACAAGAACTATTACAAAGTTTGCCTAAACAATGGCGCCTTTTCAAGATACTTTCAAAAACCACACAAAGCACATTTTCAAACAAAAGCAAGTGATCTAGTAAGAAACTAAGAGCCCATATATAACTATGTATGAAAAGGGTGCTAACACCTTCCCTTTTCATAATATACCCCCCGAACTCAAGAAATAATCTCAAAGGTCTTTCCTGTTCTTTTCAACCTTTCCTTTTGGATAAAAGAAAAGTCGGTGGCGACTCTTGCTAACTGCAACATTTGTGATAAAACGCAAAACACCCAAGTCAGTTCTCCCACCGTATCACAGTTGTTCTTAGTGATTATCCGGAACCATCACCATCTTCTAATTTGGAAGGACGTCTTCGATGCCATTCATTATTTATGAAGTAGAATATTGCGATTGAATGCGCATCTGAGTTAACTAAGAAAACTACCCTGCCCCAGGTTATGATTAAGGGTTTTAATTTGTGTTAAAAGAAAAACCCCTACTTCTTTGGCTCAAAGGGGTTGACTAGGTATTATTTTCCTTATAACTCCACTGTTTTGGATTTGAAACAACGCCTCTACATCGTCATCAAGGTCTGTTCGAAAGAACACTGTATGGATTGCGGTATCGTTTTTGTCATCCTCCCTCTAAAGGCTTAGGGCTTTTGATCGAGAGTTGAATATCACAAAAGGAAAGCAGTATAGTGAATATGAATGAATTGGTTCAAAACAGACACATGTAATGCATTGATAAAGTAACAAAGTTTGACATGAATAAATGTTCGAACAATCAAAAGAAAATTACAAATTGAAAATTCTAATGAACGAAAAGCTTCTTCGTCTGATCTTGTTACTTTGGATAGCGTGCCTTGGAGGGATGCCAGAAGAAATCAGCCTGACCATCTTGTGTAAACTGCAGTTCTCCTTCATCGCTCAGGTTTTGAATTTTGTATTTAAACGTCCAACAACTATCAGTGTCATGCCCCAGACTGTTGGAGTGATATGTGCATATTGCATCAGGATTGTAAGTAGGAGCAAAAGTATTAGGATTCCTAGGAGTATCCTTAAATGTGACCAAATTCAACTTTAACATGTGTTGCAAGACTTGCAACAGCGGCATGTTGATTTTGGTAAACTTCCTCTTGGGTGTATCCGGCTTACTCTGATTAACCCGTTGTTTTTGGAGAGGTTATTGTTGGACCCATGAGGTAGTAGCAATTTGGAAAGATTTAACCTCTTGTCTTCTCGGAGGTTGATCAATGAATTGGTCCCTAACTTCGACTATTTGTTTCATACGGTTGCATCCGTCTTGATGGAACTTGTTGTCAATGGTACTCAACTCTTCTTGTCCTTGGGCTAGGCTTCGGATAAGAGCCAGCTGCCCCAGCATTTGGATTCTCATTGCTTCCATCTCAACCTGCAGCTGTTCAACCTGGTCATCCTTGTTGTTATCAGGACGTTTCTTGGTCAGATTCCCAGAGAGGAGTGCTTTCAATTCTTCCTTCCCCTTGGATAGGTGAAGGAACATTTCCATGAACTGAGCCTCTTGAGTTTGAAGATCTCTATTGTCTTGTTGGAGAGCCATTTCTTAAATAAACATCGAGAACATGAGAGACCTGTAATGGAGACTACCTGTTATGCAATGACATATATGATATGCAAATGTATTCAAGGATCTCGCGGGGTAAACAAAGAAAAGTTAGGCGTTGAACTTTACAACTTTGATTGAAGAACTTAGTATCGTTTAGTGTCCTTCTACGAGAGTCAAGCTCACCATATCAAGTGGGTCATATCCCTCTGACTTAAGTTGTCGTATTTTGATCTTTTGACAGCATCAGCCAGAGGAAAATAAATCCCCTTGCCCCTTTCTAGACGTCTGGTTCATCATAACCTGCATCACAGGCCCTTGAGATCCTTGAAATGGTTAAGGAAATGATGTGGCATGATGCTATGATGCGCTTGCCATGCATCAAGCAAAAATGCAGGGTGATAAAGACAAGTATGTCTTGCAAGAAAACCATTTTATTGGATAATGACTGTAAATAAATCCTACAAGGAAATCACGTCGTTAGATAAAAACCCTGCAAGTAGCTCAAGTTGAAAGCAAACAAATCACACAAGCAGCCTTATGTTTAGGCTTTCATGGGGTTTGTAGGTAAGTATCCTCTTGAAATTTAGTTGGCTTAACCTGCCTTAGTAATAGTAACTGAGTTCTAAGGAGTCTCAATATCACTGATATTTCTTTATGGTATTATTTCAGCTTAGCAATCTTTTCTTGCGACTGAAACATCCCGAAAGTCTAATCTCAATGAGTGTAGTATCGAGTATCAACCAATTCCCACCTTTACACCGAGACTGACTATCTCGCTACTTTCTAATGGCCAAGTTTTTTCAACTAAGGTTCCAAGGTTCGTTAGTGCTTCACGACACCACGCGGCGGCCCCGTATTCTCCTCGATTCGACACAAGGGATACCAGTACCAACCAAAGTGTCACACCAACACAACCATCGCTTCCACCATATAGGTCTATGTCGTACAGTCTCCATGATCTATTGCTATTTACCTAAAAAGTGTCCCCAGATCCGGGTGTAGGATCTTTACAAGAATACCCCAACAAACCCTTAAAAGTAAAGCAATCAAAGCAAACCAAGAAAGCAATTTTAACATGAAACTAGACTCTAAGGTAAATCCAACTTTTTTATTTATTCTCCAGCAGAGTCTCCAGTTCTGTGATACGGTGGCAGAACCGACTGATAATACTGGTTTGCATTTTTTGTTCGCAAATGTCGCGGTAAGCAAGAGTCGCCACCGATTTTTCTTTTATCCAACAAAGGAAAGGGTTAAAAGAACAGGAAAAATACCTTTTTTCCGAGATTTCTGAGTAAGGGGGGTAGATTACGAAAAGGGAAGGTGTTAGCACCTTTTCCATCCGTAGTTTTCTACGGGCTCTTAGGTACTTGCTCATTTTTGAAATTGCTTTCGTGTTTGTGTGAAAAAAGTTTTGAAAATGCCTTAGTGCGGCGATTCACTTTATGGTAACTCTTGTATCAGTCCTCAAGAGTGTGATAAAGTGTTTTGAAAACTTCGTTTGAAAAGTGTTAGAAAGTGTGGTGTGAAAATTTATTTGAGCAAGTACCTAATAGTTATCTACCTACTCGAAAAAAGACTATTATTTTCCTCCTATCCTTTAGACCGTGTTATCCTACTATTAGCGAGTAGGTAACCCTAGTCGTTGGATGTTAGAGGTACTATCGAAAGGGACGTAATGGTCATTGAAGGCAACATGTAAGGAGACCTTAGCATTTCTAAGGGACTATCATCATAAGATCATTTCTCATAGGCAACTCGAGGGACATTTAGGGACTATGATCTTTATGATGACTTTAACATTGAGGGTCTTTGCTAAGAGTATCCCTACGTTCGAGGGACATGACCATTTTTTCTGAAGGCAACCGAGTGAGGTACACCCTAAGGGTGCAAGTGTGCAATAGTGTGCTTTTTTCATATATATGTATCTTTGATATTAGAGATCTAAGATTGATTGATTAAGTATGCACACCTATGTTTCTAGCAATTATATACAAGCACATAAAATATAAAAGCAAGAAATAGAGGCCCTACGCTATTACAGGGCTTTGGTGTAGATACATAAGGAATTGACTGAAAATAAAATGTGGAAATTAAAACCCTAACTAATCTATTACAAACCGGGCGCAGTTACATCACTAGTAAAAATTAATTGTATGACAAAAATAATTACGCGTGAGGATAAAAAATTGAAATATGTTTGAAAACCCTAAAAAATCTAATTGCTCATTGAAAATGTTTTTTTTTTGATGTTTTATGAAAACAATTAGAAGTTAAACCTAATTTCTAACTAATTTTAGATTAAAGAAAAAAAGTTTAAAGTTTAATTAAATTAATTTTCAAAATTAATTTTATTAAGAAAAATTATAAATCCTAACTTTCATGATTTTCTGATTTTTTTATGATTTTATTGGAAAAACAAATGAATAGAAAATATAAACTACTTAACTAAAACTAAACTAAAATAAAATAAAGGGAAGAAACATCGGCCTGGATCGAAAAAGCTTGGGTTGCCCTTTGATCCAGGGGGCTGATCGAAGGTGCCTACGGGATTGTACGTCTGAGGCGTTCGATCTAGATACGACATCCTTCGATCTGGAATTCTGCAAAGAAGTTTGTTAGAAAAACGCAAAATATATGACCTGGGTATTAAACCCAAGTCCTTTTCGCTGCATCACCTCTTCCTCACAAACCTGGTCGAAAGATATTTATTGGTACAAACGAATCTGCAATGTTACATTAGAAACAAAAGCGCAGTATTTAATTTAAATATCGAATATGCGTGCTCATTGGCCCCCTATGGTGTTAACCCATTGAAAACGAGTTATAGATGTGCAAATCGAAGGCAAGCTCAGATCGTACCTTCTTGCTCACATGTAACACACTTAAACAAATATTAGTAGCAATATGTATATATGTTCAACATGAATTTAAATCATACTTAACAAGTTTGAGATCACAGGCAAAATTACCAACATGGGGGTTGTATGAGGGAGCTTAATGATTCAAATGTTAGTATGGATGGAGGCTGTGTGAAAAACCGGCTTTGAGTGTGACAATCTTTGACAACTTTGTGGAATCTCATGGGGCAGGCATCATTTTCTTCTAAGGCAGCCTCCATGCATTTTTTCCTCCTTTTTTCTTTGTGAGCATGAGGTTTATATAGACAAAGGAATTTAGGTCAATATTTGTGTATCAAATCTTGGCCCATTATGATGAATACATTTAATTTGTTCATAAAGACTTGCTATATTTGATTCAATCACGTGCCAATATGCTTTTATGCGTTACTGCCAGCCTGTTATGAGCTGTTTGGGCCCCCAACATGATGAAAATCGAAAGCTAACTTGCCTTTTGCAGATCCACTTCCCTTCGAATTTACTCTCTTCGATAGCTCTAAGCTCCACTTCGAATTAATCTAGATTCGATGTCACAACCCCTTCGATTGAGACTCCTTCTACTTCGATTACATGTTTGTAGAGACAATATGCCATTTTGAACTTGGGGTGAACCTCGACAGGTTAGGATATGTGTTTTTGCATAATCATGCCAGCCTACTTCATTTCTTCGAATCTGCCTTCCCTTGCCAGCCTTAAACTCCAATTCGAACCAATTAGGACTTTCCTTATTAGATCCTTGTTTTCCTTGATGATTCTGACTTCGAATTGTGCCAGCTTCAGTACTAGGGATCCTTCGATTGGATCACCCTTTTCTTCAATTTCCTGTCTTTTTGAAGAGAAGTCCCTGGTCGAATCAGCTCTTGTAGCATTGTGACCCAACAAGGCAAGAATATGGCCTGGACATACTTTCAGAGTGCCCTCTTGATGGCCTCTTTCGAATGGCCTGGAAGGAGTTCTTCGAATGGCCTTTGTCTAAATACCAATCGAAGGGTATTTATTGGAATGTCAAACGAAGAGTCCTTTGCTACACCAATCGAAAGGCTTTGACACAATGCCCATTGAAAGGCTTGTCATGAGGCCAATAGGCCTTTTACATATGTCAATCGAAGGATGTTATGTAGATGTCAGTCGAAGAGCATTTTGGAGATGCCAATTGAAAGGCACATATTAGGTGCCAATCGAAGAGCCTTGTTAACAGGCTAATCGAAGGAAACTTAGAAACAGACCAATCGAAGGAAACTTAGAAACATCATTTGAAAAATTTCCTTGTCTTTAGGCAAAGGTTTGTAACCACCTATGCAAGACGAGAATCTTGGAAAAATATGAGAGGGCAAATTTTTGGGTACAACAGCCTCCCTTTAGCGGAGCCTCTTTGCAGACTGAAGCTTTTGTCTCTAAGGTCGTAAAAGGTCTCCCCATGAGATTTTGGTTTAAGGGTTATACAAAAAGTCATATGTTTCATTCCAAAGTCCTACCATCCAAGGGGATACCTCTTGAGACATATTTCTTTTTTGTAATTCCACTGGCTCTAGGTGAAGTCGTCACAAAAACTCATAGGGATGATGTATCCCCTTTGCCAATAGACGAACCTTCTTTCTAAGGTTTTTTTTAGAAAATGTATTTTTCAAATTAAAATTACCACCACAGATATGATAACACAATAAATAAAATAATAAAAAATAAGTAAATAAAATAATTAAAAAAACATAAATAAATAAGGAAAGCAATAACAAAACCCTAGCCAAAACTCCGAACCTAAAAGAGAGAATAAATTAAAACCCTAGAGTTAAGTCCCCAGCAGAGTCGCCAGCTGTAATAACCGGCCAAAAATATAGAGTCATCACCATTAATTTTTGTCCAAAGGAAGGGAATATAACGGATAACCATAATTTGATCAGAGGTTTTAAGTTGTTGAATCGCTTTAGACGAAGGAAAGGTGTTAGGCACCCCTCATCTACCTTGTTCTCAAGGATACTAGGGTTTAGGTTTACGTTTTAGGAATAGGGTTTAAGTTTTTTATTAGGGGAACTCACCAAGATTTTAAAATCGTATGCCCATGTATCCTCTTATGAGGAATTAGAGTCCTAATTCGTATTTCGTAGTTGTTTGGTTAGTTTTTTATATGGATTATGGAAATATATCAAATTCTCCTTGAACCAAGTTTGGGTGCGTGAATAGTGAAATTATAGACGAAGTTCGCAGTCGATAAAAGAAGTTTCTATAATCTTTTTTTGAAAAAAAAAATATTTTTGAATTATGTTAGTAAAAAGGGTTAGTATTTGATTGGTTAGAGGTTTTCGAATATATTATGTGTTATGAGAAAAACAATATTTTTTTAATGCATGAGAAAAAATATTTTAATGCAATTAAAGTATTTAAAGAGAAGAGTTAGTATTTTTTTATATAAAAAAGAGAGTTTAAATTAATAAATAAATAATTTTATAATTTATAAAAAATATATTAAATATTTTTAAAATATTGATTATGCAAAATGATAGAAAATAAATAAATAAATAAATAAATAAATGAGATCATAAAAATAAATTAATTTTATTTACAAATGGATGGGGTGCTAAATTAGTTTAGGCGGTAAAACCTGGGGGTGTAAAAAGCAAGGCCATAAATCCAGATATTAGATTTAGGCCCAAAATGCAAGGGGGTGATGATTTGCGTGTGTTAGTGAAACAAACTGCGTTGGGGGGTTAGTTTAGCAATAGGATATGCCCAAACGCAACTGAGGAGATTCCACTTGGTTTGGTACGTGCGCATATATGAAATTTAGATGGGGATGTGCTGTTTGGATTATTTGATTGAGATCAGAGGGCCATATAGGGAAGGCGTATGGTAAAGGCGTGGGGACGCAAGCTCTGGATTGTGAGGGAGTTATATACAACAACCTACAGGGCCTGAGGCGTATTTTCTCCTTCCCTTTATCTCTCTCTCTCTATGTTATTCTTCAAATAGAACAAAATTTTAGAGAGAGAAGCTCTCGCTTCTCTCTAGGCGATCATAAATCGCCCCGCCGGCCGGATATCGCTTCCGTTGGCGGCTTCACCCTTAGCCATCGTAGGTAAAACCAGCAACGCCGTTTACCTTCATCTGGGTTTATATGAAACCTAACAATCCCATCCAACCCTTAAGAACCATAGCAATTATTCAAACCCAGAAACATAATCCTTTAGAACCCTAGGTCAACCCCCAGAACCCTAACCCTAAGAATATGAACCCTAACCCCAAAACCTAACCCTAAGTCCCAAATTTTCCCATTAAAATAATAATTCAACCCTCAATCATGAGATTACAACCATCAACAACAAAAATTTAAACGACCTAAAGTAAGTGTTAGGCTTACCTGGTCCGCCGTAAATCCTCAAGCTCGGTTTGCTTTTGCACCTCCACTGATTTCCCCCTTGTTTGTTTTACAGGTACCTGAAGATGATGACGGAAGCAGTGATGAGGTTTTGAAGATGGTGACGGTGCTATAGCGGAGATATTAAGGTTTCTAAGATGGGAGTTCTGGGAGCTTCTTCATCTTCTTCTTCTTCTTCTCCTATTACCACCTTTTTCCCTCCTCTGGTCTTAGAAATTTTAGGGCTATTTATCAGTTAGGAATTATATTATATTAGGAAAATTTGTTGATTATCGTTACAGATTAGATTATTTTGTTAGAAATTTAGAATTAGGGTTAGATCTGTTTAGAGATTGCTTGGATTCAGATTTTGATTGAAATTTGTTTTAATGTAAATGTGTAATTTGGACGATTCTTGTATATAATTGATACGATTTTGATACGATTAGATTTTTTTTGTTTCTGGATTTGTTTCAATGATATGTTTCTTTGTCTAATCTGGACAATATTTGCTTTGTTTGGGGCTTGCGTAGTTGATGATGAGGATGAACAAGAATTGAGCATCGTTGAGTTGGAATTTAGGGTTGCAAACCCTAATTTTGATTTTGTCAAAGTTTCTTGAAAATAATAAAATAAATTAATCTATTAAGTAAATATAAAATAATAATGTTTTTAGATAAATAATAATAATAATAATATAATTATAAATATAAATATTTAATAATAAAAATACAGTAATGGTAATTGCTGAAAACAACTACAATGCAAATGGGCCTCTGTCCTAAACATAAGCCTCTAGCCAAAATCTCTAACCCAACAAAAAAAACCCTTTTGCTTATGCTAAACAAGCCTAAAAAAACTTAATGGGCTAAATGAATTCAAAAGCACACCCCCTTGTTATTTTAACTAGACCTTAATGGGTATCAGATTTTGATGGTCCATTAGCAAGACACCTTTCTGTATACCAATACACCATCTTCTTATTATTAAACACGGGCTTTAGAAAGAATAATGGGTCAACAATTTTGATCAAAGAAAAAATACACCCTTATTTTTATGAATCAGATAACAAGGCTTTGAGTAAATCAATGGGCCTCAAAGACTTATTGGCTCAGTCTGCCAAATGAACTAGCAATACACCCTTATTTCTAACGTAAAGAATGAATCTAAAAAACCCTTAACGGGCCATCTAATTTTGATGATCCATTTTGAATCAAACACACTATCTTATGATTTTAAACCCCCATTAGTATAAGACCAAAAAGTATACAAATTGAAACAATGCAATTTCATAAATTTAGAAACACATTAATAATATTGAAATATAAGTAAAATGATCATTAAAATTGATGGAGCAAATTTGGGGTATGACATCTTGAACCAAGTCTGGGTTGAAAATAACGGAATCATAGACGCAATTCGTAGTTAATATAAAATAGATTCACAATCCTATTTGAAAATATTTTGATTTTATTATGTTGGTAGAAAAATGGTTAGCATTTGATTGGCTAGCTATTTTAGAGTATGTTATGCAATATGTAAAAAAATAAATTTGAATGAGAAAAAGATTTAATACAATTAAGAAATAAGGTTAGTGTTTTAGAAAATATTTAATTAATAAAAAAATATTTTTTTCCTAATTATTAAAAATATATTAAATATTTTTGATAAAATATCCAATAATTATTTATTAATATACAAAATTATAATTTAATGCAAATTGCTAAAAATATGATATATGTTAGTTAAATGAAGAAAATAGAATAAGCTAATTAAATAAGTAAATTAATAAATTAATTAATTAAAGGAGGGGTGTAAAAGTTAAATCTGGAGTATATTTTGTTATTAAAAAGAAACTAAAGTCATTTTTGAGATTTTTTGGAGTTTTCTATTGTATTTTTGGATTTTTAATAATGAATAAAAGTTAAGATACAAAAATTCTTTTTTTTAATAATAATAATAACAAGAGTAAAAGTTAAAGTTAGAAAAAAGAATTTTTAGATTTAGAAAAAAAACAGTTTTTCTATAATAATAATAAAAAAATTTAAGGTTAAAAAAATGTCTTTTTAGAGTTAGAGAAATTTGTTTTATAAATAAAAGGTGAAAATAATAATAATAACAAAACACAAATATCATAAACCATAAACAAAATAAATAGCGATCAAACAATCAAACCAAAATTCAAACAAGAATAAATTCTAATCTACATCAAATACAACCTGAAATGCCGTAATCAAATTAAGTTGCTCCTTTCATCCTTCTTTTTTCTTTTCTTTGTGTTTTTCTCCTTTCTCCTTCGCTGCAAGATTCCCCTTTTTTCCTTCGGTACAAAATCCCTCTTTTTTCAAATTGATGATGCAATGGAGACTTTAGGGTTTAGTTGTTGTTGTTCTTCGATGTGAAGAGCAACAACTTATAGGAAAAGTCTAGTGAGTTATTGATCTGTAAATAATTATTGATTCTCCAAATGGTTGCTGATAAAAAATTTAGGGTGAAGAGAGTCTTATTTATGGATTTGAAATTAGGTTAAAGACACCCAAAAAAAGAAATAGTCCACACTAAGAAAATCCCAAAGTTTATGATATCTTGGTCAACAAGTCTACAAACTCCGACCAATAAGAAATCAGTTTTGTGAACATGTGATCAATCATAAAGTGAATAATCATGTGATTTTGTTGTTTTTATATTTTATATAATTTTTTGATTATTTTTTAATTATAACTTGAAAAAGTGAAAAAAAACTATTTTGGAAAATTTGTTACTTAAAAAATATGAAAATAATAATTTAATAATAAAAAAGTGATTTTTTGGGAAGATTTATACCAATTGAGACTTGATTCAAACTTGGAGGACAAGATTATGAAGTTAGGCACCTTTGTGATTTTTTTAAATATTGTGATTGATTTGGTGATTAATAAAAATTAATTTTGAAAGTTTTCAGTTATTTTTAACATCATGACTATTAAGTGTATAAAATCAAAGATTAAAAAAAATAATTTTTAAACACCCTTAAAATAGAAAACGAAAATAACAATAAAATAATTTAAAAATGATCTTTTTTATCCTTTTTTTATTAAAGAAACACACATAAGATTATAAATACCAAAAAGTAGTGTAATGAGACTTGAACTAAAGATCTTCCACTTGCCAGTCTTACTCTCTTACCAACTATGTTTTGTCATTATATTCGAGACAAAAAGGCACATAGAAGCATATGAAGATAGGAAAATATTTTGCTATTTTAAAAATACAAATAATTTAAAGTAAATTATTATATATTTTAAATAAGCAAAAATAAATTATTGTTAAATCAAATGTGAATAATACCCAAAAAAATTATAAAACCAAGTTTAAAAGTAATTTGAATATTTAAAAAATGGGGCAGACAAATTTGGGGTATGACAAATGCCTCTATTTAATTACTCTTCGATTGAATCATGCGAGTATATGAAATTTCGCATATTCGGATCAGAGAGTTATTAAATAATGGAAGACCCCAAAATTTATACCATATATTATAAGGATACATTGTACATCATTCCCAAGAGTACAAAAAAATAGGCAAAGATGATGATGTATCATCCTACTAGAGTTACAGCGAAAAGTGAGATTGAGCTAGATATGACAATTCAAATAACTTGCCAATACCTAGAAAAGAGATCGTAGATTTTACATATTTATCGTAACCTAGGAGGTAAATAACAAAAGTTTGAAAGTTTACTTACTAACGCTTCCAGACTAACATAGTAAGCTTATAACGTAAATTTTGTCTACTCATCACAGTCTAGGAGATGAATAAAACAAAGTTGATAATCCATTGCAGCATGGAGACTTAACACAATAAATTATAGCATTGAGAATAAATTATAATTTATATCAAATATAATATCCATACACATGCTTAAAGATATTAAAAAAATACCAATCTGGAATGTCATGACCAAATTAAGCTGCTCCGTCCATCCTCCTTTTCCTTTTCTTTGTGCTTTTCTCCTTTCTCCTTCGGTGAAAGATTCCCTATTTTTTCCTTCGGTGCAAGGTTCCTTTTTTTCTTCAGATTGATGATAGAATTGAGACCTTAAAGTTTAGTTGTTGTTGTTCTTCGATGTGAAGAGCAACTACTTTTAGGAGAACTCCAGTGAGTTGATGATCTGCAAATGATTATTGATTTTCCAAATGGTTGCTGATGAAAAAATTAGGATGAAGAGAGTCTTATTTATAGATTTGAAATTAGGTTAAAGACACCCCAAAAAGGAAATAGTCCACACTAAGAAAAGCCCAAAGTTTATCATTTTATCTTGGTCAGCAAGTCTACAAACTCTGACCAATGAGAAATCAGTTTTGTCAACATGTGACCAATCAGAAAGTGACAAATCATGTGATTTTGTTGTTTTTATATTTTATTATGATTTTTTAGTTATTTTTTAATTAAAAATTGAAAAAAAAAGTATTTTTGAAAATTTATTAAATAAAAAATACGAAAAATAATAATTTAATAATAAAAAAATGATTTTTTGAGAAGATTTATACCAATTGAGACTTGATTGAAATTTAGAGGACAAGATTATGAACCAAGACACTTTTGTGATTTTTCTCAATATTGTGATTGATTTGGTGATTAATAAAAATTGAATTTGAAAGATTTCAATTATTTTAAACATTTTGACTATTAAGTGTATAAAATAAAAGATTTTTAAAAAATAATTTAAAATACCCTTAAAATAGAAAACAAAAATAATAAGGAAATAATTGAAAAATGATTTTTTTCTCCTTTTATTAAAAAACACACAGAATAATATAAATACTAAGAAGTAGTGTAATGAGACTTGAACTTAAGACCTTCCACTTGCAAGCCATACTCTCTTACCAACTGTGTTATGTCATTCTATTCAAGACAAAACGACACATAGAAGTAGGGATGGCAGCGGGGCGGGTCGGGGCGGGTTTAAGCACACCCAGACCTGCACCTGCCACCAAGACCCAGACCCGCCCCCAAGCCTGGTCAGGGCTAATATTTGTTCCTCCGCCCCCTCCCCAACAAGAAACGGGTTTCCCCACACCCGCCCGAATAAATTTTTTTTTTTAAATTTATATATTTTTTTCAATAAAACTAAATATCAATAATTAAACTAAATAATTGATTATTTTAAAATCATTTTTTATGTTTGATATTTTTATTTAAATCGTATTTAAAAAAAGAATAATAATTCTAATAAACATTATATTATAACAAAAAGTGTAAATGAATAATAAAACTATTAAAAATAAATTATATAAATTAAATTTAGTTGGCGGGTGCGAGGCAGGTGCGGGTGCAGAGCGAGTACTAGCATCACCCGCTCCCGCACCCATAAATAAAAATCGGGTTTTTCCCACACACGCACCTGCCCCTGGTTAAATTGGATTTTCCCCAATAATTTCGGGGCGGGGGCGGCCGGGGCATGTTTATTTGCCATGCCTACATAAAAGCGTATGAAGGTGGGAAAATATTTTTCTATTTTAAAAATACAAATAATTTAAAGTAAATTATTATATATTTTAAATAAGAAAAAAATAAATTATTGTTAAACCAAATGTGAGTAATACCCAAAAAAATTTGAAACCAAGTTTAAAAATAATTTGGACATTTTAAAAATGGGGCAGACAAATTTGGGGTATGATAGTTGCCCTTATTTAATTACTCTTCAATTGAAGCGTGCGAGTATATGAAGTTTCGCACATTTGGATAGGAGAGTTATTAAATAATGGAAGACCCCAAAATTTGGACCAAAGATTATAAGGATACATTGTAAAGTGTTCCCAAGAGTACGAAAAAATAGGCAAAGATGATGATGTATCATCCTATCAGAGTTAGAGAGAAAAGTGAGATTGACCTAGATATGATGATGCGAACATCTCACCAATACCTAGAAAAGAGATCGTAGATTTTGCATATTTATCATAACCTAGGAGGTAAATAACACAAATTTGAAAGTTGACTTACTAGCGCTTCGAGACTAACATTGTAAGCTTATAATGCAAATTTTGTCTATTCATCACAGCCTAGGGGATGAATAAAACAAAGTTGATAATCCATTGTCGCTCCGGTTACCCGACTCGAGGCTATACGCCTTTGACTAGCATATGCATGCTCTATGAACTTCAAATTATATCAAATGGACATCAAAAGTGTGTTCCTTAATGGATACATAAATGAAAAAGTGTATGTTTCACAACCTTCCGGTTTTGAAACTATGAGTTTCCTAATCATATTTTTAAGCTAAAATGTGCTTTGTATGGTCTTAAATAAGCCCCAAGGGCATGGTATGACCGACTTAGCAGTTCTTGCTTGATCAAGGATACTCTAGAGGGAAGATAGACACTACACTCTTTATTAAACGTCAAGGAAAGCATATTTTACTTGTTCAAATTTATATTGATGATGTCATTTTGGATCAACTAACATGCATCTTGTCAAGGAGATCTCAAAATTATGCAAGAAGAGTTTCAAATAAGTCTCATGGGGGAGTTGAAATACTTTCTCGGACTCCAAATTAAGCAACTCAAGGAAGAAACATTTGTATGTCAAACCAAGTATTGTCTCGAATTACTGAAATTATTTGGAATGGACAGTGCAAAGGAAATTGATACACCTACGGCAACAAATGGAAACTTGGATAGAGATGAATAGGGTAAGGATGTTGAGGTCAAGAAATATTGAGGTATGATTGGATCTCTTCTATATCTTATGGCATCGGGGCCCAATAATATGTTTAGTGTTTGTATGTGTGCAAGATATCAATCGACTCCCAAGGAATCGCACTTGAAAGCGGTTAAGGTAATTCTTAGATACCTTATTGGTACCTCTATGTTTGGGCTTTGGTATTCCAAGGGAAGCGATTGTAGCTTGGTTGGTTACTCTGTTTCCGATTTTTGTAGTTGCAAATCAGATAGGAAAAGTACTAGTGAAACTTATCACATATTTTTAAAATCCTTGGTTAGTTGGCATATTAAAAAGAAAGTTTTTGTAGCTTTGGCAACAACCGAGGAGGAATACGGGGCTGCCTGTAGTTGTTGCTCCCAAATCTTGTAGCTTAAGCAATAATTACTTGATTTTAACGTTAAATTTTCAAACATTCCTATCATGTGTAACAACAGCAGTGCCATTAATCTAACCAAGAATCTGGTGCTACATTCTTGCACTAAACATATTAAGATACGTAGCCATTTCCTTTGCAATCATGTTGAAAAAGGGGATGTTGTATTTGAGCATGTTGATAGTAAAAATCAACTTGCCGATATTTTCACTAAACCTCTTGCAACCGAATCATTTTTCAATATACACGGGGAATTGGGGTTTATTGATATCGCCAATATTGTTTAACTTTATTTTGTTAATTGTACTTTATACTTTTACGCTAATTTTTGGTTGAATATTTTACATCATGTGAGTGCAACTTCTGTTTCATCAAGAGTGAGGTAATATTGTTTCAAATTTTATCTTCTTGAAAGTAAGTCTTTTCTCAATGCATGCTATTTCGTGATTAAAAATGCTTGATATTTTCTCAAATGATGAAAGCCATGAATAATCATTTCTAACAAAAAAAAATTATTGACAAACATTGTTTGTTTTCAATGTATATGTTTAAAATGACTTCATGTATTAATTCTTTCATATTTGTATACATTTGTTCTTGTTGTGCAAGCAATGTTTTTATTAAGTTTATTTCTAGAATTTGTGCTTGAGTTAATTTTATGCATGAAATTTGCATTTATGTTTCTTGTTGTAGTTGGTCACATGTTATGACAAACATTTTTCATTTTGGATTGAGTATTGACATGTTCTTGCCGTTATGCTAGGCACATGTGTGTGCGGTATCACGAGTTCCATTATAATGTGTTACGTAATCATGACACTATAGAAGAAATTGAAAAGTTTTCTCTTACATCACATTCATTATTCATTACATATGGTGTAATGTTGTTTGCTTCTTATTTATCAATTTCGCATCATTACATATATATGGGGATATTTAATTGTTGCTCTTCTATGCATAAACGCCTTTGAGTGACATATTATTATTTGTATTGGAATATGATACTTCTCACAGTTTTCTATCTTTCTTTTTGATGTTGTAAAAGGGGGAGAAGCATATGCAAGATGAAGTTGGGAAGCACAAAGTTCGGGGGAGCCTTCCATAACTACATGAATTGTATCGTTGTAAGTTTTTTCATCATCAAAAAGGGGGAGTATATGAGTACAACTTCACCATTAGATATTTTGCATGATGTCAAAAGTAGGAAAACTTAGCATTTATGTATATTGGACGATGTCTCTATGTCTTGTGGCACTCCTTGGTATTAGGGGTATTAGGAACCACTAAAAACCATTTTGAAATTGACCAAAGTCTTGAAAAACAAGTTTTTCATAACTTTTTCTTGCATGTGCCGACACATGTATTTTAAGTTGACACATGCAACTCATTTTTGAAGGTTGTAGCCTCTGGAGGGCTTAGGTCGACACATGCACGAATATAGGCTGACACATACTTAAGTTGTTTTGAAATTGCAAAAAAAAAAATTTATGTACCGGCACATACGAATTTCAGTTCGGCACATGTACTACAGTTTTTAAAGCAAAATGTTATTTCCATGCTTAGACACATCTGTTTTTAAGGTCGACACATATAGCTAAGTTTTGACTTATGTGTCGACGCATACGATTTTCAAGTAGACACATACTATTTGATTGGGTCAATTTTTCAACTCTTTTTAATTCCGAAAAATTTCCTCTTTGCATATAAAATTCCATAACTATAAATACATCATTCATGCATCATTCCAACTTGATGAAACTATAAACACATACTGCAATTGCTCTTCACCTTCAACCTCCAACCTATGCATACACACTGATAAATCACATATAATCATCTTTTATCGAGGTGACATCTAGGAGATGTTTGATAACATCCAATTAGGTTCTTGTGTAGCCAAGAATATTGGATTGAGATTTGCAGGGGGTTTCATTCGGAAAAAGTGCGGATTTTCCTCCAACATCGTTGATAGATTTGGGGGGGTTTTGTGCAAGTCATTCAATAGAGGATTGCAGCCCAGTGAAAGCCTTTGGAGATAAAGAACGTAAAGGAATTAGCGCGAGAACGACAAATTGAATTGAAGTGTCTTGTGTGCAACAGATACAATTGATCGTGAGTGAAAGCTTTGGATATAAAGAATGCAAAGGAGTAGCAATATTAGAAAAATAAATCGGTAGCTATTGTTCTTGGTATTTCTCCAGACCAAAAGAAGAGAAGGGGTTGAATCAATAACAAACGGTTAGGGTTTGTAGGGTTTCTCTTGGAACACTTCTCTTGTGACGATTTTTTGCATAGTAAGAATTTATCCTAATTCGAAAATTGGAATTAGGGGGAGACGTAGCCATAGCAAGGACGATTGGTGAACTTCCTACAAAAATCCTTGTGCCTCTTTTTCTTATCGCTTTACTTGCTTTAATTTTCATTTATCAATTTGTCAAATAGCATTGAGTTATCGATCGAATCGTAAAAAAAATTTTGTGGCTATTTTTGTCTTGAATTTAGTGTTGATTTGCTTATAATCAATTTTGATAGTAACTGCTTTTTTATATCAACACAACTGAAAGGAAAATTATGAAAATTTGGTCGCACACCAAGTGTTTGACAAATTATTTTTGTTTGTTCTTTTTCTAGTCACCATTAGAAATATCTTTACTAGTAACATGATACAAACGATTAATACTTTGTTACTTGATTGAAGTTTATAAATTTTGTATTGTGTTATCTATTTAATAAATCTCTCTATATTTGCATATCCGACTTCCAATACCTTTGTTCGTATGGATGACATTTTTTATCTATATACAAACCTTCCTCGTGCCTCTTTTTTCTTATCTCTTTACTTGCTTTAATTTTCATTTATCAATTTGTCAAATAGCATTGAGTTATCGATCGACTCGTAAGAATTTTTTTGTGGCTGTTTTTGTTTTGAATTGGGTGTTGATTTGCTTATAATCAATTTTTATAGTAAGTGATTTTTTATATCAACACAACTCAAAAGAAAATTATGAAAATTTGGTCCCACACCAAGTGTTTGACAAATAATTTTTGTTTGTTCGTTTACTAGTCATCATTAGAAATAGCTTTACTAGTAACATGATATAAACAATTTATACTTTATTACTTGATTGAAGTTTATAAATTAAGTATTGTGTTATCCATTCAATAAATCTCTCTATATTTGCATACCCGACTTCCAATACCTTGGTTCGTATAGACAACATTTTTTATCTATACAAAAACCTTCTGCGCGAACTCCTACTTTAACTACTTTTAAAAACTAGAATTTTCATCTGGAATTTTGGCTAGGTAGTCTATTCACCCCCCTCTAGACAAGGCGACTTCCTCTAACATAATATACATGTGAATTTACTTTCTTACCTAAGTGAATGATTAATCAACTAATAAGTACAGAAACAACTAAAAACTAACAAAACTAAAAAACAAGATAGGGGTACATGCTAGAACAAGGGGAGAGAGTATTAGCAAAATGCTTAGGCCTAATATAGAGAGGCATAATGGTGAAGAGGACCCACCCCCCACCCCCCATCTTCCCTTTCCACTATGTAATACGGTGGCAGAACCGACTGTTATACTGGTTTTGCGTTTGTGTTTGCAAATGTTGCGGTAAGCAAGATTCACCACCGACTTTTTTTTATCCAAAAAAGGAAAGGGTGAAAAGAACAAAAAAATACATTTCGAGAGTTTTCTGAGTAAGGGGGGTAGATTATGGAAAGGGAAAGTGTTAACACCCTTTCCATCTGTAGTTTTCTACGGGCTCTTAGATGCTTAGCTCATTTAAAAAATACCTTGTGCTTTGTGTGTTTTTGAAAATATTTTGAAATGCCTTAGTGCAGAGATTTTCTTTATGATAACTCTTGTATTAGTCCTCAAGAGTGTCGATAAAGCATTTTGAAAAGGTTTTTTTGAAAGAATTTTGTGTATGTGTAAAAAGTTTGTTTTTGAGCATAGCATCTAGGAACTATCTACTTTACTTGAAAGGGTGGTTCTTTTCCTCTTTTCCTTTAGACAATGCTATCCTACTATTAGTGAGTAGGTAGCCCTGTCGTTGGATGTTTGAGGGACATTCGAAGGGATGTTTTTATAGTCACAAAGGCAACTGGGCAATAAACCTTAGTAACTATCCTAGGGTTTTAAGATCATTTTTTACCGAGGCAACATCGAGAGGGTCATCGAGGGACTTATGATCTTTTTAAACTGGAGGATATCCACCAAAATCTCTCAGGTTTCGAGAGTTATGACTATTTTTCCGAAGGCCACCAAAGTGGGAGTACCCTAGAGGTGCGCATGTACGAGTGTGTTTGTTTCAGTTATTTATCTTTGTGTTAGGTTTGTTGATGTTTGATTGTTATTCTTTCCATACAATCCTAATTAGCATACATCTAAATAATTGATAACTTGGAGGAATTTAAAATGTAGAAATGTAAATCCTATGCTATTACATGGCTTTTGGGAGGGGAATTATTTATATGTCCAAAACTTGGGGGAGAATTAAAGAGAGTAGTAAAGTAAAAGTCCTAGATTAAACTATTACAAACCAGTAAACAATTACAATAATATGAAAAAAAAAGCGAAAGTAAATAAATGCACGAATTGGAAGGATGTCTAAAAAACCCTAAGGCAATTCTAGGCGAATAAAGAAATATTTTTGTTGTTTTATTTTATGAAAAAAATGAATTCAAATACATCTTAATTCTATTAATTTTAAAATTGGAAAAAAGGGTTTAAATAAATATTAATTAATTTGCGGAATTAGTTTAATTAAGAAAAATGCTAACCTAATGTTTTTGTGATTTTTTTTTTGGTTAAAGGAAACTGATTAAAAAAAAGTTGATTAAGAAAAACAAGTAATACTAAAAAATGTAAATGGGTCTCGCTGCAAAAAGAGGTTAGAGGGTTGAAAAAAATAATCTTTAGGCCCACAACTAATGAGTTCAGGAGGCTGTATTGGATCAGATGAGAGAGAGTCCTTGAAGATGCACGGTGGGGTGTGCGCTTGAGGCATTCAGATCATGCTTGATGAGATCTGATGGTCAAGAATTAGAGGTGTATGATGTGCATATGGATCTGCTTAGCATTGGATCTGCAAATGACATGTTAGAAAAAAAATACATGATCTAGGTATCAAACCCAGGCCTTTTCGATTGCACACATTCCTCTTTACCATCTGAGCTATTTTTTCATTCATTGGTACAAATAAAATCACAACACTCCATTAGCAAACAAATCATATATATATATATATATATATATATATATATATATATATATATATATATATATATATATATATATATATATATATATATATATATATATATATATATATATATATATATATATATATATATATATATATATATATATATATATATATATATATATATAATTCAAAATCCACACATGCATACTGCACAAGCCAAAAGGACAGGGATGCCTAGATTTGAGATTCAAAGGAATCCGTTTCACATGCCTTAGCAAAGGTATCATGTTACTTTATATTTTACATGTCATATTAACAATGAAAAACGTCACGCAGAATGAATATACAATGAAAATTGAATTATATATATGAAATGAATTTGAGATCAAAGGTTTGTTACTAGTGGACGCTTGCTTTGGATTGAAAAGGCATGTAACAATTATTTTGATTCTGACAACTTTGTTGGAATTTTGGAATTTGTGTGCAGCTCTCGTGGGGAAACGTGCTTGTCTGGGCAAAAATTCTCGTGTCTGGGCAATGCGTGTGTGTATAGGGAGGTATTTATGTGACTAATATTTTTGTCTCTTTTTTTTTCTTCCTTGGAAATGTGTCTTTAGCCCTGTATTTATAGGGGATAGTGGTGAATGGAAATGGCAAGAGGCAGCCATTAACCAGGCGTTGAAGGCAGAATCGAAAGCCTTAAATAGGTTTCCATCTTCGATGATTTCCTATCCTTTTGGGTTTTGGGATAAACCTGGACATGTTTAACTCCTTAACTCCTTCGAATGCCTCCACACCTTGTTCTTCGATTGGCTCTGAGTTGCTCCTTTTGATGGCTCTGGGCTTCATTATTGTGGCTTCTTTGATTGAGCCCCTATTTTCCTTATTCTTCGATTGGCTCTGAAAATACCCAACTAGCCCAATCGAACATATCATTCTGGCCAGTCGAAGCTTCTTTTGTCATTTCCTTTGAATGTAATTGTGCAGGAGGCTTGGGCTTGGGAGCATGTAGGACTTTGGCCAGCAAGCATCTTGAAACAGACTCATCAAAAGGCAAAACAAAACTTGTTTCTAACAATTGTGTGTCTTTCGAATGGACCAATTGTATGTCCTTCGAAGGCACCATTTTTGTGCCCTTCGAATGGACCAAATGTATGTCCTTTGAAGGCACCACTTTTATGTTTCTTCGGATGGACCTTTGGAATGTTTCTTTGAATGGACCATATTATGTGTCAAAGTGTAGAAGACTGTGTGTTGAAGGGTTTAGAGGTGGAGTCAAAGCTAGCATGAGGGAAGCCACTATTTTGTGAGTCGAATCATACCTAAAAGAAGTTCTTGTCTTGTGAATCAAAGGAAAGCATGAAGAGGAAGCCTTTGCTTTACGCACCGAAAGCAATCACAGAGGAGGCACTTGTCTTGTGGATCAAAGCAGACATGTAAGAGGACAATGCTCAATCGAAGCTTGCATGCAGGAGGCCACTACTTTGTGAATCAAAACAAACCTACAGGAGGCTACTGCTTGTGAATCAAATCAAACCGTTTCAAAGGGAGCCATTTGCCCAGTCGAAGCTAGCACAAAGGAAGCCAATGCCTTGTGGATGCTTAGCAGGAGGGAGGTTATTGCTTTGTGGATCAAAGCAGGTACAAAGGAGGCCATTTCCTAGTGAATCAAACTAGGCATGAAGGAAGTATTTTCATAGTGAATCAAAAGCAAGCCTGAAGAAGCCAACGATCAGTAAAAGCTTTGTGAATTAAACTTGATCGAAGGAGGACGAGTGCTCAATCGAAGCTTGTGAACCAAGATTGCATCGAAGGATGCCAAATGCTCAATTGAAGCTTATGAACTAAGCTTGCATCGAAGGAGGACAAATGCCCAATCGAAGCTTGTGAAACAAAGCTTGCTCGAAGGACTTTAGATGTCCAATCAAAGCTTATGAATCAAGGCAAACTTGTTACTCTTTGATTTTATGCCTGAAAGCCAAAAATCCAATTGTACTTGTGCAAATTTCCCCTTTTGAAAATACTTGTGAGACAATGTCTTGAGAAAAAGGAGGGAAAATTTTGGGGTACAACAGCTCCCCTTGTTCAATCTTTTTAAACCTGAAGATTTAGATTGGCTTGTTTGCCATTCGTGATCTGAAGGTGGAAGATGATTGAACACTAGAGTGCCCAGAAATTTGCAGTCTCATGATGTGATGGTTGATTGTGTAGGGAATGGGCTTAAAGATTTCATTTGGAGAAGATGACTGAGAGTTGTCGAAGATGGGATTAAAGATGCCATCCAAAGTAGAGGCTGACTTCATAAGAGATCTCTTCGTGGGGATTCCTATTCCTGTTGTCTGAGGAGGAATCCGCTAGGGAAGATTGATTTATGTTGTTCTCCTGCTTGAGAAAAACTTCACGGGGAATAGCTTCTAGGAGCTTCAATTGTCCAAGGCTCTACTGAGGAGTTATCTCTGGACTGGAGAGATGAAAGTTTGATGTTTTCTGGTTGAACTCCAGGCTTCATAGTAACTTGCTGGGGATAATGAAATTAACTACTGCCTGGAAATGTATTAGAAAGAGCCTGTGTAGGGCTATTTCATGATGAGTTCATGTTAAACTTCATCTGGAGATTGTGAGAAGAAACCCGTGTAAGATTGCTTCAGGATGAGCCAATGTAAATCTGCATCTAGAGATTGAGAAGGAATCTGTGTAAGATTGCTTCAGGATGAGCCTGTGTAAAGCTGCATCTGGAGATAAGGAACCCGTGTAAGATTGCTTCATCTAGTCGTGCAGATAGTCACTCTATCTAGTTTCCGGAATTGATTTACAATCAGTTGTTCATAGATAGTTGTCCTGTCTTGTTTCAGGTATTAATCCGAAACTTTCTTTTGTTGGTCATAGAGATAGTTGCCCTTTCTGGTTTCAGGTATTAATCTTTGACCTAAGCGAAAGAAATATAGTTTCCCATCTGGTTTCGGGTATTAATCTTTAATCTTCTAATGTAGATAGTTGTCCTGTCTAGTTTCAGTTATTAATATACAATCAGTTGTCCACATATAGTCTTCTTGTCTGGTTTCAGTATTAATCTGGAACTTATTTTTGTTGGTCGTTGAGATGATTGTCCTGTCTGGTTTCAGGTATTAATCTTTGACCTAAGAGAGAGAAATATAGTTTTCCAGTCTGGTTTCAGGTATTAATCTTTAATCTTCTAATGTAGATAGTTGTCCTGTCTGGTTTCAGGTATTAATCTATGATTAGTCGTTCACAGATAGATTTCTTGTCTTGTTTTAAGTATTAATTTGGAACTTGCTTTTATCGGCCATTGAGATAGTTGTCCTGTCTGGTTTCAGGTATTAATCTCTGACCTAAGAGAAAGGAAGATAATTTCCCTGTCTTGTTTCGGGTGTTAATCTTCAATCTGCTCATGTAGATAGTTTTTTTGTCTGGTTTCAGGTATTAATCTATAATCAATCATTCACAAATAGTTGTCCTGTCTGGTTTCAGGTATTAATCTGGAACTTGTTGTTGTTGGTCATTGAGATAGTTGTCCTGTATGGTTTCAGGTATTAATCCTTGACCTTAGAGAAAGGAAGATATTTTCCCCGTCCTGTTTCGGGAGTTAATCTTCAATCTTCTCATGTAGATAGTTTTCCTGTCTGGTTTCAGGTATTAATCTACAATCATTCATCCACAGATAATTATCCTGTCTTGTTTCAGGTACTAATTTGAAACTTGTTTTTGTTGGTCATTGATATAGTTGTGCTGTCTGGTTTCAGGTATTAATCTCTGACCTTAGAGAAAGGAAGATAGTTTCCCCGTCTTGTTTCGAGAGTTAATCTTTGATTTGCTCATGTAGATAGTTCTCCTGTCCAGTTTCAGGTATTAATCTACAATCGGTCGTCCACAGATAGTTGTCTTGTCTTGTTTCAGGTATTAATCTAGAACTTGTCTTTATCGGTTGTTGAGATAGTTGTCCTGTCTTGTTTCAGGTATTAATCTCTGACCTAAGCGAAAGGAAGATAGTTTCCCGTTTTGTTTCGGGAGTTAATCTTCAATCTGCTCATGTAGATAGTTATCCTATCTGGTTTCAGGTATTAATCTACAATCGTTCGTCCACATATAGTTGTCATGTCTTGTTTTAGGTATTAATCTGGAACTTGTATTTGTCGATTGTTGAGATAGTTGTCCTGTCTTGTTTCAGGTATTATTCTCTGACCTAATAGAAAGGAAGATAATTTCTTCGTCTTGTTTCGATAGTTAATCTTCAATTTGCTCGTGTGGATAGATTTCCTATATGGTTTCATGTATTAATCTACAATCAGTCATCCACAGATAGTTGTCCTGTCTTGTTTCAGATATTAATCTGGAACTGTTGAAAATTGGTGATGATGTTTGTCTTCCTGCTAGTTGAAACAACCGGCCGAAACCTGTCATCTGGATGTTAATGAAACATCAATGAAGTCGCCACCAAACGTCTTTTATCCCTCCGAGAGGAAAAGGTAAACATCGAGAAAACCTGAAAAGGGAGAAATCACGGTCTTTCGACTGAGAGATCGGGTAAGGGAGTCTGTTACGCGAGGGGAAGGTATTAGCACCCCACGCGCCCGTAGTACTTTATGGTATCCACTCTTGTTGTCTAATCTAATGGGTGTGGTCAAATCCTATGTCTATGGCTTAAAACTGAAAAGGGAATGCATGCGAAAGAAAAATAAAACAATGTAGGGAAAATGAAAGATGTGCTCGGTTGGGCCCTACCCCAATGCCTACGTATCCCTATTAAGGAATCAGAGCAGCTGTAGTTCGGCTTAAGTTTTTTGGTTGGTTTGTGTTTTTTAGTTAAGACAAACAAAGATAGTCAAGATGGAAAAACACCGAATAAAATAACAAACAAATGAGATGGCAAAACATCGGTTAAATGATAACAATATAACATGTCAAAGATGGCGAAACATCAAATGAAACAAACGACAAAACAATCACACCTAACAATGATATTGAGAATCAAAGTAGGATAACAAACATGCGCCATGGCGAAACATCGGCTAAAAGGTAACAAAGATATCATGGCAAAAGATGACAAAACATCGATAAGAAAAAAAAGAAAAGATGACAAAACATCACACCTAACAATGATATTAAGAATCAATGTAGGACAACAAACATGTGCGATGGCGAAACATCGGCTTCAAGATAACAAGATTTCATGGCAAAAGATGACGAAACATCGATAAGACGGATGGAAAAACATCACACCTAACAATGATATTGAGAATTAATGTAGGATGACAAACATGTGCGATGGCGAAACATCGGCTTCAAACAAATGTGCGATGGCGAAACATCGATTAAAGGATAATAAGAAATCATGGAAAAGATGGCGAAACATCGATAAAATAGATGACAAAACATCACACCTAACAATGATATTGGGAATCAAAGTAGGATAACAAAACATGTGCGATGGCGAAACATCGGCTTCAAGATAACAAAGTATCATGGCAAAGGATGACGAAACATCGATAAAATAGATGACAAAACATCACACCTAACAATGATATTGAGAATCAATGTAGGATAACAAACATGTGCAATGGTGAAACATCGGCTTCAAGATAACAAAGTATCATGGCAAAGGATGACGAAACATCGATAAAATAGATGATAAAACATCACACCTAACAATGATATTGAGAATCAAACTAGGTTAACAAACATGTGAGACGGCGAAACATCGGCTTCAATATAACAAAGACAAAGTAAGATTGGTTTGTATCTTTTACTTTGAAGGAGAGTTTGGGTTCATTAGAGGTGTCTTATGATTTGCCAAGAAAACAATTTTTGTTTTAAGATGCAAGATGCAAAAGAAGGAAAAACAACTAAGGGAAACTATCCTAGTACTATCCCTAGTGTTATCATACAATGATTGATCCTAAGGTTGAGGATAAAGGTAAATCCTATCCTATGTTAGCATACATGGATTCCTACCTTAATTAACATATCAATGGAAGCTTAACAAAACTATCCTATAGGGAACATGCAATGAGAGCGAAGTCGTGATCTCAATTTCTAAATTGAGTGACTCATCGATCAACAATTAAAGAAGAAAAGCAATAAACATCCTATAGGGAACATGCAATGAGAGCAAAGTCATGATCTCAATTTCTAAATTGAGTGACTCATCGATCAACAATTAAAGAAGAAAAGCAATAAACATCCTATAGGGAACATGCAATAAGAGCGAAGTCGTGATCTCAATTTCTAAATTGAGTGACTCATTGATCAACACAAACAAAACATATGTATTAAACAAAAAAAAACATAGGGCCTCCTGACATATATCAGCAACAGAGGTCCCGTCATGCAATCAGAGAACTATGCAAAATGAAAATGGAAGAAAGGAGATAGTGCAATACCAAACGGATAACAATCCATAGCAAATGAGCAAGAATAAAAAGAAACCCAGAGAACTTCAAGAAAGCTAGCATCAGTAGACGAATTAAGTCAGAAATTATGCCATAAGGATGTAAGTAATGAGATTATCAGATATGAACAGATCCCCATGGGCAATGTACAGTATTCACAATATCATGTATATATCCTGCATGGAATATTAAACATGCCAAATACAAAAGTAGTGTCAGTGTAATAAGTTGGGTTCCACAAATAAAGTGGAACACAGTAGCCTCAGGCCAAAAGTAGGATGCTACAGACTGTCACAAAGTCTCCAAGATATGCCAAGGTCTCTAATCCTAAGTCCAAGAAAAAGTCTCATGCTCCATAATGCCAAGGATAGTAACCAAGTAGTCCAAGTATCATTAAAGTTTTTTATGGTTCATGTTGATTATTAGGTGTGTTTAAAAGGAAAAGAAAAGCTCAAGTGAGCAAAATAAAAGTGACATAAAAATAAGTGCTCAAGTGAGCAATTATGAAAATAGCATGAAATGTAAAATGCTAAAGGTAAATGGTACATGAAGCATAAAAATAAAAGCACAAAGTAAAGTCAATTGTTAGAAATTAGTGGTTAGCTGGATGACCATCTTGAAACTTGCATTTGGAACTCATTAGAGGATTGGTAGAACCAAATCCTCCACACAACAAGTTGCATTTGCTTTTTGTCAAGTATATCATCCATTTTGGAATTCTAAAAAGGTAACATTTAATGATCAACGATGTTTAAGTGATCTGCATTGACCAAAGGTGTTGTATATCCATTAGAGGATTGGTAGAACCAAAGCCTCCACACAATGAATCTCAAGGTTATTGGATCAAAGAGATCAAATTAACATACTAGGGCTTGAAATCATAAGTTTGGGCCACGAATGATCATTTATTCGAATTGGGACAGAATTTAGCGCTATGTTAAGTAATCGTAAGTGGACTTATGTAGAAGTCACACCTATTTTGAGGTCGGTCAATAGCAATTTATGTACTTCATGTTTGGATAAATGATATAGAGATCACCATCCTTTAACATATAGCACAATAAAAAAGAAAGGGATAAGATGAAGAGGGAGGGAAATGATAAGTTAATTTGGATTACCATTTAAAAATTATTTCATCTTTAAAATCAACCACTCCTCTAGATGGATTAAAGTACTAAATATATCATTAATCCAAAGCACCAAGAATGAATTAAATAATTCACTCTTTGATAGATTTGAATTGATAAAAATTTATCCAACTTTATCTACATCACAAAGTTCATTGAGTTTAAAGGCAAATTGGACATTTAAAATTACAATCCAAATTATCCATCAAAGAGAGTGTGCATAAAAAATTTGAGTCAAAACAGCCCCAAAAATAAGGCAGCAAAAGTGTTTTTAGCACTGTTACAACCAATTATGCTTAGGCAGCAACCTATTGCATCAGTGCAGTTTTTTATCAAATCAATTTTCTGTGACAATCAATTGCAATAACAATTGATTGCAACCTGTTAAAAAATCAGTAGAAAACAACATTTCAAAGATCAAGTTCTTGTTCCAACTTTTCATCAAACACCTTATGATCATGGATCCAATTAAGCTTGAAAATTCCAGCAAGTTTTGAGAAAATAGCATTAATAGAGTCATAAAAGTAGTGCTCAATGAATCAAAACCAGAAATCCACAAGAGATTACATTATGAAATATGATGATCCAACTTACCAAAGGTAGAATTTGAGAATTATCAAACAACTTCAGAATTTTCTACAATTTGATCACAAGAATCAACTAATAAAGCTTGGATGTAGAGAATTAATGGAGAAAAAGTGTTTGGATGAAGGTTTAGCTCAAAGATTGGTAAGCTTCAATGCAAAGCTTACTATCTGTTTGAAAATGGAGCTTTAAGTGAATTTGGTAGATGGAGAGAATTGAGAGATTTTTCAGTAAAGTGATTTTGGCTATCCAAAGCTTGAAATTTGAATGAAATGAGGGCTCTATTTATAGAGTTTTAGGATTGGTATTAGTGGTAATTTGGTAATTGATTCTTGGAGCCAAATTTGAATTAATGATATAATTTCAAATTATGCAGAAAAAAATGGAGCCAAAATGCTAAAAGTTTGAATTTGCTGGCCTTTTTTCAAAAAACACGTGCATTTTTATGTTATGTATCGATACATAGGTGGTATGCGTCGATACATCCTGGTTTTATAACACAACATGTGTCGATACATGCCTCTATGTGTCGATACATATTGTTAATCCAAATCATTACAGAACTACACAAACTGCATGAGTCGATACATAACACGTATGTGTCGACACATGCAAGTTATTCAAACAGGATGAGTCGATGCATACATGCTTGTGTCGACACATGTTAGTTTTTCAAGCAGGATGAGTCGATACATACATGCATGTGTCGACACATGCTATTTATGCACAACAAAATGATTCGATACATAGGTTTCTGAGTCGATTCATACCTTCTTTTGCCACAAACAGAATCAGATCAACTTTTGCATGAGCTTATTTGTTGGATACTTGGTACCTAAAACACAAATTGTGTAAAGACAAAGACAAATGCATTTTTTGATTGGAAGTTAGTCAACAACATATAAACAAAATACACAACTAAAGTGCTTGGAGAAAGCTGATCAAGCTCAAAAACCCCAATTTGACTGGTGAATCAAAGGAGTGATTCGTTCACATAATCAAACACAAACCCCAATCCTCTGAAGATCCAAAGAGAAGGATGAAACAACTTGAGATATGTAACTAAACTTGAGCTTGAAAGATCCAGAGGTTAAACTGACAAGGTTGCACTTGAGCAACTTGTCAAAGCAACCAACCTTCAAAGCTTAAGGAATACTTGATAACCAAAGTACTTTGATCCCATCACAATGTATGAATGCAATGAAATATGATATTCATGATGAAACATAAACCTAAATCAAGAGGGTAAATTTAGGGGTGCAACAGCTGCCCCTATTCAAATATCTTCAACATGATAAATGAGAAAAGTGACAATTTTCGAGCGTACAAGGTTGAAGATGTTTGAATACGAAAGAACCCGAAAATTTACACTCTTGAAGAAAACAGAAACAGAAAACTCCCAAGACGTGCATCAGAATGAAGTTGTAACGCAGGTTGAAACAGAACAAAACCAAAGAAGAGTAGACGCCACTAAACTTCCGAACAAATGTGCCAAGGAAAAACTGGGCTTCAAAAGGGACGAGACAAAACTCAAACCACAGAGTATAGGCGAAACTAAGCCCTGGAAAAGAAAATGTACGCGGGTGAGGAGACGAAACTCTAAGCTCGACCCAAAGCAAAAGTGGCTAGAGTGTGCGATTCTAGGAGCACTTGCTAATCTCAACTAAGATAGACAGTATGAAGGAACTGAAATAATCTCAGAAATGAGGAACAAAAGAGAGACGAAACTCGACTCAATAACCGGTTAGACGAAACTAAACCAAATGAGTACCAGGACGAAACTGGATTTCACGCACAGGTAACGAGGCAAAACTCGACCCATAGAAACATGATGAGAGTGCACATTTCTAAGAGCACCTGCTGGTCTCAGATCAATGGATAGACAGTGACGCGAAAACTGATAGAAGAATCCAAGAAATAAAGGAGAATGATTTCAAACCAGGGACGCAGTACGAACACTGCACTCGGTAAACGAACACCGTCAAAGGGTCCAAGGTACGAAAGCAAAAACGAGATGAAACTCGACTCAATAACTAGTTAGACGAAACTAAACCAGATGAGTACCAGGACGAAACTGGATTTCATGCACTGGCGACGAGGCGAAACTCGACCCAAAGCGAGAGTGATGAGAGCGCATGTTTCTCAGAGCACCTGCTGGTCTCAGATCAATGGATAAACAGTGACGAAAACTGATAGAAGAATCCAAGGAATAGAAGAGACAAATTTCAAACCAGGGATGCAGTACGAACACTACACTCGGTAAACGAACACCGTCAAAGGGTCCAAGGTACGAAAGCAAAAACGAGACGAAACTCGGCTCAATAACTAGTTAGGTGAAACTAAACTAGATGAGTACCAGGACGAAACTGGATTTCATGCGCAGGGTGAGGAGACGAAACTCTAAGCTAAACCCAAAGCAAGGAGATTAGGGCGTACACCTAAAAACTCATTGAAAGCGAATATCAGGACAAAACTGGTATTCGAAAGGTGCATCAATAGACATTGGAATGAACCGGAGAGGGTAGTGAAGACTAAACCCGAGAAAGATCGTGTCAGGGCGAAACTGAACTATAGTAAAGAGTAGACACTCAAACAAACAAAAGATTGATGTCAAAAGGATATTGGTATGGGGAGGAAACTGAGATAATGAAGACGAAGACCTCGTTGGGGGTTTAATCTGAACTATTAGCAAATTACTGGGGATGACGAAAATAAGAATGACTTATGTTCCGATGCATGTTTGAATTCTTTTTTTATAGCGCAATGCTCCATATAATGGAAATGCTACGCGTTTTTGTAGATGCAAATGTAATGATGCATGTTTAAAAGTTCCACTGGGGAATGGCCAATTGAGAACCCAACAACCAAGAAGTCAGGATCTGACATGAATTGCAAAAATAAATTGCAAAATCCAAAGGAGAGGAGAAAATATGGGGAACCACTAGAGAGGGAACCTTGAAGAGATGAAGCTTCGTGGGGAATAACAACCGAGCAACCAGCAGAAACGGGCCACAAACATAGAAAGGAGCTACAAAAATAAATTGCGAACTTCAGGGAAAATCAGGTCGACACTGTAACTTCCAGAAAAAGGACGAAAGCTTTTTGCTGGGGGAACAAAACTCTACTGAAGAGGTGGGACATCACCGGAGAGGTAGAACCTCGTTGAAGATTATCTTGCTGGAGAGATATTCTCTTGGAATGCAACCAAAGGACGAATCACGCAGATAGTCACATGGTATCAAGACCTTACTGGGGAATAAAAGTAGACCCTTAACAAAGGATGCCCCGGTCAACAGATCGGCTGGGAAATGAGAAGTCAAAGCGAGGGCTCCCGGCTTAACGACTCCATTGGGGATAGGCGACACATCCAAACTTGGAGTCTTGGAGCAAGGCTTTTAAAAGAAGATTCCTGGGGTAACAAAATTTTGCTGTAGAAACGAAACTTCACCGGGGATAGGAAATTTCACCGGGGAAACGAAACTCCATTGGGAATACGAAAACTCCACTAGGGATAAGAAACTTCACTGGGGATAAGAATCTTCCCTAGGGATAAGAAACTTCACTGGGGATAAGTAAAGATCCTTGAACCTTCGGTATTCAACCGTAAAAAGGACTATGAAGATAGTCAAACAATATCACTTTGGGAAATGGAAATCTCAACCAACATCATCCCTATCGAGGATAATAAAATATTTTTTTGATATTGAAATGCCCCAAGTCACAAATTAAATGGGAAAAATGAGAACTTCAGAACGCGAACTTCAATGATACCTCAAATCGGAAGATAAACTCCACTAGGAATAGTCTCTGTTAAGAAACGAGATAATGCTCATCCAGACTCAGTTGGAGAATAAAGGTATCCAGAACCTTATCCGCCTCGAGAATTCCTCACATGACAATGATGAGGAGAAGCAACCCTGCGGGGGATTTCCATCATTAACATGCTTCCCTAGAATAGTGGAATTTTGAGAAATCGATCCTCAACTAGTCTGCCCCAGCATGGCGAAATGAAAAGACCAGTAACCACAGGCCGAACCCTGATAAAAATTCACAAAATAAATTGCAAATTCTTCTAGAGAATATCATATCAGAACTGACTTTTGTTCGATAAGTTGTCAATTTATCACTGGGGATAACTTCCTGGGGAGAAAAATGCAAAAATAAATTGCATTGCAGAAGAAATCTTGACCTATGTCTCACCTCTTAACCTTCTGGGGAAAAGATTCAGTATCTCCTTCCATGGATAAAGAGAACGTTGTTGGAAGTCGGGTCCCTACAAAAAGAACTCTGGTCAAGAATAAGACGCTTTTATAGGAGAGACTCAACAAGATATGTTATTGCTAGAAGTAAGAGAATCTTCAGCTCCACTGGGAAATAAAGATACGCTTCAATCAGAACAAAATACTGCTATAATGCTTTATCCTGGGGCTAGGAACCACAATAGTGTACTCTTTTGGGGAAGAAACACTTATCAACATCAAGGATTGAGATCTACTGGTAAAAGAGAGCATCTGTGAATAAAATTTTCGATGAAACGACTCTATTGGAGAAATGAGCATTCCTGAATAGTAGATTTCTTGATAAGGCAACTTCACAGGGGAGATGAGGATTTCTGAGTAAGGGATATCTAAAGGCAGCTCCGCTGGGGGAAAAGAGAAATTTTACATAAGAGATCTCAGCCAATGGTCTTCACTGGAGAGATAAAATAAACCTCAACACAAATCAGCTGGGGGAATGAAAATTCCTGAGAACGAGATCTCCAATAAGGCAGCTCCATTGGGGAATGAGAAATATTTGAACTAGAGATCCTTATGAACAGCCCCCTCTGAGGGAGTGAGATGGTGCTCCCATGACTTTGCTAGGAAACAGAACAGACTTGAATAGTCTTTACTGGGGATAATAAAAGATTCTCAACATAGCTAACTTCAAACCATGCTTCTGCCATGGGGAGATTAGAGAATTCTTGAACAAGAAATCTTTATGAATTGACTTCATCGGGGAACAAGAGAAATTTCCGAAGGAACTCTCGACTTCAGTTGGGGATGAGAACACTCCATTTTTACTAGGCGACCGGGAAGACGAAACTTCAAGGACTTGGGAGTACGACTCTCTTAGTCTGAAATTCCAACTAGTCGATCCTTAAAACTATATACTTTGGGAGATTCCCCGGGGAGAAATAGAAGCTTCAGATCTCCGTAGAAACTCTCAATTAATCTCAAATAAATTTGATCTTCCTGAAATGACATCATCGGCGAATAAGAAGATATTCAATCAAATCTTTAGTCAGGGTAATGATGCTGTGCTCCGAGGAATATATATTCTCTTGGGAGAAGTAGAAACTTTAGTGTCGCTTCGGGGGAAACGATCTAGGTAGGGTTACCTTAATCCTCTTGAAAGATGTTGCTCTGGTGATAGAGAATTACACAGATAAACAAAGCACATGATAACTTTATGCGAAACAGTTCATTGAATGTGCCCCAGTTAGTGTGACAACTTTTCTGGAGAGGGTCCTTTTATCTTGAGATAATCTGCCCCAGATTATTCGAGCTCTGGATAATTCTCTGACACAACAGGTCTATGGAGAGATTCGTTGAACTTCGACGTAACCTCTTCAGTTTGACCAAACTTTGAAGAGATTCTCCTCGAGAGGACTTCCCAAGATCTGTGCTGAGAATAGCACTCATGACTTCAATTAGAGATAAAGATCTCAACTTCTGGTGAAGGAACAACAATACCGAGACTTAAAATTCTGATGAGCTAAGGATAACAATCCCGACTTCTTGTCATGCTCTTCAAATTCAGAAGTTGTTTAGCCTGCGATTGGACTTAACCTGATCAACTCTGAGGTGGAGAAATACCCATACATAATGCCTTGCCCCAGTCTATAGGGTTGATAAAGAACTTTCCTTGAAAGGACTTCCTGAGATTTGTACCACCCAGATAAACTGCCCCAGTGTTCCAAACTTTGAAATACGGCCTCTGACTAATCAGAATTAGAAGTGGCATCAATAAGTCTTGGGTAATGGACCCTAATCACTCGGCACTTTGAGAGATTCGTCAAATCTCGACATCACTGCCCCCAGATTGATGAAGTTTTGAGAGTCAATGGATCCTGACTTGATTTCTCCAGATTAGCAGAATCTTGGCAAACCATTTCTTTACCTCATGCTCACAGAGGAATGAGAAGTTCACGGAGTTTGAAAGATAACACCTTCTCAGGATGATTGACTTACGTCCTCAAAACCAGCTAGTACACAATCATACTTCTCAACTCGAACTGCTTTACGCGCAAGCAGATGTTTGACAAAAATTATCCTTTGGGACCAATTGGGAACGATATAACATTGCTCAATTAGAGATTTAGGGGCAGAAAAAACTTCCACACAATCATCAAACAAAAAGCTTTTATCAATCTCTCATACCAGTCTTCTTCAATTCAAAGGAGTAGCTAGAAAGCATGCCTCAGATTAATATCATTCTTTTCAACAGATCCCTGAAGCAATTCATCCCTCAGGATAATCAAACTCTTTATCCGATGCTAATTATGCAAGCTCGCTTGATGTTTAAGCATTTTTTCATATGCAAAGAATGTTTTATCCTATGAATGATAAATCTAATGCAAATCATATAGTTGTCTTGAAGTTAGAAAACTTTTTATTGAAAATATGTTGAAACATCGAAATTTTTTTGTACAAAGAAAATAAAAAAGGGAGTGATACCAAATCAAAAGTTTTAAGCAAGTCTCCTAGGAGTCAGGTTACCGTATTCTCATAACAGTTTTTCTTTCGAATTAACCCATGCTTCAATTAGGACTTTTAAGGGTTGTAACGTGGTCTAGTTCACGGTTTTTAGAAAAAAAATATTTAAGGCTCAAGTTATTTGGTGCCCACCCCCTTCGTGATGTTCTCCAGTCCTAAATCCAGTTAACTTGACACGATCATTCATCTCTCAAAAGGAACTTTGATATGGTTGAGGAACCGCAACAATTTTTTTTGGACACGACAATCACTTAACCTTTGGTTTTTGGGTGTTTGATCACACGACTTTTCTTTTGATGAGGATTTTTATTGGATAATCCTTTTTTTTTGCCTTAAAATTTTTCACTTTCCCTAACTTTTTCCTGGACAAAAATCTCTTGAATTTCCATTTTTAGGAATCCAGCGGGATGCCCTAACTTTTGCCTAAGCGACTTGTTTTCAAGTTTCGACTTAGCGGGGCTTTTTGTTTCTTTCTCATTCATAATTTCCCTTTTGAACAAGTTGTGTGACCCTAAGTCTTTGAACTTTTTTTTTGGAGGAAAGTGACTGTCTCATTCTTTGGGTCGGTGAGGGATAACCATTATTGTATCGATTCAATCTCGACCTTGGGATTCCGTGAGGAAATAACCATTGTTGTTTTGATCTTTTCCCGACTTCTTAAGAGGGATAAGGTGCGTTGATCCTCAGATGGGACACTCCTTCTGAAATTTGAATGCTCGATCAGGTTAATTGAACATCTACCCTGCCCCGGGTTAAAAATAAGGGTTTTTTCTTGAACAGAAAAGAAACTCCTACTTTGAAGGCTCAGAGGGGTTAACAAGGGTATAACTCCCTTATACCTCTGGTGTTTGGGGATTGAAACAAGGCTTGTACATCGTCAGCAAGGTTTTTACTCGAAAGCATACCATTTGAGATTTCAGGTAAATTTTCATCATCCTCCCTCCAGAGTTATTGTTTTTTAAACAGGAGTTGAAATATCAAAAACATAGTAAAACAAATAAGAGTGATAATGAATGGATTAATTCAAGACAAACGTATTCAATGCATTATGATTAACTTTCAAAAAAATGAGCAAGTTTCCATACAAGAAAGTGCCTAACAAAACAATTAAGATTGCAAATGAGAATGCAAATGAAATTTGAAATTTCCATGTTGAGGAGACTAGTCTCCGTATGGACTGATTGCTTCAAACGATCTTCTGCAACCTCAAGGTTTACTTGGGTAAGAGATTCCCCATCTGATATGGACACAACAGTCTCTGAAAGGATCCAAGCTTGGATTTTATTTCTGGATGATAAACTGTCTTCAACTGAATATCCGAGTGCCCTAGAATATACTCACCAAAGATTTCTTAAAATGGAGGGTGAACGTTGTACCAAACGAAAAGCTCGAAATTGTCCGCCACATTAGAAATTGGAATTTGGAAAATACGCCAGGCCAGAGCTGGACTTTACTCAAAACTCTTGCAATCTTCAACATTACGACTAAATTCCCTAGAATGAGAGACACGTCTAGCATTTTGCATCAGAAGAGAGAATAATCAACTGAATAGTCTCAAAGCACAAAGCTTTACCAGATGAATTCCCAACGGACGAGAAAGTGCCAGGATGTAAGGCATTGAGATGGTATCAACATAATTCTCAATCTTCTTCTATCTTTTCTGCTTAAAAGCTCTGCTCCATGGATTCACTTGGGGAACAAACACTGACTGCTAAAGAGAATATCAGGTGGCCCAAAGTTGTAGAGAGTGTGCCTGATTGAATAATTGGGTGTCCCAGTGTGGTAACCATATTTGTTGTTGGTATCATGATCAGGAAGGGAATTTGTAGACGGTACTGAAGTACAGAGCCCAACTCACTGAAGCTCAAACAAGCGTGGAAACAAACGAGAATAAAGCACTGTGATGGGATCAAAATCACTCTCCAAACCTATTCCGTCCTTGTTGATAAAATAAACCTCTTGAATTCAACTAGAAAATAGGAACCATCCGCTGATAAGAAGTTCCAAGCGCTTAAGGTAGTGGATGAAATCCACAAGGCATTTCATGGTTTGAAAGAAATCCCAAAAGATGAGCAGAAGAGAATAACTCGCGCTGCAACAGTCGGTGTGGGATTGTTGACGCTATCATCAAGACTTCCATGACCTGACTCAATTGGGTCTTCAACTGAATATCTTCCTCCTCAAAGAGTTCCCAATCACGGGCCATGGCTTGCATGTACCCCAAACAACTCCATCTGAATCTACATCCCAGCGAATACCCCACAAAGTTTTTCCATAACTGACCTCTGAACACGTGACAGCAAGAGGTCAAGTTTGTATATCTGAAGAGAATACCAGGTCTGAATAAGAATCTCCAACTCTCAGTACCTGTTATGAATGCATGAATATGCATGAAGCGTGTGAGTGGATGCAATTCCATATTCGATCATTTCCAAGGAACTCACATGCTTTTAAACCAGTAAAAGATGAAAGAGTGCATCACAAAGTTCACAAGCATGGTTCCATGGAAATGAAAAGAACATGTGTGTTAAAATGAAGTTAATAGATTATGTGGGTAAGAACACGGGGTCAAGGTTCCATAAACATGGAAAATGACTGCACTGTCTCTAGACTGAATGATGAACATCACCGGATCAAAGGTACGACATCACCCTGGAACACAAAAGAGCCAAGTACCAAACAGATCAGCAACTGTATGAGATCAAAATCTCCCTGTCACAAAAGGTAGCTGTTGAACTGTTGAAATAAACGGCCACTCCCAGGTGAAAAATCCAGAGAAAAATCGAGAGAACACAAGGTCACTGACAGTATCAAGTCACCATCAAAAACACACAGTAACTATCAGAACATGGTCATCAACAAAACTCAAGTCAGCAACATAATCAAAGTCACCGTCAGAACTAGAGTCACCGTCACAACACAAAGTCACCAACAGTACCTGTACCTGTAAGAAAAGTTTTCCCGCCCCTCTCATGGGTGTAGTCTAGGTCAAGGTAAGGTTAAAAGCCAAATCAGAGTACGAGAGCTCAAATGTCGGTATTATCATCCGATAACACCTATCCGAACTACCTCCGAAGTCATGGATCTCATAGTCAGGTCTACAAAGCATCCGCTTCATAGCTGCCATGGACACTCTATTCCTAGCTCCTATGGGATTCACTCATAGCCTGGGTATGAGGCCTTTTACCTCATGGAACAACCCACCCACCAAGAAAATCCAGAAACCAAACAGTCCAGCCAAATCCAGTATGCAGAAAATAAAGCGCACATAGGATGCAATGCAAACGGATAAACATGCAAAGCGGTAAAATAAACACCCAAAACGAAAAAAAACAAGAGCTAGGATCGACTCCGGGATGGACCAGCAATAGGTCAATCTATCCCCAGTGAAGTCGCCAGCTGAAACAACCGGCCGGAACCTGTCATTTAGATGTTAATGAAACATCAATGAAGTCGCCACCAAACGTATTTTATCCCGCCGAGAGGGAAAGGTAAACATCTAGAAAACCTGAAAAGGGAGAAATCACGGTCTTTCGACCGAGAGATCGGGTAAGGGAGTCTGTACGTGAGGGGAAGGTATTAGCACCCCACGCGCCCGTAGTACTCTATGGTATCCACTCTTATTGTCTAATCTAATGTGTGTGGTCAAATCCTATGTCTATGGCTTAAAACTGAAAAGGGAATGCATGAGAAAGAAAAAGAAAAAAATGTAGGGAAAATGAAAGAAGTGCTCGGTTGGGCCCTACCCCAATGCCTACGTATCCCTTTTAAGGAATCAAAACAGCCGTAGTTCGGCTTAAGTGTTTTGGTTGGTTTGTGTTTTTTAGTTAAGACAAACAAAGATAGTCAAGATGGCAAAACACCAAATAAAACAACAAACAAATGAGATGGAAAAATGTCGGTTAAATGATAACAAGATAACATGTCAAAGATGGCGAAACATCAAATGAAACAAACGAAAAAATAATCACACCTAACAATGATATTGAGAATCAAAGTAAGATAACAAACATGTGCGATGGAAAAACAACGGCTAACAGGTAACAAAGATATCAGGCAAAAGATGACGAAACATTGATAAGAAAAAAAAAGATGACAAAACATCACACCTAACAATGATATTGAGAATCAATGTAGAACAACAAACATGTGCGATGGCGAAACATCGGCCTCAAGATAACAAGATATCATGGCAAAAGATTACAAAACATCGATAAGACGGATGGAAAAACATCACACCTAACAATGATATTGAGAATCAATGTAGGATGACAAACATGTGCGATGGCGAAACATCAGCTTCAAACACATGTGCGATGGCGAAACATCGATTAAAGGATAATAAGAAATCATGGCAAAGATGGCGAAACATCGATAAAATAGATGACAAAACATCACACCTAACAATGATATTGGGAATCAAAGTAGGATAACAAAACATGTGCGATGGCGAAACATCAGCTTCAAGATAACAAAGTATCATGGCAAAGGATGACGTAACATCGATAAAATAGATGACAAAACATCACACCTAACAATGATATTGAGAATCAATGTAGAATAACAAACATGTGCGATGGCGAAACATCAGATTCAAGATGACAAAGTATCATGGCAAAGGATGACGAAACATCGATAAAATAGATGACAAAACATCACACCTAACAATGATATTGAGAATCAAAAAAGGTTAACAAACATGTGGGACGGTGAAACATCGGCTTCAAGATAGCGAAACAAAGTAAGATTGGTTTGTATCTTTTACTTTGAAGGAGAGTTCGGGTTCATTAGAGGTGTCTTATGATTTGCAAAGAAAACAATTTTTGTTTTAAGATGCAAGATGCAAAAGAAGGAAAAACAACTAAGGGAAACTATCCTAGTACTATCCCTAGTGTTATCATATAATGATTGATCCTAAGGTTGAGGATAAAGGAAAATCCTATCCTATGTTAGCATACATGGATTCCTACCTTAATTAACATGTCAAAGGAAGCTTAACAAAACTATCCTATAGGGAACATGCAATGAGAGCGAAGTCGTGATCTCAATTTCTTAATTGAGTGACTCATCGATCAACAATTAAAGAAGAAAAGCAATAAACATCCTATAGGGAACATGCAATGAGAGCGAAGTCGTGATCTCAATTTCTAAATTGAGTGACTCATCGATCAACAATTAAAGAAGAAAAGCAATAAACGTCCTATAGGGAACATGCAATGAGAGCGAAGTCGTGATCTCAATTTCTAAATTGAGTGACTCATCGATCAACACAAACAAAACATAAGTATTAAACAAAAAAAACAGAGGGCCTCCTGACATATATCAGCAATAGAGGTCCCGTCATGCAATCAGAGAACAATGCAAAATGAAAATGGAAGAAAGGAGATAGTGCAACACCAAACAGATAACAATCCATAGCAAACGAGCAAGAATGAAAAGAAACCCAGAGAACTTCAAGCAAACTGGCATCAGTAGACGAATCAAGTCAGAAATTATGCCATAAGGATGTAAGTAATGAGATTATCAGATATGAACAGATCCCCGTGGGCAATGTACAGTATTCACAATATCATGTATATATCCTGCATGGAATATTAAACATGCCAAATACAAAAGCAGTGTCAGTGTAATAAGTTGTGTTCCACAAATAAAGTGGAACACAGTAGCCTCAGGCCAAAAGTAGGATGCTACACACTGTCACAAAGTCTCCAAGATATGCCAAGGTCTCTAATCCTAAGTCCAAGAAAAAGTCTCATGCTCCATAATGCCAAGGATAGTAACCAAGTAGTCCAAGTATCATTAAAGTTTTTTATGGTTCATGTTGATTATTAGGTGTATTTAAAAGGAAAAGAAAAGCTCAAGTGAGCAAAATAAAAGTGACATAAAAATAAGTGCTCAAGTGAGCAAAGATGAAAATAGCATGAAATGTAAAATGCTAAAGGTAAATGGTACATGAATAATAAAAATAAAAGCACAAAGTAAAGTCAATTGTTAGAAATCAGTGGTTAGCTGGATGAACATCTTGAAACTTACATTTGGAACTCATTAGAGGATTGGTAGAACCAAAGCCTTCACACAACAAGTTGCATTTGCTTTTTCTCAAGTATATCATCCATTTTGGAATTCTCAAAAGGTAACATTTAATGATCAACGATGTTTAAGTGATCTGCATTGACCAAAGGTGTTGTAGATCCATTAGAGGATTGGTAGAACCAAAGCCTCCACACAATGAATCTCAAGGTTATTGGATCAAAGAGATCAAATTAACATACCTGGGCTTGCAATCATAAGTTTGGTCCATGAATGATCATTTATTCGAATCGAGACAGAATTTAGCGCTATGTTAAGCAATCGTAAGTGGACTTATGTAGAAGTCGCACCTATTTTGAGGCCGATCAATAGAAATTTATGTACTTCATGTTTGGATAAATGATATAGAGATCACCATCCTTTAACATGTAGCACAATAAAAAATAAAGGGATAAGATGAAGAGGGAGGGGAATGGTAAGTTAATTTGGATTACCATTTCAAAATTCTTTCATCTTTAAAATCAACCACTCCTCTAGATGGATTAAAGTAATAAATATATCATTAATCCAAAGCACCAAGAATGAATTAAATAATTCACTCTTTGATAGATTTGAATTGATGAACATTTATCCAACTTCATCTACATCACAAAGTTCATTGAGTTTAAAGGCAAATTGGACATTTAAAATTGCAAACCAAATTATCCATCAAAGAGAGTGTGCAGAAAACATTTGAGTCAAAACAACCCCAAAAATAAGGCAGCAAAAGTGTTTTTAGCACTGTTACAATCAATTGTGCTTAGGCAGCAACCTATTGCATCAGTGCAGTTTTTTATCAAATCAATTTTCTGTGACAATCAATTGCAATAAAAATTGATTGCAACCTGTTAAAAAATCAGTAGAAAACAACATTTCAAAGATCAAGTTCTTGTTCCAACTTTTCATCAAACACCTTATGATCATGGATCGAATTAAGCATGAAAATTCCAGCAAGTTTTGAGAAAATAGCATTAATAGAGTCACAAAAGCAGTGCTCAATGAATCAAAACAAGAAATCCACAAGAGATCACATTATGAAAGATGATGATCCAACTTACCAAAGGTAGAATTTGAGAATTATCAAACAACTTCAGAATTTTCTACAATTTGATCTCAAGAATCAACTACCAAAGCTTGGATGTAGAGAATTAATGGAGAAAAAGTGTTTAGATGAAGGTTTAGCTCAAAGATTAGTAAGCTTCAATGCAAACTTACTATCTTTTTGAAAATGGAGCTTTGAATGAATTTGGTAGATGGAGAGAATTGAGAGATTTTTCAGCAAAGTGATTTTGGCTATCCAAAGCTTGAAATTTGAATGAAATGAGGGCTCTATTTATAGAGTTTTAGGATTGGGATTAGTGGTAATTTGGTAATTGATTCTTGGAGCCAAATTTGAATTAATGATATAATTTCAAGTTATGCAGAAAAAATTGGAGCCAAAATGATAAAAGTTTGAATTTGCTGGCCTTTTTTCAAAAAACACGTGCATATTTATATTATGTATCGATACATAGGTGGTATGCGTCGATACATCCTGGATGTATAACACAACATGTGTCGATACATGCCTCTATGTGTCGATACATATTGTTAATCCAACTGATTACAGAACCACACAAACCGCATGAGTCGATACATAACACGTATGTGTCGACACATGCAAGTTATTCAAACAGGATGAGTCGATGCATACATGCATGTGTCGACACATGTTAGTTTTTCAAGCAGGATGAGTCGATACATACATGCATGTGTCGACACATGCTATTTATGCACAACAAAATGAGTCGATACATAGGTTTATGAGTCGATGCATACCTTCTTTTGCCACAAATAGAATCAGATCAACTTTTGCATGAGCTTATTTATTGGATACTTTGTACCTAAAACACAAATTGTGTAAAGACAAAGACAAATGCATTTTTTTATTAGAAGTTAGTCAACAACATATAAACAAAATACACACCTAAAGTGCTTGGAGAAAGTTGATCAAGCTCCAAAACCCCAATTTGACTGGTGAATCAAAGGAGTGATTCGTTCACATAATCAAACACAAACCCCAATCCTATGAAGATCCAAAGAGAAGGATGAAACAACTTGAGATATGTAACTAAACTCGAGCTTGAAATATCCAGAGGTTCAACTGACAAGGTTCCACTTTAGCAACTTTTCAAAGCAACCAACCTTTAAAGCTTAAGGAAGACTTGATAACCAAAGTACTTTGATCCCATCACAATGTATGAATGCAATGCAATATGATATTCATGATGAAACATAAACCTAAATCAAGAGGGTAAATTTTGGGGTGCAACACTAACTTTCTTGAAAAAGGTAAAGAGTTAATTGTATGCAATGTCATGATGTATGAGATGCATCGGGTAGTGATGTTCTCAAAATAAATGAGATTGTGATATATGCATTTGTGCTGCATATGATATGACGCTTGTAAAATTGTGTATGAATGCAATGTGTGAACGTGTCAATTGTTCTATTGCAATGTTTGTAGGGAAAATAAATCTCTGATTATTGCTGGGGATGAAGAGTGTAAGTCTTCAAATTTTGTTGAAGTTGAAATGCTGAGAGATAGATTTCCATTGTTAGAGAAATAAACTCTGTTGGGGAAGGGAATCTCTGTTGTCTGCTTGGGGATTTTTCTGAAATCCTGCTGGGGGATCCTGAAAAGCTTGTGTTCCAGGTTAGGGAATTCTTTAAGATGTCGGGGCAGTAATTGGAGATTCTTGCTCCGCCGAGGATATAAGAACACCTGACATCATTAGGCTGTATGTTGAGGATATGGAAGTGACTTTATAGTAGGATGCCCCTGCCTTTGTACCTGCTGGAGAAAGTATCTGCAGGGATTTGCAGATGGTTTCAATGTTATCCTAGCTCTTGGAGTCTCGAGTAGATATAGATCAGGGTGGTCAATCTTCTACTGATAAACAAATGACAAGATGACGGGACATAATCGTACGCTTTAATCCCTAACTTTTACCAGGACGGCCCTTTCGGGTTTTCAGTCCAGCAGGATACCCTTTTTTGCCTAAGCCGCCTTTTCAGGTTTTCGACTTGCTGGGTGTACATATTTTTCTATGTATATCCCTAATTTTTTCCCGAACCCTTTTGGTTCGTCGGGATGCCCTTGTTTTTGCCTAGGCCAGTCAACCTAGTGGGTCTTTTTCGTGCCTTGTATCTTCCGACTATGTCCACGTTCACAGGGTGCGGAAAATTGTCATTGTCCATAATAGTAAGTGTTACAGCACTGCCTGAAAGATGTTTGCTTGATCATTCATGACCCTTTGCTGGAATGCATGTTTAATGCCCCAAGTGATTCAGATAAAGATCTGCCCCTAGCTATTTTGTCACTCTTGAGAGATTCCTAGAATCTTGACTCAACTGCCCCAGATCAGCTGGACACCATGCCACGCCCCTTGATTATGAAAGGCCTGTTACCGGAAATGTCTTTCCATCTGAGTTGATTTTGTTCATTGAGAGAATTTTTGTTCATCAGATATCCGTTGTGCGAATTTCTCTGTTGTTGAACAAATAGTCATATGCAAACAATGGCATTTAAAGAATGCAAAGCTTATGTTTGTCTTGAAGTTTTTAATAAAAAATGCATTTTTAGTAAACAAGCAGAATTTTGCAAAAATGTGATATCAACTCAGGATTTATAGCAAACCTTACAAGAGTCAGGATACCTTTTGTAAAAGTATGCTTTCAGACTAACCCATACTTCATCTAGGACTTTTAAGGGTTGTAACGTGGTCTGGTTTACGGTTTAAGAAACAAAGGATAAAGGCTCAAACTTTATTTGTAACCAACCTGTTCTTCGTGATGTTCTTTTGTCCTATATTTAGTTAATTGTGCGTTTAGATCCCAATTGAGTTCTGGAATCTTGCCCTGATGCTTGGTGATGATTCATCAAATTGAACATTTTTTTTGAGAAGGAAGTCATCATTTGTGACATTTTCTTTTGTTGAGGACTTTCAGCGACCTCTTTTTTTATTTTATTACCCCTACCTTTTACCTAAACTTTTTTTTTGTGATTACAGTCAGCGGGATGCCCCAATTTTTTTTAAGTCTCCTTCATAGATTTTGAATTAGCGGGATTTTCTTTTGAGAGATAATGACTGCCTATTTTAATGATTATGCAGAACCATCACCATCTTTGGTTTTGGAAGGGAATCTTCAACACCAATCATCGTGTATAAAGAGAAAGCTTACGGTTGAATGCACCTTTGAACTAACTGAGAAATTACCCTGCCCCAGGTTATGAATAAGGGTTCAATTTGCATGAAAAAGAAAACTTCTACTTCTTAGGCTCAAAGGGGTTGACTAGGGATTATCTTTGTTATAACTCCATTGTTTAGGATTTGAAACAACTCTTGTACATCGTCAGCAAGGTCTGTTCAAAAGCATACTATAGAGATTATGGTACCTTTTTCGTCATCCTCCCTCTAAAGGCTTATAGCTTTTAATCAAGAGTTGAATATCACAAAAAGGAAGTAAAACCGCAGTTTCAATATAGTGACAACGAGTGAAATAATTCAAGACAAACATATACAATGCATTAATGAAACAACAAATTTTGACATAAATAAGTGTTCGAACAATCAAAAGAAGATTACAATTTGAAAATTCCAATGAACAAAAGCCTCTTTATCTGAACTTGTCACTTCAGATGATGTGCCTTTGAGGGATGGCAGAAGAATTCAGTCTGGCTATCTTGTGTGAACTCCAGCACTCCCTCATTGATCAAGTCTTGAATCTTATTTTTCAATGCCCAACAGTCATTCGTATCATGTCAAGGACTGTTGTACCCCAAATTTTCGCTACTTATTTTACTTTTGTCTGGCTTTGAACTTTGTATTCCATTTGCACCATTTTCTCTCAGTCATTTGCATATCCCGCATCTCATGGAATCAAGCGCTTTGGTTTGAGGTATTAGGGTTGCGCCCTCTTTATGTCTAAATTTTTTTTTGAAGTTCTCTTATCAGGTAAAAGGGAAATACATCTGGTTGTCGATTAGTGGATCGTGGGATGGATTTTTGAGGTCACTACAAGTTTCCCTCGGGAGCACCGAGTTACTAGGGTTTGTTTTTGGTTTTAGAGGAGGATCTTATGAGTTATGATTGAATTGCAAAGTTTAAAGCATGATACAAAGATGATGTTGTCAATTGGTATTGTGATCATGGCATTGTTATCCTTTGTCACTTCGATTGCAAGGTAGCCTGGATTTCTAAAATCAAAGTTACGGGTGGAAGATTTATCAAATGGATTTTGATTACTTAGAGGATAAGTCACAAGTTACAAGACCTTTTCAAGATTTAATTCAAGTTGTGAAGAATATTCATTCATTCGGAATTCATTCGAGTGTTCATTTTGGTTCAAGTTTGTTAAGGTTGTCTAGCCCATTCGAAGAAGGCGTCTTTAAGAGCAAAGATTGAAGAATTTAATTTGTTTCATTGGATTTAATTCAAGATGTAGCTTGTTTTGCAAATACTCCAGAAAAAAAAGAGAGTTTGCATCACGAATTCCATTTTTGAATTGGTTAGCTTACAAATTTACAAGATGTTGCAATAAACTTACACATTCAAATACATCATTTCTCTAAAAAAGGTTTGTTCCAAGCATTCTAATTACAAGTCCTAATGCTTTTTACAATGCACAAGCTAATGGATCTTCAAGACTCTTCTCAAATCTCCCTCCAAACTCCTCCAAGCAATGCCACGGTTTTAACCTTGCCTCACTTGTCATCCACTCCTCGGGTTCATGAAACAAGAAAAGAAAGAAGTTAGTTAACACCGATATCTTAATAAAATTCCAAGCAAGAATTATTTGCTAATAAAAAATGCTCATCATCAGGGTTGGTATTTGGAATCAGATATCAAAAGGGTTGTATTTTTAATCATGGGCCATTTTCTCCTAATTGCAAATCATAAAAGGTTTCTCTTTTGGTTCACAAAAAAGGATAAAAGGAAAATAGCGCAACATGTAGCAACAAGCGGCAACGAGTCAAACAAGTACAGTACAAAATTGGAGCCTAAGCAAAATTGCAGCCTAAGCAAACTGCAGCCTAAGCAAACTGCCAAACAACAAACAGCAGGTCAAGGCAGATACACAAATAGCAACAATGCAGCCCAAAGCTGCAAACCAGGCAGCCTGAAAAAAACAACAAATGCAACACAAATAAGACAGAAAACTGCATCACAAAATCAATAGCAAGTACGGTACAATACCAAATATAGCAAGCTATCAAGTAACTCACAACACCCTATTATGTCATCATGTTCCTAGAAAGTACCAACCCTTTAGAATTGTATGGGAACAAAAGCAAGTTGCTTTACATCATTGAGAGATAAAAGAGAAAAAAAAGATATCACCTGCATTAAATCTGCCAACAACAAGCCAAAATAGTCCAAATTGTCAAGACAAAACTGTCCAAAATGATCTGCAAATAATGCCAAAACCTGTTGTAACAATAAACCAGAAAAGAAACAAATGGCTTGCTGTCCAAAACCCTGTTATTGCTGCACATACATGCTCCATAAACCAGTCCAAACATTGTTGTCTAACCTACTGCTACATTACACAAATTCAGTAAAAACATAATTTGCATTCAAAAGCTACAAACCAGCTTGCCAAAAATGTTCATATTTCTCAAACCTTTCCCCCCAATTTCCACCTTTATTTCACTATAAAAGGGGCCACTGTTTCATTGAAAAGGGGGGATTTTTGCACACAACCAGAAAACCAAAAAGAGAGAACACAAGGGCCAGCAAATCGAAAGTGAGAGAACTGAATCAAGCCAACAAGCCAAGAGATTTTTGGCAAACATACAGAAAACCAAAAGAGACTGAACACAGTCGGGAAGAGGAGTGAGATAACCAAGAAACAAAAAATTTGCAACAATCACAAACTCAGCTCAATCATTTATCTCCGGATTTCTAGGTGTAGATCACGGGACAACTCGCTACCTATGGCTTTCTACTTCACTCATTTGTCGACCTCGAGGTAAGTCAATCCATCTCTGCCATTTATCTTTCTCGCGTGATTGTGTGAACTTTCATTTTAATGCCTTCTTTCTAATATTCCTGCAAACAGAAACAGAAACAATGTTTAAATAAAACTTCTCACATGACCACTCATTATTTGAAAAACAACACATGGATAAAAGACAGTAGATAAATAAAACCGAACACAAACCTTCAACAATTTTGTTGTTGGCCCCATCTTTCTTTTCCACTCTCTTTGCAACTTTTCTCAAATCAAACATTATAATTGACAAATCAGAAAACGACTTTCTTCATCTTCTCAGCCCAAACTTCCTTTCGTCACCACAACCTTTGCCTCAGTTTCCATCACACCCCTCTCTGATCTTTTTCAATCTTCCACTCTCCATAACCAAATTCAAAACCGAAGTTAGCAACTAAGTTCGAAGCATTTTTTTGGGATCAAAAAATAATAAAAAAGAAAAAAAGAAGAGTTTAAACGAACGGTGGAAACGAACCTGACGAAACCCGCAACCCGACGTCCATTGTGTTCGTTGGAAGAGTTCATTGACAAACCCATGATTAGCCACAACCCAGAACCAATCGATTAGCCACCGCACCGTCTCAGGATCTTCATCTACCATCACCATTCACTTTGAAACAGTTACATTTTTGTTATTCAATTCTCAAAACCCTCGTTTCAACATTCAATCGAAAAGTTTCAATCTTTCTTCAGATAACTCCTCTCCCGGTTTCACCAACTGCCTCAAGGTTTTGGACTTCCTCTGAGCACTACTTCTGGTTCCCAAGCCACGTTGATCATGGTTCGGCCGTCTCTGGGAACTGATTCATTCTGAAAGACGAGTTTCGTCTGTTTGCAACACGCCATGGTGGACTGAGGTCGTGATGAGCTTTGGCGGCGGATCTTGCTCCCCTGATCTTCTTAAATCATCTTCAAAGCCATTCGCCATGCGTATCAAAATCTGGAGCAGTTTTCTTTCAGCAAGTGAGAAGTTATACAGAACTACAATAACAGAGAGAAGAAATGTGTGAGTGAGAAGAGGAAGGCCGTGATTTAACGAGAAGGAAGGAAGTTTTTTTTCTGATTATTTTAATTCAGTTGTGAGAAATAGAAGATTTGAAATTGGAATCCTTTCCCAATCTTGAACCGTGCAGCGCCCCATTCAAACAAATTAGGGTTTTCATCAACCCATTTTTTCTGTCTTGTTTGTGTTGGGTTTGGACCCCATTAACCCGGTCCGACCCAGCAGTTTGTTTTTGTTTGATTTTTTATTAATTTTATTTCTATTAATAGCATATGGGCCCAGCCCATTCTGAATTTTCTCCCCTCACTACCATTTTTCCAACGGTACCCCCAGGCTCAATTTTTGTATTTTATTTTCTTTTTTTACTTCTTAATTTTGTCTTTTATTTGATACAAAAACAAAAATGATCACTATTTTCTTAATGAAGTTATAATATAAAAACAAAAAAATATATTATAATTGTTACTAGAAAAAAAAACCATAAATTATTTAGAATTTAAATTTCTTTTTTTTTGTTTTCTTGTTAAAATATTGATATCCTACTCCCTTAGGTAGATACATGAGGCGATTAAACCCTATTTCGATCGCCTTATGTCAAAATAGACTTTTAGTTCACTTGTACATAACCACATTAGGTATTTTTTAGTTTCCCTCTTAACCTTTTTCTTTTGTTATTAAAACTTAACTGTCACAAATCAAAAATCCAAAAACACCTTTAATCATTATTTGAATTTATTTTAAAACTCGCAAAACACTCAACGAATCAAAACTCCCCCCTAAGAACATGTTATCTCTGTTCTACTGCGATATCGGCCGTGCCTATTGCTAGAATGCGTGCGTTAACTCCGCCCACTAAAAACACAAACAAACAAACCATTTTCTAGAGGAACTACGGTGTTTTGATTCCTTCATTGGATACATAGGCAAAGGGTCGCGAAACCCTCACAAACGCAATAATTAAAAACCATTCTTTTCCCATTAAGCAAGTATAGTTGTAGATAAATAAACCCTTTAAGGAAAACTAACAAAGTGGATCCCGTTGAGTACAACGGATGTGAGGGGTGCTAATACCTTCCCCTCGCATAATCGACTCCCTTACCCTCTCTCTTGGTTGCAAGACCATCTTATCCATTCTCTTGTGGTTTTATCGATATTTCCCCTTCCTTCGGGATAAATAAAGTTCGGTGGCGGATCTGTGTTTTCTGCCGTTAGCTTCAGCTGGCGACTCTGCTGGGGACTTTTTGTGAGTCTCTCCTAGTTTTGTTTATTTGTCTTTTTGGGTGTTTATTTATTTGCTTAATTTTGTTTTACTATTTTATTATAGCTTTATTTGTATATATTACATATATTGTTGCTACTCACATATTCTGGATACATTGTGATGTTGGGTTTGGTGATTACTTTTGATAAGTCTTATACCCGGACTTTGGGTTACACATAGGATTAGGACGGGCGGTATAGTCTTGTTAACTTTGAGGGAATAATCCCGAAGAAGGAGGCATGAAAATCCATTACTCAGTGGAGGTCCCCTTGAAAGTAATGATGTTTATCGAGTAATCGGGAAGACGTTGTTGCTTTCGACCTGGGAACTCGTAAAGCTGAGGGTCGTAGAACCATTAACCCATCCTGGCCTTTTAGGTGCAGTGCAGAGACTATAACGGGGTAATCTGGAAGTAGTTGTCACGTGATATTGCACTCGGACGAGTTTTTCCTGCGAATATTACTAATTACCAAGTAATTGGGACGTCGGTAATATCCAAAGGAAGAGCGTAGACTTCGAAAACTCTTTAGAACCTTGTTCGGCAGGTGATAAACCCCTAGTACATACCTCATGGGTGGTTACTTTGACTCCATGCCTGTGACATCGGACTTTTGATCCTGTTACTTTCAGCCTGTGCAACGGACTACGTAATGGTTATCCAGAATATGTGGAGCTGAGACTCCATGACATAGCATACCATGACATCATATCATCATGTATATATATATATATATATATATATATATATATATATATATATATATATATATATATATATATATATATATATATATATATATATATATCTCATATCTAGGGAAATCCAAAGATCAGTCTCGTTGATGTAGCTTTTCAAAAAAGGAAATTTTAAAAGATAGACGAGTCTTTGGGTCTCCTCATAAATGAAGATAAAGCATTCATCCATACTACCATGCATTCATTTTTCACAACAAAAACTCATTGGGGTCCCTTTTCCAATAGACTATAGTAAACAGCAAAGACGACTTCTCCAAATCCTTACCGTACCAGAGGCAACCAGCAAAGGCTAATGGATCTTTTTGAAGAGAACCAGAATGCACTCCGCCGAGATATGGACACCATGGATACTCGCATGGATCAGCTTATGGAAACCCTTCATGCCGTGATCAAGGGTCAAGAAGAACTATATCAAAGTGTTTCCAAGCTTACTCCTGCTGCTCCCTCCACTTCTGCTAATGGGAGGAATGACAATGCAAATGTTGAGACTCCTACTGGAGCTCCTAGGAATGATGTCGATGATTATCACGATGTTATTGATCTTAACTAACCCCAAGTGAACCTTGCTGCCGGAGTTGCCGAAACGGCGAAAATGTTCCATGCTCTCGAAGAGCGTCTTAGAGCCATGTAGGGTATCAAGGCTTCTGGATTCAATACTGCTGCAATGTGCCTCGTGCCTGGGGTGGTTATTCCTACCAAGTTCAAAGTCCCAAATTTTGACAAATACAAAGGCACTTCTTTCCCAGAGACTCATCTCCGTTCCTATTGTCGCAAAATGGCTGTCTATGCTGAAAATGAACCGTTACTCATGCACTTCTTTCAAGATAGCTTGATCGGGGCACCATTAGATTGGTATATGCAATTGGAAAGATCTCATGTCAGTATTTGGGGAGAACTTGCTGACGCCTTTTTGAAACATTACCATTACAATACTGCCATGGCTCCTAGCGGTACTCAGTTCCAAGGGATGGTACAAAAATCTGAAGAGTCTTTCAAAGAGTATGCTCAGAGGTGGTGTGAACTGGATGCAAGGTTCTAACCTCCTCTCTTGGATAGTAAATTGATTGATCTGTTTATGGGTACTCTATGAGGCCCTTATCTCCAACATATGCTCAGTAGTACTTCTACTTCTTTCTCTGATATGGTCATTATTGGTGAATGCGTTGAGACGTGCATTAAGGATGGAATGATCTAAGGTGTTCCTAACAATGCTAACAACAATGTGGGCATTAATAGAAAGTCGTTTTCTGGTTTTGTCAAGAAGAAGGAGGGCGAGACTAGTGCCATCACCATCAACCAAGGAAGAGCCCCCGCATTTCCTCAAGTCCAATTCCCTTATTTTCCTACACCTGCTGTTGTTCCCAACCAATTTTTTCCTCCAGTATATGCTGCTACAACTCCAGCACCCTGGATGGCCCAACAACGGCCTTTTGCTCCGCAAACACATTATGCTCCACAACAACAATTTGCACCTCCTCCAACTTATCAACAACAGAATCAACAACCTCAAAGTCCGAGAGCTCCTTAAAGACAAAGAGCCCCTGAAATAATATTTGATCTCATTCTTATGTCCTACGCTCAGCTTCTCCCACAGTTACTTGCTAGTCAATTGGTTCAATTGCGCGAACTCGGTCCACCGCCAAATCCTCTCCCTAGGGGGTATGATATTAAAGCTCATTGTGAATTTCATTATGGTGCCCCAGGCCATTCAATTGAAAATTGTAGAGCATTCAAATGCAAAGTTCAAGACCTCATCGATGCAAAGGCCATCAACTTCAACCCTGTTAGTCCAAATATTCAGAATAATCCCATGCCTCCTCATCAAGGGGGAATGGTCAATGCTATTGAAGAAGTTAATGAACGGGTTTTGGTATCCAAGGTTGAAGAAATTAAGATATCTTTGGAAACTGTCAGAGAACATTTGTTGAAGCATGAGGTGCTATAAGAACTCCATGACTTCTGATTAACGTGTTCCTCCGAACCTGAAGAGTGTACTGATTTGAAGACGACCATCCAACAGTTGATCGATGAAGGTGTCCTACAAATAGAGTACATATTCTGAGAAGAAGAGATTGATGTCCTGGAAATCCCCTACTATCCGAGAAGCTTTTCGGCAAACCCTAGTATTCCGTTAATAATTCAGGTTCCTACTACCCCCGCAATGATTCAAGCTCATATTCCTCCTACAAGCAACGACTCAAAGGTAGTTCCATGGGAGTATAATGTGGTCTATATTCATGGAAAGAAGTATGAGTGTCCTACTGTTGTTGACAAGAATGTTACCAACATTGCAGGAACCAGTAACATGACTCGCAGTGGTCATATCTTTTCTCCTCCACCACCGCCCCTAAGGAAACTAACAGTGAAGCCCTAGCTAAGGCCAGGGGAAAGCGAGTGGTGGATAATTAACCCGAACCTTCTGTAGGACAAGAAGCGGAGCAACTTTTGAGAATTCTCAAGGGGAGTGATTACAAAGTAGTGGATCAACTCAACCAGACACCATCTAAGATTTCCATCTTGTCTCTCCTTTTGTGTTCAGAGACCCACCGCAACGCCTTGTTGAAGACTTTATGTTCCGCTCATGTTACCCAAGACATCTCTGTGGCCCAGTTTGAAGGAATCGTCACCAATATTGCTGTGGGAAATTGTTTGGGTTTCTGTGATGATGAACTCCCAGTTGAAGGCAGAGCCCACAACAAAGCGCTACATGTTTCTATGAAGTGTTTGGACACTGTTTTATCTCGAGTTTTGGTGGATACGGGTTCTTCACTCAATGTGATGCCTAAGGCTAATTTGTTTAAGCTGAATATGGATGGAGTAATGATGAGGCCTTCCACTCTAAATTTTTGAGCATTTGATGGTTTAAGAAGGTCTGTGATTGGAGAAGTGGACTTACCTGTCAAGATTAGTCCTCACACTTTCTATTTGTCATTCTATGTTATGGACATCCGTACATCCTATACTTGCCTTTTGGGTTGTCCATGGATCCATGTAGCAGGAGCTGTGACATCTACTCTTCATCAACGCCTGAAGTTCATTGTGAATGACCAAGTTGTCATTGTTTGTGGGGAATAAGACATAGTGATTAATAATTTGACTACCTACCGTTATGTGGAAGTGGAAGGCGAGGTGCAGGAGTTGCCCTTTCAAGCTCTGGAGATTGTTACTGTTGACAAATTCCCTGTCGTGGAATGTAAGAAGTCTGAGATACCCCTGGCCTCTTTGAAGGATGCCAAAGCCCTCATAGAAGCTATACCTACCCATGACAGTTGGGGAAAATTGATTGAAGTACCATAGAAGAAAGATCGTTTTGGTCTTGGGTATCAGCCATCCTCCTCCTTGCAAGCTGGTTCGGTTCCTCTCAAAGGACAGCAGGTTCCCCCAATTTCTGAAGTGTTCGTCAGTGCTGGTGTAGGAAAAGAAGGACAAGTGCTCTCCACAGATGTTGAAGGTGACGATGAAGATGTTTCAAGATTTATCTATCAAGTTGCACCAGACTAGGAGCTCAACAATTGGGTTGTCGTGGACATCCCTGAAGTTGTTTTCCTTGATGTGTAATTTTTTGTTTCCATTTAAGTTGTATGTCCTGCCCAAGGCATACTGACAACCTGTAGAAGGGGCCCCTTATGTTTTAATCTTCGTTTAACATTAAATGAAAAAATATCACTTTGGCATACAATTTTGTTCCCTGTCTTTTCTTTTACTTTTACTTTTTCAAAATAAAAATGGCAATACTTTTATTTTCATATTCTAAATATTCTTTTGCACTTTCTAAAAATAAAACATAAAATCATCGATCATGCAGATCCGTCTCGGACTCCGTTGGAAATGATAGTGCTATGGCTCCTTATATCCTTGAGAATTCAGTTGATCATGCTAACTGTGATCGGTGGAAATAGAACTGACTGTTTTTTAAGCTGGTTTCGCGAAATGTCGCGGTAAGCAAGAGTCGCCACCGTCTTTTATGTTCTCCAACATGGAAAGGACAAAAGCACAACAAAATTCCTTATTCGAGAATGTTTCTTGGTTCGGGAGGTAGATTTATAGAAAGGGAAGGTGTTAGCACCCTTTCTATCCGTGGTTATCCATGGGCTCTTAGGTACTTGCTCTTATGTTTTCAAAAATTGTTTTCTTTTCAAGTGTGTGTGGGTTTTGAGAAAGTTTCGTTTGAAAAATTTCTAAGTAACTCTTGTATCTGTCCTCAAGAGTGTATGAAAATTTTGTTTGAAAACTTTTTGAAAGTGTGGGGTGCGAAAAGTTGTTTGTTTGTTTTGAAAAGAGCAAGTACTTAGGAGAATCTACCTACTCTAAGGAATTAGGTTGTGTAAGAGTCCTTTAGATAGTGCTATCCCACCATTGAGAGGTAGGTAGCACCATCGTTGGGGGTATTCGGGTCAATTCGATTATCGGGACAGTGTGGTCACCGAAGCAACGGTAGGACACCTTAGAAGTAACCCTAATGTCCTAGATCCTTTGTATCCGAGGCAACCGTTTGGAGGCAACTGGATCTTTTGGACAGAAGGGAGGCCTCTAAGATACCATATACTTGATGACCACTTTCGAGGCAACCAGTGAGGCGTACCCTAAGAGTGGTATGTGCATGTGTGTTGTTTTTTCAGTTAATTGTCTTTGTACATGTTATTTGTGAGCTACTGATTAATTTTATTTACATACATTCTTGCAGGAATATGTTAACAGTTAGGGGTGCGGAAAATAAATTACAGAAATGTAAATCTAACTATTACAAGGCACGGGTCTATACATCGCCAAAAAACAAAAACCCGTTTTGAAAAATAAAGTGAGAGAATTTAAATACGGCGATAAAATCCTAATTAACTATTACATACTCTGTACATATACATAAATATAATCAAAATAAATAAATACGCGCGAATAGAAATTTAATCGGGAACGTCCTAAGGGTGTTGACCCTTTTTTAAGAAAGAATTGAATTTTTGTCCTTTTTTATAATTAATGAAATTAAAACTAATAACTAATTAATTAATTTAATTAAAAGAAAAATATTTTTGTGTTTTTATGTTTTTAATGAGAATAAAATAAAAGAATTAAAATTAAAAGTTGAAAGTCCTAATTCTAAATTAATTTTACTTATTAAAAAAAAGTTAAAATTGTTCTAATTACACAACTAATTAATTAATATTAAAATTTATTTACAAAAATAAGTTAATAAATAATAAAATGTTTTTTTTTGGTTTTATTGAATTTTATGGAAAAAATTAGTTTGTTAGGTTAATTAACAATAATGATAATAATTAAAAAAGAAAATAAAAAGAAAAGGAAAATAGAAAAAAAATGAAATAGAAACCAATGGGGGTGTTGATGGCCCAATGGAGGTGTGAAGCCTGGAAATTGCTGGCCCATTAACCAGCCTTGTTGACTTTTGGAGATTGCCTGGAGCACGTTGACTGGAGAATATAGTGTTCATCACTTTTTGGCCCTCGGATTGATGATCATGGCCACTTGGCATGTGGAACGCTGAAGGTTCATGGTGAAACGCACTAGGCATCCTGCACACAAACACATAAGAAAAAATGATATGGAATTTTGGGGGACCTGGGAAGAACTTACAGTGCGGTATGATGGATCTTAGGACGTGGCAAGGGTTGCTTTAGCTTCAGGGGATGGCAAAGAAGAGAGCCACGTTCTCCTTTTGGCCTGAAAATGCTTGCAATACTCCTTTTGATCTCACACTTTTTTTAACACTTTTTGGATTTTGCTCTGGCCGTTTGTGTAATGTTCAGGTCGTGAATGAGGTATGGAACACTTGCATATGTAGGTATGAATGAGAATAAGTCACATTATGAGCCAATGATCCATTGCAATTAAGTTTTTGGGTTCTTCATAACCACCATTAAAGATCATTCCAAGTTTGTTCAAATTTTGAATTTTCATGCATAAAATGGCCCTAGCACGAAATTGGTAGGTTGTTCATGACACATAAAAGTCATTCAAATCAAAAGATGTTATTTAATTAATTTTTTTGATTTTATTTGAATTTTATGGATTTAAAATGAATTAAATCAAATAAAATTAAATAAAAATAGAAAAATTAATGTTTAATCTTGAAATTGATCATGGGACACGTGGGTGGCATGACAAGGCTGAATCAAGTGGAAAAAGTGGGCCCTTTTGTCAAAAAATTGAAGTTTCAAGGATAATTGACTTTTGCCATTTCACAAAAATTTCCCAACTTCTCCAATGCATATCTTGCTCAATTTTGATCATATGAACATGTTCTTGGACATTTTGGAAAGTTCTTGAAGTCCTCTAACCAATGCCTTTGGTACCATGTCATTTGAATTTACCAATCTCAAGTTATGGTCTTTGACTTAAAATGCCTTTTTGTTGACTTTTGAAAATGACCTATAATGTTGAAACTGATAACTTTTTGTGAGAGCATTTCTTGGATTTGGAATGTGAAGATGAGTTGTAGGAAATGTCACCCCCTTCAAAATGAGCATTGGATGGGATTTTTCTGATGAACCATGAAAAAGTTATGCCTTGGTCAAGTTACATTTGACTTTTTCAACTGTCCAAAAATGGAAACTTTTGCATCTTGATGATTTTTGAGCCATGCTTGTGGAATCATGATCAAGACTTGATAAAATGATGATTGTGGCTTCAAAATAAGATGTTGACCAAAAAGTTTGACTTTTGACTGCCAAATGACCATTTTTCCCCTGTAGTTGATTGTGAAGCAATTAGGGTTTTTGACTGTGCAACTTGATGCTGTGAGCCTTGAAACTTGGCATGTAGATGCTTGACAATGTTTATAGGCATGTGGGACTTGATTGAGCCCTTGAAAACCTCAACTTCCTTGCAAGAACCAAAACCCTAATTTTGACTGGCTTAGGAGGATGGTTTGAACTGTGCAACCCTTGAGTAGACTTGAGCAAATTGAGATGATGCTTGTCAAAACTTTGAAGAATATGGGAGGGCAAATTTTGGGGTACAACACTAACGAAGATAGTGAGGAAGATTGTGAAGTCCCTGAAGAACTAGCCAGGCTCTTGAGACAAGAAGAGAAGGTCATCCAGCCATATCAAGAAGAAACAGAAGTCGTCAATCTCGGTACTAAAGAGGTAAAGAGAGAAGTCAAAATAGGTGACGCCTTGAAAAGCGAAGAAAAGAAGGGGTTGATTGAGTTGCTTCGAGAGTATGCTGACATCTTCGCCTGGTCGTATGAAGACATGCCCGGTTCAGACGCTGATATAGTGACGCATAGATTGCCACTCAAGCCATAATGTCCTCCTGTAAAGCAGAAGCCAAGAAGGACCAGACCCGACATGGCTTTGAAGATTAAAGAAGAAGTTTAGAAACAACTTGAAGCAGGCTTCCTATCTGTGATAAATTATCCGCCCTGGATTTCTAACATTATGCCTATACCTAAGAAATATGGTAAGGTCCGTGTGATACGGTGGGAGAACTGACTTGGGATTCTGCGTTTGCGTTCGCAAATGTTTCGGTTTAGCAATAGTCACCACCGACTTTTTATTTTATCCTAAGGAAAGGTCAAAAAGCACAGGAAAGACCTTTGAGATGTTTTCTTGGGTTCGGGGAGTATATTATAGAAAGGGAAGGTATTAGCACCCTTTCTATCCATGGTTATCCATGGGCTCTTAGTTACTTGCTTAGATCACTTGCTTTGCATTTCTGTTGTTTGAAAGGGTTCTCTTCAATTGTTCGAAATGGTGCTTTGTGTGATTTTGAAAGATGTTTTGAAAAGAGGCCATCGTTGTGGTAACCTTTGTAATGATTCTTGTTTGAATGTATACAAAGATTTTTTTGTCTTTTGAAAAGTTTTCAATGTTTGAAAGTAGGGTTTTGAAATTGTGTTGTGAAGTGTGTTTTGAAAATAGCAAGGATGTTTTTGCAAGCTTTGATCAAGTAACTAAGAGTTTGTCTACCCTATTTTACTCAAAGATCTTTCCTATGTTTTAACCCTTTTAACAGTGTTGTTTCACCATTGTATTTGGTGAACAACCTTGTGTTAGGATGTTAAACGGGACAGGTACGGGTCATTGTATAGACCATGATAGCAATGGTGTCAAGTATTTTTGGTAATTTTCTTGAGGGACTTTGATCATTTTGTTTAGGCAACTCAGATAGCGTCATCGAGGGACTATGATCTTTTGTTTTATTTTTGTTTTGCCAAAGTACTTGACATGCATACCATGGCCCATTTTTGAAGGTAACAAGTGGATTGAAACCCTAGGGGTGCAAGTGTGCATTGTGTTTGTTTTTTCATGCATTGTCATCTTGGATTAGGTCAAACTAATTGTTGATTTTTATTTTGCTTACAAACCCTAGGTCTAATCATGGCATAATTGAAAGCTTAAAGGTGCGAGAATTTAAATTCTACATTATTACAACATGATATAGGGAGGGGGGTACAAATTTGAATTGGGGATTATTTTGCAAGAAATTAAATTCTAAATTATTACAACCATATTGAATGGGTAAGGCATAATATTAAATATACAATATTTAAATAAATACAATAAGTAAATATCAAATAAAATGTGTTATGCAAAAAAATATTTTTATGTATGTAAAAAGTATTTTTAAATGTGAAATGTAAATAAATAAAAAGTTAATTTCAATTGTTTTGTTTTTTAGGGCAAAACCCTAATTTCTTAAATAAATAGTATTATTCATTATTTACATACAATAATGTATTAATTTGTACAAAAATATAAGTATATTAAAAAAATGATATTTTTAGTATACAATATTAATAAAAATGAAAATGTATTATTTTTGTGTTTTTTGTTCTAATTATTTAATAAAACATATTATATATGTATATATTTATGTATTAAATATATTAAGTGTATAAAAATAAAATAAATTATTTACAAAAATGTGTATATTTCAAGAAAATATTTCCAAATGTGAATAAAAATAATAAATGAAAATAAACATATTTTTTACATTATTTTTAGGTTTTAATAAAAAGAATATAAAGCATTTAAACATTTTTATACTAGTAATAATTAAAATAAATTCCAAATAAATACAAAAATTTATGAAAATAATTTTTAAGTATTTTTTATGTTAGAAAATAAAATATTAAAATCAGAAATGAAACAAAAATGCAAAAATGACAAATGTACAAGAAATGGGCCAGGGGGTGTAAAAAGAAAATAGGGGGGTGCCAAAAGCAAGCCTGTACAGGCCCAGCCCAAACCAACTTCATCTTCTTCCTTTGAACAGAAATACGCGCGCTTCTGTACACAAAATGCTATCTCCTGATTCCTTGCTTTTTTGACAAAACTCATAACATGAAACTTATAGAGCATCAAACAACGAATCTAACCATATAAAAAACTTAAGCTAACTCTCAAAGACCAGAGAGAATTTCTATGGCCCTAATTCTTAACCTAGTTTTTTCAGAAAGTTCATGAACAAAATTCTCCTAGCACGATTAATATAAATGAAAACTAAGCACATGTATGGTTTCAGGGCTATGAATACAACATCTTTCATTCACAAACCTAAGTCTAACTATTCTTAAATAGAGAGATAGAAGTTCATGAAATACTTGTTTCAGTTGACTTCGAGCTGGGAAATGCATCAACTTCCAAGGGTGCTTGAGGTTCTTTTGAGCTTGCCTGAGGTCCAATGAAGCTTTCCCAATGCTTGGCTTGTTTTGAAGTAGCCTGAATCGTGCTACAGAACTCAACCTGCAAAGCTTTGAAACAAAAATGGCAATGTGTGTTAATGGTGTTACAGCTAGCAATGGAGGTCTGGAATAGTTCAGGTGATTTGAATGGAAGGTATTGGAACAAATTTGAGGCAAAACGCACGAGGGAAAGTGGAGATGGAGGTGGTTCTGCAGGGCTTGCCCTATTTTGCAGAAAAATGGGGTTTTGGAGTATGAGGGTGCTTTAGGGGTGAAAGGCTCGTGCTTCTGACTTGTGAGGATATGCCAAACTTGTTTGACAATTTTGTTTTTGTTGGTTTTATCAGATGTGAGAGATACAAGCTTTTGGCCATTTGACTTGTTTTGAAAGCAAAGTTGGAAGTGAAGTGTGATAGGCCTGTACATGCTATCTCCAAGCATGCACCAACTCCTTGTACCTTTGCCTAAGTTTGTGGAACATGTTTGCTGCAAAGAAATAAGTTCAAAGCTCAAGAAAGACAACTTTGCAAAAGTTCATGCTTTATGAAAATGGAAGTGTGGCCTTTATGCTTAAAATGTCAATGTTCATTGTACAAAGCTCTCTTGATCAGAACAATGCCAATATCCAATGTATTTGCATTAAATTTTGGAGTGTGAATTGGTTTAGAGGCATGTAATCATGTACTAAGATAGTTTGGTTTGAAAATGCAAGTTGTATGAACATGTATTGGCCATGGATCAAAGTGAGTTTTTGCCAACTCAAGCATTCGATTCTCCCTAACCACAAAGGTGTTTGAGGATTTCTTGGACAATTTGGAAAGCTTGAAACATGTACTATAATCCATATTTGAAATGTAACTTGAAAATACAAGTGGAACTATGTGAAAAATGGCCAAGAAGATGGGTCAAAATCGTGCCTAAACTAGGGCAAAATTTCTCTAAGTTAAAAGTTTTAGGTACCCTTGTTCCAAAAATCATAACTTGAGATACAAGCTTCTTTTGAGAAAACTTTGTGAATACAAGTTGTAGACTTTGTGATGGACTACAAATTTCATGTTGCAAGTTTTGTTTGAATCCATTTGCATCTTGGTGAAAAAATGGGACATAGTTATGAAAATTTTCCATTTTATTCCCTAATTTTCATTTTTGGGTTTCTTGATGAACAAGTTTCATGATTTGACATGTCTTGATGAAAAATGACCTTTGGCACTTGATTTTGACCAAAAAGTCAAAGTTTGACTTTTCAGTGTACAATCAAATTTTGATTAGTTGACTGAAAAATTCATCTGTTAATCCTATGCATTTGGGATCTTTTGAACTTGTTGAATAGGTCAAGATAATTTCATTGAGTCCTTTAGTCCATGGTTGAGCTTTATTTTCCATTGGTTAGGTCAAACAGTCAAAAATTGCCTTTGTGCAGTCAAAACCCTAAAAATGACCATTTTGCCCTTTTGGTAATCTGATCAAATTTCTTGTGGAGTTGTGATCCAAACTTGATCAAATGTTTCATATGAGTTTATAATGTTGATGTGGGTCAAAATTCATGAGGTTTGACTGTCAATTGGCCACAGTTGACTTTTTCCCCAATACAACTGATTTCTAGGTCAACTGTCCAATTGACTGGGCAAAAATTTAAATCAAGGCTTGAAACTTGGTATGGACAAACTTATGAGTCCAACATGAATTATGAAAGACAATTTGGGCATTGTAGGTCAAAACATCACTGTGCAAACTCAAACCCTAATTTAGGTCAATAGTGCAAGGAGGTGTCTTGAGCAGAGCAAACCCTAGCTTGATCTTGAGTTCCAAGAGTCTTGTAATGAGAAATGTTGATGAAATGAGAGGGCAAATTTTGGGGTACAACAGTTGCCCCTGTTCAATCTTCTTGAACCTGAAGAGTTAGATTGGCAAGTTTTCCTTTCGCGACTCGAAGGTAAAAGAGGATTGGACACTAGAGTGCCCGTAAATTTGCACTCGTCAGAATATAGCTGAGGAAATGGGCTTAAAGATGCCATTTAGAGATGGTAGAATCTTGCTGGAGATGGGCTTAAAGATGCCATCCAAGAATGTTTGTTGAATTGCAATGTTGTAGGTCAAAAGAATGAGCATCAAAATGGTATCCGTGTCTGGAATGCATTTGAACTGTACCTGGAGACTGAATTTGTATGAACAAAAGAATGGCGTCCGTGTCTGGAGCGTATCCGAGCTGTAACTGTACTTGGACTTTGAATGAATATCATAATGACTGCCATGTCTGGAGTGTATCTGTATTGTATCTGAATTCTGAATGAGCGACAGAGAAACATCAGTGTATGGAGCATCTCTAGGCTAGGGATAAATTCCGAATGAGTGACAGAATGACAACCGTGTCTGGAGCGTATCTGAAGTTGAGATATGTATGAGTAGCAGAATGACTTCCGTGTCTGGAGTATATCTGAGACTGTAACTGGGATCTGAATAAGTGATAGAATGACTTCTGTGGCGATTGCACTGGGGAGAATCAAACTGCTGGTGTAAGGGCCAGAGTGGCATCCGTGTTTGGAGCATATCTGAACTTGTAGCTGATAGTTGAATCTGAATGAGACATAGAATGGCCGTCGTGTCTGGAGCGTATCTAGTCTGTATCGGATTGCTGAAGTCTGAATGCGTAGCAGAATGACCGTCGTGTCTGAGGTGTATTTGTACTGTATTTTGACTTGAAATTCTGAATGAGTAATAGAATGACCGTCGTGTCTGGGGTGTATCCATACTGTATCTGAATAATTGTTAACGATAGCCTTTTAATCTTATCCTAAAAAGGGTAAAATGTTAGCTAAAACACAAAGTTATGTTGCATGATATGTATGATGCAATGAACTGTATTTCATCAATGTTTATGATATATGGATGTAATGGATGTGCGTGTAAGCTGAGTAGCTGTCTTGCTGAGGAAAAATAAATCCTTGATAACTGGAGATAATGAAATCTTTGATTGCTGTCGGGGAAAGTAAATCCTTGACCAATGCTGGGGACTCCAAAAATCTTTGAATACTGAAGATGAGAAATCCTTACTGACCGCTTAGGGATTAAAGATCTCTGATTGTTGAGAAGGAGAAATCCTGGGACCACTGCTGGAGATTGAAAATCCTCGGAGATTTGTTGGGATTAACAAGGCCTTTGACAACTTCTGTAGGGAATGAGAATCCTTCATGACTTTCCTGGGACATAAGGAAAATCTCTATTGGGGAGTAAAAACCTGGGAGGCTTCTGCTTGGAGAAATGAGACCGAGAATCTTCGATCTGCTGGGAGATAACTCTGTGTGGGAGAATGTTTACTGGGCTGGTGAAATCAGGAGTTTTAGGTTGCATTCTAAACTACTGGGGAAGCATCCTAGTTGGGGATAAGTCAAGAATTTAACTGTTATTTGCTTGGTTTTCAGACTTTTAAGATAACCTGCTGGGGAAATCGGGGGAAGTTGAACAGTTCCCACTGGGGGTTGATAATTAGAAAGTTGACTTTGCAGGGGAAGAAAGTTTAGAATATTCTGGCTCCGCTGGGGATAGGTATTTCAGGGTTTTCGGGATCCACTAGGGATCTTGAAGCTTAACTCTGATGGGAATTTTGAAACTTAACTCAACTGGGGAATCAAGTTTTGGAATGCACTGGCTCTGCTGAGGATCTTGAAGCTTAACTCCGCTGGGGAAATCTACTCCAAAATTTAGCTTTGTTGAGGATCTGAATGATGTATCGTAGGGGATTTCTTCTGAAATGACACAAAGATTTCTTCCTAGACCTTCAACCTATCAGTAACTATCCTTTTTCAAATTCGTTTTATTTGTAAGCAATGATTATATTCAAATGCATATGCCTATTTAACAAAACATTGGACGTTTTCAAATAAAACATAGGTGTAAAAAGAAAAGAAAGGCAAGCAAATTTCTGCACTTTGAAGTATATTTGTATTTAACTTTGTGAGTATCTTTGTACAAAGGAGACAAACATCCTAGTAAGAGAATGTTGTCGTAAAGATTGAAAATTTTTTATACAAAATAAAGATGGCTATGTGTAATAATTCCCTGGGGTTCCCATTCTGCTATAGCCTCCACAACTCTGAATATCTTGTCCATTCGCTGCTTCGTCCGTCGATGACTGGATTGATCAGAAGCTTGGAGCTTGTTGGTGAATAGGTTGTTCTTAAAGTGATCCGACGAGACATAGCCATACACTTTAATTCCCTAACTTTTGCCTGGACCGCCCTTTCGGGTTTTCGATCCACCGGGAAACCCTTTTTTGCCCAAGTCGCCCTTTCGGGTTTTCAACTTGTCGGGTGTTCATATTTTTTGTTTTATCCCTAATTTTTTCCTGAACCGCCCTTTCGGGTTTTCGATTCACCGGGATGCCCATTTTTGCCCAAGTCGCCCTTTCGGGTTTTCAACTTGTCGGGTCGTTTTATGCGTAGTATCTTTTGACTATGTCTGCGTTCGCAGGGTGTGGCAAATTGTCACCGTCCATGGTGGTCAAAATCATTGCCCCACCAGAAAAGATGCTCTTGATCACAAATGGTCCTTTGTAAGTAGGAGTCCACTTGCCCCTGGGATCACTTTCCGGTAGGATGATCCGCTTGATTACAAGATCTCCGACTTGATATACCTGACGTCTGACTTTCTTGTTGAAAGCCTATATCATCCGTTTTTGATACGTATGACCATGACAAACAGCAGTAAGTCGCTTCTCGTCAATCAAATTAAGTTGATCAAGCCGGGTTTGAATCCAATTGTCTTCACTCAAACCAGCGTCCTTCTTAATCCTTAAGGAAGGAATCTGAACTTCCATGGGTAGAACAGCTTCCATGCCATACACCAAAGAAAATGGGGTTGCCCCTGTCGAAGTACGTGCCGTGGTACGATATCCATGCATAGCAAACGACAACATTTCATGCCAGTCCTTGTAGGTGACCGTCATCTTTTGAATGATCTTCTTAATATTTTTGTTCGCGGCTTCAACAGCACCGTTCATCTCCGGCCGATAGGGAGATGAATTGTGATGATAAATCTTGAATTGTTCGCATAGAGTGGTGATCATGGTGTTGTTCAAATTCGTACCGTTGTCTGTGATGATCCTGTCGGGGACACTATACCGGCATATGAGGTTCTGCTTGATGAAGCGGGCAACCACATTCTTTGTAACAGAGGCAAAGGAAGCTGCTTCGACCCACTTGGTGAAGTAATCGATAGCGAACAAAATGAAGCGATGCCCATTGGATGTTGTAGGCTTGATCTCTCCAATCATGTCAATGCCCCACATTGCGAATGGCCAAGGAGCTGTCAGAACGTTGAGAGGAACAGGAGGAATATGTACCTTGTCAGTGTAGACTTGGCACTTGTGGCAAGTACGGGAATGTTGTTGACAATCAGCTTCCATGGTAGACCAGTAGTAGCCTGCTCTTAGAATTTTCTTAACCATCGTATGTCCGCTCAAGTGGGTGCCAAATGTGCCACTATGTATCTCGGTCATGATCAACTCTGCTTCAGCTTTGTCCACACAACAAAGTAAAACACAATCATGGCTGCGCTTATAAAGGATGCCATTGCTTAGGAAGAACTTGGCAGCAAATCTCCTTAAAAACTTTTTGTCATTGACGGAAGCTCCTTCAGGATATTCTCTAGTCTGGAGATACCTTTTGATTTCATGAAACCAGGGTTGTTCCACTACTTCTTCGGTATTAATCTCATGACAGTGTGCAGGTTCGTCCATTCGCTCGATGGTGATTCGGGGAGCCTCATTATCCCAGTTGAGTTTAAACATGGAAGACATTGTAGCCAGAGCATCTGCTAGCTGATTTTCTTCTCGCTGGAAGTGTTCGAAAGTAATCTGCTCGAAATGAGGCAACAACGTCAAGACATGTTCCTTGTATGGGATAAGATTAGGATGCTTGGTGTCCCATTCTCCTTTGACTTGACTAATAACCAAATCCGAGTCCCCAAATACGACCAAAGATTTGATTCCCAAGTCTATAGCAGCCTTGAGACCAAAGATGCAAGCTTCATATTCAGCCATGTTGTTGGTACAACTGAAGCAAAGTCGGGCAGTGAAGGGTGTATGGCAACCTTCCGGAGAAATGAGTACTGCACCGATACCGTTTCCAAGTGCATTTGAAGCACCATCAAAGTACAGGGTCCATCGGGATCCTTGTTCAGGTCCGTCATACGGTCCGTTACCTTCGATGTTGTCTAATGTCATGATGTCCTCGTCAAGGAAGTCGAATCTCATAGATTGGTAATCTTCGACGGCTTGATGAGCTAGATGGTCAGCTAGTACACTCCCCTTTATATCTTTTTGGGTAGTATACTGGATATCATACTCAGTCAGGATCATTTGCCATCTAGCGGTTCTTCTAGATAAAGCAGGCTTCTCGAAGATATACTTGATCAGAACCATTTTGGAAATCAGCAAAGTGGTGTGAGTCAACATATATTGCCTTATCCGGCGAGCGGGCCATACCAAAGCGCAACAAGTTTTCTCGAGCAGTGAGTAGCGAGTCTCACAGTCGGTAAACTTTTTGCTAAGGTAATAAATGGCATGCTCTTTTCAGCTAGACTCGTCATGTTGGCCCAACACGCACCCCATTGAGTTATCCAAAACAGTCAGATACATGATTAACGGCCTTCCTTCGACGGGTGGCATCAGAATAGGAGGTTCTAGCAAATACTCCTTGATCTTATAAAAAGAAACTTGACAATCATTGTTCCACTCAACTACCTGATCTTTCTTCAACAGTTTGAAAATTGGCTCACAGGTAGATGTCAGGTGAGATATGAACCTCGCAATATAGTTCAAGCGTCCCAAGAATCCTCTAACCTCCTTTTCAGTATGGGGGGGAGGCATTTCTTGTATAGACTTTACTTTAGCTGGATCGACCTCAATGCCTTTGTTGCTGACAATAAATCCCAAAAGTTTACCAGACCTAACCCCAAAAGTGCACTTGCTCGGGTTCAGTCTGAGCTTATACTCCTTCAACCTGACAAATAGCTTTTGCAGATGATCAAGGTGTTCTTCTTCTGTCTGTGATCGAGCTATCATGTCGTCTACGTAAACTTATATCTCATTATGTATCATATCATGAAACAAAGATACCATGGAGCGTTGATAGGTTGCCCCTGCATTCTTCAGTCCGAGTGGCATCACTTTGTAGAAGAAGGTACCCCATTGCGTGACAAAAGTAGTTTTCTCCATGTCCTCGGGGGCCATTTTGATCTGGTTGTATCCCGAGAATCCATCCATGAAAGAAAAAACCTTGTGTTGAGCTATGTTGTCAACCAAGATGTCGAAATGTGGCAGCGGAAAATCATCCTTGGGGCTAGCCCTGTTCAAATCCCGATAGTCTACACACATTCTGACTTTGCCGTCCTTTTTAGGCACGGGCACAATGTTAGCAACCCATTATGGATAGGAAGTAACAGCCAGAAAGCCAGCGTTGAGTTGCTTCATTACCTCAGCCTTAATCTTCTCAGACATGTCAGGCCTCATCTGGCGGACCTTTTGCTTGATCGGTGGACAATCTTCTCTTGTAGGGAGACGGTGAACCACAATATATGTGTCTAACCCTGGCATGTCTTCATAAGACCAGGCGAAGATTTCAACATATTCGTGCAACAACTGCACTAAGCGCTCTTTGACACTCGGTTCCAGGTTGGCACCCACTTTTACCTCTTTCCTGTCTTCCTCTGTCCCCAAGTTGATGGTTTCTAGCAACTCTTCATGAGGCAGAATAGCCCTCTCTTCTTGTTGCAAAAGTCTGGCTAACTCTCCCGGCACTTCACAGTCTCCATCAACTTCGTACTCATCATGATCGACCAAATCTTCAGAGTTATCGAAGGCTAAAGCAGAATAGTCACCCATGGAATCCGGAGTGGACAGGTACCTGCATTTGTGAGTGTGGGTGTGTCTAAGGTATAGCCATCCTTAAACAAACAAAAATGCAAAAGGAAAGAAAATGAACACAACAGTTTATAGATGAAAAACGTCCAATGATTCATTAAAACATGGCATATGATTATGAAGAAAATCAAGCCCTTACAAATGGACCTACATGCCCCGGGCAAAGCATGAGGTGAAAATAGTGTGCAAATTGTTTAGTTATTACAGACCATAAAAATGGGAAATTGTTCAAAGATAAAATTACTGGTTGACAAAGGTGATGGGAATAAAATCCTTTGCTTCCCAGTTGCTTAAACCCCCTTCGACAGTCGGAAAGATCCAATCTTCAAAGTGGCTCTCTTCATCTTCATCTTCTACAGCATTGATTCCATGGTGAGAGATCTTGACGGGTGGCCCTCCAGCCTTGGAGCGACGCATAGCTTTTTGTCCTGCAGCAGTAAACCATAACCCAAACTTGTCCGTCTTATGGGGAAAATCAGGAAATTGCCCCCACACTGTACTCTTCCCTTCTTTAACCACAACCTCTGCGTCCTTGAGAGATGCCATCCTAGATACATGCTTGGGAACGACAGGCACCTCAACCATTATCTTCGCAACTTCTACCTCAGGAGAAACTTCCTCAAAATGTTGGAAAGGAGTTTCGATGAACTCGCCATCCAACTCCACATATCAGAAGGAATTGAGATGACTTATCATGTACTCTTCCTCCCCGTGCACTGTTATAATCTTACCCTTAACAGGATATTTCAGCATTTGGTGCAAAGAGGAGGTAACTGCCCCGGCATAATGGATCCACGGTCTTCCTAACAAACACGAATATGACGGGCGGATGTCCATCACGTAAAAGGTGGAGTTGAAAACTTCTGTGCCTACTTTGATAGGAATATCAACCTCTCCATGAACCATTCTTTTGGACCCATCAAAGGCCCTAACAACGATGTTACTAGGTTTGAGGGCCAATCCTTTGCAGTCCAAACGGTCTAAGGCTTTCTTCGGCAGCACATTCAAGGAAGAACCAGTATCAACTACAACATGTGCGAGGGTGGTTCCCCTGCATTCAACTGAGACATGTAGTGCATCGTTGTGTTTTTTTCCTTTGGAGGTTAAGTCAGCATCGGAAAAGCCAAGGCCATTATCAGCAAAAAGACTGGCCACACACTCCTGAAACTGGTCAGCCGAAGTCTCTTGGGGTACATGTGTCGCCTTCAAGAATTTGATTAGGGCCTTAGCATGGGCCTCAGAACAGAGCAGGAGAGATAACATTGAAATTTAAGAAGGGGTCTGCCCTAACTGTTCCACAACGTCGTAGTCACTTTTTCTGATTATTTTCAAGATTTCATCCATTTCTTTCTAAGTGGTTTCGGGGATTACCACAGCATGAGCCTTCATCCTGACAGGAACATCCAGTATCCCCTTACCCTTGTCGATAGTATCAGCAGATGGTCTTACTTCAGGAGTATCCAATTCTTCAATCATTGGGCCTTGCACAGATGGTCCAATAGGTACAGAAGCTTTCAAGGGTCCGAAAACTGCTCGAGGGGGAGCAATCTCTGGAGAAAAGATTCGGCCGCTGCGGGTTATCTTGCTTGTACCCGCAATGTTCCCTATATCATGGTTTTCTTCTTCAGAATTCTCTTGGACTGTTTCGATTTGTTTGATACTATGATAGAAGATTTCTCCCCCATAGTTCCATGGTATCGTTTTGTTGGATTTGTACGAGACAGGTCCCGGCATGGTGATCTTTAATAGTGCACATTTAGAGTTGGGTGTAATCCTGACAGGCCTTTTGCAAGCCTTGGGAGGATTGTCGGAAATGGTTATGATTGTGATATCGTTGGTTGAAGTAGCACAAGTAACAGGAGTAACAGGATTGAAGGTATCAACAGGGGTTTTCTGGAAAAGTATCTCTTGAGTATCCATCAGGCGTTGGACACCTGATTTCAACATTGGGCAATCAGCTCGTATGTTCAAACAAAAGTAACAGTCCTTCCCACAGCTCGGGAATATCCCGGCTCTCATCAACTTTTCTTTAATCACTAACAATGGAGTCAACAGTTCGGCAACATCAGTAACATGGAGGTCTTCTATAACGACATGAACATTGTGGTCGTGCTTGGTCATTGGAGCAGATATAACATTGGGCTTCTCAGGAGCATCAAATTCTACTTCTTTGGCATCAATCAGATCCTAGATTTTTTTCTTAAGCGCCCAATAATTATTGGTATCGTGCCCAACACTGTCAGAATGGTAAGCACATTTGGCATTGGAGTGATAGTATGTAGAGGAGGTGTTAGGGTTCTTTGGCGCTTCCTTCAAACTGGTAAGATTCAGCTTCAACAAATGAGGGAGTACCTGAGCGGGCGTCATGTTGATTCGGGTGAACTGCCGTTGTGGCCTTTCTACCCATTGTTGATTAGGTCTCAACTGATTGTTACGAGGTTAATCATTTGACGAGTTTTGAATCATCACAGCCCCTACACTCGGCCGGCGCTCGGTTCTTCCCTGACCCTTCTGAGAATACACAACATATGCTTCCTTCTTGGCTGGGAAGGGTTTCTTAACAACTGTGGATGCGGAAGCATCCTTCTGAATCTTTCCACTCTTAATACCGGCCTCGACCCTTTCGCCGGTCAAAATTAGTTCAGTAAATCCCGCGGAAGAACTCCCAATTAGATGGTTGAAGAAGGGGCCAGACAGGGTCCCCAGAAACATGTCAAATAACTCCCTATCTAATAATGGTGGCTGCACCCTTCCAGCCAGATCACGCCACTTCTGGGCGTACTCTTTAAACCCTTCATTGGAAGCCATCCCCATACTTTGTAACTGAGTACGAGTGGGCGCCAAATCAGCATTGTATTGATACTGACGGTAAAAAGCAGCTTCTAAGTCTTCCTAATTGTGAACCTCTGATCTCTCGAGTTGATAGAACCAATCCAATAGCGTGCCAGACAAACTGTCTTGAAAAAAGTGTACCCAGAGGTCTTTATCAGATGAGTGGGGTTGGATCTTTCTGACATACGACCTCAGGTGCATCTTAGGGAAAGACAGACCGTCGTACTTGGCAAATGTTGGCACCTTGAACTTGGGAGGGATAACAATCCCAGCTACCAGCCCTAGTTCTTCAAAGTCCAAACCAGGGACCCCCTGCAACTCCATGGCTGCCAGTCTATCCTCAAGATTCTTATATTTATCATCCGCTGGAGGATACTGTTGTTCGGAGTAGTCTTCGTCTTCTTCCTCTTCTTCCTCTTCAACCTCAGATTCAGAAGGTACAACAGCCCCTTTCCCTTTACCGGCCCCTTCGTCAGACGTTGAGGGGAACTCAAGCACCTTCCTGGCATTGCTCTCAAACCTTCTTCCAAAAGTGGCCACCCCAGGTCTCTTTTTCTTTTTCTCTTTAGTCTTCTCCAACAAAGCTTTGAGGTCCTCTTGAGCCTTTGCCAAGGTCATGAGGAGTTGCTGGAATTGTGAATTTTGTGCCTACAGATCCTTTACCGTCTGCTCCAAATCCATCTTGCTGAAATAAACAGCAGAAAGATAAGGAAACCTGGTGTGAAGACCTGTTTATGCATATGATGAATGGTATGTTATTCATGAAATGCATTCAAGGATTCAGAAATTCAAATTTGTTGTAAACAAAAAGGAACGCACGTCATATTAAGAAGAAATTGTTAATACATAAGTGCCCCATGGGCAAAATATTACAAAATTCTTAATGTAAAAAGACATTGCGCATCCTCTTTGGTGCGATGTAAGTGTTGATAGTTTCCTCCTCATGAAGTCGGCGGGTAAGCTCCAAAACCTTCTTCTTACTGGCATAGAAGTTGGCTTCAAAAGTATCCCGTTCTTCCTTGAGTTGGATCCAACTCTTTTGCATTTCTTCCCATGATGTTAGCATGTCAGGATGTAGGATGGTGTATGGAACCTCTCCTTCCATAACAGGCTCTTTGATCAAGGGGAGAATGTGAGGGTATGGCATCATAAGATTCTGGGAGCGGGTTCGTACCCACTTGAGATAAGGCTCAAGGGGGATGGAATTCTTGTGCCCCAGTGTCTTACTATCCACTTTGTTGGGCATCCTCCAAGCTCTGATGAACCTTTGTCGAAGTCCTTGCGCATCATTGTCGAAGTCAAAAACTAGGTCAGGAACCAGCATGTCATGAGGGCCATCCCTCTGAGAATATCCAAATTGCCTCAAAGCTAGACAGGGGTTGTAGGTGATGCCTCCCCTAATTCCAAGTAGTGGGACATTAGGGAATTCTCCACAACGATCAATGATGATTACATTTTCTCTGGACCGAGAACACCAATGTACATCAGAATGTGTGAGGGTCATCAATCGTTGTGACCACCTTAAACCCTGCTCATTCTTCAAAACTGATTGTGGAAGGTGAGAAATGAACCACCTTGCTAGGAGAGGAGTACATCACATGAGAACACCTCTTTTCCTCATTGTTCGTGTGTAAAATGAGTGTAGGATGTCCCCAAGCAATGTAGGTATAGGATTCCTGGATATGAAAATCTTGACAGCATTCACATCTATAAGTTGGTCAGGGTTTGGGAACAAGGCCAACCCATATATGAGGAGTGCCACAATCTCTTCAAAGGCTTGTAGATCAAGAGAATTCCAGCAGTCTTGTGCCTTCTCAAACAGAAACTCTGCCAAGAAACCCTTGACACCACTTCTGGTTTCCCAATGCCCCTTGATGTCAGATGGTTGCAAGTGTAATGCTTGAGTAACATCTTCAGGCTTTGGTTATTTTTCTGTACCATTGTAGGGTAGTTGATGAAGAATAGGAATTCTCAGGAGTTGAGAAAATTCCTCCAAAGTAGGCACCAATTGATAATCAGGGAATGTGAAACAGTGGTGGAGGGGGTCAAAGAACTGGAAGAGAACTTTCACCATGTCTTCTTCAATGTTGGTGTTGACCAAGTTGAGGAGTCTACCATGTTTTTCACTGAAGAGAGAATTCTCTAGAATCCTGGAAGTAAGCTCCTTGAGTTGAGGATGGATTCTCACAAGGTTTACTTGAATTGCTTTCCTGCGAAGAGATTCCATGACCTACAAAACAAGAACAAAGATGAAGATCCAAACCCTTGAAGTGGTTAGTGGATACATATGATGCTTTATGATGTTCATGATGTATGCAGAAGCACATGTACAAGAAAGTCACACAAAACCCTAGTTTCAGGCTTGCATGAGGTTTCATAGGTAAATACCCTCTTGAGTTTAGTTGGCTCAAACCTGTCCTATAAATAATAATCGGGTTCTAAGGAGCTCAATATCACTGGATTGTTTTCTATGTTCATTGTTTTGGTTTACGCACTTAACTAGTGACCAAAATATTCCAAGAAAACAACCCTCAATGAGTGTAGTATCGAGTATCTACCAACTTCGGACTGCACCAAAGCCGGTCATCTCACTACCCCTAAAAAAGTCCAAGATGGTCAAGTAAAGTTCTAAGAGTTCATTAGTGCTTTATGACATCACTCAGCGGCCCTGTATTCTCTTTGATTGACTCAAAGGCTACTGGTACTCACAAATATGTCGCACTAATATAGCTATTACTTCAACCGTGTCGGTATACACCGCACAGTTTCCACAACGTATTGCTATTTACCTATGAATGTTTCCCAGATCCGGGTAGAGGATTTCAAGCCCAAACAAGAGAACCAAAATGTAAAGCAATCAAAGTAAACAATATAATCATGCAAAGGGTGATCTAAGCCCTAAGGTTACTCCACTTTTAAAGTTGTCCCCAGCAGAGTCTCCAGTTCTGTGTTACGGTGGGAGAACTGACTTGGGATTTTGCGTTTGCGTTCGCAAATGTTTCAGTTTAGCAAGAGTCGCCACCGAATTTTTATTTTATCCTAAGGAAAGGTCAAAAAGCACAGGAAAGACCTTTGAGATGTTTTCTTGGGTTCGGGGAGTAGATTATAGAAAGGGAAGGTATTAGCACCCTTTCTATCCATGGTTATGCATGGGCTCTTAGTTACTTGCTTAGATCACTTGCTTTGCATTTCTATTGTTTGAAATAGTGCTCTTCAATTGTTTGAAATGGTGCTTTGTGTGATTTTGAAAGATCTTTTGAAAAGAGGCCATCATTGTGGCAACCTTTGTAATTATTCTTGTTTGAATGTATACAAAGGTGTTTTTGTCTTTTGAAAAGTTTTCAATGTTTGAAAGTAGGGTTTTGAAATTGTGTTGTGAAGTGTGTTTCGAAAATAGCAAGGATGTTTTTGCAAGCTTTGATCAAGTAACTAAGATTTTGTCTACCCTATTTTACTCAAAGATCTTTCCTATGTTTTTAACCCTTTTAACAGTGTTGTTTCACCATTGTATTTGGTGAATAACCTTATGTTAGGATGTTAAATGGGACAGGCACGGGTCATCGTATAGACCATGATAGCAATGGTGTCAAGTATTTTTGGCAATTTTCTTAAGGGACTTTGATCATTTTGTTTAGGCAACTCAGATAGCGTCATCGAGGGACTATGATCTTTTGTTTTGTTTTTGTTTTGCCAAAGTACTTGACATGCATACCATGGCCCATTTTTGAAGGTAACAAGTGGATTGAAACGCTAGGGGTGCAAGTGTGCATTGTGTTTGTTTTTTCATGCATTGTTATCTTGGATTAGGTCAAACTAATTGTTGATTTTTATTTTGCTTACAAACCCTAGGTCATCATGGCATAATTGAAAGCTTAAAGGTGCGAGAATTTAAATTCTACACTATTACAACATGATATAGGGAGGGGGGTACAAATTTGAATTGGGGATTATTTTGCAAGAAATTAAATTCTAAATTATTACAACCATATTGAATGGGTAAGGCATAATATTAAATATACAATATTTAAATAAATACAATAAGTAAATATCAAATAAAATGTGTTATGCAAAAAAAGATTTTTATGTATGTAAAAAGTATTTTTAAATGTGAAATGTAAATAAATAAAAAGTTAATTTCAATTGTTTTGTTTTTTAGGGCAAAACCCTAATTTCTTAAATAAATAGTATTATTTATTATTTACATACAATAATGTATTAATTTGTACAAAAATATAAGTATATTGAAAAAATTATATTTTTAGTATACAATATTAATAAAAATGAAAATGTATTATTTTTGTGTTTTTTGTTCTAATTATTTAATAAAACATATTATTTATGTATATATATGTATTAAATATATTAAGTGTATAAAAATAAAATAAATTATTTACAAAAATGTGTATATTTCAAGAAAATATTTTCAAATGTGAATAAAAATAATAAATGAAAATAAACATATTTTTTACATTATTTTTAGGTTTTAATAAAAATAATATAAAGCATTTAAACATTTTTATACTAGTAATAATTAAAATAAATTCCAAATAAATACAAAAATTTATGAAAATAATTTTGAAGTATTTTTTATGTTAGAAAATAAAATATCAAAATCAGAAATGAAACAAAAATGTAAAAATGACAAATGTATAAGAAATGGGTCAGGGGGTGTAAAAAGAAAAGGGGGGGGGGGGGAGGGGTGCCAAAAGCAAGCCTGTATAGGCCCAACCCAAACCAACTTCATCTTCTTCCTTTGAACAGAAATACGCGCGCTTTTGTACACAAAATGCTATCTCCTGATTCCTTGCTTTTTTGACAAAACTCATTACAAGAAACTTGTAGAGCATCAAACAACGAATCTAACCATATAAAAAACTTAAGCTAACTCTCAAAGACCAGAGAGAATTTCTCTGGCCCTAATTCTTAAACTAGTTTTTTCATAAAGTTCATGAATAAAATTCTCCTAGCACGATTAATATAAATGAAAACTAAGCACATGTATGGTTTCAGGGCTATGAATACAACATCTTTCATTCACAAACCTAAGTCTAACTATTCCTAAATAGAGAGATAAAAGTTCATGAAATACCTGTTTCAGTTGACTTCGAGCTGGGAAATGCAGCAACTTCCAAGGGTGCTTCAGGTTCTTTTGAGCTTACCGGAGGTCTAATGAAGCTTTCCCAATGCTTGGTTTGTTTTGAAGTAGCCTGAATCGTGCTACAGAACTCAACCTGCAAAGCTTTGAAACAAAAATGGCAATGTGTGTTAATGGTGTTACAGCTAGCAATGGAGGTCTGGAATAGTTCAGGTGAGTTGAACGGAAGGTATTGGAACAAATTTGAGGCAAAACGCACGAGGGAAAGTGGAGATGGAGGTGGTTCTGCAGGGCTTGCCCTGTTTTGCAGAAAAATGGGGTTTTGGAGTATGAGGGTGCTTTAGGGGTGAAAGGCTCGTGCTTCTGACTTGTGAGGATATGCCAAACTTGTTTGAAAACTTTGTTTTTTTGGTTTTATCATATGTGAGAGATACAAGCTTTTGTCCATTTGACTTGTTTTGAAAGCAAAGTTGGAAGTGAAGTGTGATAGGCCTGTACAGGCTATCTCCAAGCATGCACCAACTCCTTGTACCTTTGCCTAAGTTTGTGGAACCTGTTTGCTGCAAAGAAAGAAGTTCAAAGCTCAAGAAAGACAACTTTGCAAAAGTCCATGCTTTATAAAAATGGAAGTGTGGCCTTTATGCTTAAAATGGCAATGTTCATTGTACAAATCTCTCTTGATCAGAATAATGCCAATCCAATGTATTTGCATTCAATTCTGGAGTGTGAATTGGTTTAGAGGCCTGTAATCATGTACTAAGCTAGTTTGGTTTGAAAATGCAAGTTGTATGAACATGTATTGGCCATGGATCAAAGTGAGTTTTTGCCAACTTCAAGCATTTGATTCTCCCTAACCACAAAGGTGTTTGAGGAGTTCTTGAACAATTTGGAAAGCTTGCAACATGTAATATAATCCATCTTTGAAATTTAACTTTAAAATACAAGTGGAACTATGTGAAAAATGGCCAAGTAGATGGGTCAAAATCCTGCCTAAACTAGGGCAAAATTTCTCTAAGTTAAAAGTTTTAGGTACCCTTGTTCCAAAAATCATAACTTGAGATACAAGCTTCTTTTGAGAAAACTTTGTGAATAAAAGTTGTATAATTTGTGATGGAATACAACTTTCATGTTGCAAGTTTGTTTTGAATCCATTAGAATCTTGGTGAAAAAATGGGACAAAGTTAGGAAAAAATAAGAAAATTTTATAACTTAGAAAAATTCAAAGTTATGAAATTTTTCCTTTTTAAACCCTAATTTGCATTTTTGGGTTTCTTGATGAACAAGTTTCATAATTTGACATGTCTTGATGAAAAATGACCTTTGGCACTTGATTTTGACCAAAAAGTCAAAGTTTGACTTTTCAGTGTACAGTCAAATTTTGATCAGTTGACTGAAAAATTCATCTGTCAATCCTATGCATTTGGGATCTTTTGAACTTGTTGAATGGATAAATATAATTTCATTGAGTCCTTGAGTCCATGGTTGAGCTTGATTTTCCATTGGTTAGGTCAAACAGTCAAAAATTGCCTTTGTGCAGTCAAAACCCTAAAAATGACCATTTTGCCCTTTTGGTGATCTGATCAAATTTCTTGTAGAGTTATGATCCAAAATTGATCAAATGGTTCATATGAGTTCATAATGTTGATGTGGGTCAAAATTCATGAGGTTTGACTGTCAATTGGCCACAGTTGACTTTTTCCCCAATACAGCTGATTTCTAGGTCAATTGTCCAATTGACTGGGCAAAAATTTGATTCAAGGCTTGAAACTTGGTATGGACAAACCTATGAGTCCAACATGAAGTATGAAATCAAATTTGGGCATTGTAGGTCAAAACATCATTGTGCAAACTCAAACCCTAATTTAGGTCAACAGTGCAAGGAGGTGTCTTTAGCAGAGCAAACCCTAGCTTGATCTTGAGTACCAAGAGTTTTGTGATGAGAAATGTTGATGAAATGGGAGGGCAAAATTTGGGGTACAACAGTCCGCATGTGTGTTGACTACCGGGACTTGAATAGAGCAAGCCCAAAGGATGACTTTCCGTTGCCTCATATTGATGTGTTGGTTGATAATACTGCTCAGTCTTCAGTGTTCTCCTTCATGGATGGGTTCTCGGGCTACAATCAAATAAAGATGGCTCCAGAAGACATGGATAAAACAGCTTTCACAACTCCTTGGGGTACCTTTTTCTATAGAGTCATGCCTTTTGGTCTTAAAAACTCTGGCGCGACATATCAGCAAGCTATGGTGACTCTTTTTCACGACATGATTCATAAAGAGGTCGAGGTGTATGTGGACGACATGATTGCGAAATCAGACTGGGGAAGAACATTTGGTCCATTTTCAGAAGTTGTTTGATTGTTTACGAAAGTTCAAGTTAAGGCTTAATCCCAACAAATGCACCTTTGGGGTTCGATCGGGCAAGTTACTTGGTTTTATCGTAAGTCAACCAGGAATTGACGTAGATCCAGACAAAGTAAAAGCAATATAGGATATGCCAGTGCCGAAAAATTAAAAGGAAGTACGAGGTTTCCTTGGAAGGTTGAATTACATAGCGAAGTTCATTTCTCATCTTACTGCTACCTGTGAACCCATCTTTAAATTGTTACGCAAGAATCAGGATGTCCGTTGGGATGAAAGTTGTCAAGAAGCTATCGAGAAGATTAAGCAGTATCTTCAAGAACCACCAATACTCATACCACGAGTTCCAGGGAGACCCCTCATTATGTATTTGACTGTGCTTGAAGGATCTATGGGTTGTGTGCTTGGACAACATGATGATACTGGATGAAAAGAACACGCCATTTATTACCTGAGCAAGAAGTTCACTGATTGTGAATCAAGGTATTCCTTACTTGAGAAGACTTGTTGTGCTCTTACGTGGGCAGCTTGATGTTTGAGGCAGTATATTTTGACACATTCTACACTTCTGATATCTATGATGGATCCGATAAAGTACATCTTCGAGAAACTAGCACTTACTGGCAGATTGGCTCGGTGGAAAATGCTTTTGTCTGAGTATGACATCCAGTACGTCACACAAAAGGCTATCAAAGGTAGCATTCTTGCAGATCATCTTGCTTACCAGCCATTGGAAGAATATCAGGCCATGAAGTTCAATTTTCCAGACAAGGATATTATGAAACTTTATGATAATGAAGGACCTGAACTAGGGGAGCGATGGACTCTCACGTTCGATGGTGCGTCAAATGCTATGGGTCACGGAATTGGGGCAGTTCTAACCTCTCCACGCAACACTCACATACCTTTCACTGCCAGATTAAGTTTTGATTGCACGAATAATGTCACTAAATACGAAGCTTGTGTGATGGGCCTTGAAGCAGCCATTGATTTGAAGATCAAGATTCTTGAAGTTTATGGGGACTCTTCCTTAGTGATACATCAAGTACGGGGTGATTGGGATACACGACACCCTAATTTAGTTCCATACCGGGATTACATATTAGATTTGTTTCCCTCCTTCAATGAGGTCACCTTTGAGCACATTCCTAGAGAAGAAAATTAACTGGATGACGCTCTGGCCACTTTAGCAGCAATGTTCAAAGTCAGTTACCCGAATCATTAACCAAATATAAGGATCTATCGTTACAAGGAGCCAGCACACATTTTCCCTGCTCATTGTCTCACAACTGAAGACGTATCAGACGAAAGGTCGTGGTACTTCGACATCAAAAGATATCTTGAGAAGCAAGAGTACCCCGAAGGTGCTATAATTTGTGATAAACGGACACTTAGAAGGTTGGCGTCTAAGTTTTTACTGTCAGGAGACGTTCTGTACAATAGAAACTATGATTCGGTTCTGCTCAGATGCGTGGATAGACACGAAGCAGAATCCATTATACGAGAAATACAAGAGGGCTCTTTTGGGACTCATGCTAGTGGGCATTCCATGGCCAAGAAAATCCTATGAGCAGGTTATTTCTGGATGACGATGGAAAGCGACTGTTGTGTATATGCTAAAATTTGCCAAAAATGCTAGGTTTACGCAGACATGATACATGTTCCTCCCACTCCTTTGAATGTGATGACTTCACCATGGCCCTTTGCAATGTGGGGCATCGATATGATTGGGCGAATCGAGCCGAGCGCTTCAAACAAACACATGTTTATTCTCGTTGCTATTGATTACTTTACCAAGTGGGTGGAAGTGCCTTCGTACAAGAATGTGACCAAGCAAGTTGTCACTCGTTTCATCAAAAGAGAGAATATTTGTCGTTATGGAACTCCTAACAAGATCATCATTCATAATAGGTCAAATCTCGACAACAAGATGATGAAGGAAATCTGTGAAGAGTTCAAGGTCGAGCACCATAATTTATCACCTTATCGACCGAAGATGAATGGGGCAGTCGAAGCCTCTAACAAGAACATAAAGAAGATCATTCAGAAAATGGTGAGAACGTACAAAGATTGGCATGAGATGTTACCTTTTTCCCTGCATGGCTATCGAACTTCGGTGCTTACTTCCACTGGGGCAACTCCGTTTTCACTAGTCTATGGTATGGATGCGGTACTCCCGGTCGAAGTGGAGATTCCTTCCTTAAGGGTTCTGATGGATACTAAGCTTGATGAAGCTGAATGGATTCAAACGAGACTCGACCAACTCAATCTCATCGAAGAAAAGCGCCTGGCAGCCATTTGTAACGGTCAGTTATATCAACAGCGTCTCAAAAGAGAATTTGACAAAAAGATTCCACCTCGAGAGTTCCACACAGGTGACCTGGTCTTAAGGAAGATTCTCCCAATCCACACTGATCCAAGAGGCAAGTGGACTCCTAACTATGAGGGACCGTACATCATGAAGAAAGCTTTCTCAGGAGGTGCTCTAATCCTGACAAACAAGGATGGGGAAGACGTTCCGCTTCCAGTCAATTCAAACTCAGTCAAAAATACTACGCATAAAAGGACCCGCTAATTTGAAAACCCGAAAGGGCGGCTTAGGCAAAAGTTAGGGCTAAAAAGAAAGAAGAAAATAATAAAAACCCGCTAAGTTGAAAACCCAAAATGGCGGCTTAGGCAAAAATGGGTGTCCCGGTGGATTGAAAACCCGAAAGGGAGATCCAGGCAAAAATTATGGACAAAAAACCGAGAGACTTCAGCCTGAAGACTCTTCACGTACACCCTCCTAATGCGGGATGGATCAATCTAGCTATTATCCTTTGGAAGCACGACACTATGACGACCTAGGATACATGAACTATAGCAATATCAGTTTTAATGGAAGTTCGAGATTTTCTTATTGCCATTTAACTCGTTGTATTTCTTTTCTTCTCTGCGAATTCCTTATTTAGGATTTGTTTCTATGTAGGAATGCCCATTCACGGGCCAAACTCATTAATAAAAATTTCCCCTTCCATTAAAAAATCTTTGTTATGCTCTTTTACTTTATTTTTCGTATGCGAATTGTGATTTAAATTCTTTGTTAAGCATTGCATTGAAAACAATAACTCAATAATAATCACGAGCTAAGATGTGAAACACTACATTACATGGATATGAAGGCATCCCAAGGGAATGCCACGGTGTTCAAATGTTTGTTCCTCCTGAGCTTGCAGCAAGTTACAATGGTCGCCTTGACCAAGCTTTCATCTTCGTCGCCTCCTTATAGTAGAACAAGCACCCGATTCTCCAACACCGAGAAACTTGGGGCATTTGATAAGATACACGTCTATGTTCAGCTATTCACAAGAATTCCAACACATTAAGGAAGTCGGATCAAGTTACTTCCCCTCAGTAAGTTTTAATCCCCCAGTGAACTCGACAAGGCTAACCCTTTTCTCTCAAATTTCAAGCACCAGTCCATATTAGCACCTCAAGATGACGAGCAATAGATCCCAATGAGCTTTTGGCACATTACATACAATAATCATCACGACATATTGCATTGCATCCGCAAACGCATAGCATATCCATGGATCATCATGTCACACTTCAAATGCATATGAAGTATGAGCTAGATCAATCCCAAATCAACAAAACATCCTCACAAAGAATATCATCCTCATAATTCCCAATTAACATCTGTTATTACACTACCAACTAAAATAAACCATGGTGTTAGTACGTCATGCTCCCCAACTCTCAATACTTAAGTTATCTTTTCCTAAGGTTGTAGATCATCCGTAGATCTTGCCCTCACTTTACATTTCCTAAGGTTGTAGGTCGTCCATAGATCTTACCTTCACTTTATCTCTCTTAAGATTGTAGATCGTTCGTATATCTTACCTTCACATTTTAAGGTCATAGGTCGTCCATAGATCTTACCTTCATTTTATCTCTCTTAGGGTCGTAGGTCGTCCGAAGACTTTACCCTCTCGTCATCTGGTTTTTTTAAGGTCGTAGATCGCCCATAGATCTTACCATCGTGTTATATTTTTAGGGTCGTAGATCATCCGTAGATCTTACCATCGCATTATATTTTTAGGGTCGTAGATCGTCCGTAGATCTTACCGTTGCTTTACATTTCCTAAGGTTGTAGGTCGTCTGTAGATCTTACCTTCATTTTATCTCTCTTAAGGTTATAGATCGTCCGTAGATCTTACCTTCGCATTTTAAGGTCATAGGTCGTCCATAGATCTTACCTTCGTTTTATCTCTCTTAGGGTCGTAGGTCGTCCGTAGACTTTACCCTCTCGTCATCTTGTTTTTTTTAAGGTTTTAGATCGTCCGTAGATCCTACCATCGCGTTATATTTTTAGGGTCGTAGGTCGTCTATAGATCTTACCTTCGCTTTATCTCTCTTAGGGTCGTAGGTCGTCCGTAGACTTTACCCTCTCGTCATCTTGTATTTTTAAGGTCGTAGATCATCCGTAGATCCTACCATCGCGTTATATTTTTAGGGTCGTAGATCGTCCATAGATCTTACCTTCACTTTATCTCTCTTAGGTCCGTAGATCTTACCTTCGCTTTACCCTCTCCTCATCTTGTTTTTAAGGTCGTAGATCATTCGTAGATCTTACCTTCGCGATATCTCTCTTAGGGTCGTGGGTCGTTCGTAGGTCTTACCCTCATGTTATCTTTTTAGGGTCGTAAGTATTCTGCAGACTTTAACCTCGTGTTATCTTTAAGTTTCTTATGAATCCTACCTTCAGTCAACGCGACATTGTCAACCATATCCTTTCAGTCACTCTACCGCCCACTCCCTCAAGAACCTTGTATTGGCACAATTACACTAATACGAGCTACCATTGTTCAACCATGTTTATCCATCATGACCAGTCCACCAGGAGACCAGTTTGTCCTTCCCCAGCAGACATTCACACCAATGAATAACACTCACACGATCTCTCCAGGGAAAATTTCGGGTTCTGGTATTCAATCATCTTCTACCTTGAACTTTTGAAAGGCTGACGCCAATCTCACCTTCAAGTTCAAGACGATTAAATAGGGGCAGCTGTCGTACCCCAAATTTGCCCTACTTCTTTTACTTTTGTCTGGCTTTGAACTTTGTATTCCATTTTCACCATTTTCTCTCAGTCATTTGCATATCCCGCATCCCATGGAATCAAGTGCTTTGGTTTGAGGTATTAGGGCTGCGCCCTCTTTATGTCTAAATTTTATTTTGAAGTTCTCTTATCAGTTAAAGGGGAAATGCATTTGATTCTCGATTAGTGGATCGTGGGATGGATTTTTGAGGTCACTACAAGTTTCCCTCGAGAGCACCGAGTTACTAGGGTTTGTTTTTGGTTTCAGAGGAGGATCTTATGAGTTATGATTGAATTGAAAAGTTTAAAGCATGATACAAGGATGATGTTGTCAATTGGTATTATGATCATGGCATTGTTATCATTTGTCACTTCGATTGCAAGGTATCCTGGATTTCTAAAATCAAAGTTACGGGTGGAAGATTTATCAAATGGATTTGGATTACTTAGAGGATAAGTCACAAGTTACAAGACCTTTGCAAGATTTAATTTAAGTTGTGAAGAATATTCATTCATTCGGAATTCATTCGAGTGTTCATTTTGGTTCAAGTTTGTTAAGGTTGTCTAGCCCATTCGAAGAAGGCGTCTTTAAGAGCAAAGATTGAAGAATTTCATTTGTTTCATTGGATTTAATTCAAGATGTAGCTTGTTTTGCAAATACTCCGGGGGAAAAAAGAGAGTTTGTATCACAAATTCCATTTTTGAATTGGTTAGCTTACAAATTTACAAGATGTTGCAATAAACTTACACATTCAAATACATCATTTCTCTAAAAAAGGTTTGTTCCAAGCATTCTAATTACAAGTCCTAATGCTTTTTACAATACACAAGCTAATGGATCTTCAAGACTCTTCTCAAATCTCCCTCCAAACTCCTCCAAGCAATGCCAAGGTTTTAACCTTGCCTCACTTTCCATCCACTCCTCGTGTTCAACGAACAAGAAAAGAAAGAAGTTAGTTAACATCGATATCTTAATAAAATTCCAAGCAAGAATTATTTGCTAATAAAAAATGCTCATCATCAGGGTTAGTATTTGGAATCAGATATCAAAAGGGGTTTATTTTTAATCATGGGCCATTTTCTCCTAATTGTAAATCACAAAAGGTTGCCCTTTTGGTTCACAAAAAAGGAGAAAAGGAAAATAGTGCAACATGTAGCAACAGGCGGCAACGAGCCAAACAAGTACAGTACAAAATTGTAGCCTAAAAAAATTGCAGCCTAAGCAAACTGCAGCCTAAGCAAACTGCCAAACAACAAATAGCAGGCCAAGGCAGATACACAAACAGTAACAACGCATCCTAAAGCTGCAAACTAGGTAGCATGAACAAAACAACAAATGCAACACAAATAAGACAGAAAACTGCATCACAAAAACAACAGTAAGTACGGTACAATAGAAAATATAGCAAGCTATCAAGTTACTCATAACACCCTATTGTGTCATCATGTTCCTAGAAAGTACCAACCCTTCAGAATTGTATGGGAACAAAAGCAAGTTGCTTTACATCATTGAGAGATAAAAGAGAAAAAAAAGATATCACCTGCATTAAATCTGCCAACAGCAAGCCAAAACAGTCCAAATTGTCAAGACAAAACTGTCCAAAATGATCTACAAATAATGCCAAAACCTGTTGTAATAATAAACCAGAAAAGAAACAGATGGCTTGCTGTTCAAAACCTTGTTATTGCTGCACATACCTGATCCATAAAACAGTCCAAACATTGTTGTCTAACCTGCTGCTACATTACATAAATTCAATAAAAACATAATTTGCATTCAAAAGCTACAAATTAACTTGCCAAAAATGTTCATATTTCTCAAACCTTTCCCCCCAATTTCCACCTTTACTTCACTATAAAAAGGGGCCACTGTTTCATTGAAAAGGGGGGATTTTTTGCACACAACCAGAAAACCAAAAAGAGAGAACACAAGGTCTATCAAATCGAAAGTGAGAGAACTGAATCAAGCCAACAAGCCAAGATATTTTGGGCAAACATACAGAAAACCAAAAGAGACTGAACACAGCCGGGAAGAGGAGTGAGATAACCAAGCAACATAAAATTTGCAACAATCATAAACTCAGCTCAAACATTTATCTCCGGCTTTCTAGGTGTAGATCACGGGACAACTCGCAACCTCTGGCTTTCTACTTTACTCATTTGTCGACCTCGAGGTAAGTAAATCCATCTCTACCATTTATCTTCCTTGCGTGATTGTGTGAACTTTCATTTTAATGCCTTCTTTCTAATATTCCTGCAAACAGAAACAGAAAAAATGTTTAAATCAAACTTCTCACACGACCACTCATTATTTGAAAAACAACACATGGATAAAAGACAGTAGATAAATAAAACCGAACACAAACCTTCAGCAATTTTAGTGTCGGCCCCATCTTTCTTTTCCACTCTCTTTGCAACTTTTCTCAAATCAAACATTATAATTGACAAATCAGAAAACAATTTGTCTTCATCTTCTCAGCCCAAACTTCCTTTCGTCACCAAAACCTTTGCCTCAGTTTCCATTCCACCCCTCTCTGATCTTTTTCACTCTTCCACTCTCCATAACCAAATTCAAAACTGAAGTTAGCAACTAAGTTCGAAGCTTTTTTTTGGGATCGAAAAATAATAAAAAACAAAAAAAGAAGAGTTTAAACGAACGGTGGAAACGAACCTGACGAATCCTGCAACCCGACATCCACTGTGTTTGTTGGAAGAGTTCATTGACAAACCCATGATCAGCAACAACCCAGACCCAATCGATTAGCCACCGCGCCGTCTCAGGATCTTCATCTACCATCACCATTCACTTTGAAACAGTTACATTTATGTTATTCAATTCTCAAAACCCTCGTTTCAACATTCAATCGAAAAAGTTTCAATATTTCTTCAGATAACTCCTCTCCCGGTTTTACCAACTGCCTCAGAAGGTTTTAGACTTCCTTTGAGTGCTACTTCTGGATCGATCTCTTCACCGGCCACATTGATCATGGTTCGGCCGTCTCTGGGAACAGATTCATTCCGAAAGACGAGTTCCGTCTGTTTGCAACACGGCATGGTGGACTGAGGTCGCGATGAGCTTTAATGGCGGATCTTGCTCCCCTGATCTTCTTAAATTATCTTCAAAGCCATTCGCCATGCGTATCAAAATCTGGAGCAGTTTTCTTTCAGCAAGTGAGAAGTTATACAGAATTACAATAACAGAGAGAAGAAATGTGTGAGTGAGAAGAGGAAGACCGTGATTTAACGAGAAGGAAGGAAGTTTTTTTTCTAATTGTTTTAATTTAGTTGTGAGAAATAGAAGAGTTGAAATTGGAATCCTTTCCCAATGCTGAACCGTGCGGCGCCCCATTCAAACAAATTAGGGTTTTCATCAACCTATTTTTTCTGTCTTGTTTGTGTTGGGTTTGGACCCCATTAACCCGGTTCGACCCAGTAGTTTGTTTTTGTTTGATTTTTTATTAATTTTTTTTCTATTTGTAGCATATGGGATCAGCCCATTCTGAATTTACTCCCCTCACTACGATTTTTCCAGCGGTACCCCCAGGCTCAATTTTTGTATTTTATTTTCTTTTTTTACTTCTTAACTTTATCTTTTATTTGATACAAAAACAAAAATGATCACTATTTTCTTAATCAAGTTATAATATAAAAACAAAAATATATATTATAATTGTTACTAGATAAAAAAAACCAGAAAAATTATTTAGAATTTAAATTTCTTTTTTTTTGTTTGCTTGTTAAAATCTTGATATCCTACTCCCTTAGGTAGCTCCATTAGGCGATTAAACCCTATTTTGATCGCCTTATGTCGAAATAGACTTTTAGTTCACTTGTACATAACCACATTAGGTTTTTTTAGTTTTCCTCTTAACCTTTTTCTTTTGTAATTAAAACTTAACTATCACAAATCAAAAATCCAAAATCCAAAAACACCTTTAATCATTATTTGAATTTATTTTAAAACTCGCAAAACACTGAACGAATCAAAACTCCCCCCTAAGGGCATGTTATCTTCGTTCTACCGCGATACCGGTCGTGCCTATTGCTAGAATACGTGTGTTAACGTCATCCACTAAAAAACACAAACAAACAAACCATTTTCTAGAGGAACTACGATGTTCTGATTCCTTCATTGGGTACGTAGGCAAAGGGTCGCGAAACCCTCACGGACGCAATAATGAAAAACCATTCTTTTCCCATTAAGCAAGTATAGTTGTATATAAATACACCCTTTAAGACAAACTAACAAAGTGGATCCCGTTGAGTACAACTGATGTGAGGGGTGCTAATACCTTCCCCTCGCATAACCGACTCCCTTACCCTTTCTCTTGGTCGCAAGACCATCTTATCCATTCTCTTGTGGTTTTATCGATATTTCCCCTTCCTTCGGGATAAATAAAGTTCGGTGGCAGCTCTGTGTTTTCTGTCGGTAGCTTCAAGGACTATTGGAATTGTATGTGCAAATTGCATCAGGATGATAGCTAGGAGCGGAGACATTGGGATTACGAGGAGGGTCCTTTAACGTAATCAACTCTATCTTCAACATGTGTTGCAATACCTGAGCCAAGGACATGTTGATTTTGGTGAATTTCCTTTTGGGTGTGTCCTTCTTATGCTGATTGCCTTGTTGTTGTTTCTGCATCGGTGCTGGAATAGAAGTCTGCACTACCCCCACAGATTGGTTAAGATTACTCTTATTGCAGCCCTTCTGGCCGTACACGACATTGGACTCTTTCTTCCCATTGTATGGTCTCTTTTGAGTACTTAAAGATGCAGTCCCTTGAATGTCACTTCTCCTGAGTTTATTTTCAACATGCCCCCGTATGCACATGTCACCCAATTCCCTATCTGCCAAGAGAGATTGATCATTGATTAGGCCCTAAGCTCTAGTAGTTTGCCCCATACTGTCGTATATGTCCGAAAGAAGCTTGATGATGAGAATCCTCAACTCTTCTTGTTCCTGAGCTAAACTTTGGATAAGGGCCATCTGACTACTCATCTGGATTCTCATCCTTCCCACCTCAGCCTGCAGTTGTTCCAACTGGTCATCCTTGTTGTTGTCAGGATGTTTCTTGGTCGAGTTCCCAGCAAGGAGTGCTTTCAATTCTTCTTGCCCCTTGGATAGGTTTAGGAACATTTCCTTAAACTGAGCATCTTGTGTTTGGATGTCTCTGTTGTTCTATTTGAGAGCCATTTTCTCTGCTGAAATAAACAGCGAGAAGAAGAGAAACCTGTACTGGAAGACCTGTTATGTAATGACATGCATGCAATGTTTTCAAGGATCTCATAGGGTAAACATAAGACGCTGTTAGAATCCGACAGCATCTTTAATTGAAGAACTTCGTATCGTTAAATGTCCTTCTACAAGAATCAAGCTCACCATGTCAAGTGGGTCATAACCTCTGACTCAAGTTGTCTTACTTTGGTCTTTTAACGGTATTGTCTAGAGGAAAATAAATCCCCTCGCCCCTTGCTAGCCGTCTAGCTCATCATAACCTGCATCATAGACCCTTAATACCACTGGTTAGGGAAATGCTATGGTATGATGTTATAATGTGTATGTTGTGCATCAAGCAAAAAATGTAAGGTGATGAAGACAAGTGAGTATTGCAGGCAATCCAAGTTATTGGATAATGACTATGAACAAGTCCTACAAGGAGTACAAATAAAGTCCTGCAATGAGTTCAAGTTGTTAGAGAATGAAAGAAAATAAGTCACACAAGTAGCCTTAGGTTTAGGCTTGCATGGATTCCATAGGTAGGTACCCTCTTGAAGTTTAGTTGGCTCAACATGTCTTATTAATAGTAATCGAGTTCTAGGGGATCTCAATATCATTGATCTTTCTTCACCGGACATTGTTTCAGCTCAGACGATCTTTTCTCGCGGCCGAAATATCCCAAAAGTCTGATCTCAATGAGTGTAGAATCGAGTATCAACCAATCCTTAGCTTTATACTGAGGCCGGCTATCACACTACTTTCTAATGGCCAAGTTTGTTAAACTAAGGTTCTGTAAGTGTTTGTTTGTTGGCATTTTTTTGGTAAAACCAAAGTTGCGAATGTCATGACTGATGTCATAACATTCTGGGATAAAGGTACATTCTGCAGAAAAGAATGTCATACAGGAACTACTCAGTTTGAAGTGGTTATCATGATCATTAAACAATGATCATATACAGTATATTCTACCAAAATCAGTGAGCAGGATTCTTGTTGTCATAACCAATGTTAAGACATCCTGTACTGATCTAACATTTGTGCAGATTTATTATTCCTGAGATTTTTCAGGAATCTGGTTTGCTTATCTAAGTTGATGTATACAGTCCAGATCAGATGCTCCCGTGGACATTACGTTAACTTTGCTTAACCCTAATTTGGTATGATAAAAGTCTAAGACCAAGTCTTTTGGGTTAACTAACCCTAGGTATTTTCATGGAAGCCCTAACTGAAGAATAGTCTGCCTATATATTCGTCTTGAAGATTACTGGTTAGGTACTTTTTGACTGAAGATCAATAAGGGACTGTATAGTTGTAACTACTATGAGCCAATCAATTATCATTGTGATAAGTGATTTGGAGTAGGATTTGATTGTAAGGTTGTGTATCACTCAAAGCTTTGAAGCACGAGTGTTTGTGTTACTTGATTAAACCTTTGAAGCAAAGTCAAGTTAGGGTTGTGTATCACTCAAAGCTTTGAAGCACGAGTGATTGTCACTTGATTAAAGCTGTGAAGCAAAATCAAGTGTATGTACTGAAGAGTGTCTTCATAATTTCATTAATCAATTGTTTAGTATCACTGCTGTGATTGAGGGGGAGTGAGTAGGAACTCAAGTTTAAGTTGAACTTATATTGAAGTTGCATTGGGTAGGTCTTAAGTGAAGGAGATAAACTGGTTGGTTTATTCCTGAATTAATATATCTTATAGTGAATTTCCTCCCTGGCTTGGTATCCCTCAGAGTAGGTGTTGTTACACACTAAACTGGGTAAACAATTGACTGTGTTCTTTACTGCTTTTAAATTTACTGTCTTGAAGTGTGTCAGATACGGTGTCATAACATTCACTGTGACATTAAGTATCTGCTGCCAGAATTTCAATTGGTATCAGAGCAGGCACCCTGCCTGTCTTACTGTGTGAGATCTAGGGATATTATTTCCTGGCGCTATGGACAAAGAAGGAGGATTTGGGAACAGACCACCCATTCTGGATGGATCAAATTATGACTACTGGAAACCTCGTATGATTGCCTTCTTAAAATCACTGGACAAAAAGGCTTGGAGAGCTGCTGACAAAGGATGGAACCATCCCACCATAACTGGGAAAGATGGGACAACCAGTCTGAAACCTGAGGAAGAATGGAGCAAATAAGAAGATGAGTTAGCCCTGGGTAACTCCAAAGCATTAAATGCCTTGTTCAATGGAATTGATAGAAACATATTCAGATTAGTACATCAATGTGAACTGGCCAAGGATGTTTGGAACACTCTCAAAACTACCCATGAGGGTACATCCAAAGTAAAAATGTCAAGGCTTCAGATGATGACTACCAAATTTGAGAACCTAAGGATGATGGAAGATGAGACCATTCATGAGTTTCACATGAACATCTTGGAAATTTCCAACACCTCAGGAGCATTGGGAGAAAAGATGTCAGAAGAAAAGCTGGTGAGAAAGATTCTCAGATCCCTGCCTAAAAGCATTGCAATGAAGGTGACTGCTATAGAGGAAGCTCAGGATATCTGCAACTTGAAGGTTGATGAACTCATTGGGTCACTTCAGACTTTTGAGATGGGAATCAGTGACAATGTTGACAAAAAAAACAAGAGCATAGCACTAGTATCTAATACTGAAGATGAAAACAAGGAGGATGATGAAGAGAATATTTCAGAAGCTATAGCCATGCTTGGAAGGCAGTTCAACAAACTCATCAAGAGAATGGACCCAAAGTCAAGGTCAAATGTCAAGAACATTCCCTCTGACATTAACCGATCTTATGACTCCAGCAGAAGACCAAAGTCTGAAGAAAAGGGAAATCAAAGCAAAGGAATCCAATGCCATGGATGTGAAGGATATGGGGCACATTCGAGCTGAATTTCCTACCTTTATTAAGAAACAAAAGAAAGGAATGTCTGTTACTTGGTCTGATTGTGACTCAGAAAGTAATTCTGAAGAAGAATCTGCCAAACTAGTTACTGCACTAGCTGGTATTTGTAACTCTGATAGTGACTCTAGTGATGAGGAAGTGACATTTGAAGAACTGGCTGACTCCTACAAGAAGCTATGTATCAGAAGTGCTGAAGTCTGTCAGCAAAATGAGAGACAAAAAAAATCATAGTAAAGTTGGAGGCTGAGAAGAAGGCAGACACTGATACTATAATTCATCTCGAAGGTGAAGTTCAAGTGCTAAACTCAAAACTTGATCAGATGACCAAGTCTGTCAAGATGCTGAAAAATGGAACTGACAAATTAGAAGAAATCCTTCAGGCTGGACAAAATGTGGGAAACAAGTTTGGTCTAGGATTTGTGGCAGCAAAGAAATCTACTGTAGAAAAGAAGAAGATCATACCTGATAAACAAATGTCAAAACAGATGTCACAACATAGCACTCAACATCGAGAACAGAGAAATATGAAGAAAAAGTATCAAAGATGGAGATGTCATCATTGTGGAAGGTTTGGTCACATAAAGCCATTCTGCTTCAGATTGTATGGATATCCTAATCAGATCCCAACTGTCAAACCTAAGTCTAACAAGGCACCATATACTCAACAGTGGCAGAAAAAGTTTGTAGCCCTGATAGCTCACACCTCCCTTAGAGTCTCTACAAAGGAAGACTGGTACTTTGACAGTGGATGCTCTAAACACATGACTGGAATCAAGAATCTTCTGAATAATGTTAAACCTCATACTACTAGTTATGTAACTTTTGGAGATGGTGCTAGAGGAGAAATCAAAGGAGTTGGAAACTTGGAATGCCCAGGAGTTCCAAACCTAAATGAAGTACTGCTGGTAAAATGCTTGACTGCTAATCTCATAAGTATCAGTCAATTATGTGATCTAGGATTCATGGTCAACTTCACCAAGTCTGAATGTCTTGTAACAAATAAAAAACAAGAAGTTGTAATGAGAGGAGTCAGATCAAAAGACAACTGTTACTTATGGGAGTCTGAGAACACTAATGATTCTTCTGTGTGCTCTATAGCCAAAGAAGAAAATAAAGTGAAACTATGGCACCAAAAACTTGGTCATTTACATCTAAGAGGGATGAAAAAGATCATATCCATGGAGGCAGTCAGAGGGATTCCAAGGATTCAAATTGATGAAGGGAGAGTCTGTGGTGAATGTCAGGTTGGAAAGAAAACTAGAATGTCACATCCAAAGACAAGACATCTGACCACCTCAAAGGTGCTAGAAATCCTACATATGGATCTGATGGGTCTAATGCAGGTGGAAAGTCTTGGAGGAAAGAGATATGCGTATGTTGTTGTGGATGATTTTTCCAGATTCACCTAGATTAACTTCATTAGGGAAAAGTATGATGTATTTGATGTATTTAAGGAACTGTGCAAAAGAATTCAAAGAGAAAAAGAAGGATGCATTGTCAGAATCAGAAGTGATCATGGAAAGGAGTTTGAAAACATTAAGTTTGATGAGTTCTGTTCCTCAGATGGAATCAATCATGAATTCTCTTCACCCATAACCCCTCAACAAAATGGAGTTATGGAAAGGAAAAACAGGACTATCCAGGAATCTGCCAGAGCAATGATACATGCCAAAGGACTTCCTATTTATTTTTGGGCTGAAGCTATGAATACAGCCTGTTATGTCCATAACAGGGTCACCTTGAGAAAGGGAACATCATCCACCATTTATGAACTATGGAAAGGAAGAAAGCCTACAGTAAAGTACTTCCATGTCTTTGGAAGCAAATGCTATATTCTGACAGATCGTGAACAAAGGAGAAAGATGGATCCTAAAAGTAATGAAGGAATATTCCTAGGATACTCTACCAACAGCAGAGCATATAGGGTATTCAATTCCAGGACCAAAGCTATGATGGAATCTATAAATGTCATAGTTGATGATTATCATGAGGAAACCGATGTCCCATATGATGTTGAGACATTTTTTGAGACTTCAACTCAAGTGTCTAAAAGGGATGATGTACCTAAAACTACTTCATCAGAATCTGAATCAAAGGAAGATAACAAAGATCCTTCCATCAGAATTCAGAAAGGTCATCCTAAGGAACTCATCATAGGAGACCCAAACAGTGGAGTCATTACAAGATCTAGAGAAATTATCTCAAACTCTTGCTTTGTCTCTAAGATTGAACCAAAAAATGTTAAGGAGGCTTTGACTGATGAATACTGGATTGGAGCAATGCAAGATGAATTGAACTAATTCAAGCAACATGAAGTATGGGAATTAGTTCCTAGACCAGAAGGAACAAAGATTATTGGCACAAAATGGATCTACAAGAACAAATCAGATGCTGAAGGAATTGTCACCCGGAATAAGGCAAGGCTTGTTGCTCAAGGCTACACTCAAGTTGAAGGGGTTGATTTTGATGAAACTTTTGCTCCTGTAGCCAGACTGGAGTCAACCAGACTTCTTTTGGGAGTTTCTTGTCTCCTTAAGTTTAAGCTATTTCAGATGGATGTAAAGAGTGCCTTCTTAAATGGGTACTTAAATGAGGAAGTATATGTGGAATAGCCTAAAGGATTTGTGGATCCAAATTGTCCTGATCATGTCTACAAATTGAGGAAAGCTCTATATGGCCTGAAACAAGCTCCTAGAGCCTGGTATGACAGATTGACAAAATTCCTCACTGACAAAGGATACAGGAAAGGAGGCTTGGATAAAACCCTTTTTGTGAAAAATGAAGGAGGAAAGATAATGGTAGCTCAAATTTATGTTGATGACATAGTTTTTGGAGGAATGTCAGATAAAATGGTTAAACATTTTGCTGACCAAATGCAAGATGAATTTGAAATGAGCCTCATGGGAGAATTGACCTACTTTCTTGGACTACAAGTCACACAGATGGAAGACTCAATTTTTCTGTCTCAAAGCAAGTATGCAAAGAATATTGTCAAGAAGTTTGGAATGGAGAATGCCAGTCACAAAAGGACTCCTGCACCTACTCATTTAAAGCTGTCCAAAGACTCAAGTGGGACTAATGTGGATCAAAGCTTGTACAGAAGCATGATAGGAAGTCTGCTATACTTAACAGCCAGCAGACCTGACATTGCTTTTGCAATTGGATTATGTGCAAGATACCAGGCTGAACCCAAAGTAAGTCACATCAACCAAGTGAAAAGAATTTTGAAGTATGTGAGTGGTACTTACAACTATGGCTTGTTGTACTCTCATGGATGTGAACCAATTTTGTCTGGTTACTGTGATGCTGATTGGGCTAGAAGTGTTGATGATAGAAAGAGCACCTCTGGAGGATGCTTCTTTCTAGGAAATAATCTTGTCTCTTGGTTCAGCAAGAAACATAACTGTGTGTCTTTATCTACTGCTGAAGCTGAATACATAGCAGCTGGTAGTAGCTGTTCTCAAATGATCTGGATGAAACATATGCTTACTGAGTATAATGTCACACAAGATGTCATGACATTATACTGTGACAATCTGAGTACTATCAACATTTCCAAGAATCCTATACAGCACAGCAGAACCAAGCATATTGACATTAGACATCACTTCATTAGAGATCTTGTGGAAGAAAAGGTGATTAAACTGGAACATGTTGCCACTGAACTACAACTGGCTGACATTTTTACCAAGGCACTTGATGCTAGTCAATTTGAAAATTTGAGGGGCAAGCTGGGTATTTGTCAATATGAAGAGATGTAGCAATTAATTTTGCTTAAAACAAGGGATGATAGAGATATTTTAGTTAAGTCTATTCTGATTGGGCTAATCATCTGTTTCCCTATTTCTTTCCAAAATCTTAAGAAGTTGAATAGACAATCATATTTTTACCTCCTCTCGCGTCTCTGCAACAATCTCCATTCTCTCAAATGAAGATTCCATTCTCGCTGTTACTTGTTTTCTAAATCTCTCAAAATGTCTCAACAATCCATGTCATCATCCTCTTCAAAGGCGACTGCTTCTTCCGCATCCTCTGATAGCGAACCTAGGGCAATCACAAACTGCATGGATACTGATGTTCTTGAGATAACTCCTCTTCGTGAACTGGCAGCTAATCTTACTAAGGTCAAGAAGCTGCGAACCAGACATGCAAGAAGATCACAAGCCTCTCCATCTGGTAAATCTTCTCAACCATCATCTTATCTTCCTCCAGAAATAGCAAATAGGGAAGGTTCTACTTATGTTCATCAAGCTATTGCTAGACTAGTCACTAGGATTCTAAATGAGAATCACTCTGTACCTGGCATTTCTGTACCTTTGAACCAAGAAGCTGCTAGTCCTAATGTAGAAATGGATCCAGATGTCACTCAGAATGTTGAGACACTTGATGACAACATTAGGGAATCTCCAGAAAAACATGATGATCACCAGAACCCTACTGACAAGGCTGTTGAACCCCCCGGTTATTGATGTTGATGAAGAATACTCTGACAATGATTTAATTGCTAATATCAACACTAGCATAGCTAGAAGGATGATGAGCAGAAAAGAAAAGCAGGATGCTGCCAAAAGCCCCTCCAAAGAGAAGGCTACTGAAGTTGTTCATAAGAAAACTAGGTCTGAGATCAAGACTAGAGTAGAAGCTGAGAAGGATCGAAAAGCTGGATTGTCAAAAGGGAAGGGGAAGGAGAAAACTAGAGTACCTGTTGGTAGTCTGTCAAAACCTTTGAGACAACCAATAGCCATGAAAAGGAAGGACCCTGAACCCTCTGAATCTGATGAGGAATCAGAATTTGAGTTTGATGTTGATAGCAATGTTCCAGACATTCCTCTCAGGAAGAAACTCTCTTCGAGCAAAATGCCTAAAGTCCCTGAAGTTGCCATTGACAACATTTCCTTTCACCATCCAGAAAATGCAAACAGGTGGAAGTATGTGTTTCTGAAGAGGATTGCCTTGGAGAGAGAGTTGAACAACAGTGTTGTTGAGTGTAAGGAAATCATGGATTTAATCAAGACTGCTGGTCTAATGAAAACTGTGATCAAGTTTACCAACTGCTATGAGATTCTTGTCAAAGAATTCATAGTAAATTTATCTGATGGGTGTGCTGATGGAAAATCAGCTGATTTTAAGAGTGTGTATGTGAGAGGAAGGAAGGTAAATTTTTATCCTTCTGTAATAAACAAATTCCTAGGAAGGCCTGATGATGCTTGTCCTGAACTGGAAGTTACTGACAACCAAGTTTGTCAAATAATCACTGCTAAGCAAGTCAAGAACTGGCCCTTGAAAGGGAATCTAAATGCGAGTAAGCTGAGCATGAAGTTTTCCATACTGCACAAAATAGGTGCAGCTAACTGGGTTCCCACCAACCATAAATCCACCATTTCCACAGGTTTGGGAAGATTTATCTATGCTGTTGGAACCAGGACAAACTTTGATTATGGCAAGTACATCTTTGATCAAACATTGAAACATGCTGGAAGTTGTGCTATTAAAGGCCCTATTGCTTTTCCCTCTCTCCTGTGTGGTATAATCATTGCTCAGTATCCTGATATTCTGGCTGAAAAAGACTTTGTATGCAAAAGAGCCCCTGCTCTTGGTTTGCACTATAAGCTATTTCAGGGAACACATGTCCCTGACATTGTTATGACATCTGCTGAGACATCAACTGTCAAATCTCATTCCAAGAAGACTGATGTTATAGCTGTGCTAAAAGAAACCTGCAGAGAGCTTGATACAAGAAAAAGGACTCTAGAAGAGCTGATTGCTAAACTAGAGCAGGAGGAGAATGAAGAACAAATAAGGGAAGAAGATGCTGATGAATACCAGCATAATGCTGAAGATAGTGCTTCCTTGGAAGATGATAGTGCCTGAAGGTCAGTGTTGGTGAACAGATTGCTGCTGGAACTTGTTGCTGCCAAATGACTTCTTATTTATTTCTGTTTTTTTTAATTCCTTTTGGATGACTGTATAACTTAAAAGTACATGTATCTTTGGCCTCTTTATGTCTAAAAAGGGGGAGAAGATTTTGTGGTTATTTTGGTAGAAGTAGACTTGGTAGCTGTTATTAATAATTCTGCTGCATTCTAATCTCTGATTGTTTAGGGGTTTTAGCAAAAAATTTGCCAAAGTGGGAGTTTGTAAGTGTTTGTTTGTTGGCATTTTTTTGGTAAAACCAGAGTTGCGAATGTCATGACTGATGTCATAACATTCTGGGATAAAGGTACATTATGCAGAAAAGAATGTCATACAGGAACTACTCAGTTTGAAGTGGTTATCATGATCATTAAACAATGATCATATACAGTATATTCTACCAAAATCAGTGAGCAGGATTCTTGTTGTCATAACCAATATTAAGACATCCTGTACTGATCTAACATTTGTGCTGATTTATTATTCCTGAGATTTTTCAGGAATCTGGTATGCTTATCTAAGTTGATGTATACAGTCCAGATCAGATGCTCCCGTGGACATTAGGTTAACTTTGCTTAACCCTAATTTGGTATGATAAAAGTCTAAGACCAAGTCTTATGGGTTAACTAACCCTAGCTATTTTCATGGAAGCCCTAACTGATGAATAGTCTGCCTATATATTCGTCTTGAAGATTAATGGTTAGATACCTTTTGACTGAAGATCAATAAGGGACTGTATAGTTGTAACTACTGTGAGCCAATCAATTATCATTGTGATAAGTGATTTGGAGTAGGATTTGATTGTAATGGTTGTGTATCAACAAAGCTTTAAAGCATGAGTGTTTGTGTTACTTGATTAAAGCTTTGAAGCAAAGTCAAGTTAGGGTTGTGTATCACTCAAAGCTTTAAAGCACGAGTGATTGTCACTTGATTAAAGCTGTGAAGCAAAATGAAGTGTATGTACTAAAGAGTGTCTTCATAATTTCATTAATCAATTGTTTAGTATCACTGCTGTGATTGAGGGGGAGTGAGTAGGAACTCAGGTTTAAGTTGAACTTAGATTGAAGTTGCATTGGGTAGGTCTTAAGTGAAGGAGATAAACTGGTTGGTTTATTCCTGAATTAATATCTCTTATAGTGAATTTCCTACCTGGCTTGGTAGCCCCCAGAGTAGGTGTTGTTACACACTGAACTGGGTAAACAATTGACTGTGTTCTTTACTGCTTTTAAATTTACTGTCTTGAAGTGTGTCAGATACAGTGTCATAACATTCACTGTGACATTAAGTATCTGCTGTCAGAATTTCAGGTTCTAAGATCTGTTAGTGCTTTATGACACCACACAATGGTCCCGTATTCTCCTCAATTTAACATAAGGGATACCGCTACCAACAAATATGTCACACTAACGCAGCTATCGTTTCAACCATATCGGTTTACGCCATACAGTCTCCACGATCTATTGCTGCTTACCAAAAAGGTGCCCCAGATCTGGGTGTAGGATCTTTAGTCACAACCCAAACAAGTCCTCAAAAGTAAAGCATACAAAACACATAATGTAAAGCAAATTTAAAATGATCTAACTCTAAGGTAACCCCACTTTATAAGTATTCCCCAGAAGATTCGCTAGTTCTGTAATACGTGGCAGAACTGATAGTTATACTGGTTTTGCATTTGTGTTCGCAAATGTTGCGGTAAGTATTAGTTGCCACCGACTATTCTTTTATCCAACAAAGGAAAGGGTGAAAAGAACAGAAGAAGACCTTTCGCGATTTTTCTTAGTAAGGGGGTAGATTATGGAAAGGGAAGGTGTTAGCACCCTTTCCATCCGTAGTTTTCTACGGGCTCTTAAATGTTTAGCTCATTTGAAAAATACCTTGTGCTTTGTGTGTTTTTGAAAAGTATTTTGAAATTCCTTAGTGCCACGATTTGCTTTATGATAACTCTTGTATTAGTCCTCAAGAGTGTCGATAAAGCATTTTGAAAAGGTTTTTTTGAAAGAATTTTGTGTATTTGTAAAAAGTTTATTTTTTAGCATAGCATCTAGGAACTATCTACTTTACTAGAAAGGGTCGTTCTTTTCCTCTTTTCCTTTAGACAATGCTATCCTACTATTAGTGAGTAGGTAACCCTATCATTGGATGTTTGAGGGACATTTGAAGGGACATTTTTATAGTCACAAAGGCAACTGGGCAAGAAACCTTAGTAACTACCCTAGGGTTTTAAGATCATTTTTTACCGAGGAAACATCGAGAGGGTCATCGAGGGACTTATGATCTTTTTAAACCGGAGGGTAGCCATTAAAATCTCTCACGATTTGAGAGTTGTAAATAATTTTCCGAATGCCACCAAAGTGGAAGTATCCTAGAGGTGCACATGTGCAAGTGTGTTTGTTTCAGTTATTTATCTTTGTGTTAGGTTTGCTAATGTTTGATTGTTATTCTTGCCATAAAATCCTAATTAGCATACATCTAAACAGTTGATAACTTGCAGGAATTTAAAATGCGGAAATGTAAATCCTACGCTATTACAAGGCTTTTGGGAGGGGGAATTATTTACATGTCCAAAACTTGAGGGAGAAATAAAGAGAGCGGTAAAGTAAAAGTCCTAGATTAAACTATTACAAACCAGTAAACGATTACAATAATATGAAGAAAAAAAGAGAAAGTAAATAAATGCGCGAATTGGAAGGACGTCTAAAAAATCCTAAGGCAATTCTAGGCGAATAAAGAAATCTTTTTGTTGTTTTGTTTTGTTTTATGAAAAAAAAATGAATTCAAATAAATCCTAATTCTATTAATTTAAAAATTGGAAAAAGGGTTTAAATAAATATTAATTAATTTATGGAATTAGTTTAATTAAGAAAAATGCTAACCTAATGTTTTGGTGATTTTTATTGGTTAAAGGAAACTTATTAAAAAAAAGTTGATTAAGCAAAACAAGTAATACTAAAAAACGTAAATGGGCCTCACTGCAAAAATGGGTTAGAGGGGTGAAAAAAAAGAATCCTTAGGCCCACAACTAATGTGCCCAGGAGGCTGTATTGGCTCGGATGAGAGAGGGTCCTTGAAGGTGCACGATGGGGTGTGCGCTTGAGGCATTCAGATCATGCTTGATGAGATCTGATGGTCAAGAATTGGAGGTGTATGATGCACCTACGGATCTGCTTAGCATTGGATCTGCAAATAACATGTTAGAAAAAAAAATAATGCATGACCTGGGTATTGAACCCAGGCCCTTTCGACTACACACATTCCCCTTTACCATCTGAGCTATTTGTTCATTTCTTGGTACAAATAAAATCACAACAATCCATTAGTAAACAAATCATATATATATATATATATACTAATGGATTGTTGTGATTTTATTTGTACCAAGAATATAAAATTCAAAATCCACACATGCATACTGCACAAGCCAAAAGGACAGGGACGCCTGGATTTGAGATTCGAAGGAATCAGTTTCACATGCCTTAACAAAGGTATCCTATTACTATATATTTTACATGTCATATTAGCAATCACAAACGTCATGCATCATGAATATACAATCAAAATAAAATTATATATATATGAAATGAATTTGAGATCGAAGGTTCGTTACCATTTGACGCTTGCTTTGGATGGAAAAAGCCCACAACGATTATTTTGATTCTGCTAACTTTGTCGAAATTATGGAATTTTTGTGAAGCTCTCGTGGGGAAACGTGCGTGTATGGGCAAAAATTCTCGTGTTTGGGCAATGCGTGTTTGTATAGCCAGGTGTTTCTGTGACTAATGTTTTTTGTCTCTTTTTTTTGTCCCTGGAAATGTGTATTTAGCACTATATTTATAGGGGATATTGGTGAATGGAAATGGCAAGAGACAGCCATTAACCAGGCTTTGAAGGCAAAATCGAAAGCCTTAAACAGGTTGTCATCTTTGATGATTTCCTACCCTTTTGGGTTTTGGGATGAACCTGGACATGTTTCACTCCCTCACTCCATCGAATTCCTCCACGCCTTGTTCTTCGATTGGCTCTGAATTTCTTCTTTCGATGGCTCTGGGATTCATTATTGTGGCTTCTTCGATTGAGCCCCTATTTGCCTTGTTCTTCTATTGGCTCTGAAAATACCCAACTAGCTCAATTGAACACTTCATTCTGGCCAGTCGAAACTTCTTTTGTCATTTCCTTCGAATGTAATTGTGCAGGAGGCTTGGGCTTGGCAACATCTAGGACTTTGGCCAACAAGAATCTTGAACCAAACTCATCAAAAGGCAAAACAAAACTTGTTTCCAACAATTGTGTATCTTTCGAATGGACCAATTGTATGTCCTTCGAAGGCACCATTTGTGTGTCATTTGAATGGGCCAGATGTATGTCCTTCAAAGGCACCACTTGTATGTTTCATCGAATGGACCTTAGAAATGTTTATTTGAATGGACCATATTATGTGTCAAAGTGTAGAAAACTGTGTGTTGAATGGTTTAGAGGTGGAGTCAAAGCTAGCATGAGGGAAGCCACTATTTTGTGAGTCGAAGCACACATGAAAGAAGTTCTTATCTTTTGAATCGAAGGCAAGCATGAAGAGGAAGCCTTTGCTTTGTGCGTCGAAACCAAGCACAGAGGAGGCACTTGTCTTGTGGATTAAAGCAGACACGTAAGAGGCCAATTCTCAATCGAAGCTTGTATGCAGGAGGCCACTGCTTTGTGAAACAAAACAAACCTGCAGGAGGCTACTGCTTGTGAATCGAAGCAAACCGTTTCAAAGGGATCCATTTGCCCAATCAAAGTTAGCAAAAAGGAAGCCAATTCCTTGTGGATGCTTAGCATGAAGGAGGCCATTGCTTTGTGGGTCAAAGCAGGCACAAAGGAGGCCATTGCCCAGTGAATCGGACCAGGCACGAATGAATTATTTGCCTAGTGAATCAAAAGCAAGCCTGAAGCAGCCAACACTCAGTCGAAGCTTTGTGAATTAAACTTGATCAAAGGAGACCAAGTGCTCAATCAAAGCTTGTGAACCAAGCTTGCATCGAAGGATGCCAAATGCTCAATCGAAGCTTGTGAACCAAGCTTGCATCGAAGGAGGCCAAATGCCCAATCAAAGCTTGTGAAACAAAGCTTGCTCGAAGGATTTTAGATGTCCAATTGAAGCTTATGAATCAAGGCAAACTTGATCTTCTTCGATTTGATGCCTGAAAGCCAAAAATCCAATTGTACTTGTGAAAACTTCCCTTTTAGAATATCCTTGTGAGAAAATGTCTTGGGAAAAAGGAGGGCAAATTTTGGGGTACAACACAGTATTCTAAAAAAATAAAAGAAATAAAACAATGTGCCAACCGCGGACAAACACATGGATTTCTCAAAAAAAATTTAAAAAAACCAAGCCATATTGATCCAACGCCCGTGATGGGATCCACAATTGTTATCTCTCTTCCTCCTCATTAGATCAAAATTATGAAAACCAACACATGGACCAAACTTGAATTCAAACAAAAAATTAAAACCAACGTAGAAATCAACATGAAAATGGTGTAAACATGGATTATGCTCTTGAACAACCATGAAATTATGATCAACAACAACAAATCTACATAAAAATATCAAAATCCAAAAATCAAAAGCTCAAACTACAAAGCTTCCATCCGGTTTTGTTTCCATGTTTTAGACAAAATTGGCTATAGAATCATACTTCGAATGTTGTCGTGAATCAATTTTAGTAGTTATTTTCTTGAAAAAAGTTAAATTAGAAAAATACATGTTTGTGTTCTTGAGTGCTCAAGAACACTCATGAACATCAAGAGCACTTATTTTCCGGAATTCCAAATTATAAGATGTTTTACAAGATGTTTTCTAGCGAACATCTTGTTTGAAGCATATTAAGTGCAGAAACAAGTTTATGCCAAGAAATTAAGCAAAAGATGAAGATCAAGGCTTACCTAAGTGCAAAACCTCAAGAACGGGAAGAACATCAATGATTTTTCTAGCGAACAAACTTGGATTCCAATCAAGCTCCATCAAGGCTCCTCTACCTCTTTCAACAAAAATTAACTCGACTAGAACAAAATTTTCAAAATCTAAGTTCAAATTGATCTTGAAGTTTGAAGGCGTTCTTGGTATTTTTGGCTAGCGTTGGATATGTAAGGTTACTCTATGATTATTAAAAGAATTAGGATGATGTTTGCTCAAGGTTTGAGGCTTGTTTGTGAAATTTTCAAAGTTTCTTCAAAGTGAAAAAACTTGAATTTGGGAGGTGAATTTGATGTAGGGTGATTGTTGTTGTTATTTGCTACTGCAAATGGTTTTATTTATAGGCTTAGATATTAGGTTAAATTTTAGTCTGGAGATTATATAAAAATTCATAAAGTGTGAGTGAAATTTGAATGAAAATTTGGTGAATTTATATGAAATTTGAAATATAAATATCTCAATTACAATATGAATTTCGTTGATATATTGTGCAATTTGGTTAGAGATTAGATAATGTATAGATGTATGCTCATGCATAGTTAGTTAGGCAAAACAAGTGTGGTTTTATTTTGTCTTTTAGTGCCAAAATATTGAATTTTGCCTTATGATGCATGATGATGATTATGGAATGATTCAATGCATGAATTCATATGATTAGCATGAATTAAAATGCACTCTTTTATTTTATTTTTTCGTGTTTTATGCAAGTTAGAAACTTGATGGAAAAACCACATGAATGCATATGCCCATGACCATTCTCATTAAAAGAAATAATCATTTATTTTGTAATAAAATTCATGTAATTAAAATGTAGAAACAAAAAAATGCTATTTTATAATAAAAATTAATAAATCAAAATATGCAAAATAAAAATGCAAAATAAAAATGCAAAAATATGAAAATTATGACCAAGTGTAAAATGACCAGATTAATTAAAAATCAAGGGAAAAATTAGAATATGACAACTCATTGTGGGCATGATCCCACCCACCCCCTGCATACCATTTCAAACACCCTCACAAAGACCCAAATTTTAAGGTGAAGTTGGGAGGGGAAACGTTAAATGTTACTAAGATGTAATACTAAAAGAAGGTTAAGGGGACTTCACCCACAAGTTTGATAAAAACACATACTCGTATACTACTCCTTGAGGTTTCCTCATGCATACCTTCTAGCCATAAATACATTGTTATAAAATAACATCTTCCTCATTACTAGTAGACGAGATCGTTAGTTCCTCTTGAAAGATATTTTCCCTAAATTCATTTATTAATAGGGAGCCATAATACACAACAAAGCCACATAAATGATCCAAGCTTGCATCAGTTAAAGAAATCACCAATCTCAATATCCTACTCGACGGTCCTGGGAAAGAGAAGAGAAAAATTGCATCAATGTCCCTTGATGAGTCATTATCTAAGCGTTACTACAATAACCCCTCCTGAGAATTACCCTATCAAGTAAGTACAATTCCTATTTCCCTATTTAGGTTTCAATAAAACAAGACCATAACTCGTATCTCTCTTTATGGTTCCATGGTTATACCATATTTCCATTTTTATCATAATCCATAAGAAAAACTATGTTTGAAGAAGATAGGAAAATGAATGAATAAATGGAATGAAATAATACCTACAGAGGCGTCGTAAGGGGATTTGAGCTTGCAACGAGGTTTAGTACGAAAATTGTTAGTGCGTGAGGAACTTTAGTGAGAAGAGAAAGAGGGAATAATAAAGGAAATAAGGATTTATATTATTAAATTGTACAAATAATGATACAAACTAGGACTATTTATATACAACCCTAATTGGGCTTGGGTCTACATAATTTGGATTATATTTAAATATTACATCAAACCAAATCTAATCTAATCTAATATTTTAACAAATCTAATTTAATATTTCAATACACCCCCATAATCCAAGTTATCAAACATCCTCAAAAATAGTCAACCTGAACTATTCCTAATTTTTCTCTCAAATTCAAGAATTTGTCAATCTCCAATCCTTTGGTGAAAATGTCAGCCAACTGTGCTTCACTCGAGCAATGCCTTACTTCAAGTTCACCTCGATTTACCTTTTCCCTCAAGAAGTGAAATCTTGCTTCAATATGTTTACTTCTTCCATGCAGAACTGGATTCTTCGCCAGATTTATGGCTGACTTGTTGTCGATTTGCAATACAAGAGGTTTCTTCACTTCAACCTTCATTTCTTCAAGTACAGATCTGAATCCAAATTGCTTGACATGAAGCATAGGATCCTACTATGTATTCAGCTTCACAAGATGATAATGCCACCACAAGTTGTTTCTTCGAACACCATGAGATTGGGACACCAAATACTTGAAAGAAATATTCAGTTGTGCTTCATCGATCTTCCTTATCTCCACACCAATCAGCATCTGGAAAAAAATTAACTATTGCTTCTTTGTCTTCAGAATCTCGTCGAAATAGTATTCCACAGTTTATCGAACCATTCAAATATCTCAGGATTCTTCTTGCAACATTCATATGTGAGACTCTTGGTTCACTCATATATTTGCTTACTAATCCTACAATGAAACCTATATTAGGTCGACTGTTTCACACATACCTCAGAGATCCCCCAATTTGCTTGAACAAAGTTACACCGACTTTGTCTTCCTCTACATTCTTCTCCAATTTTACATTTAGTTCGACAAGTGAAGATACAGGATTCAAATCATCCATTCTGAATCTCTTGAGTATTTCTTTGACATACTTCCTTTGATGTAGCACCATACCTTGCTCCAACATTTGAAATTCCATACCTAAGAAATAAGTCAATTTTCCCAGATCAGACATTTCAAATTCCTTCATCATCAGCTCTTTGAGCTTCGACAAGTTCTCCAAGATATTTCCAGTTACTAGAAAGTCATCAACATATAAGCAGATGATTGTTATATCATATGCTATAACCTGAACATAGACACCATACTAAGATTTGCATTTGACAAATCCCAATTCGACTAAGTATGAGTCGATCTTCTTGTTCCATACCCTAGGTGCCTGCTTGAGGATATAGAGCGCTTTGTGCAACTTATATACTTTACCCGCTTCCTTCTGAATCACAAACCTTGGAGGTTGCGTTACATAGACCTCTTCGTCTAAAGGACCATTCAGAAATGATGATTTCACATCTAAATGAAATGTCGACCAGCCTTGGTTGCATGCCAATGCTACCACTAGTCGAAAAATCTCCAATCTTGCTACTGGAGAAAATACTTCAGAGTAATCGAGTCCTTATCTTTGAAGAAACCCTCGAGCTACTAATCTTTATTTATGTCTTGTTATCGAGCCATCAACATTATGTTTCAAATTGAATACCCACTTTACTTCGATAGCTTTTGTATGTGTTGGAAAATCGACTAACTCCTATGTGTTGTTTATTTCGATTACCTGTAACTCTTCAACCATAGCTAACTTCCACGGTTTAGTCTTCAAAGCTTTGTTATATTTAATTGGTTCAACACCTGTAAGTAAAGAAAAATGAACTAATTTTCCATCTGGTGTGACTTCATCATCATCCACCACTTCATAATCATGAAGTCTTATTGGAAGAACTCTATTTCTTTGAGGTCCTTGGCTTGTTTCAGCCACATCTCGAATTCGACTGTGTCGGGAATGTCAACAACTGCTTCTTCTTTGACTTCGACTGGATTCTCAATAATTCCTTCGACCTCTACTTTATTAGTTTCTTCATCGACATCAGAACTCATCAATGGCTTGTTAATTGAATTGCTAGAATTCCAATCCCAAGAATAATTTTCATTAATCACAATATCTTGACTCAACACAATCTACTCATTAAATGGATTGAATAGTCTGTATGCACCAGTTTTATGATATCTTACCAGAATAGTCTGTATTCACTCATGTCATCAAGCTTCCTTCTTCTTGCATCAGGAACATGCTTGTCACACATATAGCCAAACACCTTCAAATGACTCACTGATGGTTGTTTTCCACTCCATACTTCTTCAAAAACTTTATTCTTCAATATCTTGGTAGGAAACCTATTCAAAATACAAACTGCATTCGAAACAGCTTCTCCTCATAAAGACTTCGTCAAATTCTTTTTCTCCAGCATGCATCTCGTCATATCTAATATGGTTATGTTTCTTCTTTCAACAATTCCATTATGCTTAGGTGTATAAGGATAAATTATCTCATGATCAACACCATGTTCTGCATAGAAATCTTCAAACATCTTGGATGTGTATTCGCCACCTCGATATGTTCATAGAACTTTCATCTTCTTCTCACTCTAGTTTTCGACAAGTATCTTGAATATCTTAAAGATTTCGAATACTTTGTCCTTTTGTTTGATCACATAGATCCATAGCTTTCGACTAAACTCATCAATAAACGAAACAAAATATCTATTTCCACCTATTGTATGTTCTTCGAATGGACCACATACATCTGAATGTACCACTTCGAGTATGCAAGATGATCTCATTGGCATAGTCGAAAGAAATAATTTCTGGATTGCTTTTCTACTAAACAACTTTCACAATGTTTTTCAGGCATCTCAAGACTTAGAATTCTAGTAACCATATCTTGAGTAATCAGTTAATTGAGTGTTCGAAAATTCAAATGTCCAAACGTCCAATGCCACAACCAACTATCCTTGTGGTTAACAACAACTTTCAAACATTGAACTTCAATCGAACTGATCATAGTCTTAAATGTCCTGTTCTTCGACAACGGAGATTTTAAGACCAAATTGTTCTTGGTGTCGAAGAATTTCAAAACTCCATCTTTCATGACAACTGAGAAACCTTTTTCGACTAGTTGTCCAACACTTAACAAGTTGCACTTTATTCCAGGTACATAAAACACATCTTTGATTATATCTTTCCCTCCATTACTCATTTGAAAGATTATATTTCCAGTACCTTCTGCTTGCAACGAACTATTATCAAGAAGTTTTACCTTGCTCTTCTTAGACTCATCAAAATATACCAACCACTCCTTTCGATCAGTCATGTGGTTCGAGCAGCCTGAGTCGAGAAACCAGATTTTAGATTTGACATAATTATCTGAAACTGCAATCATAACCACCATATCACCTTTAGAATCATCTGAATCTTAGCGTGCAAGGCTCGCTCCTTCGTCCTTGCTTGTCGATACCTTGTCTTTTTTGTACCAACAACTCTTGGCTACGTGACCCCACTTTTCACAATTATAGCATTGCACATCTTTTTTTATCTTCTTTGCCCTTTCGATAGTTTCCTCCTCCTCCTTTCGAGGATTCAGAAGCTCCATATTCGACCTGTTGTTTATTAGGTTTCGACCAAGACTTTTTTCCCTGAGTGTTGTCGAACTTGCCTTTAAATTTGTTGGAACCACCATCCTTTTTCCATAACTGAGCTTGCAGAGCCTGTATCGAGTCTTGCATCCTTTCCTTTCGATAATCCTCATCTCATGTGCCTCTAACGAACCAAGCAAATCTTCCACTTTAGTGGTTTCAAGATTGTTGTATACTTGAATAGCTACAATAACATGATCAAAGTGAGAGGTCAACATTCTCATTACCTTCTCAACTATCATCTTATCAGTTACACCACAACCCTTCATGGGATGGACGAGTTTTTGAACCTTCGATACATATTCTGCAACTTTTTCATCTTCTCTCGTCGACAACAACTCAAATTGTCGATGCAAGGTTTGTAACTTGACAACCTTGACTTTCTCACCTCCTTCGTAATACTTCACCAGAATATCCCATGCCTCCTTCGCTGTTTCAAAATGAGAGATTTTGTCAAAATTAGCAGCATCGATCGCCATCTGAATGCAATAAGAAGCCTTGCAATCTTTCTTCTTGACTTCGTTGTGGGCTTTTTTCTGTTCATCAGTTGTATTTGCAACCAACGCAAGAACGCCATCGGTAACCACTTATAGGGTTTCATGGAAGTCAAACAAGGATTACATATGTTTTTCCATCGGATCCAATTCTTGTCGTCAAGCATTGGAAGAGAATTATAAATGTCCTTATCACTAGCCATCTTTGCACCAGTTGATTTACTTGCTCTAGAAATACGATCTTTGACGTGAAATTCTTGAAAACTCGATCAATAATAATAACCGGAAGCTCTGAATACCAATTTGTTAGTGCGTGAGACACTTTAATAAGGATAGAAAGATGAAATAATAAAAGAAATAATATATTATTAAATTGTACAAATAATGATACAGACTAAGACTATTTATATACAATCCTAATTAAACTTGAGTCTACACAACTTACATTATATTTAAATATTAAATTTAATCAAATATAATATTTTATCAAATTTACTTTAATATTTCCAAAAAAATGAAATTAAAGAAGAAATGCTCGTGATCTAATTACATATGTGCCAGAAAGAGTTGAAAAATGGTGTTGGATTGTCCAAGAATTTAATAGAAACCAATAGGATCCCCAATCCAAACATCTATAACACTCATAATGATTTTGTCAGAAGATTAAGGCATCTGCCTTCATATGTGCACATTCCAAAAGGATAATATTAAATGGCCATACCCAAGAAGTCAGAGTCAATCACAATTGTGTGAAGAAAGAAACCAAGTGATCTTCGCAAGACACCATTGGATAGGTAGTTTGAATTCTGATAAAGATCATCTGGTTATGATTAACTCAACCCCGAACATGCTAAAATGGACAATTGTTCCAAAATATCACTACATTTTTAACCACTTTGCTCTTACATCCGTCACTAGGTTATAATGGGCTACATATATATCTAGCTTATGGGTTGAGATAAATGATTACATTCTTTATAAATCATCTACATACGACCTTTTGTATGCCTTACCACATGCATTGTCTATGCTATTGTACTCACAATAAATGCAAAGATGATTTAATATGATGTATTTGTATTGAATATTGTCTATTATATATTCTGACTATTATATATTCTGAATGGCATGTTATATTACATATTAGTTTTGAGTTTTTTTTTTTTTGGTTATAATATTAATTTTTATTATATTATAATTATTGTTCATGTTTGTGTAAATTAAAGGTTCAGATAACAAGAAAACATATATTTTAATGAAAATCACAAGTTCAAATTATATAATCTAAACTCATGCTAAGGGGATATTTTACATGTATGGACTATTGAATATGAACACACGTTGAAGTGTTATTTTACACGTTTAGATTGTAGAATCCAAAAAATTTCAACCTAGGGATTTCTATTGTGTGGTATAAATTGCACTGTCAATTTTTGTTGACCAAAATGCACAAGAATTTGAATAAAATGATGTAGTTCACAACATAAAATAACAAAATCTTACTCATTCTCATTCAGAATAACCTCTAATTTAGCTGCAGTTTACTGCAACAATGAGACTTATTCCTATTTGTTTAGGATCAATATCAATAGTGTACTATTTGATCTATATGACCAATTGAATCGTCATGAATTACCACAACACAAGAAGGGTGGTCAGTAGTGAGTATCAATGTATATCAATCAATAATGTTGGATAGGTTTGCTTCTCCAAATGCAATTTTAAAATGATGATAATTTGAGAATCATATTTTTAATTTTTGATTAATATTGTACTGTCGTAACTGACAAAAATATGTGAGAGTCGTCACCATTAATTTTTGTCCCAAGGACGAAGAAAATAATATATAAACCTAATTGTTAGAGATTCTAATTTCACGAATTGGTTAGACGAAGAAAATGTGTTAGACACCTTTCATTTCTCTTGTTCTCAAGTGGCTCCACTTGTAGGTTTAAGGGTAAGATAGGTATCCAAAGTCAATGTTTCTATATATTTGAGAAAAAAATTTTAGTTTTTTAGATATGAATTCGCTTTTATTTTTACCACGTGCCTACGTATCTCCTTGCGAAGAATCAGAGTCCAAATTCGTAGTTCGTATATGTTTGATTAATTTTTTATGGATTGTGAAAATATTTTAGAATTGTCCTTAAACCTTGTCTGGATTTAAAAATAGCATAATCGTAGACGAAGTTCGAAGTTAAATAGAAAATATATCCACAATCCTTTTTTAAAAATAAAGTTGAATTTTGAATTTAAATTACTCAAAATATGTTAGATTTGATGGGTTAGCTGTCTTAGAATGTATGATGCAATTTGAAAATGGAGATTTAAATGGTAAAAGATATTTGATGAATTTATAATAAAAAAGGTTAGTATTTTTGGAAAATAATTAATAAATAATTATTTTCTTGTTATTAAAAATATTTTTTAATAATAATCTAATATTTATTTATCAAAATGATTTACATGATAAATGATGCAAAAATATAATTTAATGCAAATGATAAAAAATGATATGAGAGAAACAATGATAAATATATAATATATACCTTAAATGAATAAATCAATCAATAAATTAAATGATTTAATTAGATAAAATATTTAGATAAAACCAAAGGAGTGTATTTTTAATTCAATAGTAATTTTTGGGAGGTTTTATTAGCATGGACTTAAGCCCAATATTTTGTTTCAGTCCAAATAGCCGCAGGGGGTATGAATTGTAGTTTATTAAGTAATTTGAAGGGTGTGATAGAAACGGGCTAGGCCCAGATAACTTCATTTGATCTAGTGGCCATAATGTGGGAAGGCGTAGATGCTATGGTGCATTAATGAAATCAGGGGCGTTCAATCCTGATCAAATGGCCTCTAGAGGTTAACTCTGAGGCGTTGATCAGGATTATGAAGAACAAAGGGCACATATTTAACGATGATTAGGGTATTGGATAGACGCGAGCACATAGAGACCAGTCAATGGTCTCCAGATCCCGAGGCTCTCAAGGAGCCACATAGCATGCATCGGTCATGAAGGAGTAATTACATAAACGATATTCTAAGAATTTGTCCCATTTTTCCTCTTTTCCTTCTCTCTCCACTTGAACAACCACACACCCTTTGTATGAGTATAAAGAGAGGCTTTGTTCTCTCTCTAGATTTATTATGAATAAACATCGCCTCAGCTGGATGAGGCACCTTGAGCCACCACTTGAACCACCATTAACCCATGATTTCGGTTGAAGATCAACCAGAATGTTCATCTGAACCCAGAAACACAAGGAACCCTGAGAACCCTAGGATAGAACCCTGAGCGTTCTAACCCTGACCCTAGGGTTCTTGTAAGAACCCTAGCAACCTTCAACCGAGAAACATATGAACTTAAGAACCCTAATCCTAGAACTGAAGAACCATAACCCTAACCCAACGCCAAACTCCAAAAAAATCTCAATTCAAGCATCAACAACAACAATAACAACAAAATTAAAACCCTAAACTAAGTTCAATTGCATTTGCCTCTCTTGTAGTGACTCTTTTAGTATATTCCTCTTTTGTTTCCTCCAATCTCACCTTTAATCTCCATCTCTTCTTCTTCGCAGGTACCAGAATTGGAGGGAGTCTAACTCAAAGAAATTAGGGTTCTAATGGTAAACCATAATTCTTTGTGGATAAAACAGCTTTATTGGAGGGTTTAGGGATTCTTAGCAGCAATCAGAAGTCCTCCAAAGGGTTTTTTCGTGTCCTTAATCCATTATATTATCTTCTATTTATAGTTTTAGGAAATTGTTAGATTAGGAAATATTTGTAGTGATTTGCAGTTATAAATTAGTTTTTAGTTGATTTGCAGATTTGATTCGAATTTGGAATTAGATTGATTCTGTAAATAGAAATTAGGAAGATTTTATTGTAAATTAATTAGATTTAGTTAGAAAATAGGAATTAGGGTTAGAAAGATTTTGTATCGAGACACTCTTGTATTTATAAATTCGAAATCAATAAAAAGATTAGATTTTTTTCTCTTCCAATTTTGATTTGATTCAAAACAACTTCTGGATCTTTGGGCCTCTGAGTTTTCTTAGGGATAAAGATGAAAGATTGTGCGCCGTTTTGAGAATTAGGGTTTTTACCCTTTGGTTGACTTGGTCAACAAGACATCAATTATTATAAATAAATAAAAATGTAATTCCAAAGTTCTTGTACGTTGACCTCAGTCAATTGGGATAAAAACAATAATATGAATACTAAATAACATGTCAATAATTATAAAAATAATAATACTGGCATATAAAATAATTTAGTCAATGTTGACTTTTATTCAATCGGGACAAACGAACAAAAAGGGTAGATGGAAACCACATCGTCGAGATATCAACTGGGGATTTTGCACTGACTTCATCGGGTAGGGAAACACCATATCATCGAGAGGAAACCAGAATACATCCTTCAAAACTGAGAGTGATGACTGAACCAACCTCTGGGGTGAGAATGTAAAACCCTAAGGGAAAAACAAAATCCAGGGAAAGATACCGCCTCGGCTTTACTTGGGGATTCAAGAGGTCGAACATTATAACATGAATTTAAACTTACGGAGATTTTAAATCTAACCTAACACTTGGCGGGAGAAAAGCCAAAAGGTCAATAATTGTTTCGGCACTTCTTAATAAAGGCATTTCCCTTGCCTGGTGTTGTACCCCAAAATTTTCCCTCCCATATTCATCAAGAATTGTCAAAGTCAAGGTCACAAAATTCCCCAAGGGTTGTGCAACTCAACTGTCTCCTACACAGTCAATACTAGGGTTTGAGTTCTGGTCAAGCAAATGAACTTTTCAAAGGCCCAATCAAGTCTCATATGCCTACAAAGATGGTCAAGTACCCTCATGTCAAGTTTCAAGGCATTCAGCTCAAAATTGCACAGTCAAAACCCTAAATTGCACTACAGTCAACTGTAGGGGCAAAATGGTCATTTGACAGTCAAAAGTTCAAATTTTTGATCAATATATCATTTTGAAGCCACAAACATCATTTGATCAATGCTTGATCATGATTCTCAAAATTTGGCTCAGAAATCATCAAAGATGCAAAAGTTGCTATATTTGGACAGCTGAAAAAGTCAACTGAAATTGACCAAGGCATAACTTTCACATGGATTATCAGAAAAATTCCATCCAAAGCTCACTTTGAAGAGAAAGACATTTCCTACAATTCATCTTCATGTTCCAAGTCCAAGAAATGCTCTCACAAAAAGTTATCAATTTCAACATTATAGGTCATTTTCAAAAGTCAACAAAAAGGGACTTTAAGTCAAAGGCCATAACTTGAGATTGGTGAATCAAAATGACATGGGACCAAAGGCATTGGTTAAAGGATTCAAGGACCTTTCCAAAATGTCCAAGAACATGTGAAAAGCTTAAAAATTGACCAAGTTATGCCTTGTGGAAGTTGGGAAATTTTTGGAAATTTTTGAAAGTCAACATTGATGCAAAAGGCCTAAAAATGCAAATGGGCCCATTTTTCTTCCAAGTTTCTTCATGCCAAGCCTATGCACGACCACTAGGCCCAAAGGGAAGTATTCTCATATTTTTTAATTATTTATTTGAATTAATATTAATTTATATTCATTTAAATCATTTTAATTCATGAAAAATATAAACCTTAACCTAAAAAATCTTTTTATGCACATTCTAATGTCAATATTTCGTGCATATCCCAATTAGGCAAATTTGGATGAGATTGGATCATGATTGAACAAAAACAACATGAAAAAAGATATGAAAAAGATTTTCCAAAATCAAATATTGAAATCCATGAATGCTTGAGATTTTGTGCAAAGTTTTTAACCTAATAGTCTCTATACATACTCAGCATGAGAACCCTAATGAGATTAGACTGGAAGCTGCGCATAAGAAGCCCTTACCAACTTGAAGTTTTTGAGAAAAAAGTCAATTCTGAAAAGCATTCTAGGGGAAGATTCAAGCCCTAACCTTGATCTCAATAGCTTCATTGGAGTGTCCTGAACGCGTGCCAATCCAAAACAACCACAAAAACTCCTGGAATTGGTAGACTACGTTCAAACTGTACCACGAATTTTTTGAAATCATAGACCATCATTAACGCATCTCCTTGCATTTTTATTTGTGGATTATTGTTCATTGCAATGTTTCTAAACTAACCATCATGTTTAATTGTGTTTTCGCTGACCATACACGATAATGCCATGGATGGAAGTTAGGGTTGCAGGTTTCATGAATTAGGGCTTTTGGCATGGAGTAAAATTAAGCCTCGAGACTGTGATAGCCATACTCAGCGTGCTCCAACGAGCAAGAAACTATAATCGCGCCCAATTTATATTTGCCAAAGCGCTAGTCGCTATTTTCCCGTTGCTTGCCTAAGACCACGCCCAGAAACCGTTGCAATAGGATTTTGTTTTCAGGAAAAAGAGAAAGGCGTGAGGAAGATGATGAGTTGTCAGCTGGTGGTTCGTTAGTTCAAATTTGCGCGCGTTTTAGTTAGTGGGCGTTGGTTTTACTTTTTCATTATTCGTTTATAATAATATACTAATTAACACACGTAGCTCAGCTGGCAGGGACTAAGGCATGTGACCTTCAAGACCTGGGTTCAAGTCCCAGGTCTGGCCAATGTTCAATATTATTTTTCAAACTAAAATTCTATGCAGCGCTAGTGATGATCCATGCTATGCATCCTCAAGAATCCACCAGCCATGTGTCCTGGAGAGCAAATCAAGGGCCATGATCAAAGGAGTACACTAAATTCCAGTCAACGCGTTGTATGGGATTCCAAAAGTCAACCAACGTCCAGCTTATTGGGCCAGGCTTTTCACATCAACACCTCCATAATGGGACAGAAACCCCCCCCTGGTTCTATCTTTTTTTTCTAAATTTTCTTTTATCTTTTATTATTTTTAATTGTTTATTTGTTTATTTAGTTTCTGATTTAAATTAAATATCCTTTTTACAAAAAAATACAAAAAAACATCATAAAAATAAAAATGTCCAAATAAAAATATAATTTTTAATTTTAATTATTTTCATCAATAAATTAATATATGTCAATATTTAGTTAATTAGGTTATAGTTTTAATCCTTTTTTTAGAATTTAGGTTTAATACCTTTTTTTTTATTTCTCTTTTAATTTTTCCTTTTTTAGAGTAATATTATTTATTTATTTATTTTCCTATTTAAATTGTACATAAATGAATTAGGTTTAATTTAGGTCATATTTTAATTCTTTCATAATAAATAAAAAAATATTAGAATTAGGGTTTGTATTTTAATTTAATTTCAATTAATTTCTTTTCCTTATTAAATCTAAAAAACAAAAGAAAATAACAAAAACATTTAATCATTTAAGTTTTAATTCTCATTAATTTTAATTGTTTGCAAAAGGGTCCAACGCCCTAGTTTTGTTTAATTCCTTTATTTCGCGCATTTACTTTTTATCGTTTATATAATTATGTAATTGTCCCTAAGCCATGTAACTTTACTTTTCGCACTTTATTTACTTCGCTTTATTTACTTTCCGCTAAATCGGGTTCGGTTAATTTTGGCGATGTGGACCCGCGCCATTTGTAATAGTTTAGATTTATTTCCTCGCAAAATATTTAACTGTTAACCAAGCATGCAAGAATGAATGGCAAAATAAAATCAAGCGTAGATCACTTCAAACATGACAAGACAAATAACTGAAACAGGACACACAATTCGCACACACCACCCCTAGGGTACGCCTCACTGTTGCCTTTCGAAAGGTGATCGTCGAGTAGAGGATGTCTTGGTAAGTCCTCATGATCCGGGAACCTGGCATGAGGGTAGCTTCTAAGGTGTCTTCCTATTGCTCTGGTGATCACCATGTCCCTACAAACTCGAATTGACCCGAACACCTCCAACGGTGGTGCTACCTACCTCTCAATGGTGGGATGGCACTACTTTAAAGGACATTTACACAGACGAATTCCTTAGGATAGGTAGGTTCTCGTAGATACTTGCTCTAATTTCAAAACAAATTCAAAAATACTTTTCACACCAACACATTTTCAAAAAGCTTTCGAAAGCAAATTTTTCAAACACTCTTGAGGACCGATACAAGAGTCGAACTGGAATTTTCAAAGAAACTTTTTTAAAACCCACATTGAAAAGAAAACAAACCTTTTTGAAAACACAAATGAGCAAGTATCTAAGAGCCCATGGATAACCATGGATAGAAAGGGTGCTAACACCTTCCCTTTCTATAACCTACCTCCCGAACCGAGAGCATATCTCTATAAGGAATTTTTCTGTGCTTTTGTCCTTTCCATTTGGAGAAAAATAAAAGACGGTGGCGACTCTTGCTTCCGCGACATTTCGCGAACCAGCGTTAAACAGTCAGTTCCAGATCCACCGATCACAGAACTGGCGACTCTGCTGGGGACTCTTATAAAAGTGAGGTGTACCTTAGGGTTAGTTCATAACTGTGTTTTCAATTGTATTGACTTGTCTGCTTTAAATTGTGGGTTGCATGGGAGTTACATAGATCCTAACCCGGATCTGGGGATACCCTGTTTAGGTAGCATAAGCTGTGAGGGACCTATCCGGCGTATACCGACATGGGTGAAGCAGTGGCTACGTTGGTGTGGCGCCTTGGTCTGTACCGATATCCCTCGTGTTGAAACGGGGAGAATATGGGTCTTCCAAGGAGTCATTAAGCACCAACAGACTTTAGAACCTTAAATGACTCAACTTGGCCATTAGAACAGTAGCAGTATGCTACGCCCATTGAGGCTAAACTCTCGTGATGGTTCTGGCCGCAAGAAAAGATTGCGATGCTGGAGTTATGACCGATTGAGGGTAGTCAATGATATTGGGATCCTCTAAGAACCCGGTTACTTTGATAGGACAGGTATGAACCAACAAACTGAAAAAGGGTAATACCTAAACCTCATGCTGGCCTAAACTCTAAGGGCTCTTTTGTGTGACTTGTGTGCCTTCGTACTTGACTATTTGCATGCTTGTTGTCTGACACTTGAGTTTCCTGCAGGTTTTGTTTATAGTCCTTAATTAGGACTTATAACAGGGTTTATTGAATTCCTTGCAGGTCTTGTTTTAGTCCTTAATTAGGACTCATAACAAGGTTTACTAAGTTTCTTGCAGGTTTCGTTTATAGTCCTTAATCAGGACTCATAACAGGTTTTACTTGAGTTTCTTGCAGGTTTTGGCTTGCAGTCCTTATTTGGGACTCATAACAGGGTTACCTACATTACCCCATGCATACCATAACATCATACCATTGCATACATCCTAACCCATTTCAAGGATCTCAAGGTCTTGTGATGCAGGTCATGGTGAATCAGTTATCCCAACAAGGGGCAAAGAGGATTTATTTTCCTCTAGACAGAGTTGTCAGAGGCTATGACCCACTTGATATGGTGAGCTCTGACTTTTGAAGAAGATTACCCTAACCAAGGTTGTTTGGAAGTCAAAACCAAACATGATGACTAAAGTCAGGGGCTATGACCCACTGGATATGGTGAGCCTTTGACCCTTGAAGAAGGACTCTCAATAATATGCAGTTTCTTCAATCAAGCTACCGGTTTCAAATTCTAACCAATTTCTTGTTTACCCCGCGAGATCCTTGAAAACATTACATGCATGTCATACATATCATTGTATTACAGGTACCCTTGTTGCAGGTCACTTACCTTCCTCGCTGTTTATTTCAGCAATGGCTTGCCAACAAGATAACCAGGACCTTCTTGCTCAAGAGACCCGGTTCGGGGAAATCCTCCTGAATCTATCCAAGGGGCAGGAGGAGCTAAGGACACTTCTCATGGAGACTTTGGCCAGGAATAGCGCTGAGGATGAACGGCTGAAACACCTGCAAGCTGAGATGGATGCATTGAAAGTCCAGATGCTGGGGCAGGGGACTGCCATTCAAGGGTTAGCTCAAAGACAAGAAGAGCTCGGGGTTCTCGTCAACCAACTGCTTCGGGGTAACCAACTGGGGCAAACATCTAAAGTTGAAAAGCCAGTCATCGTTCAACCACCTTTGAGACAAGGAGATAAGGGGAGAGCTCCTCAAATGGCTTCAGTTCCACAAATTCAGCATCAACCTCACCAGCTTCAGCCAGACAAGCCCAGGAGGCAATTAACCCCGCTCAACATGTCGCTGTTTCAAGCTTTACAACGCCTGTTGAGATTGAATTTGACCACATTAAGGGCTCATCCCCGGAACCAGAACACAGCATCTCCTGTCTATGATCCCAATAAAAGGTGTGCCTACCACTCGGCTTGTCCAGGACATGATACAAACGAGTGTTGGGCTTTGAAAAACAAGATCCAGGACCTGATTGATGAAGGGGCACTGGAGTTCACACAAGATGGTCAGGCTGAATTTTTCTACCATCCCTCAAAAGCTCATCATTTGAAGTGACAAGCCCTGAGACTAGAAAACTTTTGTTCATTCGAATGTTCAAGTTGTGTTGTTTTTTGATTGTTTAAACATTTATTCATGTTAAACGTTGTTATTTCATCAATGCATCACATATGTCTGTTTTGAATCAATATATTCGCATTCACTATATGCAAACTGTTTTCATATTTTTCTGATGTCAGCTCTTGATTTATAATTCTAAGCCTCTTGAGGGAGGATGACGAAAACGATGCCACGATCTTTACAGTATGCTTTTGAACAGACCCCACTGATGAGGTACAGGCATTGTTTCAATCCCTAAACACTGGAGTTATAAGGATGATAATCCCTCGTCAACCCCTCTGAGCCAAAGAAGTAGGAGTTTTTCTTTTCGAAATTTAAAACCCTTAATCATAACCTAGGGCAGGGTAGCTCTCTCAGTTGATCCGAGTGCATAACAAACAGCACCAAAGAGGTCCTTACAAAACAAAGAAAGACAATGATGGTTCCGAATAATCAATAAAGAAAGGCAGTCATTATCTCAAAAAATAAAAAACCATTAAGTCAAAACCCATGAAGGGGACTTACAAAACTGGGGCATCCCGCTGACTGTAATCACAAAAGGAACAGTTCAGGCAAAAAAAAATAGGGATAATGATAACAAAAATCAGAAAAAGAAAGAGGTCTTACAAACCCTCGACAAAAAATGACTGCCTATTCAGAATAAATCGTCAATATCCGAACCATCACCGGAAAATCAGAGCAAAGACTCAAACAAGGTCTAACGTATGATCAACTGAGTTTAGGTTTGGAGAACATCACGAAGAGCGGGTGGGTACAAATGATTTGAGCCTTTATCCTTTGTTTCTTAAACCGTGAACCAGGCCACGTTATAACCCTTAAAAGTCCTAGCTGAAGCATGGGTTAGTTCGAAAGCATACTGTTGCGAAAGGTATCCTGACTCCTTAAGGCTCGCAATAAATACGGAGTTGACATCACGTTTTACAAACATTCACTTGTTTTATGAAAAGATGCATTTTCAAAATCTTCGAGACAGACATAAGCTTTGCGTTTTTGACATAACTTTGTTTGCATATGACTTTTTGTTTGAACAGCAGGAAAATTCGCACGAGAAATACCTAGTGAACAAGAGCATCTCCAATCAAGGGGCACGACCTAATCATGGTCCGTCATCTGGGGCAATCCAGTCAAGATTCGGAGAATCTCTCAAAAGTCAAATAGCCTGGGGCAAATCTCCGCATGAGCCACCTGGGGCACTCCAACAACGAATCTGACCTGATCAAACACCTTCTGGTGGCATGACAAAGCACTTATAACAGGGGCAACTCCCTACATTCTGAAAGCACGGACATAGTCGAAAAGATACTACGCAAAATCAAAGACCCGCTAGGTTGACACACCTAGGCAAAAACAAGGGCTTCCCGGCGAACCAAAAGGGTTCGGGCAAAAATAAGGGATGAAATGAAAAAATTGTACACCCGACAAGTCGAAAACCTGAAAAGGCGGCTTGGGCAAAAATGGGTATCCCGATGGACTGAAAACCCGAAAGGGCGGTCCAGGCAAAAGTTAGGGATCAAAAGCGTACGACTATGTCCCGGCGCCTCGTCATTTGCCTATCAGAAGAAGGTTTGTCAAAAGGCAGTTATCAAGACTCCACCAGTATCTTCTTCCACAAAAACAGGGGCAATAAAGTTGGTCTGAGCAGTCTGATTGTTCTATCCTCCAAGGCATCAGGGTAAGTTCCGCTGAAGAACATCCCAACATATCAAAGCTTCCCCAGAGAATCCAACCCAGTTCCCCAGGAAGGTTGGAATCTATCTCCCCAAGCAGCAAGCTTATCCCCAGTAGATTCTGGAAGCTTATCCTCGCAAAGCACGAACGCGTCGCCCGGCTTTATTCAAAGAGTTATTTCCTCAATAGGATATAACTGGGTTATCCTCAGCCAAAAGCCACGGAAAGAACGTCGTCGCCGAAGTCTTCTTATCCCCAGCGAAGTCCATTCATACTTCCAATACAGCAAGGTATCCTCAGCAAGTCATCATCAACATTCAACAAAGCATCTCTACCCCCACCGAGTATTTCTTCCCAGCATGGTCGCTAGAATATCTTTTTCTCCCCGCAGAATCCTCCATTTGCCAAGTTTATTCCCTAACGGAGTTATCTTCTACTACCGGTATACTTGCAGCTATCCTCCCCAGCGGAAGCAAAGCTATTTTTCAACATCAGCCCAGGATGCGACTTCCCGGCACCCGTCAAGGATTTATTTTCCCTAGACAAAAACATACATTCATAAAACGTCACATCTTCGTACATTATAGCATGCATATGCATCATATGGCACGAATCTCATTAATTTTGAAGACATACAGTTCATGCATCATGATTTTGCATACAATTATGTTTTGCCTTTCAGGAAAAAGATCAATACAAAAATGATTATTATCAACTAATGCAATTCTTTCTAGATATAGTTTCAGATGTAAACCCAGCGATGGTGACGTTCTGATGCTTCTTCCAGATTTCCTTCTCGATATAGTTTCGGATGTAAACCCAGCAATGGTGACGTTCTGATACTGCTTCAAGAATCCCTTCTCGATATAGTTTCGGATGTAAACCCAGCGATGGTGACGTTCTGATACTGCTTCCAGATTCCCTTCCAGATATAGTTTCAGATGTAAACCAGATATGGTGACGTTCTGATACTGCTTCCAGAAGTCTTTTTGACATTCCCCTCTCCGGCATGAGCGTGAGGTGATATTCTCTTATGGTCCCCTCTCCAACGGCGTGTGAGGTGGTAATTCCTTCTTCAGATGTTTCCCTCTCCGGCATGAGCGTGAGGTGATATTCTCTTATGGTCCCCTCTCCAACGGCGTGTGAGGTGGTAATTCCTTCTTCAGATGTTTCCCTCTCCGGCATGAGCGTGAGGTGATATTCTCTTATGGTCCCCTCTCCAACGGCGGGTGAGGTGGTAATTCCTTCTTCAGATGTTTCCCTCTCCGGCATGAGCGTGAGGTGATATTCTCTTATGGTCCCCTCTCCAACGGCGTGTGAGGTGGTAATTCCTTCTTCAGATGTTTCCCTCTCCGGCATGAGCGTGAGGTGATATTCTCTTATGGTCCCCTCTCCAACGGCGTGTGAGGTGGTAATTCCTTCTTCAGATGTTTCCCTCTCCGGCATGAGCGTGAGGTGATATTCTCTTATGGTCCCCTCTCCAACGGCGTGTGAGGTGGTAATTCCTTTTTCAGATGTTTCCCTCTCCGGCATGAGCGTGAGGTGATATTCTCTTATGGTCCCCTCTCCAACGGCGTGTGAGGTGGTAATTCCTTCTTCAGATGTTTCCCTCTCCGGCATGAGCGTGAGGTGATATTCTCTTATGGTCCCCTCTCCAACGGCGAGTGAGGTGGTAATTCCCTTTCAAGATGTTTCCCTCTCCGACGGCGAGTGAGGTGATGTTTCCTTTCAGATTATAATTTCCTATAGTTCCCTCTCCAACGGTGATTGAGGTGACTCCCTTTGAGATTATAGTGTCCTTTGGTTCTCTTCCTGGCACTACAAAGATGGTAATTCTCACCAAGGTTTTCTCAACGAGCGTTGTTGAGGTTGAAATCATTCAGGATTCTCTTACCATCCATGCCAAGGCAGTAACCATCCCTGGTTCATTCATCAGCGTTTGAAGCTCCAGACTCAGCTCCTGTAACCAGTCAGGACATATCTATGTCAAGCATCTAAAATCAGCTCCTGCGACGCGTCAGGTACTCATTTTTCTGTTTTGCAGGTATGCAGGTTCTCGCTAAGGAATCTCCTACGCGATCAACGTCCAGATGGCATCTATAAGCCCATCATCCTATCCAAGCAACATCCAAATGGCATCTATAAGCCCATTCCCTCATCATCATTGCTACTATGTGAGCGCAAATTTCTGGGCACTCTAGTGTCCAATCATCTTCTACCCTCGGATTACGAAAGGCACGTCAGCCAATCTGCATCCTCAGGTCTAAGAAGATTGAACAGGGGCAACTGTTGTACCCCAAAATTTGCCCTCCCATATTCATCAAGAATTGTCAAAGTCAAGGTCACAAAATTCCCCAAGGGTTGTGCAACTCAACTGTCTCCTACACAGTCAATACTAGGGTTTGAGTTCTGGTCAAGCAAATGAACTTTTCAAAGGCCCAATCAAGTCTCATATGCCTACAAAGATGGTCAAGTACCCTCATGTCAAGTTTCAAGGCATTCAGCTCAAAATTGCACAGTCAAAACCCTAAATTGCACTACAGTCAACTGTAGGGGCAAAATGGTCATTTGACAGTCAAAAGTTCAAATTTTTGATCAATATATCATTTTGAAGCCACAAACATCATTTGATCAATGCTTGATCATGATTCTCAAAATTTGGCTCAGAAATCATCAAAGATGCAAAAGTTGCTATATTTGGACAGCTGAAAAAGTCAACTGAAATTGACCAAGGCATAACTTTCACATGGATTATCAGAAAAATTCCATCCAAAGCTCACTTTGAAGAGAAAGACATTTCCTACAATTCATCTTCATGTTCCAAGTCCAAGAAATGCTCTCACAAAAAGTTATCAATTTCAACATTATAGGTCATTTTCAAAAGTCAACAAAAAGGGACTTTAAGTCAAAGGCCATAACTTGAGATTGGTGAATCAAAATGACATGGGACCAAAGGCATTGGTTAAAGGATTCAAGGACCTTTCCAAAATGTCCAAGAACATGTGAAAAGCTTAAAAATTGACCAAGTTATGCCTTGTGGAAGTTGGGAAATTTTTGGAAATTTTTGAAAGTCAACATTGATGCAAAAGGCCTAAAAATGCAAATGGGCCCATTTTTCTTCCAAGTTTCTTCATGCCAAGCCTATGCACGACCACTAGGCCCAAAGGGAAGTATTCTCATATTTTTTAATTATTTATTTGAATTAATATTAATTTATATTCATTTAAATCATTTTAATTCATGAAAAATATAAACCTTAACCTAAAAAATCTTTTTATGCACATTCTAATGTCAATATTTCGTGCATATCCCAATTAGGCAAATTTGGATGAGATTGGATCATGATTGAACAAAAACAACATGAAAAAAGATATGAAAAAGATTTTCCAAAATCAAATATTGAAATCCATGAATGCTTGAGATTTTGTGCAAAGTTTTTAACCTAATAGTCTCTATACATACTCAGCATGAGAACCCTAATGAGATTAGACTGGAAGCTGCGCATAAGAAGCCCTTACCAACTTGAAATTTTTGAGAAAAAAGTCAATTCTGAAAAGCATTCTAGGGGACGATTCAAGCCCTAACCTTGATCTCAATAGCTTCATTGGAGTGTCCTGAACGCGTGCCAATCCAAAACAACCACAAAAACTCCTGGAATTGGTAGACTACGTTCAAACTGTACCACGAATTTTTTGAAATCATAGACCATCATTAACGCATCTCCTTGCATTTTTATTTGTGGATTATTGTTCATTGCAATGTTTCTAAACTAACCATCATGTTTAATTGTGTTTTCGCTGACCATACACGATAATGCCATGGATGGAAGTTAGGGTTGCAGGTTTCATGAATTAGGGCTTTTGGCATGGAGTAAAATTAAGCCTCGAGACTGTGATAGCCATACTCAGCGTGCTCCAACGAGCAAGAAACTATAATCGCGCCCAATTTATATTTGCCAAAGCGCTAGTCGCTATTTTCCCGTTGCTTGCCTAAGACCACGCCCAGAAACCGTTGCAATAGGATTTTGTTTTCAGGAAAAAGAGAAAGGCGTGAGGAAGATGATGAGTTGTCAGCTGGTGGTTCGTTAGTTCAAATTTGCGCGCGTTTTAGTTAGTGGGCGTTGGTTTTACTTTTTCATTATTCGTTTATAATAATATACTAATTAACACACGTAGCTCAGCTGGCAGGGACTAAGGCATGTGACCTTCAAGACCTGGGTTCAAGTCCCAGGTCTGGCCAATGTTCAATATTATTTTTCAAACTAAAATTCTATGCAGCGCTAGTGATGATCCATGCTATGCATCCTCAAGAATCCACCAGCCATGTGTCCTGGAGAGCAAATCAAGGGCCATGATCAAAGGAGTACACTAAATTCCAGTCAACGCGTTGTATGGGATTCCAAAAGTCAACCAACGTCCAGCTTATTGGGCCAGGCTTTTCACATCAACACCTCCATAATGGGACAGAAACCCCCCCCCTGGTTCTATCTTTTTTTTCTAAATTTTCTTTTATCTTTTATTATTTTTAATTGTTTATTTGTTTATTTAGTTTCTGATTTAAATTAAATATCCTTTTTACAAAAAAATACAAAAAAACATCATAAAAATAAAAATGTCCAAATAAAAATATAATTTTTAATTTTAATTATTTTCATCAATAAATTAATATATGTCAATATTTAGTTAATTAGGTTATAGTTTTAATCCTTTTTTTAGAATTTAGGTTTAATACCTTTTTTTTGATTTCTCTTTTAATTTTTCCTTTTTTAGAGTAATATTATTTATTTATTTATTTTCCTATTTAAATTGTACATAAATGAATTAGGTTTAATTTAGGTCATATTTTAATTCTTTCATAATAAATAAAAAAATATTAGAATTAGGGTTTGTATTTTAATTTAATTTCAATTAATTTCTTTTCCTTATTAAATCTAAAAAACAAAATAAAATAACAAAAACATTTAATCATTTAAGTTTTAATTCTCATTAATTTTAATTGTTTGCAAAAGGGTCCAACGCCCTAGTTTTGTTTAATTCCTTTATTTCGCGCATTTACTTTTTATCGTTTATATAATTATGTAATTGTCCCTAAGCCATGTAACTTTACTTTTCGCACTTTATTTACTTCGCTTTATTTACTTTCCGCTAAATCGGGTTCGGTTAATTTTGGCGATGTGGACCCGCGCCATTTGTAATAGTTTAGATTTATTTCCTCGCAAAATATTTAACTGTTAACCAAGCATGCAAGAATGAATGGCAAAATAAAATCAAGCGTAGATCACTTCAAACATGACAAGACAAATAACTGAAACAGGACACACAATTCGCACACACCACCCCTAGGGTACGCCTCACTGTTGCCTTTCGAAAGGTGATCGTCGAGTAGAGGATGTCTTGGTAAGTCCTCATGATCCGGGAACCTGGCATGAGGGTAGCTTCTAAGGTGTCTTCCTATTGCTCTGGTGATCACCATGTCCCTACAAACTCGAATTGACCCGAACACCTCCAACGGTGGTGCTACCTACCTCTCAATGGTGGGATGGCACTACTTTAAAGGACATTTACACAGACGAATTCCTTAGGATAGGTAGGTTCTCGTAGATACTTGCTCTAATTTCAAAACAAATTCAAAAATACTTTTCACACCAACACATTTTCAAAAAGCTTTCGAAAGCAAATTTTTCAAACACTCTTGAGGACCGATACAAGAGTCGAACTGGAATTTTCAAAGAAACTTTTTTAAAACCCACATTGAAAAGCAAACAAACCTTTTTGAAAACACAAATGAGCAAGTATCTAAGAGCCCATGGATAACCATGGATAGAAAGGGTGCTAACACCTTCCCTTTCTATAACCTACCTCCCGAACCGAGAGCATATCTCTATAAGGAATTTTTCTGTGCTTTTGTCCTTTCCATTTGGAGAAAAATAAAATACGGTGGCGACTCTTGCTTCCGCGACATTTCGCGAACCAGCGTTAAACAGTCAGTTCCAGATCCACCGATCACACCTGGTTACTGGGAAAACAACAAAAACTGCTAGCAATGCAAAAGGGCGATGTTCTACAAATGATTCTTACTCAGCATGTACGGAGAGAAGATACTTTCATTACATGAGTGAAGACCTTACTGGAAAACACATGAAGATCATACTCCTTCCAGCTGAAGTGCCTTGGGAGAATTTTCTTGGGGAAATCAGACTTTCAAAAATTTCTGAATTTGTCCGTCACTAGAGTCACTATTTTTGTTATCCTTGAGTCACAAAAGCTAAAGCAATAAGTAATTCGTAAATTCTTTAAAAAAATAGTTTTTTTATTTAATCTGTTTGCTTTGATCATTACTATCAATAATAAATAAAGTTTTTATAAGCTGAATAAAATAAGAACATCAAGGAATTGGATAAAAGCTCAAATTTTATTAATAGGATGATAGTCTGCGAATGGCAAGACTCCATAGATGATTATAATGTTTGGAAAATGGTAGTACATATTGGAAAAGATACATTCAGTTATAATGACAACTATTCTCCCTAACAAATTTGAATTCCTGAGCAGAGTCTTTGGTTGAAGCGTAATGAAAATCCAAAAAGATTGTTGCTTCAATGATCAAGTCTTGTATGATGCAATTACTTTCCAAGAAATCCCTAACTTTTGCCTAGGTTTCCCTTGTGGGTTTTCAAACTACCAGGAAAAATGTATTCTGTTTGTGTCTCTAATTTTTCCTAGACCGCCCTTTTGAGTTTTAGGCCTACCGAGACGCTCCTTTTTTCCTAAGCCGCCCTTTCAGGTTTTCTTCTTAGCGAGTTGTTCTTTTATTCTTTTAGGATAATTATTTCTTGACTACATCAACATTCACAGGACGTGGGAACTCCTCGCCATCCATTGTTTCAAGAATCAATGTACCGCCAGAGAAGACTTTCTTGACAACATATGGGCCTTCAAAATTAGGAGTCCATTTTCCCCTAGAATCAACATTAAAGGACATGATCTTCCTGAGCCTGAGGCCGCCTTCTCTGAATTCACGAGGTTTAACCTTCTTATCAAAATCTTTCTTCATTCTTTTCTGGTAAAAATGACCATGACATGAGGCCGTCATTATTTTCTCCTCAATTAAATTTAGCTGGTCAAACCTACTCTTGACCCATTCAGCCTCTGACAACTTGGCTTCCATTATCACGCGCAAAGAGGGAATCTCAACCTCAATGGGGAGCACTGCTTCCATGCCATACACAAGATAGAACGGGGTTTCCCCTATTGAAGTGCATACAGATGTCTGATACCCATGCAAAGTGAAAGGGATCATCTCATGCCATTCTTTATAAGTGACAACCATTTTCTGGATAATCTTCTTGATGTTCTCATTAGCGACTTCAATAGCCCCATTTATCTTTGGCCTGTAGGGAGATGAATTGTGATGGACAATCTTGAACTCTTCATAAAGTTTTGTCCTTTTTATTCAAGTTTGAGCCGTTGTCGGTGATAATCTTGTTGGGCATACCATACCGACAGATTCAATTATTCTTGATAAAGCGCACCCCCACTTGCTTAGTGACATTAGCATATGAAGCTCCTTCCACCCATTTGGTGAAGTAGTCTAATGCCACCAAAATAAAACGATGTCCATTCAACACCTTTGGTTCAATAATTCCAATCATGTCAATACCCCACATAGAGAAAGGCCATCGGGAAGAAATAACATTGAGAAACCTATGAGGCACATTAATTTTGTCGGCATAAATCTGACATTTATGGCACTTCTTTGCAAATTTTTAACGGTCAGATTCCATTGTCAGCCAATAGTAACCTTCCCTAAGCATCTTTTTTGCCATCGAATGTCCATTGGCATGAGTACCGAAAGAGCCTTCATGGACTTCATGCATCACCATGTCTGCTTCGTGTCTATCCACGTATCTAAGCAAGACCATGTCATAATTTCTTTTATACAACACATCTTCATTGAGGAAAAATATGCCTGCCAACCTTCTCAATGTCTTTCTATCTTCATTTGATGCACCAGCAGGGTATTCCCGAGTTTGCAGGAAGTGCTTGATATCATAATACCAAGGCTTTTCATCTGTTGTTATCTCCACCGCAAACACATGAGCAGGTCTATCCAAATGTTGCACTATGATACGAGGCACATCATTCCATGTATTCACTTGATACATAGAAGCCAAAGTTTCCAAAGCATCTTCCATATGATTTTCATCTCTCAGAATATGATGGAATTCAACTTTGTCAAAGAAAGGTAATAATCTCCTAGCATAATCTTTGTAAGGGATCAAGCCAGGGTGACGAGCATCCCATTCTCCTTTAATATGATTCACTACCAAAGCTGAATCACCATAAACATCTAGTACTTTGATTCTGAGATCAATGGCTTCCTCGAGCCCCATGATACAAGCCTCATACTCCTCCATATTATTGGTACAATCAAATTCCAACCTTGCAGTAAAAGGAATGTGTGATCCATGAGGAGTGATAATCACAACACCAATTCATTTTTTGTAAGCATTCACAGCTCCATCAAATACCATACCCCACTGGAATTCCGGATCAAGACCATCCTTAGGCAAAGGTTCATCACAATATTTCACTTTCAAGAACATCACATCCTCATCATGGAAATCAAATTTGACAGATTGATACTCATCTACCAGTTGGTGAGCAAGATAATCCGCCAGCACACTACTTTTTATAACCTTCTGAGTATGGTATTTAATATCATATTTAGACAACAACATCTTCCAACGGGCAATTCTCCCAGTAAGAGCAGGCTTTTCAAAAATATACTTAATTGGATCCATTTTGGAAATCAACCAAGTAGTATGATTCAACATATATTGCCGCATCCTCCTTGCCGCCTAGGCCAGAGCACAACAAGTCTTTTCCAGTATAGAATACCGTGACTCGTAGTCAATAAATTTCTTACTGAGATAATATATGGAATATTCTTTCTTTCCTGTTTCATCTTGCTGTCCCAAAATACAACCCATCGAACTATCCAACACTGTTAGATACATGATTAATGGTCTTCCTTCCACGGGAGGGAGAAAGATGGGAGGTTTAAGCAGACATTCTTTGATACTTTCAAATGCCCTTTGTCAATCATCCGTCCACACACAACTTTGGTATTTCTTTAACAACTTAAAGATTGTTTCACACATTGCAGTCATGTGGGAAATGAATCTGGAAATTTAATTCAAACGCCCAAGGAAGCATGTAACTTACTTTTTAGTCCTTGGCGCAGGCATTTCCTAAATTGCTTTTATTTGGATGACAATGAAACCCAACAATTTCCCTAATGGGACACTAAAGTTGCATTTATGTGGATTCAAGCATAGACGATACTTTCTCAAACGCTGAAACAATTTCAGCAAATCTTCTATATGCCCTTCTTCAGTCTGTGATTTGGCAATCATGTCATCAACATATACCTCAATTTCCTTGTGCATCAGATCATGGAATAGGGTTGTCATAGCCCTCTGGTACGTTGCACCAACGTTCTTCAACCCGAAGGCCATCACTCTGTAACAGAATGTTTCCTAGGGTGTGATAAACGTTGTTTTTTCCATGTCCTCAGGAGGCATTCTGATTTGATTATATCCGGAAAATCCATCCATGAACTAGAATAATTTGAATTCTGCAGTGCTATCAACCAACATATCAATGCGCGACAATGGAAAATCATATTTTGGACTAGCTTTATTTATATCTCTATAGTTTACGCACATGCGAACTTTTATGTATTTCTTTGGTATAGGGACAATATTGGCAATCCCTTGAGGATACACTGATGTCACAAGAAAACATGCATTTATCTGCTTTAACACTTCTCCTTTAATTTTTACTTCCATATCAGGGTGAGTTCTTCTTAACTTTTGCTTGACCAGCGGGCACTCTGGCTTTAGCGGAAAATGATGCTCTACAATATCAGTATCCAAACCAGGCATGTCTTGGTATGACCAAGCAAAGATATCCACATACTCTTTCAACAGTTCAACCAAAATTCTCTTCACGTCGGGATGCAGTAATGCTCCAATCTTGAATTCCTTTGGCTACTCCTCTGAACCCAAATTGATGGTTTCCAATGGCTCTTTATTTGACTGAATGGCATTTTCCTCGCGCTCGAGCAACTGTGAAACCTCTTCTAGAATCTCATCATATTCTTCTTCTTCCATCCCAAACACAGGGTATTCAAAGTTGGGAGAGGGTGCAGTGTCATTATATTCAACATGTTTATTAATTAATCTACCCATGTGATTTATGATTACTTTTTAGAAACTGACACATATATCAAGTGATTATGCAGATTTATTTACAACTATTATTTATTCCTGTAATACGGTGGGAGAACTGACTTGGTGTTTTGCGTTGTTGTTGCGGATAGCAAGAGTCACCACCGACTTTTCTTTTATACAATAAAGGAAATCGTGAAAAGAACAGGAAATACCTTTTGAGATATTTTCTTGAGTTCAGGGGGTAGGTTATGAAAAGGGAAGGTGTCAGCACCCTTTTCATCCGCAGTTATCTACGGGCTCTTAGTTGCTAGCTCACTTTGAAATGCTTTATTTGAAATGTGTTTTATGATGTTTTTGAAAGTATTTTTGAAAAGTGCCTTTGTTTAGGCGAATTTGTAATGATTCTCATCTCTATAAGAATGTATACAAAGTGTTGAATTTTGAAAATATTTCATTTGAAAGTGTTGGTGTGTTTTGAGAGATGTTTTAAAAATGGTTGCGAGCAAGCAACTACGAGTGTTCTACATACTAAAAAAGTCTTTATTCATTTCCTCCTCCTTTAGATATTACTATCTTACCATTAATTGATAAGAAGCACTATCATTGGATGTGAAGGAACGGGCGTGGGTCATCGTATAGTCATAGAAAGCAACATTGTAGGATACCTTAGCAATTTTTGTAAGGGTCTAAGATCGTTTACCGAAGGCAACATTTGAAGGGTCATCGAGGGGCTATGATCTTGTATTCGAGGGTCATTGCTAAAGTATCCCACGTTCGAGGGACATGACTATTTTATCTTTAGGTAACAAGTGAGGTTAACCTTAGAGGTGCAAGTGTGCAAAGTGTTTCTTTTCATGCATTTTTGTCTTGAATTAGGGTTTTCTACTTGTTGATTTTATGTCTTGCCATACAAACCCTAACTACTAGCATTTATATTGTAAGCGATAAATTGCGAAAATATAAAATTCTACGCTATTATGTCATTTGGGGATGGGGGTGCATATTTTCAAATGGGGACATAAGAGAAATTACACCTAATTACTATCACCACCATATTGAATGATGTCAAATTTAGGTACAAGAATATAAAGGCAATATGAAAGGAAAATAAATTTGTTTTTGTTTGGGTTTTTTGTATAAAAGGGGTTAACTTAATTAAATAAAAAAGAAAAATAATTAATTAGTCTAAATTAATTTAAGAAAATTAAACCTAAGTTACTTTGAGAAAAGAAATTGAATTAATCAAGAAGACATTTTTTAGGGTTTTTATGAAAAAATATTTTATCTTAATTAAACTAGTATGAAAAGTTAATTAACTAAAGAATCCTAAATTCTAAATTAATTTCAATTAATAAATAAATCTAAGTCTAATAATAAATTAATTAAAAAAAGAAATTTGTTAAAGAAATATTTTTAATCTTTTTGTCTTAAAAGAAATAAAATAAATAAAAGCATACTAAATATCTAAATTAAAATATAAAATTTTTTTGGTGTTTTTTTGTTAATAAAATGATAATAATAATAATAATAATAATAATAATAATAATAATAATAATAATAATAACAACAACAACAACAACAACAACAACAACAACAATAACAACAATAATAATAATAATAATAATAATAATAATAATAATAATAATAATAATAATAATAATAATAATAATAATAATAATAATAATAAGAAGAAGAAGAAGAAGAAAATATGAAATCAAAGTCAGGGGGGTTTTAAAATAAAAATGGCGTTTGAAAGTAAAACAAACTTTATTTTGTACTAGGCCCAATGGTTTTCTTTTAATCAGAAAAATAAATGAAATGGAATGGGGCTTCGGTTGTGTTTAGTAGAAAGGGGATATTGAGAAAGAAATCTATTAGGCCCAAATAGGCTGGCCCAGCGCCTATGATGATCCAGTGGAGACAATTTGTTAGAGGCGTATCATGGAGGTGTCACCAGGAGTGTTGGATCTGAGGATAATGAGATCAGAGGGTGATGCCATGAGGTGCACCAAACACGTGCATGCCTTGGCTGCATGGAATATGTAAAGAGAAAATATAAAGAAAAAAAAACAAAAGGGTACTATTGGGGCTCGAACCCAGGTCCCAAGGGGTAACAGACGCGCGCTTTACCACTGGGGTGGCTATACATTCGTTTATTTATACAAAACCAAAACTATATATTTTAAACAAGTTTCTGAATGGAAGTTCATCTTCTTCCTCCTTCATGCGCACGTAGAACACAACATCCACCATTATTAAACTTGTAACTTTCTCATTTCTTGATCATTTTAAAAAGTACAAACATGAAACTTGCTGGAAATTTCACCATGAATTCAACCATATAATTTATTTAAGCTAAAGACAAAGGTTAAGATTAATTTTGTTTAATACAAAATGCATGCCCAAACTGTTCAGAAGCAGAATTCTTCACACACAAGCAAGTAAAATGCAAACTAACAACATGGTTAGCTTTAGGGCAATGATATCTACATTTTTGCTTCAGAATGCGTCTATAAAAGATGCTTGTATCAAGATATTGAAGTTTGAAAACTTACCTCTTACCTCTTGCATCTGAATTTGTGTATGGAGTTTGAGCAACCTTTTAGGTGTCCTAATGATCTGTTTAGCTTTCCTGATCCTCCTTGTGTGTATTCCCACTCCTACTTTGCTTTGAGGAGGCTGAAACTCCCTACTCAAGTCAACCTGCAAGCTTGATGTTTGAAAATGGTGAATGATGGAAACGAGGTTACTTAAGTATAACAGGTGTTAGGATGCCTTTAATATGATGTGTGTAAATTGTTTTAATTATTAAAACTCAATCCACACAAGTGTATTTTGAATTTCAAGTTTGAAGCTTAAAAAATGGAGTTTTGGCCAAGACTGTGCAACAGGGTGTGTGGGATCTTTGAGGGTGCTTCAAATCGTGTATTTAGCTTGAAAATAGTCTCTATAGTTATGTGAAAAATGTTATAGGGCTTTAGGTATACAAATTTAGGAGATATATGGTTATGGCTTGGTTACTTGGTTTTGAATAAAAGTGAGAAATGTGGCTTTAATGCATAGTACAAGCATGGTCTGAAGTTGCTAGAGGCTTTATACATGTTGCTTCTGGTTTTGACATTGTGTATGTGCAGATAAATCAATTGAGAGGCTCAAGGAGTTGACAATTGCATAAAGCTTGCTTTACTAGAATGGAAATGGTAGCTTTCTCCCTAAAATGGCAAATTGGTTTGGATAATGCTTGAATCCCTTGGATATGAGCTTAATCAATTGTGTAAACCATTAATTATGGAGTGAAACATAATTTTGAAACATGAAAAGTTAGATTTATACAAGTTTGAGATTTGATCCATTGTTCATCATAAAATTTCCTTGTAATTCAAGTTTGAAACCCTAACTTCATCTCTTTGATTCTCCTAGATCAAGAACGGTCTCATTGAGTTCTTTGACATTTTTGAAATCTTGGAACATCCTCTATAATCTTCATATTTTTCATTTTTTAAGAATCCAACTGGAACTATGTGAAAAATTGCCATGAAGTTGGTACCAAAAATCTGCCTAACTAGGTCAAATTTTCACTAAGTGTTTTTATACAAAGTGCATGACTTTGTGAATCTATAACTCAAGATCCAAGAATTTCTAAGACTTGATCAGTAAATAAAAGTTATATATGTCATCGAGATATACAAATTTCATGTTGAAAATTTTCTTTGAATCATCTTGCATATTGGTGAAAAGTTGGCATTAAGTCATGAAAAAATAAGACTTAAAAACAAATTCTAAGTCTTGAAAAGTTTGACTTTTTAAGTTGAATTTTGACTTTCTTGATTTATTTATGGTCAAGTTTCATATTTTTGAGTGTCTTGATGAAATGTGATCTTTGAAACTTAAATTTGATCAAAAATTCAAAGTTTGACTCTTGGTGTATCAGTTGACTTTTCATCAGTTGATTGAATTTCAACTATCTATCAATTGATCTTGAGAAATGTTTTTGGCTATGAAATTAGGTCAACATGTTTTATTTGAATCCTTGATATCATGCTTCAAGCAATTAGATCATGTATTAGGTCAAGAACTCTTGATCAGTCAAATACAGTCAAAACCCTAATTTTGACCATTTTGGCCTTTTGGTGATTTGAACAACTTTCTTGGGGAATTATGATCCAAATTGGATCAATTGATGCATATGACTTCAAAATGTTGATATTAGTTCAAAATATTGAAGTTTGATTGTAGGTTTACCATATTTGACTTTTTACCCAATACAATTGATTTTAGGTCATCTGATCAATTGACTGAGCAATTTTGTGATTCAAGACTTGAAACTTGACATGAGAAATATTGAGGGTACATAATAATCCATGAAAGTAATTTGAAGCATTAGAAGCCTAATTGTCCTTGTGAAAACTCAAACCCTAATTTGAGGTATCTATGCGAAGGAGATTGCTTCACCTAGTCAATACTTGTGCAAGCTTGAGCTTTTGAAGATCTTTGTGAGAAATTTCTTGAGAAAAGAGAGGGAAAATTTTGGGGTACAACATCTGCCCCTATTCAATCTTCTTAAACCTGGAGAGTTAGATTGGTGAGTATGTTATTCGTGACTTGAAGGTGGAAGATGATTGAACACTAAAGTGCCCAAAAATTTGCACTCGATTATGTGTTAGTTAATTGTGTCAGGAATGGGCTTAAAGATTCCATTTGGAGAAGTGATGAAGAGTTTGTCGAAGATGGGCTTACAGATGCCATCAAGAGTGACCGTTGATAGAAACTGGGAGAAGTATCAGAATAAATCTTTGGTCGATTTGTATTGAAACAACATATGTCTTTTTCTTGTTTTCAACTGGAAGAAGTAAATATAAACCAGAAGAGGTCTGTTGTTTGGCGACTTCACTGGGGACATAATCACAACCAGAAGAGGTCTCTTGATTCCCTATTTTTAACTAGAAGAAGTGAATCTAAACAAAGAGGTCTTCGTCTTCCTGTCTTTAATCTGGAAGGAATAAATCTAACCAGCAGAGGTCTTCGTCCGCCTGTCTTTAATCTGGAAGAAATAAATCTAACCATAAGAGATCTTTGATTACTTGTCTTTAATCTGGAAGAGATAAATCTAAACCAGAAGAAGTCTTTGTTTTCCTGTCTTTAATCTGGAAGAAATAAATCTAATCCAGAAGAGGTCTTCGTTTTCCTGTCTTTAATCAAGAAGAAATAAATCTACCTAGAAGAAGTCTTTGTTTGCCTGTAATCTAGAAGAAATAAATCTAAACCATAAGAGGTCTTCATTTTCCTGTCTTTAATCTGGAAGAAATAAATCTAACCAAATGAGGTCTTTGTTTGATTTTTCCTAAAAGGAAGAGGGTTAGTTGCATGCAGATGTATGCATGGAGTAATGATGTTCTCAAAATAAATGAGATTATGTTATATGCATTTGTCATGTATGTGCTATGATGTATGAATGTGAAACATTGAAATGAATCTTTGTCTGGAAAATAAATCCTTGACAAATTGCTGGGGAGTATTGGGAAGCTGAATCCCGGACTACTGCTGGAGATGAAGAGTATGTGTATCTTCAACTTTGTTTAGAATGTTACTGTTGTAGATCCCAGTTTTGTTGTTCGAGGAAATCTTGCAGGGAATATTTATTTCTATTTGGAGAATAGAGTTCAGGAACCTTGGTTGTCCATTACTCTACTAGGGAATTATAACTTGATTGGGGAGAATGAAAGTTAACTGGTATCTTGTTGAATTCCAGGCTTTGCAGTAACTTTCTATGGATAGTAACGACTCTGTTGGGGATTGTAATTACTTTGCTGGGGACAAAGGGGTTTTGTCCATTTGATTTGTAATGGTCTGAGAAGAAGACTTGTACTGGGGAATTTTGTAGTTTGTTGGGGGAAATAAACCCTATTGAGGAAAGCATTTTGAAGACCCTATTGGGGGGATGAACTCTTTTTAGAGACGAACTCCGCAAGGTTTCTCTTGTAGTTTAGGACCAACTCGGATGGGGAAATGATTGTCAGGAGATTGGAACTCCGGATGGATACTACATGAATTCAAATTTGTGGGGATAATTTTGTTGAATTAACTCTATGGGGGATATCACGAATTCTTTAAGAAAATGTTTATTACCATTTTTAAACATACATTTGTTAACAGTTTATCATATTCATATGCATATGTTCATCCAATTTTAGTCATTGGACGTTTTTACACTCAAAACAGGAAAACAAAAAGTTTTCATTTCAAAGTATATTTGTATTGATGTTTTACCTATAAATAGGCGTTTTGTACAAGGAGACAGAGATCCTAGTAAGAGGAAATTATCGAAAGAATACAAATTGAAAGCAAAAATAATAGCCATGTGGAAGTGATCTCATTATGTTCCAACTCCGCTATTTCCCCTATGTCTTCGAACATCATCCCTTGCTGTTGAAAGAAGTTAATTAAATTGATCTTACACCCAAGAACTTGGATCTTGGTAATAAAGTTGGTTGTAGTGATTTCACGGGACGTAGTCATACGCTTTAATCCTTAACTTTTGCCTGGACCGCCCTTTAAGGTTTTCATCCCACCAGGATACCCTTTTTTCCCAAGCCTCCCTTTCGGGTTTTCAACTTGCCCAGTGTACAATCTTTTGCATATATACCTAACTTTTTCCCAAACCCTTTTGGTTCGTCGGAATGCCCTTATTTTTTCTTAGGTTGTCAACCTAGCGGGTCATTTTTATGCGTAGTATTTTTTTACTATATTCGCATTTACAGGATGTGGTAAATCTTCGCCATCCATAGTATTTAGCATCATGGCACCGCCAGAGAATACTTTCTTAACAACAAATGGTCCTTCGTAAGTGGGAGTCCATTTTCCCCTGGGATCTCCTTGTGGAAAAATGATGTGTTTTATTACCAAGTGGCCATCCTGATACACTCGAGGTTTGATCTTTTTGTTGAAAGTCTTGATCATACACTTTTGATAGATTTGACCATGAAAAATAGCAGCCAATATCTTCTCTTCAATTAAGTTCAACTGATCCAACCTATTCTGAATCCATTCGTTTGTGCCTAAATCAACTTCTTTCATAATCCTTAAGGAAGGCATCTGAACTTCCACAGGAAAAATAGCTTCCATGCCTTAGACTAAGGAAAATGGGGTTGCTCCAGTTGAAGTTTGAGATGAAGTACGAAAGCCATGGAGAGAAAATGGTAGCATTTCATTCCAGTCTTTATAGGTCACCATCATATTTTGCACAATCTTCTTTATTTTTTTATTGGCAGCTTCCATTGTGCCGTTCATCTTAGGTCTGTACGGAGAAGAATTGTGATGCTTGATTTTGAACGGAGTGTAGAGCTCTGTAATCATATAATCATGGAGATTGGTTCCATTGTTAGTGATGATCCTTTCAGGGATACCGTAACGGCAGATGAAGTTATTCTTGATAAGCCGGGCTACAACGTTCTTTATAACTAAGCCAAATGAGGCAGCTTCAACCCATTTGGTGAAGTAATGAATGGAAACTAGGATGAAACGATGTCCATTAGAAGCTGTGGGCTTGATCTCCCCAATCATGTCTATGCCCCACAATGCAAATAGCCACGGAGCAGTCATGTCTTTCAAAGGAATTGGAGGCACATGGACCTTGTCGACATAGATTTGACACTTGTGGCAAGTCTTCGAGTGATGGAGACAATCAGTTTCCATAGTCGACCAATAGTAACCAGCCCTTAGAATCTTCTTGGCCATAGTTTGCCCACTAGAGTGAGTTCCAAAGATACCATCATGCATGTCCTCCATGATTTTCTCTTCCTCCTTATTGTCCATACAATAGAGCAGAGTTGAATCGTGGTTGCGCTTATATTGGATCCCATTACTTAGGAAGAATTTGGTTGAAAACCTTCGCAAGAATTTCTTGTCGTTCATGGAAGATCCTTCAGGATATTCTTGTCCTTCCAGATATCTCCTCACCTCATGGTACCATGGTTTCTCCTCTTCAGTGTGTATCTCACAAAAGTTTCCAGGTTTGTCAATTCTTTCAATCGTAATTCTAGTAGCTTCGTTGTCCAACTTGACCTTGAAAATGGATGACATTGTTGCTAAGGCATCCGCCAACTAGTTTTCTTCTCTTGGAATGTGTTCAAAGGTAACCTCCTCAAAGTATGGGATCAGGGTTAACACAAGCTCTTTGTAGGGGATCATATTAGGATGTTTGGTATCCCACACTCCTTTAACTTGATTGATTACTAAAGCCGAATCTACATATATGCTTAAGAATTTGATTCTTAGGTCAACGGCAGCCCTAAGACCCAATATACATGCCTCATACTCATCCATTTTGTTTGTACAGTTGAAGCATAGTTTGGCAGTGAAAGGTGTATGGCAACCTTTGGGAGAAATAATCACAGCACCAACTCCATTACCCAAAGCATTGGAAGCCCCATCAAAAACCATAGTCCATCGGGATCCTTGTTCAGGTCTGTCATATGGTCCAGGCTTTTCACAATCAGTTATTAGCATGATATTCTCGTATGAGAATTCAAAATTCATTGATTGGTAATCATCAACAGCCTGATGGGCCAAATGATCCGCTAGCACACTTCCTTTGAGGGCCTTTTGTGTAGTATATTGGATATCATATTCAGTCAAGATCATTTTCCATCTAGCTATTCATCCAGAGAGAGATGGCTTCTCGAAGATGTACTTGATAGGGTCCATCATAGAAATCAACAAAGTGGTGTGAGTCAACATATACTGTTTTAGCCTGCAAGTAGCCCATGCTGGAGCACGACAAGTTTTCTCGAGCAGTGAATATCTTATTTCACAGTCGGTAATCTTTTTTCTCAGTTAGTATATTGCATGCTCTTTTCGGCCAGACTCGTCATGTTGGCCCAACACACACCCCATTGAATTCTCTAATATAGTCAAATACATAATCAGAGGTCTTCCTTCAATTGGAGGCATCAGGATTGGAGGTTCTTGTAAATATTCCTTGATCTTGTCAAAGGCTGCTTGACAGTCGTCGTTCCACCTGACTACTTGATCTTTCTTTAAGAGTTTGAAGATTAGCTCACAAGTAGAAGTCAAGTGAGATATGAATCAAGCGATGTAGTTAAGTCGACCAAAGAAACCCCTGACCTCCTTCTCAGTACAGGGAGTTGGCATTTCTTTTATGGCTTTGACTTTTGTAGGGTCGACCTCAATACCTTTTCCACTGATGAAAAACCCTAAGAGTTTCCCAGATCTTACCCCGAAGGTGCATTTGTTGAGATTCAGCCTTAACTTGTATTTCTTCAACCTTTCAAATAACTTGTGAAGATGATCAAGGTGTTGTTCCTCAAATTTCGACCTTGAAATCATATCATCCATATAGACTTCTATCTCATGATGGATCATGTCATGAAATAGGGCTACCATAGCTCGCTGATAGGTTGCCCATGCATTCTTCAAACCGAAAGGCATGGCCTTGTAACAAAAAGTGACCCACTGTGTAACAAAAGTGGTTTTCTCCATGTCTTTGGGAGCCATTTTTTTTAATTATAGCCAGAGAAGCCATCCATGAAGGAGAATACTTTATGTGGAGCAGTGTTGTCGACCAAGACGTTAATATGCGGTAATGGGAAATCATCTTTGGGGCTTGCCCTATTCAAATCTCTATAGTCTATGCACATACGAACCTTTCCATCCTTCTTTGGCACGGGGACCATATTTGCCACCCATTTGGGATATGATGTCACTACTAGAAAACTTGCATTGAATTGCTTCATTACCTCAACTTTTATATTTTCATACATGTGTGGCCTTATACGACTAACTTTTTGCTTGACTGGAGGACAATCTTCCTTTGTTGGTAGACGATGAACCACAATGTTAGTATCAAGCCCCGACATATCTTCATATGACCATGCAAACACCTAAACGTACTCATGAAACACCTAGATCAAGCTATGTTTGACACCGTCTTCCAAGTTGGTGCCGATCTTGACCTCTTTCTTATTTTCCTCAATACCCAGGTTGATCACTTCAACTGGCTCTTCATGCGGTTGAATGGATTTTTCTTCTTGCATCAGAAGTCTGGCTAATTCCCCAGGTATTTCACAATCTTCCTTGCCTTCGTCTTCAGCTTGGTAGATTGGATGTTCAAAGTCATAGGTGGGAATAGCAGAGTCGTTGTCAATGAGACCCGAAGTGGATGAGGATCTTCAAATGTGTGTGTGTGTGTGCATGTAAGATACATAGCTATTTTGAAAATGCAATAAAGTGAAAGAAAGACAATGAGCGCAAAATTTGAATGCAAATGAGTCCAATTTTTTTTCATTAAATGATCATATGGCATATGAAAATGAGAAAACCCTTAACAAATGGACCATGGTGCCTTGCGTATGGCACATGGCTTAAAGTCATTGTTTCAATAAAATTACAGACAAAGTTCTAAAATTGATAAAACAGTAAATGGTAATTACTCCTTGTTGAAGGAGGCGGAAATGAAATCCTTGGCATGCCATTTGTTGAGTCCTTCACCGGCAGTCGGGTAGATCCAATCATCAAAATTACAGTCATTGTCGGAGTCTTTAAGAGCATTCACTTCATGATTACAGATGTGAAGAGGTGGTTTTCCTATGCGAGCACGTCTGACCTCCTTTTGAGCTTTGGAAATGAAACCCAAACCACTTTTGTCTGATTTGAAAAGGATGTCAGGGAATCATCTCCAAATGGTACAACATCCGTCTTCAATCACAACATGAGCATATTTGAGGGAAGCCATCCTCGACACATATTTAACAGCTTTTGGAACATCAGGAGTAGCCTTGGCAGCAACAACCATGGGAGAAACCACTTGGAAGGCTTGACAAAGAGTTTCTATGAACTCACCATCCATATCAACATACTTAAATGAATTCAAATGGCTAACCATAAACTCTTCTTCCCCACATACAGTGACGATCTTTCCTTTGATGGGATATTTCAATTTTTGATGAAGAGTGGACGTCACTACTCCTGCCCCATGTATCCAGGGGCATCCAAGTAGGCAAGAGTAGGCAGGACGAATGTCCATCACATAGAAAGTCGAGTTGAATGTTTGTGAACCAACTTTGATGGGGAGGTCAACCTCTCCATGTACCATCCTCTTTGATCCATCGAAAGCCCTTACCATTATATCACTTGGCTTCAATACTAAACCATCGCAATCCAACCGATCTAAGGCACCCGTTGGTAAGACATTTAAAGAGGACCCAATATCCACCAATACATGGGCTAGAGTGGTTCCTTTGAATTCAATGGAGACATGCACATCCTTGTTGTGATTTCTTCCAGCTGGAGTTAAATCAGTATTCGAGAATCTCAATCCATTTTCGACAGTCAAACACACTACACAATTTTCAAACTAGTCGGCTGCAGTCTCTTGAGGAACATGACCTTTCTTCAGAAATTTTATCAAGGCTTGAGCATGTGCATCAGAACAAAGTAATAAAGATAACATATAAATCTTAAAGGGGGTTTTCCCCAACTGCTCTACTATCTTATAATCACTTTTCCTTATAACCTTCAAAATCTCCTCTATCTCTTGAGTAGAGGGTTCCTCAGTAATAATTTCTTTGGCAGGCGCCTCTATCCTAGTAGGCTCACTCATCTTTTCTTTGCCTCTAGCCTCAGTAGTAGGTTTGTTAACAATAACGCGAACATGTGTAGTTGTGGTGGTTGGAGGTGAAATGTTAGGAGAGAAGATTCTCCCTTTCCTTGTCACCTTGCTAGAACCAACGATGTTGGTAATATCAGTAGTCTTGTCTTCATCAATCCAGGAGTCTTTCTTAATACCATGGTAGTATACTTCAACGCCATAATTCCAAGGTACATCCTTATCGGAAGAATAAGGGATTGGCCCTGGTGTGGTAATTATCAATGGATCTATCTTCGGTTCATTGGAAATCCTAATAGGACCCATTTGAAGTGATCCTAATAGGCTTGTTAGAGATAGTGATGATGGATATGTCTTCAACTTCTTGAGGTCAAACTTCGGTCAAAATTTTTATGGATGGAGTTCTTTCGAATAGGATCTCATGGCTGTCCATTAGGTGTTGGACACCTCTTTTCAGCCATTCACAGCCATTTATTTATGCAACACAGTAACAACAATCTTCAAGGCAACCAGGGAAACCTCAGCTTTCAACAAATTGTTTTTGACAAACTTCAGTGGAGTGGTTAAGTCATTAACAAAGGACACAAAAACAGTATCTTCAATAGCATTGACACATTTTCCATGGTTTGGAATAGGTGCGGTGATTACATTCGGAGATGGAGGAGGATCAAATTCAATGGTCTTGTTGTCAATGAGGTCTTGGATCTTGCATTTTAATTCCCAATAATGATCAGTGTCATGTCCGGGACTATTGGAGTGGTAAACACATTTGGCGTTCGGGCTGTACTTTTGAGATGAAACATTGGGATTTGAAGGGGGGGGGGGGGGGGGGTCACACAATGTTACCAAATTATAATTCAATAGGTGTTGTAAGGCTTTAGATAATGACATGTTGATCTTTGTAAATTTTCTTCTTGGAATATCAGGTCTTTTGTAGCCAGTTTGTTGTTGTGGTCTTTGAGTATAAGTTAGATTAGAGATTAGAACTGCATTTACGGATTGGAGATGGTCCTTCTTGATATGGCCCCTTGACCCATACACAGAATTAGTTTCTTTATTACCGGTAAAAGGTTTCTTTATAGTATTTGATGTAGAGGTAGAGGCCATGGGAATCTTTCCACTTTTAATACCGCTCTCGACCCTTTCACCAGTCAAGATTAACTCAGTGAAACCAGATGATGAACTCCCAATTAAAAAATTAAAAAATGGTCCAGTCAATATTCCCATGAACATATCTACCAACTCCCTATCATTCAATAGTCGCTGCACCCTACCTGCTAGGTCTCTCCATTTTTGCGCATATTCTTTGAAACCTTCATTGGAACCCATGTGTGATATGGTGGGAGAACTGACTTGAGGGTTTTGTGTTTTATCACAAATGTTGCGGTTAGCAAGAGTCGCCACCGACTTTTCTTTTATCCAAAAAGAAAGGTTAAAAAGCACAAGAAAGACCTTTGAGATTGTTTCTTGAGTTCGGGGGTTAAATTATGAAAATGGAAGGTATTAACACCCTTTTCATCCATGGTTTTCCATGGGCTCTTAGTTACTTTCTAGATCACTTGCTTTTTGTTTTGAAATTGTGCTTTGTGTGGTTTTGAAAGTATTTTGTAAAAGAGGCCATTTGTTTAGGCAATCTTTGTAATGATTCTCGTTCTTAAGAATGTATACAAAGATGTTTGTCTTTTTGAAAATGTTTTCATTATTTGTAAGATGTTGTGTGTGTTTGTTTTGAAAATAGCAAGGATAGTTGTTTAAAATAGAGCAAGTAACTAAAAGTAATCTACCTACTCAAATGTCTTTCTTGTTTATTTTCTTTTCCTTTGACATTGTTGTCTTACCATTGATTTGGTGAGAAACCCTATCTTTGGATGTAGACGGGACAGACATGGGTCATCGTGTAACCATGATTAGCAATGTTGCAAAGTATCTTAGCATTTTTTGAGAGACTAAGATCATTTTATAAGGCAACTTTGAATAGCGTCATCGAGAGACTATGATCTTATACTTGTTTGTTTTTGCCAAGATACTTTGCATGTGTAATATGGCCATTTTTGTATAAGGCAACCAAGTGGAGTAACCCTAAGGGTGCTTGTGTGCAACTGTGTTATTTTCATGCTTGATTTTGTCTTGGATTAGGGTTTTCTATTTGATTTATCTTGATCTTGCCATTCAAACCCTAATTACTAGCATGGTATACAAAAGCGGTAAATTGCGTAATTTAAAGATTACTACGCTATTACAACATTTAATGGGAGGGGGTATACAAATTATGAATGGGGATTTGCAATAATATAAATCTAATTAAGCTATTACAACCAAATCGAATTTGTACAAATATTTGAATAAATAATATACAATATAAATATGCAATGGTATGTATGCAACAAAAAGATTTTTGTTTTGTTTTTCATATAAAGAAGAGTTTTGAATTAAACCTAATAATATTAAAAAGGAAATTATTTCTTGAAAAGTGGTTAACCCTAATTTCTAATTTAAAAGAAAATGAAGTTCTTTAAGGATTATTTTTGTGTACTTTTATCTTAAAATAATAAATAATATTTATGAAAATATTTAGTCTTTTTATATGTCAAAATAAATATTTACAATTATGAAGAAAAAGGGATAAAAATATATCTAAGTCTATTTTATTTTACAAGTTTATTTAAGAAAGATAGTTAGTATATAATGTAATAAAAATATTTTTTATGTGAAAATAAAATAAAATAAACAAAATGCAATATTTATCATGTTTTATATTTTTTATGATTTTTATGCTAAAGAAAAATATTTAATGAAATAAACAAAAGATAAAATAAATGAATGAAAATAAATTGGGCCAGGGGTGTCCTGAGTAACCAGGAGGTAATATTACAATAAACATAAGCCCAAATGAACAAAAGCCCAGCGCTGAAAAAATGAGAAAAATGACAAAAAATGAGAAAATATGCAAAAGGCAGGCACCAAGGTTCGAACCCATGACCTTGGCATTCTCAGCGCGCTGCCTTGCCACTGGGGTGGCTGTACATCCGTTAGTTCATATGAAATAAAAAACACATAACACATAACGCCTCCTTGCCCTGTACTTCATCTTCTTCCTCAAGCTATCCAGACCAATCATATCTCTCTCATTTCTCCATGAAAATGGAAACTTCAAACATGAAATGGTAGTACTTTTTCCCATGATTTCAACCATGTAACTCATGTAAACTATCGGTCAAAGATCAAAGCTAATTTCAATGGCCCTAATTTTAAATCTAATTTTTACAGAAATTTGAAATCTAAAATTCTCTATACACAATGAACATAAATGAAATCTATGCACATGGTTGGCTTTAGCACAATAATATCTACATTTTTCTTTCACAAATCGAGACCAATGGATGTCTGTATGAAGAGATAGAAGTTAGAGTTCTTACCTCCTTTAGCTGAGATCGTGAATGGAGTTTGAGTGAGTTTTATGAAGGCCTGAAGATCCCTTTAGCTTGCCTGAACCTCCCTGAGTATGTTCCAATCTTTACCTTGTCTTGAAAGTGCCTGAATCTCCCTATCCAAGTCAACCTGCAAGCTTGAAAAATAAAAATGGAAGATGGAGAAGGAGGAGTTACAGTGAAGGGGTGATGGTCTGGAACACTTAGATATGATATAAGTTAAGTGTTTAGGTGATTAGAACATGAAACACACGAGTGGATTTTTGGATTGCTATGCTTGGTACAAAACTGCAAGTTTTTGGCAGGTTTTTGGTGATAGAGATTTTGAGAGAGTTTATGGCCCTTAGAAATCGTGTGTTAGGTTGAAATGTGTTTGTGTATAAGTATAGAGAAGGTTTCAAGTCAGCTCCATAACAGATTTCTCAATTGCAGGCTTTTTTCTCTATTGTTTGCTTTTTAAGAAAGGTGAGGAGACAACTCTTTACATGCTTGTACGGGCTTGCTTGGAGTTGGTACAAGTCCTAGACAATTTTATTTTGGTTTATAGGACTTGTGTGTGCAGAGAAACAAATGCAAGGCTCAAGGAGTGAAAAGTTGCAAAAATTATGCTCTACTAAAATGGCAATGGCAACTTTGTGCCATTTATGGAATTAAAGCTTGGACAAAGACTCTTATGCTTGGATTAAGGCTTTATCAACTGTGTAAGCATTAAATTATTAAGTGAGAAACAAGTTTGAGGCCCGTAGAGCAAGGATTATGCAACCTAGGTTCAGATTTGAATTTTGTTCTTCATGAAATGACTTGAAATCAAAGTGAGAAATTGCCAACTTCATCTCTTCGAGTGTCCCTACTCAAGAATGATCTCAAAGAGTTCTTGGACATTTTGGAAATCTTTCAATGTGCTCTATAACTCATCTTTGAAATGAATTTCAAGATTCCTCTTGGAACTAGGTGAAAATTTGCCATGAAGTTAGGTAAAACACATGCCTAAATTAGGGCAAAATTTCACTAAGTTATTTTAGTTCATGGGCATGTATTCACAAAATTATATCTTGAGATCTAAGCATCTTTAGGGAAAAATGTATGAAGCAAAGTTGTATATTTCATGTAGATCTACAACTTTCACGGTGGGAACTTTCTTTGAATCATCTTGCATCATGGTGGAAATTTGGCTTAAAGTTGAGAAAAATAAGAAATTTTCTATACATAGAAAAATTTCTAAGTTAAGAAAATTTCAAATTTCAAAACAAACTTTTCAATCTTTGATTTTTTTGATGAACAAGTTTCACATTTTGACATGTTTTGATGAATTGTGATCCTTGGCATTTGATTTTGACCAAAAAGTGAAAGTTTGACTTTTGATCAGTTGACTGCAAATTTTATCTTTCAATCCAATGAAATTGCAATGTTTTGAACCATGTCAATAGGTCAATATGATACAATTGAACCCTTGAAATCATGCTTCAAACCAATTGGTCATTTGCTAGGTAAAAAAAAAATCAGAAATTGCCCTTTCTCAGTCAAAACCCTAATATTGACCACTTTGGCCTTTTGATGATTTGATCAAATTTCTTGAGGAATTATGGTCCAAACTTGATCAAATGATACATATGAGTCTAAAATGTTGATGTGGATCAAAAATTATGAAGTTTGACTGTAAATTGGCCATGGTTGACTTTTTCCTCAATACAACTGGTTTTTAGGTCAACTGTCCCATTGATTGATCAAGAATGTGATTCAAGGCTTGAAACTTGACATGAGTAATATTAGGGGTCCATATTGATACTTGAAAGTCATATGAAACGTTGATAGTCTAACAATATTTGTCCAATTCCAAACCCTAATTTTGGGTTATTAGTGCATGATGAGATGTCTTGAGCTAGTCAAATCCTAATCCAGTCTTGAGTTAAAGAGATCTTGTGGGAAAAGTATTGATAAATGAGAGGGAAAATTTTAGGGTACAACAACTTCCCCTGTTCAATCTTCTTATACCCGAAGAGTTAGATTGGCGAGTTTTTCCATTCGTGACTCGAAGGTGAAAGATGATTGGACACTAGAGTGCCCAAAAATTTGCACTCGAAGATGTGTGGTTGAGGGAATGGGCTTAAAGATGCCATTTGGAGAAGTGATAGAACCTTGTTGGAGATGGGCTTGTAGATGCCATCCAAGAATGTTTGTTGAATTGTAAGTTGTAAGCTGAAAGAATGAGTATCAGAACGGAGTCCGTGTCTGTAGTGTATCTGAATTGTATCTAAAAGGGTTGTTTCTGAATGAGCATCAGAATGGCATCCGTGTCTTCAACATATCTGAATTGTATCTGAAAGTTGAATTTGAATGAGTATCAGAATGGCATCCGTGTATGGGGCGTATCTGAACTGTATCTGAAAGTTGAATTTGAATGAGTACCAGAATGGCATCCGTGTCTGGGGCGTATCTGAACTGTATCTGAAAGTTGAATTTGAATAAGTATCAGAATGGCATCCGTGTCTAGAGTGTATCTGAACTGTATCATGAAAGTTGAATCTGAATGAGTATCAGAATGGCATCGGTGTCTAGAGCGTATCTGAACTGTATCATGATTGCATATCGTTAATGGTAGCTGTTAATCATATCCTAAAAAGGGTAAAATGTTAGATAAAATATAAAGTTATGCCTGCATGAAATGTATGATGCAATGTATTGCTTTATTAATGTTTATGATATATGAATGCAATGTATGTGCATGTGAGCTGATTTGCTGTATTGCTGTTTGATTGAGGAAAATAAATCCCTGAATGTTGTTGAGGATATGTAAGTATAAGTCTTCATGTTGTGAAGTCTAAGTGTTGATTAATTTTTTGTTGAGAGAAGTAAATTCTGTTGTGAGGGTAATGCCATGTACTGCTTGTAAGATCTGCTTGGGGAATCCCGAGAAAATTGACAACTTTTACTGGGGATTAATAATTTGAAATTTTGTTCCGCTGGGGACTTAAATGACGTACTATAGGGGATCACTTATGGAATACCCTAGAGACATTTTTACTATTCCTTTAACTCATTAGTAATTATCTTTCTCATTTTTTTTATTTGTAAGCAGTAATCATGTTCAAATGCATATGTTCATCAATGAATCATTGGACGTTTTTGTAAACAAAACTCAAGTGTAAAGAAAAGAAAAATAGTTTTTGTTCTTTAAAAGGGGTATCTTTGTATTGACTTTGAAAAAATATCTTGTACAAAGGGGACAAACATTCTAGTAAGAGAATGTCGTCGCAAAACAAGAAAAATTTGATACAAAGAAAGATAGTTATGTGTAATAATCCCATGGGGTTCCCATTCTGCTATAGCCTTCATATCTCTGAGTATCTTGTCTATTTTCCTTGTCCGAAGATGATTGAATTGATAAGAAACTTGGAGTTTGTCAGTGGAAGTCGAAGGTTGTCCGTAAAGTGATTCGATGAGACATAGTCATATGCTTTCATTCCCTAATGTTTTCCTGGACCGCCCTTTCAGGTTTTCAGTCCACCGGGAAACCCTTTTTTGCCCAAGTCGCCCTTTCGGGTTTTCAACTTTCCGGGTGTACATGTTTTTTTCATTTTAACCCTAATTTTTTCCCGAACCTTTTGGTTCGCCAGGATGCCCTTGTTTTGCTTAGATATGTCAACCTAACGGGTCTCTTATGCGTAGTATCTTTTGACTATGTCCGCATTCACAGGGTGTGGCAGGTCATCGCCATCCATGGTGGTCAAAATCATTGCCCCTCCGGAGAATATATTTTTGATTACAAATGGTCCTTCATAGGTAGGAGTACATTTTCCCCTGGGATCACTTTGTGGCAAGATGATACGTTTGATCACTAGATCCCCAACTTGATATACTTGGCGTCTGACTTTCTTGTTGAAAGCCTTGATCATCCATTTTTGATACGTCTGATCATGGAAGACAGCAGTAAGTCTTTTTTCATCAATCAAATTTAGTTGATCAAGTCGAGTCTGGATCCAATCTTTTTCATTCAAACCTTCATCCTTCATAATTCTCAGAGAGGGGATCTGAACCTCAATAGGAAAGACAACCTCCATGCCGTAAACCAAAGAATAGGGTGTTTCCCCGGTTGATATGCGAGCTGTGGTTCGATAACCGTGGAGAGAGAATGGTAGCATCTCATGCCAGTCTTTGTATGTGAATGTCATTTTATGTATGATCTTCTTAATGTTTTTTTTGCAGCTTCGACAACACCATTCATCTTTGGCCGATAGGGAGAAGAATTGTGATATTGAATCTTGAATTGCTCGCACAGTGCGGTGATCATAGTGTTTTTGAGATTTGTACCATTGTCAGCGATGATACTTTCTGGGACACCATACCAGCAAATAAGGTTTTGCTTGATGAAGCGGGCAACAACATTCTTGGTAACGGAAGCGAAGGAAGCTGCTTCAACCCACTTGGTAAAATAGTCAATGGCCACTAGGATGAAGCGGTGTCCATTGGAGGTTGTTGGCTTGATCTCTCCAATCATATCAATTCCCCACATAACAAAGGGCCAAGGAGCCGTTAAGATATTCAGAGGAACCGGAGGTACGTGTACCTTGTTAGCATAAATTTGACACTTATGACAGGTCCGAGAGTGTTGATAGCAATCTGCTTCCATGGTAGACCAATAATAGCCTGCCCGTAAGATTTTCTTTGCCATCGTATGCCCACTGGAGTTAGTGCCAAAAGTACCTTCATGTAATTCAACCATGATCTTTTCAGCTTCGACCTTATCCACACACCGAAGCAAAATGGAGTCATGATTGCGTTTGTACAGGATGCCATTACTAAGGAAGAATTTAGCAGAGAATATCCTTAAGAACTTCTTATGATTGATTGAAGCTCTTTCTGGATATTCTTGAGTCTCGATATACCTCTTGACTTCATGAAACCAAGGCTGGTCCACTATTTCTTCAGTATTAATCTCGTGACAATGCGCTGGTTCATCCATTCGTTCGATGGTGATCTAGGGAGCCTCGTTATCCCAATTAAGTTTAAACATAGATGACATTGTGGCTAGAGCGTCTGCTAGCTAATTTTCTTCTTGCGGAAAATGCTCGAAGGTAATCTTCTCAAAATGTGGTAGCAATGTCAAAACATGTTCTTTGTAAGGGATAAGGTTTGGGTGCTTAGTGTCCCATTCCCCTTTGATCTGACTGATGACCAAAGTTGAATCTCCAAACACATCTAAGGATTTGATTACCAAGTCTATGGAGGCTCTGAGACCAAAGATGCATGCTTCATATTCTGCCATGTTATTTGTACAGTTGAAACAAAGTTTAGCGGTAAAGGGAGTATGACACCCTTCTAGAGATATGTGTACATCGTCGATACCTTTATCAAGTGCATTGGATTCTCCATCAAAGAATAGGGTCCATCAGGATCCTTGTTCAGGTCCGCCATATGGTCTGATTTCTTCACAGTTATTTAATGTCATGATGTCTTCATCTGGGAATTCAAACTTCATGGACTGATAGTCTTCTACAGCTTGGTGAGCGAGATGATCAGCCAATACACTGCCCTTTATAGCTTTCTGGGTAGTATATTGTATGTCGTATTCTGTTAGGATCATTTGCCATCTAGATATTCTCCCAGAAAGAGTAGGCTTCTCGAAGATGTATTTTATCGGGTCCATCTTAGATATCAACAAGGTAGTATGAGTCAGCATATACTGTCTTAGCCGGCGAGCAGCCCATGCCAGAGCGCAACAAGTTTTCTCAAGCAGTGAATATATGGTTTCACAGTCGGTAAACGTTTTGCTCAGGTAATAAATAACATGCTCTTTTTGGCCAAACTCATCATACTGCCCCAATACACACCCCATTGAGTTTTCTAAAATAGTCAGATACATGATCAACGGTCTTCCCTCGACTGGTGGCATCAACACAAGAGGCTCTTGTAAGTATTCTTTGATTATGTCAAAAGCAACTTGGCATTCATCATTCCATTTGAATACTTGATCTTTCTTCAATAGTTTGAAGATTGGCTCATAAGTAGCTGTTAGGTGAGAAATGAATCTGGAAATATAATTCAAGCGTCCCAAGAATCCTCTAACTTCCTTCTCAGTACGAGGAGCAGGCATTTCTTTTATTGCTTTAACTTTGGAAGGATCGACCTCAATACCTTTGTTACTGACGACAAATCCTAGGAGTTTACCGGACAGTACTCCAAATGTGCACTTGTTTGGATTCAACCTCAGCTTGTACTTCTTCAGTCTCTCAAACAGCTTTTGTAAGTGATCAAGTTGCTCTTCTTCTGTTTGCGATCTGGCTATCATATCGTCTACGTAGACCTCTATTTCATGATGTATCATAACGTGAAATAAATCTACCATGGCACGCTAATAGGTTACCCCAACATTCTTCAATCCGAATGGCATCACCTTGTAGTAGAATGTGCCCCACTGTGTGAAAAATGTTGTTTTCTCCATGTCCTCAGGTGCCATTTTGATTTGGTTATATCCTGAGAATCCGTCCATGAAGGAAAACACTTTCTGTTGTGCCGTATTTTCAACCAAGATATCAATGTGGAGAAGTGGAAAATCATCTTTAGGGCTTGCCCTATTCAAATCTCTATAGTCCACACACATTCATACTTTGCCATCTTTTTTAGGTACGGGAACAATGTTGGCAACCCATTGAGGGTAGGAAGTGACAACCAATAATCCAACATTGAATTTCTTCATGACCTCCGCTTTGATCTTTTCTGACATATCAGGTCTCATGCGGCGGAATTTTTGTTTTACTGGTGGACAATCTTCTCTTGTAGGAAGACGATGTACCACGATGTCTGTATCTAGTCCCGACATGTCTTCATATGACCAGCCAGAGATCTCAACATAATTATGCAACAGTTGAATCAAACTCTCCTTGACACTAGATTCCAGATTGGCACCCACCTTGACTTCTTTCTTATCCTCCTCGGTACCCTGGTTGATTGTATCCACAGGTTCCTCATGAGGCTGAATGGTTCTTTCCTCTTGTTGTAATAGTCTGGCAAGTTCCCCTGGTACTTCACAATCTTCCTCCCCTTCGTCTTCGGCTTGGTAGATTAGATCCTCAGAGTCACAAAAGGCCATAGCAGTATCGTTACCCATGGGATCTAGAATGGAGGGGTACCTGCATTTGTGAGTGTGGGTGTGTGTAAGGGTATAGCCATCCTTAAAAATAAAATGTAAAAGAAAAAAACAATGAGCATAAAATTTTGTATGCGAAAAACGTCCATGATTCATTGAATGTCATATGAAGATGAAATAATAACCCTTACAAGTGGACCATTCTGCCTCGGGAAAGACACAAGATTTTAAGAGTGCGAATTGTTTTTGAATATTACTAGTCCAATCAAAATGTAAAGATAAATTACTGAGGGATGAAAGTTATTGGGACAAAGTCTATGGCCTCCGAATTGCAGAGTCCTCCATTGATAGTCGAAAAGATCCAATCCTCCAAGCTTCAATCCTCTTCACCATCTTCTACCGCATTGACCTCTCGGTTGCTAATCTTCAAGGGTGGTCCTCCAGCACGGGCACGACGTACAACCTTCTGGGCACTTGAAGTGAAACCTAAGCCAAACTTGTCAGATTTATACGTAATATCTGGAAGTTACCCCCAGATGGTGCATCCACCCTCTTCTACTACTGCTTTGGTGTCCTTCAGAGATGACATCCTGACTGGAGGCCTTGTAATCTTGGGAATCTAGGACACAATCTTGGTCACTACTACCTCTTGGGGGACCTCTTCGAATTTTGAAAAGGAGTTTCAATGAACTCGCGTCCAATTCCACATACCTGAAGGAATTGAGGTGGCTAATCTTATATTCTTCCTCTCCATGGACAGTGATAATCTTTCCTTGGACCAAATATTTCAGCATCTGGTGCAATGTAGAGGTGACAGCACCAACATTATGGATCCATGGTCGTCCTAGCAGACAGGAGTAAGAGGGGCGGATGTCCATTACATAAAAGGTTGAATTGAAAGTTTGAGTCCCAACCTTTATGGGGATATCCACCTCCCCGTGTACCATCCTCTTCGAGCCATCAAATTCCCTTACGAATATGTTACTTGGCTTTAACGCCAGTCCTTCGCAACCAAGTCTGTCGAGAGCTTTCTTCGGTAAAACTTTCAAAGATAAGCCAGTTTCCACCAAGACATGGGCCAGAGTTGTGCCTATACATTCCACAGAGAAATGTAATGCCTCGTTGTGCTTTCCTCCCCTTGGCGTCAGATCAGCATCCGAGAAGCCTAGGCTATTATCCGCTGTCAAGCTGGCCACGCAGTCTTGAAATTGATCAGCAGGCGTCTCTTGAGGCACACAGGCTGTCTTTAGGAACTTCACCAAGGCTTTCGCATGTTCCTCGGAACACAGTAGCAATGCCAACATGGAGATTTTGGAGGGAGTTTGCCCTAATTGTTCAACTACGTCGTAGTCGCTCCTCTTTATTATTTTTAGGATCTCCTCCATTTCTTTCTTGGAGGTCTCGGGGATAGTCAGTGGTTGAGCCTTCGTCCGGACAGGCTCTACTTGAATACTTTTTCCTCGAGTTTCAGCAGTAGGAGTGTTGGTAGGAACGACAACAGGGGTTATAACAGCTTCATCAATAGAAGCACTTGCAGAGATGATTATGGTTACAGAAGTAACCTTTGGAGCAACCACGGGTCCAAAAACTGCCTTTGGGGGGGCAATTTCTGGAGAAAAGATCCTATCGCTTTGGGTAATCTTACTAGTTCTAGCAATATTGCTAATGTCGGAGTCTTCTTCTTTGGAGTTTATCTCTTCAGTGGCCGGCCCATCTTGTTTGATGCCATGGTAATAAATGTCCCCGCCGTAATTCCACGACACAGTTTTGTCTGATTCATATGGGACTGGCCCGGGCATTGTGATTATTAGAGGAGTTGCTTTTGGAACAGATCTAATTCTAACGGGTCTTTTGGGAACCCTGGAAGAATTGGCTGAGATGGTAATGATTGAAATATCTTCAACAGGAACAGGTGAAACAGGAGTACTTTCAAACAAAATCTCTTTGTTGTCTATCAAGCGTTGAATGCCTGTTTTCAATAAAGGGCAAACAGTTGGTGAGGATAAGCAGAGGTGGAAGTCTTTATTAAAACCCGAGAATATACAAGCTTTCAACAAGTTTATCTTGATTATTGAGAGTGGAGTCAAAAGTTCATCAATTGTGGTAACAAACAATTCTTCTTCAATAGCATTGATGTTGTGACCATGTCGGGGAATAGGAGCGGAAATGACGTTTGGCTTCTCGGGCGCATCAAACTCAATTTCTTTTGCTTGAATAAGGTCTTGTATTTTGTTTTTCAAGGCCCAACAGTTGTTAGTATCATGACCAAGACATTCAGAGTGATATGCACAACGGGCATTGGGGTGATAATGAGGGGACGCTGTGTTGGCGTTTTTCGGAGCTTCTTTTAAAGTTGCCAAATTGGATTTCAGAAGATGCGGTAATACTTGAGACAAAGTCATATTGATTCTGGTGAATTTCCGGACTGGCCTTTCCACCCTCAATTGATTACTTCTTGGTTGATCAGATGTAGGCTTTGGAATCATAACAGCCCCTACCATTGGTCGGCGTTCGGCTCTCCCTTGGTTCCTTTGTGGATATACACCAACTACTTCTTTCTTCCCAATAAAAGGATTCCTCACAGCTGTAGAAGAAGATGAATCCTTCTGAATCTTTCCATTTTTTATGCCAACTTCCACCCTCTCTCTGGTCAGTATTAACTCAGTAAATCCTGCAGATGAGCTCACAATTAAATGGTTGAAGAAAGGGCCCGAAAAAGTACCTAAGAACATGTCCACCAAATGCCTTTCAGACAGAAGGGGTTTCACCCTTCCAACTAGATCTCTCCATTTCTGTGCGTAATCCTTGAAACCCTCATTGGAAGCCATAGCCATACTCTAAAGTTGAGTACGGGTAGCTGCCAAATCAGCATTATATTGATATTGCTTGTAGAAAGTTGCGGCAAAATCTTCCCAATTGTGGACGTTGGTCCTTTCCAGTTGGTAAAACCAATCGAGTTGTGTTCCAGATAGACTATCATGGAAAAAAATGCACCCACAAGTCTTTATCAGCGGAGTATGGTTGGATCTTTCTCACATATGACCGGAGATGCATCTTAGGGCATGACACTCCATCGTATTTTGCAAACAAGGGAACTTTGAATTTCAGAGGGATCACAATTCCTGACACTAGACCCAATTCTTCAAAGTCTAGGCATGACACCTTTTGTATTTCCATAGCGCTCAAACGCTCTTCAAGATGTCTGTACTTATCATCAGCTGAAGGATACTGTTCCTCAGAGTAGTCTTCCTCTTCTTCCTCCTCTTCAGATTCTGACGGGTCCGCTGTTTCTTTTCCTTTCCCCTCTCCTTACCCGAATGTTGTTGCAAAATTCAAGGTTCTTCTAGTCTTCCCCTGAAATCTTCTCCCCATGTTTAGGACCCCAGCGACCTTCTTTGGTTTCTTTTTCCTCTCCTCATCCAACAGAGTCTTCAACTCTTCTTGCCCCTTGGCTAGGGTCATGAGAAACTGTTGAAACTGCATGTTCTGAGCTTGGAGACCTTTGACTGTTTGTTCGAGATCCATCTTACTGAAATTAACAGTAGAGAAATGAGGAAACTCGTTGCAAAAGACCTGTTTATGTTATGATGAATGATATGTGCATATGCAATGTTTTCAAGGATTTCAAAGATTCAAGTTTTTTTTAGACAAAAAAGAAAACACACGTTATATTAATAACATAAAGTTTGAGTACATCAATTCCCCTTGGACAAAATAATACAAAACTCTAATATAAAAAAGTAGTGCACATCCTTTTTGGTGCTATGTAGGCATTTAGAGTCTGGTCCTCGTGAAGTAGCCTAGTGAGTTCCAAAACCATCTTCTCTCTTGCGTAGAATTGGGCTTCGAAAGTATCTCGCTCTCCCTTGAGCTGTATCCAATCCCTTTGTAGGTCTTCAAGAGATGTGGGCATGTCAGGATGTAGGATAGTGTATGGAACTTCTCCCTCCTTAACAGGCTCAATAATTACCGGAAGAATGGAAGGATAAGGCATCATAGGAATTTGAGCGCGGGTTCGTACCCATTTGAGGTAAGGCTCAAGAGGGATGTAATTCTTGTGTCCCAAATTCCTGCTATCCACCTTGTTTAGCATCCTCCAAGCTCTTATGAATCTCTGGCAAAGACCTTGATCGTTGATGTCGTAGTAGAATACCAAACCTTGAATTAGCATCTCGTGCGGGCCATCCCTTCGGGCGTAACCAAACTGTCTTAAAGCTAAGCATGTGTTGTAGGTGATGCCTCCCCTAATTCCAAGTAGAGGGACATTAGGGAATTCCCCACAACGGTCAACAATGATAACATTCTCTTTGGATCTGGAGCACCAATGAATATGTGAATGTTTGAGCGTCATTTACCTTTGTGACCACCTTGAACCTTGCTCATTCTTTAAGACTGATTGGGGAAGATGATAAATAAACCATCTTGCCAGGAAATGAGTGCAACACATAAGGACATCTCTTTTCCTTATTGTGCGACTGTGAAAAGAGTGTAGGATATCCCCTAGCAATGTAGGCACTGGGCTGCGTGACATGAAGATCTTGACGGTGCTCACATCTATGAGTTGGTCAGGATTGGGGAACAAGACCATCCCATAGATAAGAAGAGCCACAATTTCCTAAAAGGCTTGCAAGCCTAAGGAATTCCAACAACTTTGGGCTTTCTCAAACAAGAACTTTGCTAAGAAGCCTTTGACACCACTTCTAGTTTCCCAATGAGTTGTGACATAAGACAAGTGCAAGTGCAGAGCTTAAGCAATCTCTTCTAGATTTGGGTATCTTTCCATACCATTGAAAGGTAGTTGATTGAGAATTGGAATCCTCAAGAGTTGAGAGAATTCTTCCAAAGTAGGCACAAGCTGATAGTTGGAAAATGTGAAGCAATGGTGCAAAGGATCAAAGAACTGAAAGAACATCTTCATCATATCCCCATCTGTGTTAGAGGTAACCAATTTGAGTATACAACCATGTCTCTCGGTGAATGGAGAGTTCTCAGGGATCCTTGAAGCTAGCTCCTTAAGTTGTATAGGAATTCTTACAAGGTTGACTTGGATAGTTTTCCTGCTAAGTGAATCCATATCTTACAAAACAAGAACAAAGATGAATCTGAAAAATCCTTGAAATGGTTTGTAGATGTATGTGATGTTCATTATGTCCATGATGTTATGTACAAGTATGCATATACAAGCAAAGCAAACAAGTTCTTAGTTTAGGCTTGCATGGAGTTTTATAGGTAAGTACCCTCAGTTGGCTCAAACCTGTCCTAGTAATAGTAACCGGGTTCTAAGGAGCTCAATATCACCGGATAGTTTCCTTGGTCATTGTTTCAGCTCAAGCCTCTTTAATGTCGATCGAAATATCCCAAGAAACCAACCCTCAATGAGTGTAGTATCGAGTATCTACCAACTTCGGACTGCATCAAAGCTGGTCATCTCACTACATCCTAAAGGCCAAGTTGGTCAAGTAAAAGGTTCTAGAAGTTCATTAGTTCTTCATGACATCACTCAACGGCCTCGTATTCTCTTTGATTGACTCAAAGGCTACCGGTACCCACAAATATGTCACACTAACATAGCTATTGCTTAGACCATGTCGGTATACCCCGCACAATTTCCACAATGAATTGCTATTTACTTATAATGTATCCCAAATCTGGGTAGAGGATTTCAAACCAAAACAAAGAACCATAATGTAAAGCATACAAGTCAAACAATGTAAGCAAATAAATGTGATCTAGCCCTAAGGTAACCCATCTTTTATAATTTTCCCCAGCAGAGTCTCTGGTTTTATGATACGATGGGAGAACTGACTTGAGGGTTTTGCGTTTTATCGCAAATGTTGCGGTTAGCAAGAGTCACCACCAACTTTTCTTTTATCCAAAAGGAAAGGTGAAAAAGCACAGGAAATACCTTTGAGATTTTTTCTTGAGTTCGGGGGGTAAATTATGAAAAGGGAAGGTATTAGCATCCTATTCATCCATGGTTTTCCACGCGCTCCTAGTTACTTGCTAGATCACTTGCTTTTTGTTTTGAAATTGTGCTTTGTGTGGTTTTGAAAGTATTTTGTAAAAGAGGCCATTTGTTTAGGCAATCTTTGTAATGATTCTCGTTCGTAAGAATGTATACAAAGATGTTTGTCTTTTTGATAATGTTTTCATTGTTTGTAAGATGTTGTGTGTGTTTGTTTTGAAAATAGCAAGGATAGTTGTTTAAAATAGCGCAAGTAACTAAAAGTAATCTACCTACTCAAATGTCTTTCTTGTTTATTTTCTTTTCCTTTGACATTGTTGTCTTACCATTGGTTTGGTAAGCAACCCAATCTTTGGATGTAAACGGGACGGGTGTGGGTCATCGTGTAACCATGATTAGCAATGTTTCAAAGCATCTTATCATTTTTTGAGGGACTAAGATCATTTTATAAGGCAACTTTGAATAGCGTCATCGAGGATTTATGATCTTATACTTGTTTGTTTTTGCCAAGATACTTCGCATGCATAATATGACCATTTTTGTATAAGGCAACCAAGTGGAGTAACCCTAAGGGTGCTTGTGTGCAAGTGTGTTATTTTCATTCTTGATTTTGTCTTGGATTAGGGTTTTCTATTTGATTTATCTTGATCTTGCCATTCAAACCCTAATTACTAGCATGGTATACAAAAGCGGTAAATTACGTAATTTAAAGATTACTACGCTATTACAACATTTTATGGGAGGGGGGTATACAAATTATGAATGGGGATTTGCAATAATGTAAATCTAATTAAGCTATTAGAACCAAATCGAATTTGTACAAATATTTGAATAAATAATATACAATATAAATATGCAATGGTATGTATGCAAGAAAAAGATTTTTGTTTTGTTTTTCATATAAAGAAGAGTTTTGAATTAAACCTAATAATATTAAAAAGGAAATTATTTCTTGAAAAGTGGTTAACCCTAATTTCTAATTTAAAAGAAAATAAAGTTCTTTAAGTATTATTTTTGTGTTTTTGTCTTAAAATAATAAATAGTATTTATGAAAATATTTAGTCATTTTATATGTCAAAATAAATATTTACAATTATGAAGAAAAATGGATAAAAATATATCTAAGTCTATTTTATTTTACAAGTTTATTTAAGAAAAATAGTTAGTATATAATTTAATAAAAATATTTTTTATGTGAAAATAAAATAAAATAAACAAAATGCAATATTTATCATGTTTTATATTTTTTATGATTTTTATGCTAAAGAAAAATATTTAATGAAATAAACAAAAAATAAAATAAATGAATGAACATAAATTGGGCCAGGGGTGTCCTGAGTAATCAGGAGGTAATATTAGAATAAACATAAGCCCAAATGAACAAAAGCCCAGCGCTGCAAAAATGAGAAAAATGGAATAAAATGAGAAAATATGCAAAAGGCATGCACCAAGGTTCGAACCCATGACCTTGGCATTCTCAGCGCGCTGCCTTGCCACTGGGGTGGCTGTACATCCGTTAGTTCATATGAAATAAAAAACACATAACACATAACGCCTCCTTGCCCTGTACTTCATCTTCTTCCTCAAGCTAGCCAGACCAATCATATCTCTCTCATTTCTCCATGAAAATGGAAACTCCAAACATGAAAATGGTAGTACTTTTTCCTACGATTTCAACCATGTAACTCATGTAAATTATCAGTCAAAGATCAAAGCTAATTTCAATGGCCCTAATTTTAAACCTAATTTTTACAGAAATTTGAAATCTAAAATTCTCTATACACAATGAACATAAATGAAATATATGCACATGGTTGTCTTTAGCACAATAATATCTACATTTTTCTTTCACAAATTGATACTAATCGATGTCTGTATGAAGAGATAGAAGTTACAGATCTTACCTTCTTCAGATGAGATCGTGAATGGAGTTTGAGTGAGTTTTATGAAGGCCTGAAGATCCCTTTAGCTTGTCTAAACCTCCCTGAGTATGTTCCAATGTGTTTATGTTTGTGTATAATTATAGAGAAGGTTTCAAGTCATATCCACAACAAATTTCTCAATTGTAGGCTTTTTGCTCTATTGCTTGCTTTTTAAGAAAGGTGATGAGACAACTCTCTACATGCTTGTACATGCCTGCTTGGAGTTGGTACAAGTCCTAGACAATTTTCTTTTGGTTTATAGGACTTGTGTTGCAGAGAAACAAATGCAAGGCTCAAGAAGTGAAAAGTTGCAAAAGTTATTCTTTAGTAAAATGGCAATGGCAACTTTGTGCCATTTATGGAATTATAGCTTGGACAAAGACTCTTATGCTTGGATTAAGGCTCTATCAACTGTGTTAGCATTAAATTATGAAGTGAGAAACAAGTTTGAGGCCTGTAGAGCAATGATTATGCATCCTAGGTTCAGAATTGAATTTTGTTCTTCATGAAATGGCTTGAAATCAAAGTGAGAAATTGCCAACTTCATCTCTTCGATTCTCCCTACTCAAGAATGATATCAAGGAGTTCTTTGAAATTTTTGAAAGCTTGCAATTTGCTCTATAACTCATATTTTAAATGCATGTCAATATTACTCTTGGATCTAGGTGAAAAGTTGCCATGAAGTTAGGTAAAAAACCTGCCTAAATTAGGATAAAATTTCACTAAGTTATTTTAGTTCATGGGCATGTATTCACAAAATTATATCTTGAGATCCAAGAATATTTAGGGAAAAATGTATGAATAAAAGTTGTAGATTTCATGGAGATATACAACTTTCATGTTGGGAACTTTCTTTGAATCATCTTACATCATGGTGGAAATTTGGCTTAAAGTTGAGAAAAAATACGAAATTTTCTATACTTTAGAAAATTTTCTAAGTTAAAAAAATTTCAAATTTCAAAACAAAATTTTCAATCTTTGATTTTTTTGATGAAAAAGTTTTACATTTTGACATGTTTTGATGAATTGTAATCCTTGGCATTTGATTTTGACCAAAAAGTCAAAGTTTGACTTTTCAGTATACAGTTGTCTTTTGATCAGTTGACTGCAAATTTTATCTGTCAATCCAATGAAATTGCAATGTTTTGAACCATGTAAATAGGTCAAGATGATATAATTGAACCCTTGAAATCATGCTTCAAACCAATTGGTCATTTTCTAGGTAAAAAAAAATCAGAAATTGCCCTTTCTCAGTCAAAACCCTAATTTTGACCATTTTGCCCTTTTGATGATTTCATCAAATTTCTTGAGGAATTGTGGTCCAAACTTGATAAAATGATACATATGAGTCTAAAATGTTTATTTGGATAAAAAATTATGAAGTTTGACTGTAAATTATCCATGGTTGACTTTTTCCCCAATACAACTGATTTTTAGGTCAACTGTCCCATTGACTAATAAAAAATGTGATTCAAGGCTTGAAACTTGACATGAGTAATCTTAGGGGTCCATATTGATACTTGAAAGTCATATGAAACATTGATAGTCCAAAAATATTTGTCCAATTCCAAACCCTAATTTTGGGTTATCAGTGCATGATGAGATGTCTTGAGCTGCTCAAACCCTAATCTAGTCTTGAGTAAAAGAGATCTTGTGGGAAAAGTCTTAATAAATGAGAGGAAAAATTTTGGGGTACAACACCATGGTAATTCCTTGTAACTATACTCTAGTTGGCGCCATATCGGTGTTGTACTGATATTAACGATACAAGGCGGTGGCTAAGTCTTCCCAGGTATGGATGTTGGAGCCCTCTAATTGGTAAAACCACTCCAATTGAGTCCCAGACAGACTCTATTGAAAGAAGTGCACCCATAATTTCTTATCAATGGTATGCGGTTGAATTTTATAGATGTAAGATCTCAAGTGAAGCTTCGGGCAAGAAACGCCATCGTAGTTGGAAAAAACTGGAATCTTGAATTTATGGGGGATTTCCACCCTAGGAACCAAACCTAAATCACCAAAATCTATGCCAGGCACAACTTGAACTTCCATAGCCTTCAATCTGTCCTCCAGTTGCTTATACTTTTCTTCGGTCGGTGGATATCGTTTGTCAAAAAATTCCTCATCCTCAGAGACTCGATTGTTACCACCCTAACACATGTGCTCCTTGCGTCTTCATCCTGATTCTTATCCTCCTTGGAGGAGTCTTCTACCACTTAAACTTGTCGAACGGGGCCCTTGAATCTTTTCCCCATGTTAATCAAAGCCTTCTTCTTGGTCTTCTTCTTTGCAACTAGAAGTGACATCATCTCTTGCTTCCCTTTGTACAAGTTGAGCAAGGTTTCTTCAAATTGAGAATTTTGTGTCTGCAAGTCCTTCACAGTCTGCTTGAGATCCATCTTGCTGAAATAAACAGTAGAAAGATGAGGAAACTTGTGTCGTAAAACCTGCTTATGTTATGATTCATGTAATTTGAATGCAAAATTTTTCAAGGACCTTTAAGATTTAAATTTGTTTAAACAAAGAAGGAGCAAACATTGATTGTATTAATAAGTTCAAAATGGTTTATAAAAATGCCTCTTGGGCTTATAATGGAAGAAGCAAAAATAATACAAAATAAACTCCTAAAACAAAAAGTACTCAAGTTTCCCACGAGCGCATCCTCTTTGGTGCAATGTAGGCGTTCAAACTTCGCTCTTCATAAAGTTGTCTCGTGAGCTCCAAAACCTTCTTCTCGCTTGAGTAAAATTGGGCTTCAAAGGTGTCTTGCTCCCCTTTGATTTGAATATGTGATCTTTATAACTCCTAGAGGGTAGTAGGCATGTCAGGATGAAGAATAGTGCATGGAACATCTCCTTCGGAAATAGGCTCCATGATGATAGGTAAGATGGCAGGATACGACATCATGAGGCTTTGGGCACGAGCTCCCACCCACTTGAGATAAGGATCTAGTGGAATAGAATTCTTACGCCAAAAAGTTTTGCTATCAAGTTTGTTCAGCATGCCCCAAGCTCGTACAAATATTTGATGATAACCTTGGACATCGTCCTCATAGTAAAATACAATTCCTTGAACAAGCGCGTCATGAGGGCCATCCCTCTGAGCATACCCAAACTGTCGTAGAGCTAAACAAAGATTATAGGGGATACCTCCCCTAATGCTAAAGAGAGGGACATTAGGGAATTCCCCACAACGATCAATGATGGTGACATCCTCCAAAGATTGAGAACACCAATGGATATTCGAGTGTGAGAGTGACATCAACCTTTGAGACCAACTCATACCTTGTTCGTTCTTCAAAACTGATCGCGGAAGGTGTGAAATAGACCACCTAGCCAACAAAGGAGTACAACACATAAGAACCCCCCTTCTCTTCATTGTGCGAGTATGAAAAGATTGCAAAATATATCCAAGTAAGGTAGGCACTGGGTTACGAGATAGAAAAACTTTGACCGCATTCACCTCTATGAGTTGGTCCAAGTTAGGAAATAGTACCATCCCATAGAGTAGAAGAGCCAAAAATTCTTCAAAAGCTTGCAAATCCAAAGCATCCCAAAATTGTTGTTCCTTCTCAAATAGAAACTTGGATAGAAAGCCTTTAACACCACTTCTTGTTTCCCAATTTTCCATAATGTCGGACCGTCGCAAATGTAAAGCTAAAGCAATCTCCTCAGGTCTTGGGTCTTTCTCAATACCGGTGAAGGGTAATTAATCAAGAATAGGAACTCCCAATAGTTGAGAAAACTCCTCCATGGTAGGCACCAATTGGTGATCAGGAAATTTAAAGCAATGATGTTTAGGGTCAAAGAATTGAAAGAGTACCCCCATCATTTGTTCTTCAAAATTTGAGTTAGCCAAATTGATGAGACGACCATACTTCTTGGTGAACGGAGAATCATGAGGAACCCTTTATGCTAACTCCTTGAGTTGAGGAGGCACTTTCACAAAGATGATTCGGATAGTATTTCTACGAATGGAATCCATGTCCTACAAAATAGACAAAGATAAATCCCAAGGTCCTTGAAATGGTTAGTGCAAATGCTATGGCATGATGTCATGATGTTATGTACAAATAAACATATACAAACAAAGCAAAAAAGTCCTTAGGTTTTGGCTTGCATGAGGTTTCATAGGTAAGTACCATCTTGAAGTTTAGTTGGTTCAATCTGTCCTAGAAAGTAATCGGGTTCTAGGGAATCTCAATATCATTGATCTTTCTTCATTGGGCATTGTCTCGGCACAATCAATCTTTTCTTGCAGCCGAAATATCCCAAAAGTCCAATCTCAATGAGCGTAGTATCGAGTATCAACCAATTTTTAGCTTTCCACTGAAATCAGCTATCTCACTACTTCCTAACGACCAGGTTGTTCAATTAAAGGTTCCAAGGTCAGTTAGTGCTTCATGACACCACACAACGACCCTGTATTCTCCTTGATTCAACATAAAGAATACCGGTACACACAAATGTGTCACACTAACGTAGCTATTGCTTGAACCATATTGGTCTACACCGTACAATCTCCACAATCTTTTCTACTTACCTAATAATGTTCCCAGATTCGGGTAGAGGATCAATACAAAACCCAAACAAGGACCCAATATGTAAAGCAAGCAAGTCAAAAAATGAAAGTATTTAAATGTGATCTAGTATCTAAGTTAACCCCACTTTTAAGTTATAAATCCCCAACATAGTCACCAGTTATGTAATACGGTGGGAGAACTGACTTTGTGTTTTGCATTTTATCATAATTATTACAGATAGCAAGAGTCGCCACCAAATTTTCTTTTATCCAATAAAGGAGAGGGTGAAAAGAACAAGAAATACCTTTTGAGATATTTTATTGAGTTCGAGGGGTAGGTTATGAAAAGGTAAGGTGTTAGAACCCTTTTCATCCGTTGTTATCTACGGGCTCTTAGTTAGTAGCTCACATTGAAATGCTTTGCTTGAAATGTTTTTTGTGATGTTTTTGAAAGTATTTTTGAAAAGTTCTTTCGTTTAGGCTAACTTTGTAATAATTCTCGTCTCTATAAGAATGTATACAAAGTGATGACTTTTGAAAATATTTCATTTGAAAGTGTTGGTGTGTTTTGAGAGATGTTTTAAAAATGGTTGTGAGCAAGAAACTACGAGCGTTCTACCTACTCAAAAAGTCTTTGTTCATTTCCTACTCCTTTAGATATTGCTATCTTACCATTGATTGATAAGAATCCCTATCATTGGATGTGAAGGGACGGGCGTGGGTCATCGTATACTCATAGAAAGAAACATTGTAGGGTACCTTAGAAACTTTTGTAAGGGTCATCGAGGGGCTATGATCTTTTATTCGAGGGTCATTGCTAAAGTATCCCACGTTCGAGGGACATGACTATTTTATCTTTAGGCAACAAGTGAGGTTAACCATAGAGGTTCAAGTGTGCAAAGTGTTTACTTTTATGCATTTTTGTCTTGATTTATGGTTTTCTACTTGTTGATTTTATGTCTTTCCATACAAACCCTAATTACTAGCATTTATATCGAAAGCGATAAATTGTGAAAATGTAAAATTCTACGCTATTACATCATTTGGGGATGGGGGTACAAATCTACAAATGGGGAGATAAGAGAAATTACACCTAATTAATATTACCACCATATTGAATGATGTCAAATATAGGTACAAGAATGTAAAGGCAATATGAAAGGAAAGTGAATTTGTTTTTGTTTGGGTATTTTTGTATAAAAGGGTTTAAATTAATTAAATAAAAAGAAAAATAATTAATTAGTTGTTGTACCCCAAAATTTTTCCTCCCTTTTTCACAAGAAAATCAAAACCCCAGGGTTTTCTCTGATTTTTGAGATTGGCTCAGGAATTGATCAAGCAGACCTTTCTTTGGCAATAATTCCTGAATTAGGGTTTTCGCTTGTATTTCTCAGAAGAAACTGAATCCTCAGGAATTCAGTTAACTGTTACATTGTTTTCACGCTTGTTCAAGTTTACTGGTTGTTTCTCAAAACCTAATTATCTAGGATAAGAGTTGAGACTTTTTCTTGGAATATTAAGGCATCTGTTTGTTAATGGAACAAAACGCTTGCTTGTTAATGGAATGCTTGCTTGCTTATTAGAATACACAACGCGTGTGTTGATTGGAATACTGATGCAAAGAGATTGCAGAGTTTTTTATGGATTACTTGGATTTTAAGTCACTTGTATTGGAAATGGTGGAATGCAATTTCAGTCATTGTTTAATTAGGAATCTTAAATAAAGAGTGAAGAGGCAAAGGGAAAGATTGGAAGATATTTGACAATAGAAATTTTATTTTGGATAAAGACTTTTATTTACTTCAAATGTTGTTACAAATTTTATTTGAATATTGTAAGATTACAACTTATAGTATTTACAATATTAATTGTTTACAACAAATGAAAAATCTATCTATTCCTAAGCCTAAATCTCCTAAGCCTCAAGTACTCCCATGCTCAAGATCTTTGGTTTCTACTGCTTCCTCTATCATCCAACTGGTACTTACCTGCAAAAGACATAGAAAAAGAAATTAGTATAAGAATTTTCTAGCAGAAAAGGAAAAAAGAAAATCATCACTAAAGTTTGCCAGCCGGAATCAGAATGCTATTTGTTCATCATGTTTTATTTTCCTCTTTGCAAATCACAAGAAGATTACTCTTCTTGGTTCACAAAGAGAAAAGTAAAAACAAATAATAAAATGCAAGCATGTCAAACTAGATGCAAAACATTGGTTCAAATACAAAGTAAGGTACAAGGCTGCATACAAAGCAAAACTATGCCAAACTGAATACTAACTGCAGTAATCAAACCAAATGCAACAAGGTGCCAAGCATTGTCAAACTGAGTTGCAAAGCATAAGCAAGTCAACAAAGCTAACTAAGCATGGCAAATCCAACTAAGTTGCAAAACAAGTACAGAAAGTAAACAATGCAGAGAGATAAACCAAATTACAAGCCAAAGAGGCTTGTCCTAGCCATCATCACTTTCCAGCCTAGACAAACTTTTCAGAATTAAAATAATAAGCAAAAGGTGCTTAGAGAGAGAGAGAAAGAGAGGACCTGGTGAAGAGGTTTGCGGTTTGGATAAGGCAGGCTGTAAAAGAAAGTAAAGATAACAAAAGATATAAAACAATCTAGCATCAGGGAGAAAAATATTTAGCAAAAAAAAATCTGCACAACTTGCAAACTGTGAAACCACAGCCAAGCTTGCCCAAACTGTTAACCCAAACTGCAGGTCAAACAAAACAAGCTCAAACCTGCATAACAACAACAAACTGCAAACCTGCTTGCAAAAACCACAAACCTGCTTGCAAAACTACAAACCTGCAGCTTGCCCAAAAACAACCTGTAACCACAAACTCAAGCCAGTTCAAAACCTGCATAATTCAAGCATGCCCAAACTGTTAACCCAAACTGCAAGTCAAACAAAACAAGCTCAGATCTGCATAACAACAACAAAACTGCAAGCTACAACCCCAAAACTTGTAAACCATAAGCCCACTAGCAACAAAACTAGAAGCTACAACTCCAAACCTGTAAAACCAAACTTCAAACACAAACTGGCTAAAACTGCACAATACAATCAAACAGAACCAAACCTGTACAAACAAACCTGCCTAAACAACTTGCAAATAGGCCAAAACAAAACCACAATAGTTTTCCAACCAACCACCAAACTGTTATCAAGTTTGCAAAACTTCAAGCTACACAAACTGTAACAAAGATACAACAAAAACCTAAACAAGCTCAGCACCTGCCAAGCCATGCTAACAACCAAACAATCTGCAAAACCCAACTGTTTGGCCAAACTATAAACAAGCAAATAGTTTTAGAGTCCAATCATCATTAACATATCAAAGAGAGAGGAAGAACATTTCAGAAGCTAACCAACAGGTTCCAGAAACAAATTCAACATCAACATTCCAAGAGGTTCAGAAGCTTATCAATAACAAACAAATAGTTTCAGAATCAAGTCATCATCAACAAGCAAAAAAAAGAGGAAGAGGTTCAGAAGCAAATAGAGTTTTCAGAATCATATCATCATCAAACAACATTCAAATCAAAAGAACAACAAAAAATACCAGAAGCGCGTTCATCTCGTCTTCTTCCGCCTCTGGCCACCAAGAGCGCCGCCGGTCCAACCCTTTTCTCCTCTCCCTCCATTTTCAGAAAGATCTCTCAAGGTATAATTTCTTTTTCCAAACTTTACTGCATATCAAACACGTAAAAGTCATGGATCAAAACATGCAAGCTAAACATGCAAGCAAACTGTAAAAACCCTAAAAATTAAAACAAAACGAAATCGTATCGGTCGAAGCAAAGGCCTTGGATTGTCGTGAAGAGGTGAGAGGGCTAGGGTGGCGCTTCGGCAACCTGGAGGTTTGAGGAAGAATCAGAAGCTCATGGTTTGAGAATGAAGAAGATAAACGGAGAAGAAGAGCAAGAGCGGCGCCGCTGTTGTAAACTTGCAAACCCTAACACACGAACCCTAATTCAGAAAACCCCTAAAAATGTTACAAAACTAGAGAATGGGCCTGACCCGCTCCATATGTTGCCAGAAGGGAAAGGCTCCTCATCTTGTTTCAGGGTCACAAGCCCAGCAACAACCTCGCCAGCGTCAACGGGGTAATCAGCGTAAGCAAAATACATCTGGAAGATATTTCAGTGAGACTGACATACCATTATCTCTAATACTGGAATGCTTGTTGGAGGTCAATCTGGATGCTTTAAAGGATCCTCTTCGGAATCCCAATACCTCTGCTCCTAGCTATCACCCCGATGCATTTTGTGTATACCACTCCTATAGTCCTGGACATGACACCGACGATTTTGGGCTTTGAAAAACAAGATCCAAGATTTGATTGACAGAGGAGTGCTGAAATTCATGCCGGATGGCGAGATGAAAATCTTCCGCTGAGGGTTCTCCACCTGAAATGACAAGTTCGAACTAAGAGACTTTTGTTTCATTTGAATTTTTAAGTTGTAATTTCGTTTGTTATTCAAACAATTATCTGTTGATGTCAAACTCTGTTTCATTAATGCATTGCATATGTTTGTCTTGAATTCATCCATTCATTTTCACTATTCTTGAACTATGCTTTCTACTTTCTTTATGACATTTAACTCTTGCAAAAAGCTACAAGCCTTTAGAGGGAGGATGACGAAAACAATGCCATAGTCTCATACAGTATGCTTTTGGACAGACCTTGCTGATGATGTACAGGCGTTTCTTTTAAATCCTAAACACTGGAGTTATAAAGAAGATAATCCTTAGTCAACCCCTTTGAGCTAAAGAAGTAGAAGTTTTCTGTTTTAACACAATTTGAAACCTTTAATCGAACCCGGGGCAGGGTAATCTCTCAGTTAATTCAAAATGCGCGTTGAAGTCGCAAACTCTCAGTTCGTAATACAACGAATGACATCAAAAACATTCCTTTGGAACCAAAAGACAGTGATGGTTCTTTATCTCATGGGCAGTCATTATCTCTCAAAAGATAAAATCCCACTGAGTCAAAACCAACAAAGGAGGCTTAAGAAAGCTGGGGCATCCCGCTGACTGTAATCTCGAAAACAGGAACAGTCAGGCAAAAATTAGGGATAATGAATCAAAAGAAAGAGGTCATTATAAATCCTCACCAACATGAAAAATGTTGCAAAAATGATTTCCTTCCCATAAAATTCAACTTGTTTGGACTATCACCAAAATGTCGTTCCAAACTCGAATAGAGTTCGACGCACAATTAACTGAGTTTAGGATTGAAGAACATCATAAAGAGCGGGAGGGTACAAATATACTTTGGGCCTTTATCCTTTGTTTCTTAAACCGTGAACCTAGCCACTTTACAACCCTTCAAAAGTCCTAATTGAAGCATGGGTTAGTTCGAAAGCATACTGTTACAAAAGGTATCCTGACTCCTGTAAGGCTTTGCTCTAAATCTTGTGTTGAATTTGTCCTATAAAAAGCTTTATGCTAAAAAACGCATTTTTCAAAAAATTTCAAGACAATCATAAACTTTGTATTATTTGAATATCGTTGTTTGCGCATGTTTATTTGTTTGACAATGAAGAAATTCACACAGTGAATGATCGGATGAACGAAAGCTCTCTTAGTGAACAAAATAACTTCAAGTGGGATGACACTCCCGTTGCAAAAATCTCCTATCAACAAAAGGGGACCTGACATGGCAAACCTGGGGCAGTCCAGTCAAGATTTCAACAAATCTTTCCAAGTCCAGTCAAGATTTCAACAAATATTTCAAAGTCCAGTAAACCTGGGGCAGTCCAGTCAAGATTTCAAGAAATCTCTCAATTGCAGATTAACCTGGGGCAAGTCTCCCTCACCATCACTTGGGGCATTAAAACGTCAATCTCATCAAAGGGTTACGTACAATCCAAGTTTCCTGATAGTGCCACAAACATTTGATACTAGGGGCAGTGGAGAATCTCTCCGAAATCTTTCTGAAAAGAAATTCAAGCATCTTCGAGAAGTTCATCACCTCTCTAGAAGACCAGCGGTCATGGGTTTATTTCCCCAACACTTGTCAAGGATTTATTCTCCAAAACAAAATTACATTTCAACAACATTCATGACATATGTAGATTGATCGGCAGGTAAAGGTTATCATTACCTTTTGAAGTTACGATCAAAGATTCCTTCATCACCTGTTGAAAGTTACAGTCGTCAAAGATTCCTTCATCATCTGTTGGAAGTTACAGTCGTCAAAGATTCCTTCATCACCTGTTGGAAGTTACGGTCGTCGAAGATTCCTTCATCACCTGTTGGAGTTACAGTCTTCAAAGATTCCTCCATCATCCGGTTAAATCAAAGTTAACCCAAGACCCTCTCTGGTTCAGTCAGATCGACACTAAGATCTCCCTGATTTTTTATGCCAGTGGAAGATATTTCGGGTTTTTGATATTTCAGATAAATCTCTCAGTGATTTATTCTAATTTTCTTCACTATCAGGGATTAAGAACCCAACTCTTTTCTCCTTCACCAGCTCGGGATTTATTTTCCCCAGTGAAAAGTCGTCTTGAAAGACATTACACCTCCGTGCATCAGGACATCATGCAACGCAATCTCATTTATTTTGAGTACATCATTGTTTGATATATGCCACTAACCTTTACCTTTCAGGAAAAGAACAATCAAAATCTCAACAGAAACAACCCACCAGTAGAATAACGAACAACTGAAGCTCCTAAAAATCTGTTTCTCTCAAGAATGAAGATTCTCATCCTTGAAACCTCAGAAGATTGATATACTCCCCAAGCTCCTGATACCCTTAAAAGAATGAAGATTCTCATCCTTGAAACCTCATAAGATTGGTATACTCCCCAAGCTCCTGATACCCTTAACAGAATGAAGATTCTCATTCTTGCTACCCCAATAGATTGGCATACACCCAACCTTCTGACCCAAACGCCTGAATGAAGATTCTCATTTTTGCTTCCCCAGTAGATTGGCATACTCCCAACCTTCTGACCCAAACGCCTGAATGAAGATTCTCATTTTTTGCTTCCCCAGTAGATTGGCATACTCCCAACCTTCTGACCCAAACGCCTGAATGGAGATTCTCATTTTTGCTTCCCCAGTAGATTGGAATACTCCCAACCTTCTGACCCAAACTCCTGAATGAAGATTCTCATTTTTTGCTTCCCCAGTAGATTGGCATACTCCCAACCTCCTGATATTCCCGATAGAATGAAGATTCTCATTCTCAAAGTGGTATATACACCTTTATAACCTAATATTCCCGACAGAATGAAGATTCTCATTCTCAAAGTGGCATATAACCTAGATTCCTGATATTCCCGATAGAGTGAAGATTATCATTCTCAAAGTGGCATATAACCTAAGTTTCTGATATTCCCGGCAGAATGAAGATTCTCATTCTCAAAGTGGCGTACAACCTAAACCTGAACTTCTTCCAAACAGGAATCAACTTTTTCTAGAATCTTGAGTTTTACTCTCCAACAGGATAGCCACTCCGCAACAGTATGGCTATTCCCCACAGAGTTCTTACTCCCCAACAAAATCAAGACTCTTATCCTTGATTCTCCGGAGCTTTCTTTACTCTCAGCATGAATTTGTCAGAATTTCAAATCCCCTGCAGATCGAAGATTCTCGTTCTTGGCTCCTCAACACCAATTCCCCAAGCAGAATGAAGACTCTCATTCTCAAATCCTCACAGAGTTTCCAGATATTCACCAGCGAAGTTCCCCTCAAAACAGGAATCCCCAGTAGATTGGCATACAACCCAAAATCCTAACTTTCCCCATAATATAACTTCTCCCCATAGAGGTTGTCAAAAAGCTTGAGGATACACATACTCCCCAACAGTGGTCCCATGACTTTTCATTTTCAACGATCAAAGTATTTTCAATCCCCAGCAGCAGTCAAGGATTTATTTTCCCCGACAACGGTCAAAGATTTTATTATCTCCAACTATCCAGGACTTATCTTCCTCAGCAAGACGGCTCATCAGCTTATATGCGCATACATTGCATTCATATATCATAAACATTGATATAACACATATATTGCATCATAAATCTCATGCAACATAATTTTGTGTTTCAGCTAATATTCTACCCTTTTCAGGATAAGATTAGCAAGCTTCGACTCCTGAATCATGAAAAAAGTTTACGAATGCTTCCCAACATGGATGCTAATCTATTGCTTATTCAGACCCCCAGCTTAGAGATGTTCCAAACACGGATACCTTTTTGTTACTCATTCTTTCACCTGCGACATACAGTTCAACAAACATTCTTGGATGGCATCTTTAAGCCCATCTCCGACAAGATTCTGTCACATCTCCAAATGGCATCTTTAAGCCCATTCCCTCAATTATGCTTTGACAAATGCAAATTTATGGGCACTCTAGTGTCCAATCATCTTTTACCTTCGAGTCACGAACGACAAAATTGCCAATCTAACTCTTTAGGTTCAAGAAGATTGAACAGGGGCAACTGTTGTACCCCAAAATTTGCCCTCCCTTTTCACAAGAAAATCACAACCCCAGGGTTTTCTCTGATTTTTGAGATTGACTCAGGAATTGATCAAGCAGACCTTTCTTTGGCAATAAATCCTGAATTAGGGTTTTCGCTCGTATTTCTCACGCTTGTTCAAGTTTACTGGTTGTTTCTCAAAACCTAATTATCTGGGATAAGAGCTGAGACTTTTGCTTGGAAGATTAAGGCATCTGTTTGTTAATGGAACGAAACGCTTGCTTGTTAATGGAATGCTTGCTGGCTTATTGGAAAACACAACGCGTGTGTTGATTGGAATACTGATGCAAAGAGATTGCGGAGTTTTTTATGGATTACTTGGATTTTAAGTCATCTGTATTGGAAATGGTGGAATGCAATTTCAGTTATTGTTTAATCAGGAATCTTAAATAAAGAGTGAAGAGGCAAAGGGAAAGATTGGAAGATATTTGACAGTAGAAATTTTCTTTTGGATAAAGACTTTTATTTACTTCAAATGTTGTTACAAATTTTATTTGAATATTGTAAGATTACAACTTATAGTATTTACAATATTAATTGTTTACAACAAATGAAAAATCTATCTATTCCTAAGCCTAAATCTCCCAAGCCTCAAGTACTCCCATGCTCAAGATCTTTGGTTTCTACTGCTTCCTCTATTATCCAACTGGTACTTACCTGCAAAAGACAGAAAAAGAAATTAGTATAAGAATTTTCAAGCAAAAAAGGAAAAAAGAAAATCATCACTAAAGTTTGCCGGCCGGAATCAGAATGCTATTTGTTCATCATTTTTTATTTTCCTCTTTGCAAATCACAAGAAGATTACTCTTCTTGGTTCACAAAGAGAAAAGTAAAAACAAATAATAAAATGAAAGCATGTCAAACTAGATGCAAAACATTGGTTCAAATACAAAGTAAGGTACAAGGCTGCATACAAAGCAAAACTATGCCAAACTGAATACTAACTGCAGTAATCATACCAATTGCAACAAGGTGCCAAGCATTTTCAAACTGAGTTGCAAAGCATAAGCAAGTCAGCAAAGCTAACTAAGCATGGAAAATCCAACTAAGTTGCAAAACAAGTACAGAAAGTACACAATGCAGAGAGATAAACCAAATTACAAGCCAAAGAGGCTTGTCCTAGCCATCATCACTTTCCAGCCTAGACAAACTTTTCAGAATTAAAATAATAAGCAAAAGGTGCTTAGAGAGAGAGAGAGAGAGAGAGAGAGAGAGAGAGAGAGAGAGAGAAAGAGAGGACCTAGTGAAGAGGTTTGCAGTTTGGCTAAGGCAGGCTGTAAAAGACAGTAAAGATAACAAAAGATATATAACAGTCTAGCATCATGGAGAAAAATACATAGCAAAAAAATCTGCACAACTTGCAAACTGTGAAACCACAACCAAGCTTTCCCAAACTGTTAACCCAAACTGCAGGTCAAACAAAACAAGCTCAAACCTGCATAACAACAACAAACTGCAAACCTGCTTGCAAAAACCACAAACCTTCTTGCAAAACTACAAACCTGCAGGTTGCCCCAAAACAACCTGTAACCACAAACTCAAGCCAGTTCAAAACCTGCATAATTCAAGATTGCTCAAACTGTTAACCCAAACTGCAGGTCAAACAAAACAAGCTCAGATCTGCATAACAACAACAAAACTGCAAGCTACAACCCCAACACCTGTAAACAATAAGCCTGCTAGCAAAAAAACTACAAGCTACAACTCCAAACCTATAAAACCAAACATCAAACACAAACTGGCCAAAACTGCAGAATACAATCAAACAGCACCAAACCTGTACAAACAAACCTGCCTAACAATTTGCAAACAGGCCAAAACAAAACCACAAAAGTTTTCCAACCAACCACCAAACTGTTATCAAGTTTGCAAAACTTCAAGCTACACAAATTGTAACAAAGATACAACAAAAACCTAAACAAGCTCAACACCTGCCAAGCCAAGCTAACAACCAAACAATCTGCAAAACCCAACTGTTTGGCCAAACTATAAACATGCAAATAGTTTCAGAGTCCAATCATCATTAACATATCAAAGAGAGAGGAAGAACATTTCAGAAGCTAACCAACAAGTTCCAGAAACACATTCAACATCAACTTTCCAAGAGGTTCAGAAGCTTATCAATAACAAACAAATAGTTTCAGAATCAAGTCATCATCAACAAGAGAAAAAAAAGAGGAAGAGATTCTAAAGCAAATAGAGTTTTCAGAATCACATCATCATCAAACAACATTCAAATCAAAATAATAACAAAAAATACTAGAAGCGTGTTCATCTCGTCTTCTTCCGCCTCTGGCCACCAAGAGCGCTGCCGGTCCAACCCTTTTCTCCTCTCCCTCCATTTTCCAGAAAGATCTCTCAAGGTATAATTTCCTTTTCCAAACTTTACTGCATATCAAACACGTAAAAGCCATGGATTAAAACATGCAAGCTAAACATGCAAGCAAACTGTAAAAACCCTAAAAATGAAAACAAAACAAAATCGTACCGGTCGAAGCAAAAACCTTGGATATCGTGAAGAGGTGAAAGGGCCAGGGTGGCACTCCGGCAACCTGGAGGTTTGAGGAAGAATCAGAAGCTCATGGTTTGAGAATGAAGAAGAGAAACAAAGAAGAAGAGCAAGAGCGGCGACGCTATTGTAAACTTGCAAACCCTAAAACACGAACCCTAATTCAGAAAACCCCTAAAAATGTTACAAAACTGGATAATAGGCCTGACCCACTCCACACGTTGCCACAAGCCCACATTGTTCTTCTGCCTGCACCCCCCTCATTTCTATTCTTTCTTTTGGGCTTTAACATACTTTACAAACTTAGCCCATTCCCTTTTTTTAACAATGTTTTTTAATTATTAACCCTTTCTAATCAATTTGTTTTATTTCTTTAATTTATTTTATTTTGTTAATAATAAAGATTTATTTAAAAATTAATTTTATTGTCATTATTTTATTAATTGATTTTTGTTACATTTAATTAAATACAAAAAAAATACAAAAATAATGGAATCGTTAATTTAAATAAATTTTCTTTCTTTAAAACTTTTTCTTTTCATAAATCATAAAACACAAAAAATAACAATAATACTTAGTTTAAATTTTATTTGTTTATTTGTAAATAAACACCATGCATCTCATAATTCATTGATTTTCCTTATTCCGTAATTTGTTATAATTTATATTTGAATCGCGACAATTCGATTTGGTTGTAACACGCATTTGGACATTATTATTCTGATAAGACTCATCCCCATTTGTAAATAATTGTACCCCCATCCCCGGATACTTTTTTGTAATAACTTAGACTTTAAATTCCCGCAATTTATTGCTTTCAGTATACTGTATAGTAATTAGGGTTTGTATGCGAAGATTCAAAATCAATCGCTAGATAACCTAATACAAGACAAATGCATGAAATTGACAAACACGATGCACACTTGCACCTCTAGGGTAACCTCGCTTGTTGCCTAGGAAAATGCAATCATGTCCCTCGAATACGAGACACTCTAGCAAATGCCCCTTCGATAAACAAAGATCGTAGTCCCTCGATGACCCTTGATGTTGCCTTCGATAAAACGATCTCGTCCCTTACAAAATTACTAGAGCATCTCACAAGTTGCTTTCAATGATCGTATACGATGACTCGTGCATGTCCCGTTTAACATCCTAACACAAGGTTATTCGCCAAATACAAAGGTGAAATAACACTGTCAAAAGGGTTAAAAACATAAGAAAGATATTTGAGTAAAATAGGGTAGACAACTCTTAGTTACTTGACCAAAAGCTTGCAAAACATCCTTGCCATTTTCAAACACACATCATAACACAATTTTAAAACAAACTTTCAAAACATTGAAATATCTTTTCAAAAAGACACACACCTTTGTATATATTCAAACAAGAATTATTACAAAGTTTCCTAGACAAGGCCTCTTTTTTTCAAAGCATTTTCAAAACCCCACACACAAAGCACCATTTCAAACAATTGAAAAGCAAAGGCAAGTGATCTAAAACAAGTAACTAAGAGCCCATGGAAAACCATGGATGAAAAGGGTGTTAGCACCTTCCCTTTTCATAATCTACCCCCCGAACCCGAGAAAACATCTCAAAGGTCTTTCCTGTGCTTTTTGACCTTTCATTAGGATAAAATAAAAAGTCGGTGGCGACTCTTGCTAAACTGAACAATTGCAAACACAATCGCAAAACCTCAAGTCAGTTCTCCCACCGTATCATAGAACTGGCGACTCTGCTGGGGATAACTTCTAAAAGTGGGGTTACCTTAGGGTTTTTAGATCACCTTTACATGCTTACCTTGATTGCTTTGATTGCTTTACTTTTTGGGTTCCTTGCTTGGGTTTGTTTTAAATCCTACACCCGGATTTGGGGGCACCTTTTAGGTAAGTAGCAATAAACTGTGAGGGAACTGTGCGGGGTATACCGACATGGTTGAAACAGTAGCTACATTGATGTGGCATATTGGTTTGTATCGGTAACCCTTGAGTTGAATCAAGGAGAGTACGGGGCCTCCGCGTGGTGTCGTGAAGCATCAATTGACTTTAGAACCTTACTTTACCATCTTGGCCTTATTAGGGGTAGAGAGATGACAGAATTTGGTGGAGTCCGAAGTTGGTAGACACTAGATACTACACTCATTGAGGATTGTTTTCTTGGAATATTTTGGTCGCCAGTTAAGTGGCTAAACCAAAACAATGAACACAGAAAATAATCCAGTGATATTGAGCTCCTTAGAACCCGGTTACTATTTCTAAGACAGGTTGAGCCAACTAACTTCAAAAGGGTACTTACCTACAAACCCCATGCAAGTCTAAACCTAAGGACTTGTATGATTTGTGTAAATATGATTACCTGTATATACACTTGCTTACTTTTGCATACCTGTACATAACATCATAACATCATACCATAGCATTTTCAATAACCATTTCAAGGATCTCGAGGGTCTTTGATGCAGGGTCAAGTTGAACCAGACGTCTACCAAAGGGCAAGAGTTTTGATTTTCCTTTAAACAAAGGCCGTTAAAGATCAAGTGCAACAACTTGAATCAAGGGCTATGACCCACTTGACATGGTGAGCTTGATTCTCGTGGAAAGACATCCACCGATACCAAGTTCTCCAATCAAAGATGTTGATCGAAGTTCAATCTCTAACATTTTCTTGTGTTTACCCCGCGAGATCCTTGAAAACATGCATCCACATATCATGCATCGTATCATGACAGGTTTTCCCTTTCAGGTTTCCTTATTCTCATACTGTTTATTTCAGTAGAGATGGCTCTAGAGAGGACTGTCGAAGATATCCAGGCTCAAAATGCTCAACTTCAAGAAATGTTCTTGAACCTGTCCCAGGTGCAAGAAGAAGTGAAAGCTCTCCTCACAATGGGCATGGTCCTAGGGAATCCAGGCGGCATCAGGAATGATCAGTTGGAAGGGCTACAGATTGAGTTGGCAACAATGAAAATCCATATGATGGGACAGCTGGTGGGCCAGCTGGCTCTCATTCAAGACCTGGCTCAAAGACAAGAGGAGCTCAGGGTCCTCGTCAAAAAACTGCTTCAAGATAACCAAGTGGGGCAAACAACTAGGGTTGAAGATCAAGTTACCATTAAGCTTCCTTTGAGACGAGAAGACAAGGGAAAGGCTCCTCAGCTTGCTTCAGGGTCACAAGCCCAACAACAACCTCGCCAGCGTCAACGGGGTAATCGGCATAAGCAAAATACATCTGGAAGACATTTCACTGAGACTGACATACCATCATCTCTAATACTGGAACGCTTGTTGGAGATCAATCTGACTGCTTTAAAGGATCCTCTTCGGAATCCCAATACCTCTGCTGCTAGCTATCACCCCGACGCATTTTGTGTATACCACTCCTACAGTCCTGGACATGACACCGATGACTGTTGGGCTTTGAAAAACAAGATCCAAGATTTGATTGACAGAGGAGTGCTGAAATTCATGCCGGATGGAGAGATGAAAATCTTCCGCTGAGGGTTCTCCACCTGAAATGACAAGTTCTAACTAAGAGACTTTTGTTTCATTTGAATTTTCAAGTTGTAATTTCTTTTGTTATTCAAACAATTATCTGTTGATGTCAAACTCTGTTTCATTAATGCATTGCATATGTTTGTCTTGAATTCATCCATTCGTTTTCACTATTCTTGAACTATGCTTTCTACTTTCTTTATGACATTTAACTCTTGCAAAAAGCTACAATCCTTTAGAGGGAGGATGACGAAAACAATGCCATAGTCTCATACAATATGCTTTTGGACAGACCTTGCTGTTTATGTACAAGCGTTTCTTTCAAATCCTAAACACTGGAGTTATAAGGAAGGTAATCCCTAGTAAACCCCTTTGAGCCAAAGAAGTAGAAGTTTTTTGTTTTAACATAATTTGAAACCTTTAATCGAACCCGGGGCAGGGTAATCTCTCAGTTAATTCAAAATGCGTGTTGAAGTCGCAAACTCTCAGTTCGTAATACAACGAATGACATAAAAAACATTCCTTTGGAACCAAAAGACAATGATGGTTCTTTATCTTATGGGAAGTCATTATCTCTCAAAAGAGAAAAGCCCACTGAGTCAAAACCAGCAAAGGAGGCTTAAGAAAGTTTGGGCATCCCGCTGACTGTAATCTCGAAAACAGGAACAGTCAGGCAAAAATTAGGGATAATGAATCAAAAGAAAGAGGTCATTATAAATCCTCAACAACATGAAAAATGTTGCAGAAATGATTGCCTTCCCATAAAATTCAACTTGTGTGGACCATCACCAAAACGTCGTTCCAAAGTCGAATAGAGTTCGACGCACAATTAACTGAGTTTAGGATTGAAGAACATCATAAAGAGCGGGTGGGTACAAATATACTTTGGGCCTTTATCCTTTGTTTCTTAAACCGGGAACCAAGCCACGTTACAACCCTTCAAAAGTCCTAATTTAAGCATGGGTTAGTTCGAAAGCATACTGTTACAAAAGGTATCCTGACTCCTGTAAGGCTTTGCTCTAAATCTTGTGTTGAATTTGTCCTATAAAAAGCTTTCTGCTAAAAAACGCATTTTTTCAAAAAATTTCAAGACAATCATAAACTTTGTATTATTTGAATATCGTTGTTTGCACATGTTTATTTGTTTGACATCAAAGAAATTCACACAGTGAATGATCGGATGAATGAAAGCTCTCTCAGTGAACAAAATAACGTCAAGTGGGATGACACTCCCGTTGCAAAAATCTCCTATCAACAAAAGGGGACCTGACATGGCAAACCTGGGGCAGTCCAGTCAAGATTTCAACAATTCTTTCAAAGTCCAGTCAATATTTCAACAAATCTTTCAAAGTCTAGTAAACCTGGGGCAGTCCAGTCAAGATTTCAAGAAATCTCTCAATTGCAGATTAACCTGGGGCAAGTCTCCGTCACCATCACTTGGGGAATTAAAACGCCAATCTCATCAAAGGGTTACGTACAATCCAAGTTTCCTGACAGCGCCACAAATATTTGATACTAGGGGCAGTGACGAATCTCTCCGAAATCTTTCTGAAAAGAAATTCAAGCATCTTCGAGAAGTTCATCACCTCTCTAGCAGACCAGCAGTCATGGGTTTATTTCCCCAACACTTGTCAAGGATTTATTCTCCAAAACAAAATTACATTTCAACAACATTCATGACATATGCAGATTGATCGGCAGGTAAAGGTTATCATTACCTTTTGAAGTTACGATCAAAGATTCCTTCATCACCTATTGGAAGTTACAGTCGGTAAAGATTCCTTCATCACCTGTAGGAAGTTACCGTCATCAAAGATTCCTTTATCACCTGTTGGAAGTTATAGTCATCAAAGATTCCTTCATCACCTATTGGAAGTTACAGTCGTCAAAGATTCCTTCATCACCTGTTGGAAGTTACGGTCGTCATGGAGTCCTTCATCACCTGTTGGAGTTACAGTCGTCAAAGATTCCTCCATCATCCGGTTGAATCAAAGTTAACCCAAGTCCCTCTCTGGTTCAGTTAGATCGACACTAAGATCTCCCTGATTTTTTATTCCAGTGGAAGATATTCCGGGTTTTTGATATTTCAGATAAATCTCTCAGCGATTTATTCTTATTTACTTCACTATCAGGGATGAAGAACCCAACTCTTTTCTCCTTCACCAGCTCAGGATTTATTTTCCCCAGCGAAAAGTCATCTTGAAACATTACACCTCCGTGCATCAGGACATCATGCAACACAATCTCAATTATTTTGAGAACATCATTGTTTGATATATGCCACTAACCTTTACATTTTAGGAAAAGTACAATCAAAATCTCAACACAAACAACCCACCAGCAGAATAACGAACAATTGAAGCTCTTAAAAATATGTTTCTCTCAAGAATGAAGATTCTCATCCTTGAAACCTCAGAAGATTGATATACTCCCCAAGCTCCTGATACCCTTAAAAGAAAGAAGATTCTCATCCTTGAAACCTCATAAGATTGGTATACTCCCCAAGCTCCTGATACCCTTAACAGAATGAAGATTCTCATTCTTGCTACCCCAATAGATTGGCATACACCCAACCTTTTGACCCAAACGCCTGAATGAAGATTCTCATTTTTGCTTCCCTAGTAGATTGGCATACTCCTAACCTTCTGACCCAAACGCATGAATGAAGATTCTCATTTTTTGCTTCCCCAGTAGATTGGCATACTCCCAACCTTCTGACCCAAACGCCTGAATGGAGATTCTCATTTTTGCTTTCCCAGTAGATTGGAATACTCCCAACCTTCTGACCCAAACGCCTGAATGAAGATTCTCATTTTTTGCTTCCCCAGTAGATTGGCATACTCCCAACCTCCTGATATTCCCGACAGAATGAAGATTCTCATTCTCAAAGTGGTATATACACCCATATAACTTAATATTCCCGACAGAATGAAGATTCTCATTCTCAAAGTGGCATATAACCTAGATTCTCGACAAAATGAAGATTCTCATTCTCAAAGTGGAATATAACCTAAGTTTCTGATATTCCCGACAGAATGAAGATTCTCATTCTCAAAGTGGCGTACAACCTAAACCTGAACTTCTTCCAAACAAGAATCAACTTTTTCTAGAATCCTGAGTTTTACTCTCCAACAGGATAGCCACTCCGCAACAGTATGGCTATTCCCCAGAGTTCTTACTCCCCAAAAAAATCAAGACTCTCATCCTTGATTCTCCGGAGCTTTCTTTACTCTCAGCATGAATTTGTCAAAATTTCAAATCCCCTGCAGATCGAAGATTATCGTTCATGGCTCCTCAACACCAATTCCCCAAGCAGAATTAAGACTCTCATTCTCAAATCCTCAGAGTTTCCAGATATTCACCAGCGAAGTTCCCCTCAAAACAGGAATCCCCAGTAGATTGGCATACAACCCAAACTATTGACATTCCCCACAATATAACATCTCCCCACAAAGGTTGTCAAAAAGCTTGAGGACACACATACTCCCCCACAGTGGTCCCAGGACTTTTCATTTTCAACGATAAAAGGATTTTCAAACCCCATCAGTAATCAAGGATTTATTTTCCCCGACAACGGTCGAAGGTTTTATTATCTCCAGCTATCCAGGCCTTATCTTCCTCAGCAAGACGGATCATCAGCTTACATGCGCATACATTGCATTCATATATCATAAACATTGATATAACACATATATTGCATCATACATATCATGCAACATAATTTTGTGTTTCAGCTAATATTCTACCCTTTTCAGGATAAGATTAGCAAGCTTCGACTCCTGAATCATGAAAACAGTTTACATATGCTTCCCAACACGGATGCTAATCTATTGCTTATTCAGACCCCCAGCTCAGAGATGTTCCAAACACGGATACCTTTCTGATACTCATTCTTTCACCTGCGACATACAGTTCAACAAACATTCTTGGATGGCATCTTTAAGCCCATCTCCAACAAGATTCTGCCACATCTCCAAATGGCATCTTTAAGCCCATTCCCTCAACTATTTTTCGACGAGTGCAAATTTATGGGCACTCTGGTGTCCAATCATCTTTTACCGTCGAGTCACGAATGGCAAAATTGCCAATCTAACTCTTCAGGTTCAAGAAGATTGAACAGGGGCAACTGTTGTACCCCAAAATTTGCCCTCCCTTTTCACAAGAAAATCACAACCCCAGGGTTTTCTATGATTTTTGAGATTGGCTCAGGAATTTATCAAGCAGACCATTCTTTGGCAATAAATCTTGAATTAGGGTTTTCGCTCGTATTTCTCAGAAGAAACTGAATCCCCAGGAATTCAGTTAACTGTTACATTGTTTTCACGCTTGTTCAAGTTTACTGGTTGTTTCTCAAAACCTAATTATCTGGGATAAGAGCTGAGACGTTTGCTTGGAATATTAATGGATCTGTTTGTTAATGGAACGAAACGCTTGCTTGTTAATGGAATGCTTGCTTGCTTATTGGAATACACAACGCGTGTATTGATTGGAATACTGATGCAAAGAGATTGCAGAGTTTTTTATGGATTACTTGGATTTTAAGTCATCTGTATTGGAAATGGTGGAATGTAATTTCAGTCATTGTTTAATCAGGAATCTTAAATAAAGAGTGAAGAGGCAAAGAGAAAGATTGGAAGATATTTGACAGTAGAAATTTTCTCTTGGATAAAGACTTTTATTTACTTCAAATGTTATTACAAATTTTATTTGAATATTGTAAGATTACAACTTATAGTATTTACAATATTAATTGTTTACAACAAATGAAAAATCTATCTATTCCTAAGCCTAAATCTCCTAAGCCTCAAGTACTCCCATGCTCAAGATCTTTGGTTTCTACTGCTTCCTCTATCATCCAACTGGTACTTACCTGCAAAAGATAGAGAAAAAGAAATTAGTATACGAATTTTCAAGCAGAAAAGGAAAAAAAGACAATCATCACTAAATTTTGCCGACCGGAATCAGAATGCTATTTGTTCATCATGTTTTATTTTCCTCTTTGCAAATCACAAGAAGATTACTCTTCTTGGTTCACAAAGAGAAAAGTAAAAACAAATAATAAAATGCAAGCATGTCAAACTAGATGCAAAACATTGGTTCAAATACAAAGTAAGGTACAAGGCTGCATACAAAGCAAAACTATGCCAAACTGAATACTAACTACAGTAATCAAACCAAATGCAACAAGGTGCCAATCATTGTCAAACTGAGTTGAAAAGCATAAGCAAGTCAGCAAAGCTAACTAAGCATGGAAAATCCAACTAAGTTGCAAAACAAGTACATAAAGTACACATTGTAGAGAGAAAAACCAAATTACAAGCCAAAGAGGCTTGTCCTAGCCATCATCACTTTCCAGCCTAGACAAACTTTTCAGAATTAAAATAATAAGGAAAAGGTGCTTAAAGAGAGAGAGAGAAAGAGAGGACCTAGTGAAGAGGTTTGCAGTTTGGCTAAGGCAGGCTGTAAAAGACAGTAAAGATAACAAAATATATATAACAGTCTAGCATCCAGGAGAAAAATACTTAGCAAAAAAATCTGCACAACTTGCAAACTGTGAAACCACATCCAAGCTTGCCCAAACTGTTAACCCAAACTGCAGGTCAAACAAAACAAGCTCAAAACTGCATAACAACAACGAACTGCAAACCGGCTTCCAAAAACCACAAACCTGCTTGCAAAACTACAAACCTGCAGCTTGCCCAAAAACAACCTGTAACCACAAACTCAAGCCAGTTCAAAACCTGCATAATTCAAGCTTGCCCAAACTGTTAACCCAAACTGCAGGTCAAACAAAACAAGCTCAGATCTGCATAACAACAACAAAACTGCAAGCTACAACCCCAAAACCTATAAACCATAAGCCTGCTAGCAACAAAACTACAAGCTACAACTCCAACCCTGTAAAACCAAACTTCAAACACAAACTGGCCAAAACTATAGAATACAATCAAACAACACGAAACCTGTACAAACAAACCTGCCTAAACAACTTGCAAACAGGCCAAAACAAAACCACAACAGTTTTCTAACCAACCACCAAACTGTTATCAAGTTTGCAAAACTTCAAGCTACACAAACTGTAACAAAGATACAACAAAAACCTAACCAAGCTCAACACCAGCCAAGCCAAGCTAACAACCAAACAATCTGCAAAACCCAACTGTTTGTCCAAACTATAAACAAGCAAATAGTTTCATAGTCCAATCATCATTAACATATCAAAGAGAGAGGAAGAACATTTCAGAAGCTAACCAATAAGTTCCAGAAACACATTCAACATCAACATTCCAAGAGGTTCAGAAGCTTATCAATAACAAACAAATAGTTTTAGAATCAAGTCATCATCAACAAGCAAACAAAAGAGGAAGAGATTCAAAAGCAAATAGAGTTTTCAGAATCACATCATCATCAAACAACATTCAAATCAAAAGAACAACAAAAAATACTAGAAGCGCGTTCATCTGGTCTTCTTCCTCCTCTGGCCACCAAGAGCGCCGCCGGTCCAACCCTTTTCTCCTCTCCCTCCATTTTCCAGAAAGATCTCTCAAGGTATAATTTCTTTTTCCAAACTTTACTGCATATCAAACACGTAAAAGCCATGGATTAAAACATGCAAGCTAAACATGCAAGCAAACTGTAAAAACCCTAAAAATTAAAACAAAACGAAATCGTACCGGTCGAAGCAAAGGCCTTGGATTATCGTGAAGAGGTGAGAGGGATAGGGTGGCGCTCCAGCAACCTGGAGGTTTGAGGAAGAATCAGAAGCTCATGGTTTGAGAACGAAGAAGAGAAACAGAGAAGAAGAGCAAGAGCGACGCCACTGTTTTAAACTTGCAAACCCTAACACACGAACCTAATTCAGAAAACCACTAAAAATGTTACAAAACTGGATAATAGGCCTGACCCGCTCCACACGTTGCCACAAGCCCACAATATTCTTCCGCCTGCACCCCCCTCCTTTCTATTCTTTCTTTTGGGCTTTAACATACTTTACAAACTTAGCCCATTACCTTTTTTTAACAATGTTTTTTAATTATTAACCCTTTCTAATCAATTTGTTTTATTTATTTAATTTATTTTATTTTGTTAATAATAAATATTTATTTAAAAATTAATTTTATTGTCATTCTTTTATTAATTGATTTTTGTTACATTTAATTAAATACAAAAAAATACAAAAATAATGGAATCGTTAATTTCAATAAATTTTCTTTCTTTAAAACTTTTTCTTTTCATAAATCATAAAACACAAAAAATAACAATAATACTTAGTTTAAATTTTATTTGTTTATTTGTAAATAAACACCATGCATCTCATAATTCATTGATTTTCCTTATTTCGTAATTTGTTATAATTTATATTTAAATCGTGACAATTCGATTTGGTTGTAACATGTATTTGGACATTATTATTCTGATAAGACTCATCCCCATTTGTAAATAATTGTACCCCCATCCCCGGATACTTTTTTGTAATAACTTAGACTTTAAATTCCCGCAATTTATTGCTTTCAATATACTGTATAGTAATTAGGGTTTGTATGTGAAGATTCAAAATCAATCGCTAGATAACCTAATACAAGACAAATGCATGAAATTGACAAACACGATGCACACTTGCACCTCTAGGGTAACCTCGCTTGTTGCCTAGGAAAATGCAATCATGTCCCTCGAATACGAGACACTCTAGCAAATGCCCCTTCGATAAACAAAGATTGTAGTCCCTCGATGACCCTCGATGTTGCCTTCGATAAAATGAACTCGTCCCTTACAAAATTGCTAGAGCGTCTCACAAGTTGCTTTCAATGATTGTATACAATGACCCGCGCCTGTCCCGTTTAACATCCTAACACAAGGTTATTCGCCAAATACAATAGTGAAATAACACTGTCAAAAGGGTTAAAAACATAAGAAAGATCTTTGAGTAAAATAGGGTAGACAACTCTTAGTTACTTGATCAAAAGCTTGCAAAACATCCTTGCCATTTTTAAACACACATCACAACACAATTTCAAAACAAACTTTTAAAACATTGAAATATCTTTTCAAAAAGACACACACCTTTGTATATATTCAAACAAGAATTATTACAAAGGTTTCCTAGACAACGCCTCTTTTTTTTCAAAGCATTTTCAAAACCCCACACACAAAGCACCATTTCAAACAATTGAAAAGCAAAGGCAAGTGATCTAAAACAAGTAACTAAGAGCCCATGGAAAACCATGGATGAAAAGGGTGCTAGCACCTTCCCTTTTCATAATCTACCCCCCGAACCTGAGAAAACATCTCAAAGGTCTTTCCTGTGCTTTTTGACCTTTCCTTAGGATAAAATAAAATGTCGGTGGCGACTCTTGCTAAACCGAACAATTACAAACACAAACGCAAAACCTCAAGTAAGTTCTCCCACCGTATCACATTAGTCTAAATTAATTTAAGAAAATTAAACCTAAGTTATTTTGAGAAAAGAAATTGAATTAATCAAGAAGAGCAAAGATGGCCTCAAAAGCAACTGTACTCTTCATCCTAGCGAAGTAGAAAGCTTTCTCCAATAAGAACTGAGATGGTAATCCTCTAATTATTCCTTTAGTAGTCCTGTGGGCTTCAACCTCAGACTTTCCCAGATGGATCAAAGCAGAAATCTCATGAGATTTTGGCTCACCCTCTAAACCAGTAAAAGGAACATGATCAGTAATAGGTAAACCCAGCAGATAAGAATACTACTCTAATGTAGGCATCAAATCATAATCGGGGAAAGTAAAGAATTGATACATAGGATCATAGAATTAGACCAAAGTCGAGAGAATATCCTCCTTCATCCTGAGCTTCATAAGAGAAATGATGGACCCATACTTCCTCCAAAAATCTATAGGACCTTCGATCTCGGGAATCAGACTCATCAACTTATCTATCTTGGGATCTTTGAAACTGTATTTCCAAGTCTTTCTTTTTTCAGAATCTATAGTAAAAAAGTACATGATATATTCATAAAGAGACAACTTTTAAGACCCTTGAAACAAAATGTGTTTAGAAGATGATCCTGGGTGCATGTATGCATGATGCAACAGTCAAACACAAGATCACAAACATATGATTCATAGGTTCAACGTCACGAGCATGAGGTCGAAGGTACTACCCACATGGTTCCCAGCGTCTACATATTTCCTGAGGATATTACCAACGTCTCGATTGACTCGGTAGTTAGCAATATTCTTAGGAAAAACTCGTCAAAGCATAGTATCGTGTGACAACAATTTCCAAATTACTCTGTCATAGCTTCTGCACTACACCTAAAAGGCCAAGATGGGTTAAAGGTTCTACGATCCTCGGTTTCAGCAGGCTCCCAGGTCGAAAGCTGCACGTGTTCCCGATTACTCGATAAATGAAACTACAGTCAAAGGGGCCTTCACTGAGTGGGGGATCTCATATCCCCTTTTTTGGGATTCCTCCCTCAAAGTTAACATGACTATACCGCCCGTCCTATCTTATGTTTTCCCAAGTCCGAGTATATGACTTATGAGAAATCACCAAGCACCTTGAAAACCAGGAAAATCCAAACAAACAGATATACAACATATAATATGCAACAAACAATAGCACATATACCGATGTAAACAAAGATATGCTCAACCCACTTAGGGATGGACTAGCAAGAGGTCAATCTCTCCCCAGTGAAGTCGCCATTTTTTTGTAGCGGTAGAAATGTTGAGACTAATCCATTAGATTGATTTGACTCACACAGATCAAAATAAAAATCACCACCGCGCTTTATTGTTTCCAAAGGAATGGGAAAAGAGCAAATAACCCAAAAAGAGGGGGAGATAATCTAAGTTTAGGGGTTGGTTATGCAAAGGGAAGGTATTAGCACCCTAAACATCTACGATACTCCGCAGGAACCTCTTTGAAATTCTATGTATTTTGGCTATAAATGTTGAATACAAAAATGGGTTGTGGGGATGAGGAAAGAAGTATTTTTTTATGATTTTTGTGAACCTTTAGTGCCTATGTACCACCTTCCGTGTAATAGGGGATCAGAGTACACGTAGTTCATCTTTAAAAATTTTAAAACACAAGTGTGTTGGATAATTTTAGGAGAGAAGACATCATTCCCATTGTTCGAGTGGAAAACATACTTACTACCCACAATTATGAGGAAGGAGAATTTGCGTCATCTCAAAGTGGAGGATATGGCTTGGATTTTAAAATCAACAGTGCCTCGCTTAACACCCAAGTGGAAAATTTCTCACTTCACTATATATTGTAGAAGTATAGTTTTTTGCATCACTTCAAGGATTTGTCAAGAGTCTAATCTTTTGAGAAATTTTTTAAATATAAAATCCAAAATGGAAAAATAGTTTGAATGAGATTGATTGACTCTTAGTCTTCTCACAAAAATGTCCAAGTATTGGTAAATTGATTAAAGTTTGATTAAGAAAATATTTTTGAAAATGCATGGACCTAAGTCCAAGTTTATTATGAAAGTGGTTCAAGTTTTAAAACAAGAAGAGTTTTCAAAAGGAGGGGGAATATTTTTGAAATTAAAGAAGATAGGAGGAGATGAAGGGTCTACCCTAAAGCATAAGATAAAAGCTAGAGAAAAGAACCGTCTAACCAGTAAGAGGCCAACACTTGATACAATGAGTCAATGTAGAATTCCCATCCTTTGGATTTTAAATCAAACAAGCAAAGATAATAAACCTCTTAAAAAAACCATGCTTCAATTGCATTAAGTCTTCAAAAATTGTACAGAGTAATGGTTGTATACAGATGAATTCCCGATCACAAACAAATCATGTAATCACAATAACCTACACATAAAGCAAATAAACAACCTAATGTCTTGGGGTAAACCCCAAGAGCTCCAGACAAAATAATAGTTGAGGTCACAAGGTCTCAAGGTAGGTCAAGGTCTGTAATTCTAAGTCTAAGAAGTCCACCACTCCATAATGTCAAGGATAGTAACCAAGTAGTCCAAATAACATTAAAGTTTTTAGGGTTCAAGTTGATTATTAAGTATCTTCAAAAAGTAAAAGAAATGAAAAGCTCAAATGAGAAAAAATAAAAATGACATAAAATTAAATGTTCATGTGAGCAAAGATGAAAATAGCATGAAATGTAAATGCTAAAAATAAATGTGCTTAAAGTAAAGGCATAAAGTAAAAGCATAAAATAAAGTCTATTGTTAGAAATTAGTGGTTAGTTGAATGACCATCTTGAAACTTGAATTTGGAACTCATTATAGGATTGGTAGAACCAAATCCTCTCAACAACAAGTTTCATTTGATTTTTGTCAAGTATATCATCCATTTAAGAATTCTTAAGACAACATTAAATGATCAATGATGTTTAAGTGATTCACTTTGACCAAAATTGATGAAGATTCATTAGAGGATTAGTAGAACCAAAGCCTCCTAACAATGAATCTCAAGGTTATTGGATCAAAGGGTTCAAATCAACATACTTGGGCTTGCAAACATGGGTTTGGGCCACGAATGATCATTTCTCGAATCAGAACAAAATTTAGCGCTATGTTAAGCAATCGTAAGTGGACTTATATAGAAGTCGCACCTATTTTGAGGTCAGTCAATAGCAATCTATGTACTATATGCTTTGAGACATGATATGTAAATCATGCTCCAATAACATTTAGTACAATTGAGAGAGATGAGATGAAGAAGAAATAGGGTAAAAAGTAAACCACATTTGAACCAAAAATTTAATCAAACTATTATTAAAACCATTCATCCATTTTTATGGAGTTAGACTCAACACCAAGGATCCAATGATGTTAATAAAGTTCAAGATCAAAATTTCATAGTCTAATATCAACCAAAATATGTACAAAAAATAAAATAATATTAAAAATAAAAGAAAAAAGTTTTAAATGATTTTTAAATTTGGAAATAAGGGAAAAATAGCAATTATATTTAAAACACTCAAGAAAAATTAAATGAGACCATAGAAAATTAGAAATGAACTCAAATATTTTTATGAATGTTTTGGTAATTTTTTAAAGACATGAACTATTTTTAAACTAATTTAAATTTCTCAAATAAAGGAAAAAGATAAAAAATAGTAAAAAATAAGATAAAATTCCACACAAAAATTCAGAAGGTCAAAAATGATGAAAATGATTTTTAAATTTTTTTTCATAATTTAAAAATGTCAGAAAGTATTTTTAAAACAATTAAAATAAAGAAAACAAAGCAAAAATTATGAAAAATATAAAACATCAAAATAAAAATATGAAAAAATATTCATAAAGTCATAAATAATTCAAAGTATTTTTATATTTGTTTTCATAATTTTTGGATAAAATGTAAAAGAGTTATGAATTTTTGAAATTTAAAACAAATAAAATATAAAATCAGAAAATAAAAATAAAACTAAAAAGATGTCGACCATCAGATCATAGTTAAAACACATTAGTAAGCTGATCAAGTGGACTAGACGCATTGTGCTTGATATGAACCTTAACTGAAAATACACTGGATCAAAAAATAGCGAACCAATTAGAATAAAAGAATTAGCGCGCTATCATTGGTTGAGACGAGACATGTCATCGTCTTCATCCTCCAGACGCCATGCAATGGAGATTTCGTGAGTTTCTTCAAATGGAAAATTAGAATCTCAGACTAGTAGCATTGGATTCGTCTCTTCAAGACGATCCTAACCCCACCATCACCCCAAATATATGTAAAGTGTGCAAAGAGATATGGATCAAAAACTCAGAAAATAGTGAGCACCTTTCAGTTAAGATTTCTCTCTCAATTCTCAATGAATTTAAAAATTGTAAGAAGCATAAGAATTAGAAGGAGGAGTAGAGTGAGTTATTGCTTCATTTGGATCCAAATGGTGGAGAATTCTACTTGTTAGAAGTTCAAGAATGAAGCTCTGAAAATGGACTTTTGTAACTTAATTTATGGATCGTTCTGCTTGGTTTAAGTGTTGGAGACTTTGTATGATGATAGAGGATGACGAACGTGCAAAGAATTTTGGAGAAAAAAGTTTAAATCTCAGAAACTGATTTCAAAAATTTGAAGTTCGGAGGGAAACTAATGGAATTAGGTCCTCTATTTATAGGAAAACTAATGCCAATGAAAATTGGAAAAAACAAAGAAGTTTGGGGGGAAATTAAGAGGAGGTTGAACATGAGTGAAATGTGACTTTATTTTCATCAAAACTCATCCAACCTTTGTGTTTTAAGGTGTGAAACACTTCTGGCAAGTTTGTTAATCAAGTTTAAATTAAAAACGTGCATAAATCGTGTGATTAGAAGCCACATTATGGATTTCATTATTCTGAATTAGTGAGAAATTCAATTTCAAGTTACCAACTTCAAAACAATGGGATTCTCAACTCAAGGGGTCTTAGGGCATAATTCTTGAAGCTTTAGAAAGATGAGATTACAAGCTTTACAATATGCAAAGAATGGGATCAAATGGATGCTTGAGCTGAAAGTTGCAATGAGTCAGAGTTGAGTAAAAGAGGTTGACTTTCTATACTTCAAAAATAACTTGTAATGTCTTGCATCCAAACATGGCCTTCCTGTTGAAATTTTCTCTTGACCAAAAAATATGGCATGGAGTAAATCTATTGAATGACATTTTGAGACTTGAACCATTCAAAAATCCCAAAAATTGATAAAGTTATGACTTGTTGAAGTTGGAAAAAATTCATGAAATGACCTATAATCTTTTGCATCCTAATGGCATCTTCCATCCATTTTTACACTTTGCACTTAAAAGATGGGTTGGATTTCACATCTTTAAGATCATTGTGGAAAAATAATGGGTTCAAGGTGATAAAAATTTACCAATTTATGATCATTTGAAATCACCTAATGGAATTTGAGGGTTCATCTGGAGGACTTGTAATCTTTCTTCATCATCAAGTTTCTTCCATAAAAAATTTCCTTGAAACTTTTGAAGTGATTTATTAATAACCCTTTGAAGAGAAGCATGTCTTTGGAATCACTCAAAAATACCAAAATATGAGTAAGATATACCCATTTGAGGTTCAAAACCCTAGCTCCTAGAGCAAGAAAGTGCCTTGGGAAACCTTTGCAATTTTGACCTATCTCCTTAGACAAATACTTTTTCATGTGAATATGAGTTGTTGAGGATTATAAGGAGAAACCATAGCAAGCAAAATCACTTTAAAATGTTTATAATTGAAGGATATGTGCACTTGTGATTAATGAGTCAAGGATTTGCCCAATTGAGTCAAACTTCTCCAATCAATCTTTGCACCTTTGAACTATCTTTGACAACTTGAAGTATGATGAATCATAATAGATTTTGTTATGATATTGCTTCAAAGTATCTTCAATGTTGAATCTTGAGTCTCAATGAAGCTTTGTTAAGGAAATCATAAAAATGAGCTCATGAATCAATATATCAATCTTGATGTAATGTGTTGTTCTTTCTTCTACCATCATCATCAATTGGGGGCAAACACTTATTGTATTAATCATTTAAAGGATAATTAAAACATAGATGATCACAAAATACAATTCAAGGTGCTTGGTGATTCCCCATAGAGAAAAGCTAAAGATAGGGAGGAGAACCAAACCCTAGTGTATGATTTTGTTTGGATTAAATTGATATGATGTGATAGAGGGATATTAGGATCAAAAATTGGGGTACAACACCTTTCACATTACTCAGGCTCAAATAAATTGCCTTAGCAATGACATCATAATCAGGTTCACTTGGATCACAAGAAAATGGAATATGATCAGTGACTTTGATCCCCAAAATATAAGAATACTCCTCAAGAGTCGACGCTAGTTGATAATCCTGGAATGTGAAACCTCGGAGTTCCAGATCATAAAATTGTAACAGAGTATGAAGATATATATCCTCCACCTGAACATCCAACAAAAGCAAAAGATCATCGTACTATTTGCTAAAAGCTTATGAATTCGGATAAACCACCTCCCTACTCAACTCTTTCAAATGAGGCCAACTGGAAGTACCGAACTTGTAACTGAACATGTCTCTAGTGTCTCTCTTGACAACATCATGGTTGTATACAGACGTCTACTCTGAAGCACCCTGGATATGAAATGCAAATGCATGTTAACTCTTTTTTAGACATATATATTTTTCTTACATTTCTTTTGTAAAAATAAATATGCCATGATGCAAGGTGCAATAATTAATGGAATCAAGGTTTCTAACATTGAAAATCCGTTGTGCTCTTTCTAGATGTGCCGAGAATATCAAGATCAATAATTCTAAACATAAACCATAGAAAACCAAGTGACTAGCGGAATACGGTCACCAACAAGATCACCATCAAAACAAAGTCACCATATTTAGATGTAAATATTATCCCACCCACTAACAGGTCAAGACTAGGTCAGGATAAGCCAATGGTAACTCAAAATCACAGGTTCTTCCGGAAGCACTATCATCAAGCCACATACGTGGATGAAAATAATACCCCATTTGAACCTCATCTGAGCGTAGACAACATAACCGCGCTGGTAGGACCTTGGTCCAATAGCCATCATGTTCTACTATATTCCTAGGTTTCATAAATAGTGCACTCTATCCTAGGTACTAGGCCTTTTACCTCAATAGTAACACCCACCCAACATGGAGAACTAGAATCCAGCACAACATATGACCAATATGAAAAGCAATAAAATGCAATGTAAACATGTATTCTCAGGTAATCATGTATGAATGAATAAACTGAAAGCATAAAAAATAAACACACAAAGAAAAGAAAACAAGAGTTAGGAGAGACTCTGGGATGGACCAACATTTGGTCAACTTTCCCCGGTGAAGTTGCCAGCTAAAATAATTGGCTGAACAAATCATCGAGATGAAATCAATGAAGTCTCCATCGAACGTTTTTTTATCCCACAGGAAGGGAAAGTTAAACATCATATAAACCTGAGAAGGGTGAAATCAAGGTTGAACGACCAAGAGATACGGGTGAGGTAGTCTGCTACGCGAGGGGAAGGTATTAGCACCCTACACACCCGTAGTACTCTATGGTATCCACTCTTGTTATTATGATCTAATGGTGTGGTCTATGTCTAAGGTTTAAAGTTAAAAGAAAGAGGGAATGCATGCAAAAAAAAAGGGAAAATGTGTGGAAAAGAAAGAGATTTTTACAAATATATGCTTGATTAAGCCCCACAAAAAGCCTTCGCCTACGTATCCCTTTTAAGGAATCAGAGTAGTTGTAGTTCGACTCATTTGTTTTAGTGGGTTTGTGTTTTTTAGTTGAACAATGTTAAATTCCATCATTTCACCGCCGCTCGACCTTTGGAGACTTACGACCTGTAGTGGAAAGGAACCAACATGGTCTTAGAAGAGAAAAGCCGCTTGATAAAAAGAAAGAAGTTGGTTAGTGTTTTCTATCTTAAGAAAGGGTTTAAGTTGTTATAGAGTGTTTTATGCATTTTTCAAGATAAGAGTTTTAGTCTTAATGCAAGGATGCAAAAGAAAGAAAAACATCTAAAGGAGATTATCCTAAATCTAATCCCTAATGTTATTATACAATAATTGACTCTAAGGTTGAGTTTTGAAAGGAAAATCTCTATCCTATATTAGCATGTATGGATTACTAAGGTCTAGCTTGAATCGGGAAAGAAACAAGCACATCCTAAGGGAGCATGGTATATACAAACAAATGCTTTAGAAAAAGCACACAATCGGGTGTACTAACTCGGGGGATGGGGGTATGAAGAGAAACTGCTTTAGCTAAGGGGAGTGGATCACCCGAAGAAAACAAGCGGGAGACTGAGATAAAATACAAAATAAAAATATTACTTTAGCTAAGGGGAGCGGATCACTCGGAGAAAATAAGAGGGTAGCAAAGTTTCAGAAATGGCCATTGCAAACTCCTAACAAAGTGTGGGGGTTTGATTCCAAAACCCTTTTCCACTTGACTGACTTGATACACATGATCTGCACAGACCCAAAGCGTCGATGTACAACGTGTGCTAAGGATGACACGGACGAAATGCGGGGGTCGATTGCGAACCCTTTCCGATCGCCTCCTTTTAAGGACTTATTGGGGTGGGGAAATATACAAGCATATATTTAAACACACTTGCGGAATACCTACTTCAAAGGTAGGATTTTAAACAATCACAAGTAGCACACATAATGCATATAATGTAGAATTTCCCTAAACGGGTCTTAAACTAAACCAGAGTGATTCCTGACATGATCAGCAATGGAAATCCCCGTCATACATAAATATTCCTACCTTTCATGGCAAGGAAAGCAATAAAATACCTACTTGACATAATCTCTAGAAAGAAATAAGACACGGGAAGAAAAATAGAAGGGAAATGTACCAAACGAATAAAAATTCGTAGATGATAAGCAAGAATAAAGAAAATCGGAAAACTTCGCAAGCTGTTATCACCAATAGAGAAAATACCATTAGCCTAAGCATCAGAGTATCAACAAATCAAGATCGGAATGTGTAGAGGACACATCCGAATATCAAAATACATTTGCATGAGACACAATCCATACAATGTATAAAACAACAATCACATGGCGGAATATGTAGCGGACATATCCGTGTAATGCCAAGGTACCTGCACGAAACACCATTTATGCAAGAATGATAGCATTTGCACATCATACACAAACTTTCACTAACAAGTGATCGCATAAAGCGTCCTTCAACCCATAATCATGTGCTAATTAAAGGTTGAAGGCCTGCCAATGTACCTTGCAAATCATTCCCATAAGGAGTTAGAATTAATAAGGCAATATATGCAAACATGCATTAAAACAAAGCAAAAAATAAATATTTTTGTCTAGGTAACTGGTTACCATAACCGGGTAACCGGTTACCATAACTCATAAAAAAAGAGGAAAATGATACTTCTTTGAGGTAACCCGTTACCGTAATTGGGTAACCGGTTACCATAACTCAAAAAGTTAAGGAAAACGTTACTGTTTTGAGGTAACCGGTTACCATAATTGGGTAACCGGTTACGACATGTAAATATTTTAAAATTCATTTATGTGAAAAGAGTGGTAACCGATTACCATAACCAGGTAACTGGTTACCCACGCGCAGAAAGTGGTTTTTCCAACTTTTTGAGGTTTTGGCTCATGGCTTAGGCAATTGATCAAACACCAAATCTCCATACACTCAATCCAAGATTTTGCATAATTCAAGGTCTAGATTCAAACATCACATGCTTGATTAAGATCAACAATTAAACCTCAATGCAACATCACCAATTTATTTCATCAATTAAGCACTTTCATGAGAATCAACTTAATTCAATAAGCACTTAATTCAACTATCCAATTCCGGATTTACACGTGATGATCAAATCAAATCACAATTCTAGGCTTAGATCTATATTCTCAATTCAAAATTCAACCTAGATTCATTTCATGCTTGATTAAAAAGTGATTCTCAAATAATCACTTATTTCAAAAGTGCTTAATTCAAGAAAACTCACTGATAGAAGTGATGAGTAGGCTTAGGTATAGAGATTGCAACAAACGGATCAATGATCGAAGAAGAATTGCTATTGATCTTTAACTTTCAAATCTTGATGAAATTGTTGTTGTGTTCTGGATGAAAAAGTTGTAGAACTTTGATTTGATCTTTGAGAGAATTTAGAGGAAAGATTTTTGTGTTTATGAGAATTTTTTAATTATGAGAGCTCCTCCTTTTAACAAAAATCTGATTTGATATTATATACATGGGCCAATTGGGCCTAAAATGTGCAATTGGATTGGGTCTTGACTTGAAAGTGTGAGTCCGACAAGACCGTGAAGTGCCATGTCATCATTCATAAGGAATCTTCCAAAAGTTCCAACACGAAAAATGAAGATAATCAAATTTTTGACGCGTTTCTGAAAGAACATGTTCAATTGAATAAACAAAGAGGAAGTTGTGAATTTTTGAAGTTTCACTGACACTCTGTCAGACAAAAATAATTTCCTATGTAGAATTTTATTGCGTCACGTGCGAAGAAGCCCAAAAACAAGAACCTTAATGTTACCATTTGCTTTTAGAATCTGAAGATATGTTTTAGTAGATGAAATTCATGGACCAACGCCATTGGACCTAGCTCAATTCGATAAAAATAGTGTGAGATATGAACTTTACCGTATCAAACATTAATACAAATAAATTCCGGTTCAACACAAACATGTCTTCAGAAACTCAAAATTCACGGGTCCTTCCTTTGTGAATATGATTTTATCCCCCAAAGACAACATCAAGATGGAATTTCGAAAATCAAAATCATGCGCTTACGACAATCCATCCAAAAGTTATGAATTTTTTTAGCGCACACGAAATAACTGTTCAGCCCACTTTTCCTTTGTATTTTTTCACTATATAACTTACAAAAGAATGAGGGATTCTGAGACCTTCCTTCGATATTTAGCATTTGGTCTGAACACGAAAGGTGAAGAGAACATCGAAACGATTTTAAAACCTCAAGAACCAATCCAAAACACCCTTTCAACTGAAAAATTGTTTTCCATTCGAACAACCTAAAATTCACCAAAAAAACCCAAGTCTTCTGCAACTCCACATGCGTTGGACAAATACGGGAGCTTTGTTGTGTTGACAGAAGTACCTTGATCCCATGAGCACGAATCCAATGATATGCATATATGCACATGTTAACAAAGTATAAGCCAATTAGAGACAGAAAATAAATAGGGCAAATTTTAGGGTACAACACCTGTCAAAGTACGCGTTGAGGTTCGGTAGCTATGAAAAGCAAAAAGAAGCATTTCATGCCAATCTTTGTATGTCTTTACAATTTTCTGAATGATTTTCTTGATATTTTTATTGGCAGGTTTAACGGCCCTGTTCATCTTAGGTAGGTAAGGTGATGAGTTATGATGATCCATCTTGAAATCATCATATAACTCCTTCATCATTTTGTTGTTCAAGTTGGGCCCATTGTCTGTAATAATTTTGCTTGGGACCCCATACCTACATATGATGTTCTCCTTGATAAACTGAGTAACACTTGCTTGGTGGCATTTGCATAAGACGCAACCTCTACCCACTTGGTAAAATAATTAATGGCGACTAATATGAATCAGTGTCCATTAGAAACCTTTGGTTCGATCATTCCTATCATACAATTCCCCACATTGAGAATGGCCATGGTGAACTTAGGACATTCAGAGGAGTTGGTGGTACATGCACCTTGTTAGCATAGATTTGGAACTTATGGCATACATTTGTATAATGGTAGCAGTCATCTTCCATTATCAACCAATAATAGCCTGCTCTTAAGATTTGTTTAGCCATGGCTTGTCCATTCGTATGAGTCCTGAAGGTTCCTTCATGGATCTCTCTCATAAGCATATTTTCTTCATGTTTCTCCATGCACCTGAGTAACATCATATCGTAGTTTCTTTTGTATAACACATCACCATTTAAAAAGAATTCTGCATCTATCTCTCGTAAAGTTCGCTTGTCAATTATTGAGGTGTTTTCTGGATACTATTGATTTTTATATACCTCTTGATATCATAGAACCAAGGTTTATTATATGGCCCTTCTTCAACTGCGATACAATGTGTTGGTTCTCTGAAATGTCTGATCGTGATGCATGGTTCATGATTTGGCCAAGTTACCTTGAACATGGCTGACAAAGTTTCCAAGGCGTCTGCAATCTGATTTTATTCTTGGGGAATATGAGTGAAGGTGATCTCTGTAAATTATGTACATAGATTGCTATTGACCGGCCTCAAATAGGTGCGAGTTCTACATAAGTCCACTTACGATTGCTTAACATAGCGCTAAATTTTGTCCCGATTCGAATACATGATCATCTGTGTCCTAAACCTATGTTTGCAAGCCCAAGCATGTTAATTTGATCTCTTTGGTCCAATAACCATGAGATTCATTGTGTGGAGGCTTTACTTCTACCAATCCTCTAATGGATCTATATCACTTTGGGTCAACGTGGATCACTTAAACATTGTTGATCATTAAATGTTACTTTTGAGGATTCCAAAATGGATGATATACTTGACAAAAAGCAAATGCAACTTGTTGTATGGAGGATTTGGTTCTACCAATCCTCTAATGAGTTCCAAATGCAAGTTTCCAAATGGTCATCCAACTAACCACTAATTTCTAACAATTTACTTTATTTTATGATTTTATTTTATGCTCTTTACTTTATGTACCATTTACCTTTAGCATTTACATTTCATGTTATTTTCATATTTGCTCACTCGAGCATTTACTTTTATGCTATTTTCATATATGCTCACTTGAGCATTTACTTTTATGTCATTTTTATTTTTCTCACTTGAGCTTTTCTTTTCTTTTAAAGAGACTTAATAATCAACATTAACTATAAAAAACATTAATGATACTTGGACTATTTGGTTACTATCCTTGGCATTATGGAGTATTAGACTTCTTAGACTTAGGATTAGAGACCTTGGCTTATGTTGGAGACCTTGTGACCTTAATGGATATTTTGTCTGGAGCTCTTGAGGTTTACCTCAAAACATTAGGTTGTTTGTTTGTTTTATGTGTAGGTTATTGTGATTACATACTTTGTCTGTAATCTTGAATTCATCTGTATATAGTCGTTAGTTATTTTGTTTTGTGTGCAAGTTATTGTGATTACATACTTTGTCTGTAATCTTGAATTCATCTGTATACAGTCGTTAACTACCCAATTTTTGTGAAGACTTAATACACTTGAAGCTTGGTTCTCTCAAGAGGTCTAGTATCTTTGCTTGCTTGGTTTCAATCCAAAGAATGAGAATTCTATCTTGACCCATAATGTCAAGTATTGTCTTCTTGTTCGTTAGATGGTTCTTCTCCTTAGCTTTTACCTTATGATTTAGGATAGACCCTTCATCTCCTCCCATCTTCTTTAATTTTCAAAACCTTCTCATCTTTTTTAAAACCTTCTTTGTTTATAAAATCAAATCACTTTCATAATAATCCTCGACTTTATCGAGTGCCTTCTCTTTTAAAACTTCTTTTCTTTAAACAAACTTCAATTCACTTAATCATACTTTGACATCTTTCGATATTAACAAAAATACTTCAACTCATTCAAACTCTTTTGTGCGCTCGAGCACCTTTATCCTTCAAAACTTTTTCAAGATGAGACATGATTCATTGATAGTCGAGCAACATTCTCCTATCCCTATGGTTATAAAGGTGTCGAATTTTCCACTTGAGTACTAGAGGCATTCTCAAACCCTCACTCTTGCTGATGCAGGGTCCATCTTTCTCTCACCTTGTGGGTGTTAGTCGAGATTTCTCTCCTAAAAATGTCGACTTGTCTCTTCATTTGAAATCAATCAACCTTGTAGGCACTAAGTCTTACGACCCATGGCGAGCAACAAAAATAATAAAAAGAATTTCATTTTCCTTTTTTACAAATACACATTCATTCTTTTTCCTTTAGCAAGTAAACCTTTACATAACGCTCCTTTTAAAAGAAACCAAACAAAGTGCATCATGCGGAGTACTGTATATACTTAGGGTGCTAATACCTTCCCTTTGCATAACCGACCCCCATACCTCGATCTCTGATCTTTTTGGGTTTTGTTCGCATTTTTCCCATTTCCATTTGGAAACAATACAGTGCAGTGGCAACTTCATTGTGTTGACATAAGTCAATTGATAGCTTAATCTCAAATCTTTACCGCTACATTTCTTTTCCTATCATCACTGTCGCAATTGAGTTCATCTTAGCTCTGATTTGAGCACGCGACAGAAAGTGGCAACTTCATTGGGGACAGATTGACCTATTGCTGGTCCATTCCTAAGTGGGTCAATCCTAGCTTTGTTTGTTTCTCTTCTATGAGTGTGTATATATTGTTTTACTTGCTGTTTATTACTTCCCATTATGCTGTATATATGTTTGTTTAGATTTTCCTGGTTTTCAGGGGCTTGGTGATTTCTTATAAGTCCTCCACCCGGACATTGGGAAAACCTAAGATAGGACGGGCAGTATAGTCATGTTAACTTTGAGGGAGTAACCCCAAAAAAGGAGACAAGAGATCCCCCACTCAGTGGAGGCTCCTTTGACTGTAGTGTCGTTTACCGAGTAATCGGGAAGACGTACTGCTTTCGACCTGGGAGCCTGCTGAAGTTGAGGACCATAGATTACCTAACCCATCTTGGACTTTTAGGTGTAGTGCGAAAGCTATGACGGAGTAATCCGGAAATAGTTGTCACGCGATACTACGCTCGGATAAGTTTTTCCTGAGAATTTATGTTAATTACCGAGTTAATTGGGACGTTGGTAATATTCAAAGAAAGGATGTAGACTCTGGGAACTTCTTAGAACCTTGTTCGGCAGGTGATAACCGTTAGTCCATACCTTATGGGTTTTATCTTTGACTCCAGGCTCGTAACTCTAAACCATGTGATCCTGTTATTGTGCAGTGCATTGCATAACATTGCATATTGTTGTACCCCAAAATTTACCCTCTATATTTCGACCTTTTTGGCTTACATTTTACTATTACATACATGCATATCATTGGTTTTATGGTTATGGAATCAAGGTATATTTAGCAAGCTTCGTCAGGTTACAAGTGACGTTTATTTCTCCAATGGATGTTCTCAGAGTATTTTCCGTGCTAAAGATCGGTTCACCGTTTCGCAACGATTCGGGGTTCAAAGATTCACAAGTCCAACCCGGTGCATCATATTCAGGTGTTCTTTCGCCAATATATCCCTGATAACATATTCTCAAATTCAGGTTCAGCTCGAGAGCCAATTCTTTAAAGAAGGTCTCCGAATGTGCGATTTTTCTCGAAGAAATATGGTGAAAAAGTATGCTGAAAGTGCAGGTTTTACACACTAAAAAATTCATAACATGAATATCGTGACTCGTTTTGAACCCATTTCGGTGGCCAAAATTTTGTCTTGACGTCATCTACGTTTTCATATCTCATGGATGGAAGCTAATTTCGATCATAAGGTCTTCAAAAATGCGGATTTATCAAGTATTTTTGTACAGAAAATTTGTGATAGAAGTTTATTTGCGCCATGTTCAGAAAATCATAACTTTGTCGATTTTCATCTTATCGATCTGGTTATGGCGCCAAAATTTCACAAATTGAGTTAGCTATGATTTCACAGGAGGTATCGAGTTCGAACAATATACAAAAGTCCTTCATTTTTTGCCTAGAAAGCGTGTGACGCTGTTGTACCCCAAAATTTGCCCTCTCATTCTTCAAGGCCTTTCTCACAAGGTTTCTGGAGGTTCAAGCTTGCACAAGTACTTTGGAATTTTCCAGTACCAAAATTAAAAGGAAACTGTCAAAAAGGGAGAAAACAGATAAAAATATCATTTTGATAAAATTTGGTGAAATACAAGTGTTCTTCGTTTAAGCTCTTTCGATTGGCCTTTTGGCCTCTTTCGACACAAGCTTGGCTTGCGTCCTTCGACTGGGCATGGGCCTCTGGCACATTTTGGTTTGGATTCACGAAGGAAAAAGCCTCTTGTAATCTATTTCATTTCCAAGGCAAAAGACTCTCTTTTAACATCCTTCGATTTGCACTTTTTGTTCCCTATTTGACTCTTTCGAATATGAACATTTTATCCTCCTACATATACTCTTTCGTTTGACCACATGCAACCCCTGGCATGCAAACTTTCGATTGGACATGAGCCACCTTCACACAAAAGCTTCGATTGGACTTTTGGTTCCCTTCAAATCAGCATCTTTCAAACCCAACTCTGAATACTTCGACACAATCTTCTTTAGTACATTTCTAGAACTCTTCGACACAAGTGGGAAATAGGGTTTTGAAAGGATAACTGATCAAATTTGTGGACCTTGCTAAGTGATCTTACTTAACAAGCCTTAATGCTTGTATTTCACTCCATAATTAATTGCTTACATTCTGGATTAAGCTATTGTCCAGGTGATTAAGCCTTTGTCCAGAAGTTTTTTGCGTGAAAGTGAACTTGCTAAGTACAAATCCTGGCCCAAAGACCATGCTTTGCTAAAATCATGTTTGTACTTCACCATATGTCAGGGAAGTCAGCCCCTTTTAACCAACAACTTCAGTACTTCACCTTGGGATCTTTGAAAATCTGACATAGCTTAATATTCACGTTTCAGCCAAGCCACATCTTTGTTTAAACTTCCAAACCTTTTCTCTATAAATAGAGGAACCATTGACAAAGAAAGGGTCCAGATTTTTGCTAGAGAGAAAAATCATAAAAAATCCTCAAGCACTAAAACTCTCCCATATCCTCAAACTCCCATATTCTCAAACTCTCCAACGTTCTCAAATCTTCAAAACTCTAAGATTTTTCATAAAAAGTATCAGTGGTGTACCTTTCGATTTACTTCCCCTAGACTGAAGCAACCTTCGATTCACGTATCACCATCATATACTCTCTTTGATTCAGTGACTGCCCAAACCAATCAATAACAGAACTAGCTTCGGGAAGATCCCAGCGAGGATCCCTCCACCATCAAAAAAGGTCACCTACAACTCTTTCGACTAAGCATTTCAAGAGGTAAGTTCTCTCTAAACTTGGAACTCTTTCATTTAAACATCATGTGCACATACCAATAAAGAAAAATGTAGATATTTCTAGACCATGTTTTAACATTCGATTCTGACTGCCCATATGCTGAAAACACAACCTTAATTAGTTTTACTTTGGACTTTGAGGCCCATTGTTTTGTTTTTGTGCTAACCCCTGGGCTGTAGTTATGTTTGGATGTTACATCTTAAGAACTTAAGACAGGTTTGTTAAACCCTTCGATTGGCTAGCTGCACAATCCTTTCGAATCAGAATCTGAGGGCCTAGTTTACTTACAATGAGTCAGCAGAAAAGCCTGTGGAAAAGGCCAGAACCTTACTGACTCCAACCCCCAGTCGAAGGAGACAAAGGCAAAGATAAGGTTTATTACCAAATCAATAGTAAGTCAACAATGTCAAAGGAATAGAAAATGTACAAGAAAGACATTTGAGTAGGTAGATAGCTTCTAAGTTACTTGCTCAATTTCAAACAATCCTTGCTATTTTCAAAAACAAACACACACACATTTCAAAACATCTTACAAAACATTGAAAACATTTTCAAAAGACAAACATATTTGTATACATTCATACGAACGAGAATCATTACAAAGATTGCCTAAACAATGACCTCTTTTAAAAAATACTTTCAAAACCACATCAAACACCATTTCAAACAAACCAAAGCAAGTAATCTAAAGCAAGTAACTAAGAGCCCATGGATAACCATGGATAGAAAGGGTGTTAATACCTTCCCTTTCTATAATCTACTCCCCGAACCCAAGGAAACATCTCAAAGGTCTTTCCTGTGCTTTTTGACCTTTCCTTAGGATAAAATAAAAAGTCGATGGCGACTCTTGCTAAACCGAAACATTTGCGAACACAAACACAAAATCCCAAGTCAGTTCTCCCACCGTATCACAGAACTGGAGACTCTGCTGGGATGACTTTAAAAGTGGAGTAACCTTAGTGCTTAGATCACCCTTTGCATGATTATATTGTTTGCTTTGATTACTTTACATCTGGTTCTCTTGTTTGGGCTTGAAATCCTCCACCCGGATTTGGGAAACATTCATAGGTAAATAGCAATACGTTGTGGAAACTGTGTGAGGTATACCGACATGGTTGAAGCAATAGCTATATTAGTGCGACATATTTGTGAGTACCGGTAGCCATTGAGTCAATCAAAGAGAATACGGGGCCGCTGAGTGATGTCATAAAGCACTAATGAACTCTTAGAACCTTACTTGACCATCTTGGCCTTTTATTAGGGGTAGTGAGATGACCGGCTTTGGTGCAGTCCGAAGTTGGTAGAAACTCGATACTACACTCATTGAGGGTTGTTTTCTTAGAATATTTTGGTCGCTAGTTAAGTGGCTAAACCAAAACAATGAACATAGAAAACAATCCAGTGATATCGAGCTCCTTAGAACCCGATTACTATTTATAGGACAGGTTTGAGCCAACTAAACTCAAGAGGGTACTTACCTATGAGACCTTGTTGTACCCCAAAATTTTCCCTCTCATTTCATCAACATTTTTCACCACAAGACTCTTGGAACTCAAGATCAAGCTAGGGCTTCCTCTGCTCAAGACACCTCCTTGCACTGTTGACCTAAATTAGGGTTTGAGTTTGCACAGTGATGTTTTGACCTACAATTCCCAAAGTGACCATAATACTTCATATTGGTCTCACAAGTTTGTCCATACCAAGTTTCAAGCCTTGATCCAAATTTTTGCCCAGTCAATTGGACAGTTGACCTAGAAATCAACTGTATTGGGAAAAAGTAAACTGTGGCCAATTGACAGTAAAACCTCGTGAAATTTGATTCAAATCAACATTATGAACTCATATGAACCATTTGATCACAAAGTATACAACTTTGATTCACAAAGTTTTCTCAAAATAAGCTTGTATCTCAAGTTATAATTTTTGGAACAAGGATACCTAAAACTTTTAACTTAGAAATATTTTGCCCTAGTTTAGGCAGGATTTTGACCCATCTTCTTGGAAATTTTTCACATAGTTCCACTTAGATTTTCAAGTTGCATTTCAAAGATGGATTGTAGTACATGTTGTAAGATTTCCAAATTGTCCAAGAACTCCTCAAACACCTTTGTGGTTAGGGAGAATCGAATGCTTGAAGTTGGCAAAAACTCACTTTGATCCATAGCCAATACATGTTCACACCACTTGCCAAATCTGATCTAGCTAGCTTGGTTCACAATTAAAGGCCTCTAAACCAGTTTTTACTCCATAATTTAATGCCTATCCATTGAGCTAAGGCATTGTCTTGGTCATTAGGGTGTTGTGCACTAGATTAAGCCTTAAATGGAAAAAGTAACAATGCCATTTTTGCTTGAACTTTGCTTTATGTCAAAACAACATCCTAGAGCATTGAACCAAATCTTATGCTGCAAACAAAATCCATTAATTAGAGGGGCCAAGAGGGTTGTGTGCAGGGTGATAGGATGGCTTGTACAAGTCTATAACCTCACTTCCATTCTTTTGCTTCAAGAAGGAGAAAACTTGCAAAACACAAGGCATCTCTCACATATGATAAAACCAACTAAGACAAAGTTGCCAAACAAGTTTCATACACCCTAGCAAGCCAGAAAAATTATCCCTTGCCCTCTAAAAACTCCTTGTGCACCAAATCACCATTTTCTTGCAAAACAGGGTCAGTTCTGCATTTTGCAAGCCATCATCAAATTCCATCGTGCGTTTTGCCCAAAGATACTTCAAACACCTTCCAACCAATATACATGAGCTATCCAGACCATCCACAAGTTGCTGTAACACCATTAACACACATTGTCATTTTTGTTTCAAAGCTTTGCAGGTTGAGTTCTGGAGCACGATCCAGGCTACTTCAAAACAAAGTAAGCCTTGGGAAAGCTTCAGTGGACCTCAGGCAAGCTCAAAAGAACCTCAAGCACCCTTGGAAGTTGCTGCATTGTCCAGCTCGAAGTCAACTGAAACAGGTATTTCATGAACTTCTATCTCTCTATTTAGGAATAGTTAGACTTAGGTTTATGAATGAAAGATGTTGTATCCATAGCCCTGAAACCATACATGTGCTTAGTTTTTATTTATATTAATCGTGCTAGGAGAATTTTGTTCATGAACTTTCTGAAAAAACTAGGTTGAGAATTAGGGCCAGAGAAATTCTCTCTGGTCTTTGAGAGTTAGCTTAAGTTTTTTATATGGTTAGATTCGTTGTTTGATGCTCTACAAGTTTCATGTTATGAGTTTTGTCAAAAAAGCAAGGAATCGGGAGATAGCATTTGATGTACAGAACACGCGTTTTTGTTGAACTGAGGAGGAAGATGAAGTTGCTTGGGCTGGGCCTGTTTGCTTTTACTTCTCACACATGCATTTTCAGTTCACACCCCCTTGGCCCATTGCTTTGTATTTTCATTATTTTTGCATTTTTATTTTTTCTCTTACTTTGATATTTTATTTGCAAACATAAAAAATATCTCAAAAATATTTTCATATTTTTTTTTCATTTATTAGATATTTTATTCTAATTTTTCCTAATGTAAACATATTAAATATCTTATTTTCTTTTGTTAAAACTTAAAAATAATACTTAAATAATTTATTTTATTTTTATATACATATTTGAAAATATTTTCTTGAAATATATACATTTTTTAAATAATTTATTTTATTTTATACACACTTAATATATTTAATACATATATATATATATACATATATAATATATTTTATTAAGTAATAAGAACCAAAAAACACAAAAATAATACATTTTTATTTTTATTAATATTTTATACTAAAAATACCTTTTTCAATATACTTTTATTTTTTGTACAAATTAATACATTATTATATATGAATAATAAATAATACTATTTAATTAAGAAATTAGGGTTTTTGCCCTAAAAAATAAAATAATTGAAATGGACTTTTTTTATTTATTTACATTTCACATTAAAAATACTTTTTACATACATAAAAACTTTTTTGCATAATAAATTTTATTTAATATTTATTTATTGTATTTATTTAAATATTGTATATTTAATATTATGTCTTACCCATTCAATATGGTTGTAATAATTTAGGATTTAATTTCTTGCAAAATAATCCCCAATTCAAATTTGTACCCCCTCCCTATATCATGTTGTAATAGTGTAGAATTTAAATTCTCGCACCTTTAAATGCTTTCAATTATACCATGATTAGACCTAGGGTTTGTATGCAAAATAAAATCAACAATTAGTTTGACCTAATCCAAGATAAAAATGCATGAAAACAAACACAACACACACTTGCACCCCTAGGGTTACAATCCACTTGTTGCCTTCAAAAATGGGCCATGGTATGCATTTCAAGAACTTTGGCAAAACAAAACAAAACAAAAGATCATAGTCCCTCAATGACGCTATCTGAGTTGCCTAAACAAAATGATCAAGTCCCTCAAGAAAATTGCCAAACATACTTGACACAATTGCTATCATGGTCTATACGATGACCCGTGCCTGTCCCATTAACATCCTAACACAAGGTTGTTCACCAAATACAATGGTGAAAAAACACTATTAAAAGGGTTAAAAAACATAAGAAAGATCTTTGAGTAAAATAGGGTAGACAAACTCTTAGTTACTTGATCAAAATCTTGCAAAACATCCTTGCCATTTTCAAACACACTTCACAACACAATTTCAAAACCCTACTTTCAAATATTGAAAACTTTTCAAAAGACAAAAACACCTTTGTATACATTCAAACAAGAATAATTACAAAGGTTGCCACAATGATGACCACTTTTCAAAACATCTTTCAAAACCACACACAAAGCACCATTTCAAACAATTGAAGAGCACAATTTCAAACAATTGAAAAGCAAAGGCAAGTGATCTAAGCAAGTAACTAAGAGCCCATGGATAACCATGGATAGAAAGGGTGCTAATACCTTCCCTTTATATAATCTACTCCCCGAACCTAAGAAAACATCTCGAAGGTCTTTCATGTTCTTTTTTACCTTTCCTTAGGATAAAATAAAAAGTCAGTGGTGACTCTTGCTAAACCGAAACATTTGCCAACACAAACGTAAAATCCTAAGTCAGTTCTCCCACCGAATCACAGAATTGGCGACTCTGCTGGGGAAAACTTTAAAAGTGGAGTAACCTTAGGGCTTAGATCACCCTTTGCATGATTATATTACTTGCTTTGATTTCTTTACATTTGGTTCTCTTGTTTGGGCTTGAAATCCTCTACCCAGATTTGGGAAACATTCATAGGTAAATAGCAATACATTGTGGAAACTGTGCAGGGTATACCGACATGGTTGAAGCAATAGCTATATTAGTGCGGCATATTTGTGAGTACCGGTAGCCTTTGAGTCAATCAAAGAGAATACGGGACCGCTGAGTGATGTCATGAAGCACTAATGAACTCTAGAACCTTACTTGACCATCTTGGCCTTTTATTAGGGGTAGTGAGATGACCGGCTTTGGTGCAGTCCGAAGTTGGTAGATACTCAATATTACACTCATTGAGGGTTGTTTTCTTGGAATATTTTGGCCGCTAGTTAAGTGTCTAAACCAAAACAATGAACATAGAAAACAATCTGGTGATATTGAGCTCCTTAGAACCCGGTTACTATTTATAGGACAGATTTGAGCCAACGAAACTCAAGAGGGTACTTACCTATGAAACCTCATGCAAGCCTGAAACTAGGGTTTTTGTGTGACTTGCTTGTACATGTGCTTGTGCATATATCATGAACATCATGAAGCATCATATGCATCCACTAACCATTTCAAGGGTTTGGATCTTCATCTTATTTTTTGTTTTGTAGGTCATGGAATCTCTTCGCAGGAAAACAATTTAAGTCAACCTTGTGAGAATCCCTCCTCAACTCAAGGAGCTTACATCCAGGATTCCATAGAATTATCTCTTCAGTGAAAGACATGGTAGACTTCTCAACTTGGTCAACTCCAACATTGAAGAAGACATGGTGAAAGTTCTCTTCCAGTTCTTTGACCCCCTACACCACTGTTTCACATTCCCTGATTACCAACTAGTACCCACTTTGGAGGAATTCTCTCAACTCCTAATAATTCCTATTCTTCATCAACTACCCTACAACAGTACAGAAAAAGAACCAAAGCCTGAAGATGTTGCTCAAGCATTACACTTGCAACCATCTGACAGCAAGGGACATTGGGAAACCAGAAGTGGTGTCAAGGGTTTCTTGGAAAAGTTTCTGTTTGAGAAGGCACAAGACTACTGGAATTATCTTGATCTACAAGCCTTTGAAGAGATTGTTGCACTCCTCATCTATGGGTTGATCCTGTTCCCAAACCCTGATCAACTTATAGATGTGAATGCTGTCAAGATTTTCATATCACGGAATCCTGTGCCTACATTGCTTGGGGATATCCTACACTCATTTTACACACGAACAATGAGGAAAAGAGGTGTTCTCATGTGTTGTACTCCTCTCCTAGCAAGGTGGTTTATTTCTCACCTTCCACAATCAGTTTTGAAGAATGAGCAGGGTTTAAGGTGGTCACAATGATTGATGACCCTCACACATTCTGATGTACATTGGTGTTCTCGGTCCAGAGAAAATGTCATCCTCATTGATCGTTGTGGGGAACTCCCTAATGTCCCACTACTTGGCATTAGGGGAGGCATTACCTACAACCCCTGTTTGGCTCTAAGACAGTTTGGATATGCTCGGAGGGATGGCCCTCATGACATGCTATTTCCTGACCTAGTTTTTGACTTCGACAATGATGCGCAAGGACTTCGACAAAAGTTCATCAGAGCTTGGAGGATGCCCAACAAGGTGGATAGTAAGACACTGGGGCACAAGAATTCCATCCCCCTTGAGCCTTATCTCAAGTGGGTACGAACCCGCGCCCAAAATCTTATAATGCCATACCCTCACATTCTCCCCTTGATCAAAGAGCCTGTTATGGAAGGAGAGGTTCCATACACCCTCCTACATCCTGACATGCCAACATCATCGGAAGAAATGCAAAAGAGTTGGATCCAACTCAAAGAAGAACGAAATACTTTTTAAGCCAGCTTCTATGCCAGTGAGAAGAAGGTTTTGGAGCTTACATGCCGACTTCATGAGGAGGAAACTCTCAACACTTACATCGCACTAAAGAGGATGCGCAATGTCTTTTTACATTAAGAATTTTGTAATATTTTGCCCATGGGGCACTTATGTACTAACAATTTCTTCTTAATACGAAGTGTGTTCCTTTTTGTTTGCAACAAATTTGAATTTCTGAATCCTTGAATGCATTACATGAATAACACAACATCCATCATATGCATAAACAGGTCTTCACACCAGGTTTCCTTATCTTTCTGCTGTTTATTTCAGCAAGATGGATTTGGAGCAGACGGTAAAGGATCTGCAGGCACAAAATTCACAATTCCAGCAACTCCTCATGACCTTGGCAAAGGGTCAAGAGGACCTCAAAGCTCTGTTGGAGAAGAATAAAGAGAAAAATAAAAAGAGACCTGGAATAGCCACTTTTAGAAGAAGGTTTGAAAGCAATGCCAGGAAGGCTCTTGAGCTCCCCTCAACGTCTGACGAAGGGGTCGGTAAAGGGAAAGGGACTACTGTACCTTCTGAAACTTAGGTTGAAGAGGAGGAAGAGGAAGAAGACGAAGACTACTCCGAACAACAGTATACTCCAGCAGATGATAAATATAAGAATCTTGAAGATAGACTTGCAGCCATGGAGTTGCAGAGGGTACCTGGTTTGGATTTTGAAGAACTAGGGCTGGTAGCTGGGATTGTTATCCCTCCCAAGTTCAAGGTGCCAACATTCTCCAAGTACGACGGTCTGTCGTGCCCAAAGATGCACCTGAGATCGTATGTCAGAAAAATCCAACCCCACTCATCCGATAAAGACCTCTGGGTACACTTTTTCCAAGACAGTCTATCTGGCACACAGTTGGACTGGTTCTATCAGCTCGAGAGATCAGAGGTTCACAATTGGGAAGACTTAGATACCGCTTTTTATCATCAATATCAATACAATGCAGATTTGGCGCCCACTCGTACTCAGTTACAAAGTATGGGGATGGCTTCCAATGAAGGGTTTAAAGAGTATGCCCAGAAGTGGCGTGATCTGGCTGGAAGGGTGCAGCCACCGTTGTCAGATAGGGAGTTAGTTGACATGTTTCTAGGGACCCTGTCTGGCCCCTTATTCAATCATCTAATCGGGAGTTCTTCTGCGGGATTTACTTAGCTAATTTTGACCGGTGAAAGGGTTGAAGCCGGGATTAAAAGTGGAAAGATTCAACAGGATGCTTCCGCATCCACAATTGTTAAGAAACCTTTCCCAGCTAAGAAGGAAGCATCTGCTGTGTATTCTCAGAAGAGTCAGGGAAGAACCGAGCACCGAACGACTGTAGGGGCTGTGATGATTCAAAATTCTTCAAATGATCAACCTCGTAACAATCAGTCAAGACCAAATCAACAATGGGTAGAAAGGCCACAACGACAGTTCACCCGAATAAACATGATTCCAGCTCAGGTACTCCCCCATTTGTTGAAACTGAATCTTACCAGTTTTAAGGAAGCACCAAAGAACCCTAACACCTCCTCTCCATACTACCACTCTAATGCCAAATGTGCTTACCATTCCGACAATGTTAGGAAGGATACCAATAATTGTTGGGCGCTTAAGAACAAAATTCAGGACCTGATTGATGCCAAAGAAGTATAATTTGATGCTCCTGAGAAGCCCAATGTTATATCTGCTCCGATGCCCAAGCACGGCCACAATGTTCATGCCATTTTAGAAGACCTCCATGTTACTGATGTCGCCAATCTTTTTACTCCTTTGTTAGTGATTAAAGAGAATTTGACGAGAGCCGGGATCTTTCCTGGTTGTGGTAAAGACTGCTATTTTTGTTTGAACATACGAGGGGATTTCCCAATGTTGAAGTCAGGTGTCCAACGCCTAATGGATACCCAATAGATACTTTTCCAGAAAACCCCTGTCGATACCTTCAATCCTGTTACTCCTGCTACTTTTGCTACTTCAACCAACGATATTGCAATCATACCATTTCCGACAATCCTCCCAAGGCTTTCAAAAGGCCTGTCAGGATTACACCCAACTCTAAATGTGTACCATTAAAGATCACCATGCCGGGACCTGTCCCGTACCAATCCAGCAAAACAATACCATGGAACTATGGGGGAGAAATCTTCTACCATGGTATCAAACAAATTGAGGCAGTCCAAGAAAATTCTGAAGAAGAAAACCCTGATATAGGGAACATTGCAGGTACAAGCAATATAACCCGCAGCGGCCAGATTTTTTCTCCGGAGATTGCTCCCCCTCGAGCAGTTTTCGGACCCTTGAAAGCTTCTGTACCTGTTGGACCATCTGTGCGAGGCCCGATGATTGAAGAATTGGATACTCCTGAAGTAAGACCATCTGCTGATAATACCAATAAGGGTAAGGGGATACTAGAAGTGCCTGTCAGGACGAAGGCTCATGCTGTGGTTATCCCCGAAACCACACAGAAAGAAATGGATGAAATCTTGAAAATAATCAGAAAAAGTGACTACGACGTTGTGGAACAGTTAGGGCAGACCCCTTCTAAAATTTTGATGTTGGATCTTCTGCTCTGTTTTGAGGACCATGCTAAGGCCATAATCAAATTCTTGAAGGCGACACATGTACCCCAAGAGACTTCGGCTTACCAGTTTCAGGAATGTGTGGCCACTCTTACTACTGATAATGGTTTTGGCTTTTCCGACGCTGACTTAACTCCCAAAGGAAGGAAACACAATGACGCGCTACATGTCTCAGTTGAATGCAGGGGAACCACCCTCGCCCATGTCTTAGTTGATACTGGTTCTTCCTTAAATGTGCTGCCGAAGAAAGCCTTAGACCGTTTGGATTACGAAGGATTGACCCTCAAACCTAGTAACATCGTTGTTAGGGCTTTTGATGGTTCCAAAAGAATGGTTCATGAAGAGGTTGACATTCCTATCAAAGTAGGCACATAAGTCTTCAACTCCACCTTTTACATGATGGACATCCGTCCATCATATTCGTGTTTGTTAGGAAGACCATGGATCCATTATGCCGGGGCAGTTACCTCCTCTTTGCACCAAATGCTGAAATATCCTGTTAAGGGTAAGATTATAATAGTGCATGGAGAGGAAGAGTACATGATAAGTCATCTTAATTCCTTACGCTATGTGGAGTTGGATGGCGAGTTCATTGAAACGCCTTTCCAACATTTTGAGGAAGTTTCTCCTGAGGTAGCAGTTGCGAAGATAATGGTTGAAGTGCCTAGTGTTCCCAAGCAGTTATCTAGGATGGCGTCTCTCAAGGACGCAGAGGCTGTGATTAAAGAAGGCAAGAGTACAGTATGAGGGCAATTGCCTGATTTTTCCCATAAGACAGACAAGTTTGGATTAGGGTTTACTGCTGTAGGACAAAAGGCTATACGTCGCTCCAAGGTTGGAAGACCACCCGTCAAGATCACTCACCACAGAATCAATGCTGTAGAAGATGAAGATGAAGAGAGCCACTTTGAAGATTGGATCTTTCCAACCGTCGAAGGGGGTTTAAGCAACTGGGAAGCAAAGGATTTTATTCCCATCACCTTTATCAACCAGTAATTTCATCTTTGAACAATTTCTCATTTATGGTCTGTAATAATTAAAACAATTCGCACACTATTTTCACCTCATGCCTTTCCCGGGGCATGTAGGTCCATTCGTAAAGGTTTGATCTTCTTCATTATCATATGCCATGTTTTAATGAATCATTGGACGTTTTTCATCTATAAACTGCTGTATTCATTTTCTTTCCTTTTGTATTTTGTTTGTTTAAGGATGGCTACCCCTTACACACACCCACACTCACAAATGCAGGTACCCATCCACTCTGGATTCCATGGGTGACTATTTTGTTTTAGCCTTCGACAACTCTGAGGATTTGGTCAATCATGCTGAGTACGAAGTTGAAGAAGAATGTGAAGTGCCGGGAGAGTTAGCCAGACTTATACAACAAGAAGAGAGGGCTATTCTGCCTCATGAAGAGTTGCTAGAAACCATCAACTTGGGGACAGAGGAAGACAGGAAAGAAGTAAAAGTGGGTGCCAACCTAGAACCAAGTGTCAAGGAGCGCTTAGTGCAGTTGTTGAACGAATATGTTGAAATCTTCGCCTGGTCTTATGAAGACATGCCGGGACTAGACACAAATATTGTGGTTCACCGTCTCCCTACAAGAGAAGACTGTCCACCGATCAAGCAAAAGGTCCGCCGGATGAGGCCTGACATGTCTGAAAAGATCAAGGCTGAGGTTATGAAGCAATTCAACATTGGCTTTCTGGCTGTTACTTCCTATCCACAATGGGTTGCTAACATTGTGCCCGTGCCTAAGAAGGACGGCAAAGTCAGAATGTGTATGGACTATCGAGATTTGAACAGGGCTATCCCTAAAGATGATTTTCCCCTACCACACATCGATATTTTGGTTGACAATACATCTCAGCACAAAGTATTTTCTTTCATGGACGGATTCTTAGGCTATAACCAGATCAAAATGGCCCCCGAGGACATGGAGAAAACTACTTTTGTCACGCAATGGGGTACCTTCTGCTACAAAGTGATGCCATTTGGACTGAAGAATGCAGGGGAAACCTATCAACGCGCCATGGTAGCTTTATTTCATGATATGATACATCATGAGATTGAAGTCTATGTAGACGACATGATAGCCCGATCACAGACGGAAGAAGAACACCTTGATCATTTGCAGAAGCTGTTTGCCAGGTTGAAGGAGTATAAGCTCAGATTAAACTCAAGCAAGTGCACTTTTGGGGTTAGGTCTGGTAAACTTTTGGGATTTATTGTCAGCAATAAAGGCATTGTGGTTGATCCAGCTAAAGTAAAGGCTATACAAGAAATGCCTACCCCCTGTACTGAAAAGGAGGTTAGAGGATTCTTGGGACGCTTGAACTATATTGCGAGGTTCGTCTCTCACCTAACATTTACCTGTGAGCCAATTTTCAAACTGTTGAAGAAGGATCAGGTAGTTGAATGGAACAATGATTATCAAGTTGCTTTTGATAAGATCAAGGAGTATTTGCTAGAACCTCCTATTCTGATGCCACCCGTCGAAGGAAGTCTGTTAATCATGTATCTGACTGTTTTGGATAACTCAATGGGGTGCGTGCTGGGCCAACATGAAGAGTCTGGCCGAAAAGAGCATGCCATTTATTACCTTAGAAAAAAGTTTACCGACTGTGAGATTCGCTACTCACTGCTCGATAAAACTTGTTGCGCTTTGGTATGGGCTGCTCGCCGACTAAGGCAGTATATGTTGACTCATACCACTTTGCTGATTTCCAAAATGGATCCGATCAAGTATATCTTCGAGAAGCCTGCTTTATCTGGAAGAATCGCTAGATGGCAAATGATCCTGATAGAGTATGATATCCAGTATACTACCCAAAAATCTATAAAGGAGAGTGTACTAGCTAACCATCTAGCTCATCAAGCCGTCGAAGATTACAAATCTATGAGATTCGACTTCCCTGACGAGGACATCATGACATTGGACAACATCGAAGGTAACAGACCGTATGACGGACCTGAACAAGGATCTCGATGGACCCTGTACTTTGATGGTGCTTCAAATGCACTTGGCAACAGTATCAGTGCGGTACTCATTTCTCCGGAAGGTTGCCATACACCCTTCACTGCCCGACTTTGCTTCAGCTGTATCAACAACATGGCCGAATATGAAGCTTGCATCTTTGGTCTCAAGGCTGCTATAGACTTGGGAATCAAATCTTTGGTCGTATTTGGGGACTCGTATTTGGTTATCAATCAAGTAAAAGGAGAGTGGGATACCAAGCATCCTAATATTATCCCATACAAAGAACATGTCCAGACGTTGTTGCCTCATTTCGAGCAGATTACCTTCGAACACTTTCCGTGAGAAGAAAATCAACTAGCAGATGCTCTGGCTACAATGTCTTCCATGTTTAAACTCAACTGGGATAACGAGGCTCCCCAAATTCCCATCGAGCGAATGGACGAACCTTCACACTGTCATGAGATTAATACTGAAGAAGTAGTGGAACAACCCTGGTTTCATGAAATCAAAAGGTATCTCCAGACTAGAGAATACCCTGAAGGAGCTTCCGTCAATGACAAAAAGTTCTTAAGGAGATTTGCTGCCAAGTTCTTCCTAAGCAATGGCATCTTTTATAAGCGCAACCATGATTGTGTTCTACTTTGTTGTGTAGAAAAAGCTGAAGTAGAGTTGATCCTGATTGAGATACACATTGGCACATTCGGCACCCACTTAAGTGGACATATGATGGCTTAAAAGATTCTAAGGGCAGACTACTACTGGTCTACCATGGAAGCTGATTGTCATCAATATTCCCGTACCTGCCACAAATGCCAACTTTATGCCGACAAGGTACATATTCCTCCTATTCCTCTCAATGTTCTGACAGCTCCTTGGCCATTCGCAATGTGGGGAATTGACATGATTGGAGAGATTAAGCCTACGACATCCAATGGACATCGCTTCATCCTGGTGGCTATTGATTATTTTACCAAGTGGGTCGAAGCAGCTTTCTATGCCTCAGTTACAAAGAATGTGGTTGCCCGCTTCATCAAGCAGAACCTCATATGCCAGTATGGTGTCTCCGACAGGATCATCACAGACAACGGTACAAATTTGAACAACACTATGATCACTGCTCTATGTGAACAGTTCAAGATTTATCATCACAATTCATCTCCTTATCGGCCGAAGATGAATGATGTTGTTGAAGCCGCGGACAAAAATATCAAGAAGATCATTCAAAAGATGACAGTCACCTACAAGGACTGGCATGAGATGTTATCGTTTGCTCTGCATGGATATCGTACCACGGCACATACTTCAACAGGGGAAACCCCATCTTCTTTGGTGTATGGAACGGATGTTGTTCTATCCATGGAAGTTCAGATTCCTTCCTTAAGGATTATGGAAGACGCTGGTTTGAGTGAAGATGATTGGATTCAGACCCGGCTTGATCAACTTAATTTGAATGACGAGAAGCGACTTACTGATGTTTGTCATGGTCAGACGTATCAAAAACGAATGACCAAGGATTTCAACAAGAAAGTCAGGCGTCAGGTATATCAAGTCGGAGATCTTGTAATCAAGCGGATCATCTTCCCGCAAAGTGATCCCAGGGGCAAGTGGACTCCTACTTACGAAGGACCATTTGTGATCAAGAGCATATTTTCTGGTGGACCAATGATTTTGACCACCATGGACGGCGATGACTTGCCGCACCCTACGAATGCAGATTTAGTCAAAAGATACTACGTATAAAACGACCCGGCGAGTTGAAAACCCAAAAGGGCGACTTGGGCAAAAAAGGGTTTCCCGGTGGATCGAAAACCCGAAAGGGCGGTCCAGGCAAAAGTTAGGGAATTAAAGCTTATGACTATATCTCGTCGGATCACTTTAAGAACAATATCTTCACCAACAAGCTCCGAGCTTCTGATCAATCCAGTCATCGGCAGACGAAGCAGCGAATGGACAAGATATTCAGAGTTGTGAAGGCTATAGTAGAATGGGAATCCCATGGAATTGTTACACATAGCCATCTTTCTTTTGTATAGAATTTTTTCAATTTTTACGACAACATTCTCTTACTAGGATGTCTGTCTCCTTTGTACAAAGATACTCACGAAAGTTAAATACAAATATACTTCAAAGTGCAGAAATTTGTTTGCCTTTCTTTTCTTTTTTACACTTATGTTTTATATGAAAACGTCCAATGTTTTGTTAAATAGGCATATGCATTTGAATATAATCACTGCTTACAAATAAAACGAAATTGAAAAAGGATAATTACTGATAGGTTGAAGGTGTAGGAAGATATCTTTATGCCATTCCAAAAGAAATCCCCTGCGATACATCATCCAGATCCTCAACAAAGCTAAAATTTGGGGTATATTTCCCCAGCGGAGTTAAGCTTCAAGATCCTCAGCTGAGCCATTGAATTCTATAAGACTTGGTTCCCCAGCTTAGTTAAGTTTCAAAATTCCCATCAGAGTTAAGCTTCAAGATCCCCAGTGGATTCCGAAAACCCTGAAAATCTTATCCCCAATGGAGCCAGAATAGTGAACATTTCCCCCCACAGAGTTATCTCCCAGCAAGATCAAAGATTCTCGGTCTCCTTTTTCCAAGCGAAAGCCTCCTAGGTTTTAACTCCCCAGTAGAGATTTTCAGAGTCTTCCCTATATCCCAGGAAAGTCATGAAAGATTCTCATTCCCTACAGAAGTCATCAAAGGCCTTGTTAATCCCCATGAATAGCCGAGGATTTTCAATCTCCAGCAGTGGTCTAAGGATTTCTTCCTTCTCAATAATCAGAGATCTTTAATCCCCAAGCAGTCAACAAGGATTTCTCATCTTTAATATTCAAAGATTTTTGGAATCCCTAGCATCGGTCAAGGATTTACTTTCCCCGACAACAATCAAAGATTTCATTATCTCCAGTTGTCAAGGATTTATTTTCCCCAACAAGACAGCTATTCAGCTTACACGCGCAACCATTACATTCATATATCATAAACATTGATGAAACACAATTCATTGCAACATACATATCATGCAACATAACTTTGTGTTTTAGCTAACATTTTACCCTTTTCAGGATAAGATTAAAAGGCTATTGTTAACAATTATTCAGATACAATACAGATATACTCCATACACGGAAGTCATTCTGCAACTCATACAGATCTCAACTTCAGATACAGTCCAGATATGCTCCATACACGGTTGCCATTCTGTCACTCATTCAGAATTTATCCCCAGCACAGAGATGCTCCATGCACAGATGTTTCTCTGTTGCCCATTCAGAATTCAGATACAATACATATATATTCCAAACACGGTAGTCATTCTGATATTCATTCAAAGTTCAAACATCGTTACAACTGAGATACGCTCCAGACACGGATGCCATTCTTTCGCTCATACATACTCAGTCTCCAGATACAGTTCAAATGCATTCCAGACACGGATACCATTTTGATGCTCATTCTTCTGACCTACCACTTTGCAATTCAACAAACATTCTTGGATGGAATCTTTAAGCCCATCTCCATCAAGATTATACCATTCCTAAATGGCATCTTTAAGCCCATTCCCGCATCTATGTTTTGACGAGTGCCAATTTACGGGCACTCTAGTGTCCAATCCTCTTTTACCTTCGAGTCACGAAAAGCAAACTTGCGAATCTAACTCCTCAGGTTCAAGAAGATTGAACAGGGGCAACTGTTGTACCCCAAAATTTTCCCTCTCATTTCATCCACATTTTTCACCACAAGACTCTTGGAACTCAAGATCAAGCTAGGGCTTCCTCTGCTCAAGACACCTCCTTGCATTGTTGACCTAAATTAGGGTTTGAGTTTGCACAGTGATGTTTTGACCTACAATTCCCAAAGTGACTTTCATACTTCATATTGGACTCACAAGTTTGTCCATACCAAGTTTCAAGCCTTGATCCAAATTGTTGCCCAGTCAATTGGACAGTTGACCTAGAAATCAGCTATATTGGGAAAAGTCAACTGTGGCCAATTGACAGTCAAACCTCATGAAATTTGATTCACATTAAAATTATAAACTCATATGAACCATTTTATCAAGTTTGGATCACAATTCCACAAGAAATTTGATCAGATCACCAAAAGGGCAAAATGGTCATTTTTAGGGTTTTGACTGTACAAAGGCAATTTTTGACTGTTTGACCTAACCAATGGCAAATCAAGCTCAACCATGGACTCAAGGACTCAATAACATTGTCTTGACCTATTCAACAAGTTTAAAAGATCTCAAATGCATAGGATTGACAAATGAATTTTTCAATCAACTGATCAAAATTTGACTGTATACTAAAAAGTCAAACTTTGACTTTTTGGTCAAAATCAAGTGCCAAGGGTCATTTTTCATCAAGACATGTCAAATTGTGAAACTTGTTCATCAAGAAACCGAAAAATGCAAATTAGGGTTTAAAATGAAAAAATTTCATAACTTAGAAATTTTCTAAGTTATAAAATTTTCTTATTTTTTCCTAACTTTGTCCCATTTTTTCACCAAGATGCAAATGGATTCAAACAAAACCTGAAACATGGAAGTTGTAGTCCATCACAAAGTATACAACTTTGATTCACAAAGTTTTCTCAAAATAAGCTTGTATCTCAAGTTATAATTTTTGGAACAAGGATACCTAAAACTTTTAACTTAGAAATATTTTGCCCTAGTTTAGGCAGGATTTTGACCCATCTTCTTGGCCATTTTTCACATAGTTCCACTTGGAGTTTCAAGTTGCATTTCAAAGATGGATTGTATTACATGTTGCAAGCTTTCCAAATTGTCTAAGAACTCCTCAAACACCTTTGTGGTTAGGGAGAATCGAATGATTGAAGTTGGCAAAAACTCACTTTGATCCATGGCCAATACATGTTCACACCACTTGCCAAATCTGATCTAGATAGCTTGGTTCACAATTACAGGCCTCTAAACCAATTTGTACTCCATAATTTAATGCATATACATTGAGCTAAGGTATTGTCTTGGTCATTAGGGTATTGTACACTATATTAAGCCTTAAATGGAAAAAGTAACAATGCCATTTTTGCTTGAACTTTGCTTTATGTCAAAACAACATCCTAGAGCATTGAACCAGATCTTATGCTGCATACAAAATCCATTAATTAGAGGGGCCAAGAGGGTTGTGTGCAGGGTGATAGGATGGCCTGTACAAGTCTATAACCTCACTTCCATTCTTTTGCTTCAAGAAGGAGAAAACTTGCAAAACACAAGGCATCTCTCACATCTGATAAAACCAACTAAGACAAAGTTGTCAAACAAGTTTCATACACCCTAGCAAGCCAGAAACACGAGCCCTTGGCCTCTCAAAACTCCTTATGCACCAAATCACCATTTTCTTGCAAAACAGGACCAGTTCTGCATTTTGCAAGCCATCATCAAATTCCATCGTGCGTTTTGCCCAAAGATACTTCAAACACCTTCCAACCAACATACCTGAGCTATCCAAACCAACCACAAGGTTCTGTAACACCATTAACACACATTGCCATTTTTTTTTCAAAGCTTTGCAGGTTGAGTTCTGTAGCACGATCCAGGCTACTTCAAAACAAAGTAAGCATCGGGAAAGCTTCAGTGGACCTCAGGAAAGCTCAAAAGAACCTCAAGCACCCTTGGAAGTTGCTGCATTGTCCAGCTCGAAGTCAACTGAAACAGGTATTTCATGAACTTCTATCTCTCTATTTAGGAATAGTTAGACTTAGGTTTATGAATGAAAGATATTGTATTCATAGCCCTGAAACCATACATGTGCTTAATTTTCATTTATATTAATCGTGCTAGGAGAATTTTGTACATGAACTTTCTGAAAAAACTAGGTTGAGAATTAGGGCCAGAGAAATTCTCTCTGGTCTTTGAGAGTTAGCTTAAGTTTTTTATATGGTTAGATTCGTTGTTTGATGCTCTACAAGTTTCATGTTATGAGTTTTGTCAAAAAAGCAAGGAATTAAGAGATAGCATTTGATGTACAGAACACGCGTTTTTGTTGAACTGAGGAGGAAGATGAAGTTGCTTGGGTTGGGCCTGTTTGCTTTTACTTCTCACACATGTATTTTCAGTTCACACCCCCTTGGCCCATTGCTTTGTATTTTCATTATTTTTGCATTTTTATTTTTTCTCCGACTTTGATATTTTATTTGCAAACATAAAAAATATCTCAAAAATATTTTCATATTTTTTTTCATTTATTAGATATTTTATTCTAATTTTTCCTAATGTAAACATATTAAATATCTTATTTTCTTTTGTTAAAACTTAAAAATAATACAAATAATACTTAAATAATTTATTTTATTTTTATATACATATTTGAAAATATATTCTTGAAATATATACATTTTTAAATAATTTATTTTATTTTATAGACACTTAATATATTTAATACATATATATACATATATAATATATTTTATTAAGTAATAAGAACCAAAAAACATAAAAAAAAGACATTTTTATTTTTATTAATATTTTATACTAAAAATAACTTTTTCAATATACTTTTATTTTTTTGTACAAATTAATACATTATTATATATAAATAATAAATAATACTATTTATTTAAGAAATTAGGGTTTTTGCCCTAAAAAATAAAATAATTGAAATTGACTTTTTTTATTTATTTACATTTCACATTAAAAATACTTTTTACATACATAAAAACTTTTTTGCATAATACATTTTATTTAATATTTATTTATTGTATTTATTTAAATATTGATTATTTAATATTATGCCTTACCCATTCAATATGATTGTAATAATTTAGGATTTAATTTATTGCAAAATAATCCCCAATTCAAATTTGTACCCCCCTCCCTATATCATGTTGTAATAGTGTAGAATTTAAATTCTCGCACCTTTAAATGCTTTCAATTATGCCATGATTAGACCTAGGGTTTGTATGCAAAATAAAATCAATAATTAGTTTGACCTAATCCAAGATAAAAATGCATGAAAACAAACACAACGCACACTTACACCCCTAGGGTTACAATCCACTTGTTGACTTCGAAAATGGGCCACGGTATGCATGTCAAGAACTTTGGCAAAACAAAAACAAAACAAAAGATCATAGTCCCTCGATGACTCTATCTGAGTTCCTAAACAAAATGATCAAGTCCCTCAAGAAAATTTCCAAAAATACTTGACACAATTGCTATCATGGTCTATACGATGACCCGTGCCTGTCCCATTAACATCCTAACACAAGGTTGTTCACCAAATACAATGGTGAAAAAACACTGTTAAAAGGGTTAAAAAACATAAGAAAGATCTTTGAGTAAAATAGGGTAGACAAACTCTTAGTTACTTGATCAAAATCTTGCAAAACATCCTTGCCATTTTCAAACACAATTCACAACACAATTTCAAAACCCTACTTTCAAATATTGAAAACTTTTCAAAAGACAAAAACACCTTTGTATACATTCAAACAAGAATCATTACAAAGGTTGCCACAACGATGGCCTCTTTTCAAAACATCTTTCAAAACCACACACAAAGCACCATTTCAAACAATTGAATAGCACCATTTCAAACAATTGAAAAGAAAAGGCAAGTGATCTAAGAAAGTAACTAAGAGCCAATGGATAACCATGGATAGAAAGGGTGCTAATACCTTCCCTTTCTATAATATTCTCCCCGAACCCAAGAAAACATCTCAAAGGTCTTTCCTGTGCTTTTTGACCTTTCCTTAGGATACAATAAAAAGTCGGTGGCGACTCTTGCTAAACCGAAACATTTGCGAACACAAACGCAAAATCCCAAGTCAGTTCTCCCACCGTATCACAGACCTCATGCAAGCCTGAAACTAGGGTTTTTGTGTGACTTGCTTGTACATGTGCTTGTGCATACATCATGAACATCATGAAGCATCATATGCATCCACTAACGATTTCAAGGGTTTGGATATTCATCTTATTTCTTGTTTTGTAGGTCATGGAATCTCTTCGCAGGAAAACAATTCAAGTCAACCTTGTGAGAATCCCTCCTCAACTCAAGGAGCTTACATCCAGGATTCCAGAGAATTCTCTCTTCAGTGAAAGACATGGTAGACTTCTCAACTTGGTCAAATCCAACATTGAAGAAGACATGGTGAAAGTTCTCTTCCAGTTCTTTGACCCCCTACACCACTGTTTCACATTCCCTGATTACCAACTAGTACCCACTTTGGAAGAATTCTCTCAACTCCTGGGAATTCCTATTCTTCATCAACTACCCTACAATGGTACGGAAAAAGAACCAAAGCCTGAAGATGTTACTCAAGCATTACACTTGCAACCATCTGACAGCAAAGGACATTGGGAAACCAGAAGTGGTGCCAAGGGTTTCTTGGCAAAGTTTCTGTTTGAGAAGGCACAAGACTGCTGGAATTCTCTTGATCTACAAGCCATATGAAGAGATTGTGGCATTCCTCATCTATGGGTTGATCCTGTTCCCAAACCCTAATAAACTTATAGATGTGAATGCTATCAAGATTTTCATATCTCGGAATCCTGTGCCTACATTGCTTGCGGACATCCTACACTCATTTTACACACGAACAATGAGGAAAAGAGGTGTTCTCATGTGCTGTACTCCTCTCCTAGCAAGGTGGTTTATTTCTCACCTTCCACAATCAGTTTTGAAGAATGAGCAGGGTTTAAGGTGGTCACAATGATTGATGACCCTCACACATTCTGATGTACATTGGTGTTCTCGGTCCAGAGAAAATGTCATCCTCATTGATCGTTATGGGGAACTCCCTAATGTCCCACTACTTGGCATTAGGGGAGGCATTACCTACAACCTTTGTTTGGCTCTAAGACAATTTGGATATGCTCGGAGGGATGGCCCTCATGACATGCTGATTCCTGACCTAGTTTTTGACTTCGACAATGATGCGCAAGGACTTCGACAAAGGTTCATCAGAGCTTGGAGGATGCCCAACAAGGTGGATAGTAAGATACTGGGGCACAAGAATTCCATCCCCCTTGAGCCTTATCTCAAGTGGGTACGAACCCGCGCCCAGAATCTGATAATGCCATACCCTCACATTCTCCCCTTGATCAAAGAGCTTGTTATGGAAGGAGAGGTTCCATACACCCTCCTACATCCTGACATGCCAACATCATCAGAAGAAATGCAAAAGAGTTGGATCCAACTCAAAGAAGAACGAAATACTTTTTAAGCCAGCTTATATGCCAGTGAGAAGAAGGTTTTGGAGCTTACCCACCGACTTCATGAGGAGGAAACTCTCAACACTTACATCGCACCAAAGAGGATGCGCAATGTCTTTTTACATTAAGAATTTTGTAATATTTTGCCCATGGGACACTTATGTACTAACAATTTCTTCTTAATACGACGTGTGTTCCTTTTATGTTTGCAACAAATTTGAATTTCTGAATCCTTGAATGCATTACATGAATAACACATCATCCATCATATGCATAAACAAGTCTTCACACCAGGTTTCCTTATCTTTCTGCTGTTTATTTCAGCAAGATGGATTTGGAGCAGACGGTTAAGGATCTGCAAGCACAGAATTCTCAATTCCAGCAACTCCTCATGACCTTAGCAAAGGGTCAAGAGTACCTCAAAGCACTGTTGGAGAAGAATAAAGAGAAAAAGAAGAAGAGGCCCATAGTAGCCACTTTTGGAAGAAGGTTTGAAACCAATGCTAGAAAAGTTCTCGAGTTCCCCTCAACGTCTGATGAAGGGGCTGGTAAAGGAAAAGGAACTGCGGGACCTTCTGAATCTGAAGTTGAAGAGGAAGAAGAGGAAGAAGATGAAGACTACTCCGAACAGCAATATCCCCCGGCGGATGATAAATATAAGAATCTTGAGGATAGATTGGCAGCCATGGAGTTGCAAAGGGTACCTGGTTTAGATTTCGAAGAACTAGGGCTGGTAGCTGGGATCGTCATTCCTCCCAAGTTCAAAGTACCAACATTTGCTAAGTATGAAGGTCTGTCCTGCCCAAAGATGCATCTGAGATCGTATGTCAAAAAGATCCAACCCCACTCATCTGATAAAGACCTTTGGGTACACTTTTTCCAAGACAACTTGTCAGGCACACAATTGGACTGGTTCTATCAACTTGAGAGGTATGAGGTTCACAATTGGGAAGACTTAGCTGCTGCCTTCTACCGTCAATACCAATACAACACTGATTTGGCGCCCACTCGTACTCAACTACAAAGTATGGGTATGGCTTCTAATGAGGGGTTTAAAGAGTATGCCCAGAAGTGGCGTGATATGGCTGGAAGGGTGCAACCACCATTGTCGGATAGAGAGCTGGTTGACATGTTTTTAGGGACCCTGTCTGGCCCTTTCTTCAATCATTTAATTGGGAGTTCCTCTACGGGATTTACTGAACTAATCATGACTGGCTAAAGGGTCGAGGCCGGTATTAAAAGTGGTAAGATTCAGAAAGATACCTCCGCGTCCACTGCTGTTAAGAAAACCTTACCGGCTAATAAGGAAGCCTCTGCTGTTTATTCTTAGAAAAGTCAAGGAAGAACCGAGCACCGACCAACTGTAGGGGCTGTGATGATTCAAAACTCTTCAAATGATCAACCTCGCGGCAATCAGCCAAGACCTAATCAACAACGAGTAGAAAGGCCACAACGGCAGTTCACCCGAATCAACATGACGCCAGCTCAAGTACTCCCTCATTTGTTAAAGTTGAATCTTACCAGTTTGAAGGAAGCGCCAAAGAACCCTAATACCTCCTCTCCATACTACCACTCCAATGCCAAGTGTGCCTACCACTCCGACAGGGTAGGGCACGACACCAATAATTGTTGGGCGCTTAAGAACAAAATACAAGACCTGATTGACGCTAAGGAAGTAGAATTCGATGCGCCCGAAAAGCCAAATGTGATTTCTGCTCTAATGCCCAAGCACAATCATAATGTTCATGTCGTAATGGAGGACCTTCATGTTACCGATGTTGCTGACCTTTTGACTCCGTTACTAGTAATTAAAGAGAACTTGAAGAGAGCCGGGATATTCCCAGGTTGTGGCAAGGACTGTTACTTTTGTTTAAACATACGAGCTGACTGCCCAATGTTGAAATCAGGTGTCCAACGCCTGATGGATACCCAAGAGATACTCTTCCAAAAAAAACCTGTTCATACCTTCACTCCTGTTACTCCTGCTACTTTTGCTACTTCAACCAACGATATTGCAATTATAACCATTTCCAACAATCCTCCCAAGGATTGCAAAAGGCCTGTCAGGATTACGCCCGACCCTAAATTTGTACCATTAAAAAACACCATGCCGGGACCTGTCGCGTATCAATCTAGCAAGACGATACCATGGAACTATGGAGGAGAAATCTTCTATCATGGTATCAAACAAATTGAAGCAGTCCAAGAGAATTCTGAAGAGGAAATCCCTGATATAGGGAGCATTGCAGGAACAAGCAAGATAACCCGCAGCGGACGGATTTTTTCTCCGGAGATTGCTCCCCCTCGAGCAATCTTTGGACCCTCGAAAGCTTTTGTACCTGTTAGGCCATCTGTGCAAGGCCCAATGATTGAAGAATTGGATACTCCTAAAGTAAGACCATCTGTTGATAATACCGATAAGGGTAAGGGGATACTGGAAGCGCCTGTCAGGACGAAGGCTCATGCTGTGGTTATCCCCGAAACCACCCAGAAAGAAATGGATGAAATCTTGAAAATAATCAGAAAGAGCGACTACGACGTCGTGGAACAGCTATGGCAGACCCCTTCTAAAATTTCAATGGTTGGCTCTTTTACTCTGCTCTGAGGCCCATGCTAAGGCCCTGGTCAAATTTTTTAAGGCAACACACGTACCCCAAGAAACTTCGACTGACCCGTTTCAGGAGTGTGTGGCCAGTCTTACTGCTGATAATGGCCTTGGCTTTTCCGATGCTGACTTGACTCCCAAAGGAAGGAAACACAATGACGTGCTACACGTCTGAGTTGAATGCAGGGGAACTACCCTCGCCCATGTCTTAGTTGATACTGGTTCTTCCTTGAATGTGTTGCCGAAGAAAGCCTTAGACCGTTTAGACTGCGAAGGATTGAACCTCGAACCTAGTAACATCGTTGTTAGGGCCTTTGATGGGTCCAAAAGAATGGTTCAAGGAGAGGTTGATATTCCTATCAAAGTAGGCACAAAAGTTTTCAACTCCACCTTTTATGTGATGGACATCCATCCTTCATATTCGTGCTTGTTAGGAAGACCGTGGATCCATTATGCTGGGGCAGTTACCTCCTCTTTGCACCAAATGCTGAAATATCCTGTTAAGGGTAAGATTATCACGGTGCACGGCGAGGAAGAGTACATGATAATTCATCTTAATTCCTTCCTCTATGTGGAGTTGGATGGCGAGTTCATCGAAACTCCTTTCCAACATTTTAAGGAAGTGTCTCCTGAGGTCGCAGTTGCGAAGACAATGCTTGAGGTGCCTAATGTTCCCAAGCATGTATCTAGGATGGCATCTCTCAAGGACGCAAAGGCGGTAATCAAAGAAGGAAAGAGCACAGTATGTGGGCAATTTCCTGATTTTCCCCATAAGACGAACAAATTTGGGTTAGGGTTTACGGCTGCAGGACAAAAGGCTATGCGTCGCTCCAAGGCTGGAGTACCACCCGTCAAAATCACCCACCACGGAATTAATGTTGTAGAAGATGAAGATGAAGAGGGCCACTTTGAAGATTGGATCTTTCCAACCGTCGAAAGGGGTTTAAGCAACTGGGAAGCAAAGGAATTTAATCCCATCACCTTCATCAACCAGTAATTTTATCTTTGAACAATTTCCCATTTTTGGTCTATAATAACTAAACAATTCGTACACTATTTTCACCTCATGCCTTGCCCGGGGTATGTAGATCCATTTGTAAGGGCTTGGTTTTCTTCATTATCATATGCCATGTTTTAATGAATCATTGGACGTCTTCATCTATAAACTGTTGTGTTCATTTTCTTTCTTTTTGCATTTTGTTTTGTTTAAGGATGGCTATCCCTTACACACACCCACACTCACAAATGTAGGTACCCATCCACTCCGGATTCCATGGGTGACTATTCTGCTTTAGCCTTCGATAACTCTGGAGATTTGGTCAATCATGCTGAGTACGAAGTTGACGAAGACTGTGAAGTGCCGGGAGAGTTAGCCAGACTTTTGCAACAAGAAGAGAGGGCTATTCTGCCTCATGAAGAGTTGCTAGAAACCATCAACTTGGGAACAGAGGAAGACAAAAAAGAGGTAAAAGTGGGTGCCAACCTGGAACCAAGTGTCAAAGGGCGTTTAGTGCAGTTGTTGAACGAATATGTTGAAATCTTCGCCTGGACTTATGAAGACATGTCAGGACTAGACACAAATATTGTGGTTCACCATCTCCCTACAAGAGAAGACTGTCCACCGATCAAGCAAAAGGTCCGCCGAATGAGGCCCGACATGTCGGAGAAGATCAAAGCTGAGGTAATGAAGCAATTCAACACTGGCTTTCTGGATGTTACTTCCTATCCATAATGGGTTTCTAACATTGTGCCCGTGCCTAAGAAGGACGGCAAAGTCAGAATGTGTGTGGACTATTGGGACCTAAACAGGGCTAGCCCCAAGGATGATTTTCCACTACCACATATTGACATCTTGGTTGACAACACAGCTCAGCACAAGGTATTTTCCTTCATGGATGGATTCTCGGGATACAACCAGATCAAAATGGCCCCCAAGGACATGGAGAAAACAACTTTTGTCACGCAATGGGGTACCTTCTGTTACAACGTGATTCCATTCGGACTGAAGAATGCAGGGGCAACCTATCAACGCGCCATGGTAGCTTTGTTTCATGATATGATACATCATGAGATCAAAGTTTACATAGATAACATGATAGCCTGATCACAGACATAAGAAGAACACCTTGAGCATTTGCAAAAGCTATTTTCTAGGTTGAAGGAGTATAAGCTCAGACTGAACCCAAGCAAGTGCACTTTTGGAGTTAGGTCTGGTAAACTTTTGGGATTTAGTGTCAGCAACAAAGGCATTGAGGTTGATCCAGCTAAAGTAAAGGCTATACAAGAAATGCCTGCCCCCCGCACTGAAAAGGAGGTTAGAGGATTCTTGGGACGATTAAACTATATTGCGAGGTTCATCTCTCACCTTACATCTACCTGTGAGCCAATCTTCAAGCTGCTGAAGAAAGATCAGGTAGTTGAATGGAACAATGATTGCCAAGTTGCTTTTGATACGATCAAGGAGTATTTACTGGAACCTCCTATTTTGATGCCACCCGTCGAAGGAAGGTCGTTAATCATGTACCTGACTGTTTTGGATAACTCAATGGGGTGCGTACTGGGCCAACATGACGAGTCTGGCCGAAAAGAGCATGCCATTTATTACCTTAGCAAAAGGTTTACCGACTGTGAGACTCACTACTCACTGCTCGAGAAAACTTGTTGTGCTTTCGTATGGGCTGCTCCCCGGCCAAGGCAGTATATGTTGACTCATACCACTTTGCTGATTTCCAAAATGGATTCGATCAAGTATATCTTCGAGAAGCCTGCTTTATCTTGAAGAATCGCTAGATGGCAAATGATCCTGACTGAGTATGATATCCAGTATACTACCCAAAAAGCTATAAAGAGGAGTGTACTAGCTGACCATCTAGCTCATCAAGCCGTCGAAGATTACCAATCTATGAGATTCGACTTCCCTGACGAGGACATCATGACATTGGACAACATTGAAGGTAACAAACTGTATGAAGGACCTGAACAAGGATCCCGATGGACCCTGTACTTTGATGGTGCTTCAAATGCACTTGGAAACGGTATCGGTGCAGTACTCATTTCTCCGGAAGGTTGCCATACACCCTTCACTGCCCGACTTTGCTTCAGTTGTACCAACAACATGGTTGAATATGAAGCTTGCATCTTTGGTCTCAAGGCTGCTATAGACTTGGGAATCAAATCTTTGGTCGTATTTGGGGACTCGACTTTGGTTATCAGTCAAGTCAAAGGAGAGTGGGACACCAAACATCCTAATCTTATCCCATACAAAGAACATGTCTTGACATTAATGCCTCATTTCGAGCAGATTTCCTTCGAGCATTTCCCGCGAGAAGAAAATTAGTTAGCCGATGCTATGGCTACAATGTCTCCATGTTTAAACTCAACTGGGATAATGAGGCTCCCCAAATTACCATCGAGCGGATGGACGAACCTGCACATTGTCACGAGATTAACACCGAAGAAGTAGTGGAATAACCCTGGTTTCATGAAATCAAAAGGTATCTCCAGACTAGAGAGTATCCTGAAGGAGCTTCCGTCAATGACAAAAAGTTCTTAAGGAGATTTGCTGCCAAGTTCTTCCTGAGCAATGGTATCCTTTATAAGCGTAGCCATGATTGTGTTCTACTTCGTTGTGTGGACAAGGTTGAAGCAGAGTTGATCATGACCAAAATACATAGCGGCACATTTGGCAACCACTTGAGCGGACATACGATGGCTAAAAAGATTCTAAGGGCAGGCTACTACTGGTCTACCATGGAAGCTGATTGTCATCAACATTCCCGTACTTGCCATAAATGCCAAGTCTATGCTGACAAGGTACATATTCCTCCTTTTCCTCTCAACGTTATGACAGCTCCTTGGCCATTCGCAATATGGGGAATTGACATGATTGGAGATATCAAGCCTATGACATCCAATGGACATCGCTTCATCCTGGTGGCTATTGATTACTTCACCAAGTGGGTCGAAGCAACTTCCTATGCCTCTGTTACAAAGAATGTGGTTGCCCGCTTCATCAAGAAGAACCTCATATGCCGGTATGGTATCCCCGACAGGATTATCACAGACAACGGTACAAATTTGAACAATACCATGATCACCGCTCTATGCGAACAGTTCAAGATTTATCATCACAATTCATCTCCCTACCGGCCGAAGATGAATGGTGCTGTTGAAGCCATGAACAAGTATATCAAGAAGATCATTCAAAAAATGACAGTCACCTACAAGGACTGGCATGAGATGTTTCCGTTTGCTCTGCATGGAGATCATACCACGGCACGTACTTCAATAGGGGCAACCCCATTTTCTTTGGTATACGGCATGGAAGTTGTTCTACCCATGGAGGTTCAGATTCCTTCCTTGAGGATTATGAAGGATGCCGGTTTGAATGAAGATGATTGGATTCAGACCCGGCTTGACCAACTTAATTTTATTGACGAGAAGCAACTTACTGCTATTTGTCATGGTCGGACGTATCAAAAACGAATGATCAAGGCTTTCAACAAGAAAGTCAGGCGTCAGGTATATCAAGTCGGAGATCTTGTAATCAAGCGGATCATCTTACCGTAAAGTGATCCCAGGGGAAAGTGGACTCCTACTTACGAAGGACCATTTGTGATCAAAAGCATATTTTCTGGTGGGGCAATGATTCTGACCACCATGGACGGCGACGACTTGCTGCACCCTGCGAATGTAGACATAGTCAAAAGATACTATGCATAAAACGACTCGACAAGTTGAAAACCCGAAAGGGCGACTTGGGAAAAAGTAGGCATCCCGGTGAATCGAAAACCCGAAAGGGCGGTTCAGGCAAAAATTAGGGATAAAACAAAAAAAATCTGTACACCCGGCAAGTTGAAAACCCGAAAGGGCGACTTGGGAAAAAAAGGGTTTCCCGGTGGATCGAAAACCCGAAAGGGCGGTCCAGGCAAAAGTTAGGGAATTAAAGCGTATGATTATGTCTCGTCGGATCACTTTAAGAACAATCTCTTCACCAACAAGCTCCAAGCTTCTGATCAATCCAGTCATCGGCGGACGAAGCAGCGAATGGACAAGATATTCAGAGTTGCGAAGGCTATAGTAGAATGGGAACCCCATGGAATTATTACACATAGCCATCTTTCTTTTGTATAAAAGATACTTACAAAAGTAAATACAAAGATACTTCAAAGTGCATAAATTTGCTTTCCTTTCTTTCTTTTTACACTTATGTTTTATTTGAAAACGTCCAATGTTTTGTTAAATAGGCATATGAATTTGAATATAATCACTGCTTACAAATAAAACGAAATTGAGAAAGGATAATTACTGATAGGTTGAAGGTGTAGGAAGATATCTTTGTGCCATTTCAGAAGAAATCCCCTACAATACATCATTCCGATCCTCAACAAAGCTAAAAATTTGGAGTACATATCCCCATCGGAGTTAAGCTTCAAGATCCCCAGCGGAGCCAGTGCATTCTAAACTTGATTCCCCAGCTGAGTTAAGTTTCAAAGTTCCCATCAGAGTTCAAACTCCCGATCCCCAGTGGAGCCCGAAAACCCTGAAATACTTATCCCCAGCGGAACCAGAATATTCTAAACCTTCTTCCCCAGTGAAGTCAAATTTCCAACCACCAACCCCCGGTGGGAACTGTTCAACTTCCCCCAATTTCGCCGGCAGGCTATCTTAAAAGTCTAAAAACCAAACAGATAACAGTCAACTTCTTGGCTTATCCCCAACTAGGATGCTTCCCCAATAGATTGGCGTACAACCCAAGCTCCTGATTTCTCCAGCCAAGTAAACACTCTCCCCACAGAGTTATCTCCCAGCAGATCGAAGATTCTTGGTCTCACTTCTCCAGCAAAAGCCTCCTAGGTTTTAACTCCCCAGTATTGATTTTCAGAGTTTTCCTTATTTCCCAAGAAAGTCATGAAGGATCCCCATTCCCCGTAGAGGTTGTCAGAACCCTTGTAAATCCCCACAAATCGCCAAGGATTTTCAATCTCCAGCAGTGGTCCCATGATTTCTCCTTCTCAAACAATCAGAGATCTTTAATCCCCAAGCAGTCAGTAAGGATTTCTCATCTTCAATAATCAAAGATTTTTGGAATCCCCAGCATCGGTCAAGGATTTACTTTCCCCAATAGCAGTCAAAGATTTTATTATCTCCAGTTATCAAGGATTTATTTTCCTCAGGAAGACAACCACTCAGCTTACATGCACATCCATTACATTCATATATCATAAACATTGATGAAACACAATTCATTGCATCATACAAATCATGCAACATAACATTGTGTTTTAGCTAACATTTTACCCTTTTCAGGATAAGATTAAAAGGCTATCGTTAACAATTTTTTCTGAAACAATATGGATACACCCCATACCCGTCGGTCATTCTATTACTCGTTCAAAACTTCAAGTCAAAATACAGTACGGATACACCCCAAACACGACAATCATTCTACTACTCATTCAGACTTCAGCAATCAGATACAGACTAGATACGCTCCAGTCACGGCAGCCATTCTATCTCTCATTCAGATTCAACTATCAACTACAAATTTCAGATACGCTCCAAACACGGATGCCATTCTGACCCTTACACTAGAAGAGTGATTCTCCCCAGTGCAGTCGCCACGGAAGTCATTCTGTCACTTATTCAGATCCCAGTTACAGTCTCAGATACACTCCAGACACGGATGTCATTCTGCTACTCATACATATCTCAACTTCAGATACAGTCCAGATACACTCCAAACACGGTTTCCATTCTGTCACTCATTCATAACTTATCCCCATCACACAGTTTCCCCATACATAGATGTTTCTCTGTTACCCTTTCACAATACAGATACACTCCAGACACAGCAGTCATTCTGATATTCATTCAAAGTTCAAATACAGTTACAGCTCTGATACGCTCCAGACACATACGCCATTCTTTTGCTCATACAGACTCAGTCTCCAGATACAGTTCAAATGCATTCCAGACACGGATACCATTTTGATGCTCATTCTCCTAACCTACAACATTGCAATTCAACAAACATTCTTGGATGGCATCTTTAAGCCCATCTCCAGCAAGATTCCACCACTTCCAAATGACATCTTTAAGCCCATTCCCTCAACTACACATTGTCGAGTGCAAATTTATGGGCACTCTAGTGTCCAATCACCTTCAACTTTCGAGTCACAAATGGCAAAGCTCGTCAATCTAACTCTTCAGGTCTAAGAAGATTGAACAAGGGCAGCTGTTGTACCCCAAAATTTGCCCTCTCATTCTTCAAGGCCTTTCTCACAAGGTTTCTCGAGGTTCAAGCTTGCACAAGTACTTTGGAATTTTCCAGTACCAAAATTAAAAGGAAACTGTCAAAAAGGGAGAAAACAGATAAAAATATTATTTTGATAAAATTTGGAGAAATACAAGTGTTCTTCGTTTCAGCTCTTTCGATTGGCCTTTTGGCCTCTTTCGACACAAGCTTGGCCTGCGTCCTTCGACTGGGCATGGGCCTCTGGCACATTTTGGTTTGGATTAACGAAGGAAAAAGCCTCTTGTAATCTATTTCATTTCTAAGACAAAAGTCTCTCTTTTAACATCCTTCGATTTTCACTTTTTGTTCCCTATTTGCCTCTTTCGAATATGAACATTTTATCCTCCTACATACACTCTTTCGTTTGACCACATGCAACCCCTGGCATGCAAACTTTCGATTGGACATGAGCCACCTTCACACAAAAGCTTCGACTGGACTTTTGGTTCCCTTCGAATCAGCATCTTTCAAACCCAACTCTGAATCCTTCGACGCAGTCTTCTTTAGTACATTTCTAGAACTCTTCGACACAAGTGGGAAATAGGGTTTTGAAAGGACAACTAATCAAATATGTGGACCCTGCTACATGATCTTACTTTACAAGCCTTAATGCTTGTATTTCACTCCATAATTAATTGCTTACATTCTGGATTAAGCTATTGTCCAGGTGATTAAGCCTTTGTCCAGAAGTTTTTTGGGTGAAAGTGAACTTGCTAAGTAAAAATCCTGTCCCAAAGCCCATGCTTTGCTAAAATCATGTTTGTACTTCACCATAAGTCAGGTAAGTCAGCCCTTTTAACCAACAACTTCAATACTTCACCTTGGGATCTTTGAAAATCTGACATAGCTTAATATTCACGTTTTAGCCAAGCCACATCTTTGTTTAAACTTCCAAACCTTTTCTCCATAAATAGAGGAACCATTGACAAAGAAAGGGTCCAGATTTTTACTAGAGAGAAAAATCATAAAAAATCCTCAAGCACTAAAACTCTCCCATATCCTCAAACTCCCATATTCTCAAACTCTCCAACGTTCTCAAATCTTCAAAACTCTAAGATTTTTCATAAAAAGTCTCAGTGGTGTACCTTTCGATTTACTTCCCCTAGACTGAAGCAACCTTCGATTCACGTATCACCATCATATACTCTCTTCAATTCAGTGACTGCCCAAACCAAACAGTAACAAAACTAAGCATTTTCGACTAAGCACTTAAAGGCCACCTACAGCTCTTTCGACTAAGCATTTCAAGAGGTAAGTTCTCTCTAAACTTGGAACTCTTTCATTTAAACATCATGTGCACATACCAATAAAGAAAAATGTAGATATTTCTAGGCCATGTTTTAACATTCGATTCTGACAGCCCATATGCTGAAAACTCAACCTTAATTAGTTATACTTTGGACTTTGAGACCCATTGTTTTGTTTTTATGCTAACCCCTGGGTTGTAGTAATGTTTGGATGTTACATCTTAAGAACTTAAGACAGGTTTGTTATACGCTTCAATTGGCTAGCTGCACAAGCCTTTCGAATCAGAATCTGAGGGCCTAGTTTGCTTACAATGAGTCAGCAGAAAAGCCTGTGGAAAAGGCCAGAACCTTACTGACTCCAACCCCTAGTCGAAGGAGGCAAAGGCAAATCGAAGGGCATGACTGATTCTAGACTCCAAATCGAAAGAAGCCAAAAATACGCAGAATCGAAGGGTTCCTGCTTGAGTCAAAAGACCTTTTTTTTTTCTTGCCTTTACTTTATTTTTGCCATTATAATTTCATGTTATTAAATATGGTTGTAATAGAATAGGGTTTTATTTTCTTTTTTCATTTTTATTATTTTTGTATGCTTGCTAGTAAAATAGGAAATGTATGGCAAGATAAAAACAACAAAATAGACAATCCTAATCAAAGACAAAATGCATGTAAATAACACACTTGCACACAAGCATCCTTAGGGTTTCTCCACTTAGTTTCCTAAAATAAAATAGCCATGTTACGCATGCGAAGTATCTTGGCAAAACAAAACAAATATAAGATCATAGTCCCTCGATGACGCTATTCAAAAAGTTGCCTAAACAAAATGATTTTGGTCCCTCAAAAATGCTAAGATACTTGGCAACATTGCTATCATGGTTATACGATGACCCACGCCCGTCCCGTTTACATCCAAAGATAGGGTAGCTTACCAAATCAATAGTAAGTCAACAATGTCAAAGGAATAGAAAATGTACAAGAAAGACATTTGAGTAGGTAGATAGCTTCTAAGTTACTTGCTCAATTTAAAACAATCCTTGATATTTTCAAAAACAAACACACACACATTTTAAAACATCTTACAAAACATTGAAAACATTTTCAAAAGACAAACATCTTTATATACATTCTTACGAACGAGAATCATTACAAAGATTGCCTAAACAATGGCCTCTTTTACAAAATACTTTCAAAACCACATCAAACACCATTTCAAACAAACCAAAGCAAGTAACTAAGAGCCCATGGATAACCATGGATAGAAAGGGTGCTAATACCTTCCCTTTCTATAATCTACTCCCCGAACCTAATGAAACATCTCAAAGGTCTTTCCTGTGCTTTTTGACCTTTCCTTAGGATAAAATAAAAAGTCGGTGGCGACTCTTGCTAAACCGAAACATTTGCAAACACAAATGCAACATCCCAAGTCAGTTCTGCCACCAGATCACAGACGCGCCGAAAATCCTGAATATTGAATATTATTTCATATGGGTCGAAACTTTGAAAACTCATAACTCGGTCAATTTTTATCGGATCGGACCCATCTTTTTACACAAGGTCACTGACTCAGAGATTTACAACTTTTCTTCCAAAATCGAGATTGGGTTCTGCTCCGATCAATACCAGTTTTTTATTGAAGAACGTGTAAGAGTTGACACTGGAGCCCACAATAAGTTTATCTGAGGCGAAACTTCAAAAATTCATAACTAAGTCACCATTTATCTAATTGAGCCCATTTTTGGATAAGAGTTTTTTCTCGATGTCGGATACATTTTGTTTTCACAATTAAACTTCAAAAATTGCACTTAAGTCCATGCGATTTAGCCTGGAACATGACAGATTCAAGTGAATAAAAATCTACACTATTGCTTGTGGTTATTGGAGGCCCAATTGCATATTCAAAGCTCATATTTTTTCTCTAATTTCCATTATATAATCTCACTTTTTTTACACAAACACGATGGAAAAAAAACCTTTGCCACAACCCTGTCAAAATATCAAATTCTTTCAAGAACCCTAAAAATCTTGAATCCTTGTTACAAACCCCCATTTCACTACAAACAAGTCATCCTCGTTACAAACCCTCATCTTACTACTTCTCTAGTAAGGGTAAGGCTGGTTTGATCTCCATGATCAAAAGGGTGTAGAAGCATTCATACATGTCATATCGGTTTTAACATTACAAAATTTCATATATTTGCTTTCTTTGTATTTCATGATATAATAATTTATTTAATGTTTCATGAGATTCAACGTTGCAGATTTAGACATGGTCCCATGTGAGGTTATTAAAAACATTGAGGCCGAATCATAACAACAACAAATGCATAGCAAGGCATACATCCTGAGGAGGTTAAGGACGTGGGTTCAACAACCTTCCCTATTGGTTTTGGTTTTCTTTCTTTCTATTTATGCTTTTACCTATTTTCCTTCTTTCTGTTTAAAACCACTATTTTCATAAAACTTAACATTTTTCACAAACCTTTGATTTTTCGTAATGAACTCGAATAATTAATTTTAGATTTTTTTAATTTAAGTTTAGGTTTTAAGTTCATTTTTGGTTCAACACTCACCCCAGAGATTTGCATTATTTGTATTTTCTAACCCTATTTTTCATTGATGTTTCTTCCTCTATCTATTTTTTGGTAAACTTAATCCTTTTTTGTTAATCAATAAACGTATGTTTTTTTTTTAAAAACCTTTTTTTAATTAAAATAAATTAGGTTTTAGGTTTTTTTTTAATTAGCCTTTTTTTCAAAATTAACCTTTTTTATTATTAATTAAAATTAATTAGGATTTAGGTATTTTAATTAACTTTTTTTCAAAATTAACATTTTTTATTAATTAAAATTAATTAGGTTTTTTAGGTTTATTTAATTAATTATCATAAATCATTTTTTTCATAAAAAATCACCAAAACATTTTCTTTGCTATTTTCATATTATTTTTATTTTCCTAGATAAAGTGTATAGGGTAGCTTTATTTTTTCCGTATTTTTTATTATTATCATGTAATTGCTTCCGGGATGTAATAGTTTTATGATTTATTTTCCGCAATCTTCACTATTATGTAACTGTGCCAAAGCTTTGTAATAGCCTAGGTTTATAATTTCTTCTTTATCTTCAACTACTATATTTTATGTAATGCTTAGATTAATAGGATTGTATGGAAAGATAAAAATGAACGATAGAAAACCCTAATTGCAAGATAAATAACCGAACTGAATCATTTGCACACTCGCACCTCTAGCATAACCTCACTTGTTGCCTTCGGAAAAACAATGGTCATGTCCCTCGAACGTAGGGATACCCTTAGCAAAGACCGTCGATTAAAGTTATCATAAAGATCATAGTCCCTCAATGTCCCTCGAGTTGCCTATGAGAAATGATCTTTTCCCTCGATGTTGCCTACGAATATATGATGACAGTCCCTTCGAACTGCTAAGGCATCCATATATGTTTCCTTCTATAACCATAACAATGACCCGCTCCTGTCCCTCATACATCCAACGATAGGGCTACCTACTCACTAATAGTAAGATAACAATGTCTAAAGGAAAAGAGGAAAAGAACGAATTTTTCAAGTACAAGTGGATAACTGTTAGATGCTTGCTCAAAACAACTTTTTGCACCTACACAAAAATATTTCAAAACACTTTCAAAAATATTCGCCTTGTCAACACTCTTGAGGATTGATACAAGAGTTATCACAAAGTGAATCGCCGCACTAAGGCAATTTCAAAACAATTTTCAAAACACACAAAGCACAAGCAATTTTCAAAAATGAGCAAGTACCTAAGAGCCTGTGAAAAACCACGAATGAAAAAGGTGCTAACACCTTCCCTTTCCATAATCTACCCCTCTTACTCAGAAAATCTCAAAAAAGGTCTTTTTTTGTTCATTTCACCCTTTCCTTTGTTGGATAAAAGAAAAGTCTTTGGCGACTCTTGCTTACCGCAACATTTGCAAACAAAAAACACAAACCAATATTAATAGTCGGTTCTACACCGTATCACAGAACTGGTGACTCTGTCGGGGACAAAAATTATAAAGTGGAGTTTACCTTACGGTCGAGATCTTTTTAAACTTGCTTCTTTGTCTGTTTGATTGCTTTACTTTTAAAGGTATTTGTTTGGGTTGCTATAGATCCTACACCCGGATTTGGAGAAAACTTTTAGGTAAGTAGTAATAGACCGTGGAAACTGTGTGGGGTATACCAACACGGTTGAAGTGATTCCTACATTGATGAGACACTTTGGTTGGTATCGGTATCCCTTGAGTTAATCAAGGAGAATACAGGACCGTTGCATAGTGTCATAAAGTGTCAACTGACCTTATAAACTTTAATTGAACAACTTGGCCATTAGGATGTAGTGAGATGGCCGTCTTTGGTGTATTCCCAAGGTCGGCAGATACTCGATGCTACACTCATTGAGACTTGACTCATGGGTTTTGTTTGGTTGCGAGTCATCACTTATCGAACGAAGCTTGTGGGAAATGTCAGTGATATTGAGATCCCTTAGAACCCGGTTACTATTATAGGACAGGTTGAACCAATCCAATTCAAGAGGGTATGACCTTAAAACCCATGCAAGCCTTAAACCCAAGGTCTTTGTGTGATTTGCTTGCTCCTGCTATCTCTGTGATTTCTTAGCATAATCATGACATCATAACATGGCATATCATACTAACCATTTCAAGGAGATCAAGGGTCCGTGATGTAGGTTATGTGTCTAGTGAGGGGCAAGGGGATTTACTTTCCTCTAGCCAATGCTTTCAAAGGACCAAGACATGACAACTTGAGTCAGAGTCTATAACCCAATCAATATGGTGAGCTTGACTCTCGTAGAAGGACGCTCAATGATGCGAAGTTCTTCAATCAAGGCTGCAGTTATCTCCTAACATCTCTTTGTGTTTACCCCATGAGATCCTTGAAAACATTGCATACATATATCATACATATCATCGTATAAGCAGGTTTCAAAGCAGGTTTCTCATCTTTTTGCTGTTTATTTAAGCAAAAGAAATGGACCTTGAACGAACAGTAAAAGACCTTCAAGCTCAAAACGCTCAGTTTCAACAAATGTTCATGGCTTTGGCCATGGTGCAGGAAGAACTGAAAGCTCTCGTCATCAAAGAGAAGAAGAAGAAGAAGAGGCAAAGAAACCGGCTGGAGTCCTTAATATGGAAGAAGACTCAGAAGATCGATTAAAGGAGCTCTATATCTTTCAAATCCATCAAATAAGGGGGATAATCATGAAGAAGATAACAACCTGGGAACTGATGAAGACGAAGCTCATTATTCTGAGGAGCAGTATCCTCCTGCTGATGATAAATACAAACAGCCGGAGGATCGTCTCAATGCTATGGAGATTCAACAGATACTTGGCTTGGACTTTCAAGAATTAGGCTTGGTTTCTGGCATGATCATCCCACCAAAATTCAAGGTCCCCACATTCTCTAAGTATGACGGTGTCTCCTGCCCTAAGTTGCACTTAAGGTCCTATGTTAGGAAGATCCAACCTCACACTGCTGACCGGAAGTTATGGGTCCATTTCTTCCAAGAAAGTTTAGCTGGCACGCAATTGGAGTTGTCCTACCAGCTAGAAAGAACAAACATTCATACCTGGGAAGACTTGGCTGCTACTTTCTACAAGCAGTAACAATACAATGCTGACCTCGCTCCAACTCGTACACAACTTAAAAGCATGTCTATGGGTTCTAGCGAAGGCTTCAAAGAATATTCCCGAAAATGGAGGGATCTAGATGGCAGGGTACAACCTCCTCTGAATGATCGGGAAATGGTAGATATGGTCATGGGCACTCTGACAGGCCCGTTCTTTAATTTGCTGATTGGGAGTTCCTCATCTGGAATCACAGAGATGGTTCTGACTGGAGAAAGGATCGAAAGTGGTATCAAGAGTGGGAAGATCCCGATGGATGCATCTTATAATGATGAGAAGAAGCCATTTGTTGGAAAGAGGGAAGCCAATGTTGTGTATGGCCAGAAGGGTCGTAATAAGACAGAAGACCACAATCAATTTGTGGGGGCAATACTGGTCTCTAATCCTATGCCTATGCAACGACACCAACAGGGGAACCAACATAAAGAGGTCATACCTAAGAGACAATTCACCATAATCAACATGTCACTAGCTCAAGTGTTACAACACATTTTGAAAGTAGGATCGATTACGTTAAAGGCTCCTTTGTGAAATCCCTATACTTTTGCTCCTAGTTACCACCCCGACGAAAGGTGTGCATACCATTCTGATAGTCCTGGACATGATAAAAATGGTTGCTGGGCTCTGAAGAACAAAATTCAGGAGATGATTGATGCCAAAGAGATTGAATTCGACCCTCCAGAGACTCACAAAGTGATCACTGCTCCTAGGCTAAATCATTGAGAGCGTCCAGTTCATTTTTTTATTTTTCATTTATAATTTCATTTGTTGTTCAAACAATTACTCTTATGCTGAACTTTGATTTTTCCATTAATGAATTGCATATGTTTTTCTTGAATGATTTCATTGTCATTTTATTTAAACTATTTTCTTGCTTCCTTTACGTGATATTCGACTCTCGATTAAAAATCTATAATCCTTTAGAATGAGGATGACGAAAACAATACCATAATCTCACACAACGTGCTTTTGAACAAACCTTGCTGATGATGTACATGCGTTGTTTCAAATCCCAAATAGTGGAGTTATAAGGAAGATAATCCCTAGTCAACCCCTTTGAGCCAAAGAAGTAGGGGTTTTTCTTTTCACACAAATTAAAACCCTTAATCATAACCTGGGGCAGGGTAGTTTCTCAGTCAATTCAGACGCGTATTCAGTCGCAATCTTCCGCTTCGTAGATAATGAATGGCATTGAAGACGTCCTTCCAAATCAAAAGATGGTGATAGGTTCCGCGTAATCATCAAAATAAGAAGTCATTATCTCTCAAAATAAAAGCCCATTACGTCAAAACCTATGAAGGAGACTTAAGAAAAATTGGGGCACCCCGCTGATTTTAATCACAAAAGAAATAGTTCAGGAAAAAGACAGGGATAGAAAAATAACAAAAAAAAGAGGTCCTACAAATCCTCAACAAAAAAGAAAAGGTTACAAAAATGACTGCCTTCTCAAACAAACGTTCAATCTCTGAACCATCACTGAAATATCAAGGACATTCCAAAACTCAACTGGGATTCAAAATGAACAATTAACTAAGCATAGGACTAAAGAACATCACGAAGAACGAGTGGGTACAAATATATTTTGAGCCTTTATCCTTTGTTTCTTAAACCTTGAACCAAGCCACAATATAACCCTTAAAAGTACTAGCTAAAGCATGGGTTAGTTCGAAAGCATATTGTTACAAAAGGAATCCTGAATCATATAGGACATGCTATAAATCCTGAGTTGATATCACCCTCTTGAAAAATTTGTTTTATTGAAAAAATGAATTTTCAAAAACTTCAAGACAAGCATAAACTTTGCATTATTTGAATATCGGTGTTTGCATATAGTTATATGTTCGACAAATGGAGAAGTTCACATGACGAATATCTAGTGAATAAAAACTTTCTCAATGAAAAGGTTCACCTCAAGTGGAAAAACACTTCCACCCAAGGGGCACGGCATGATCATTGTCCATCATCTGGGGAAGTCAAGTCAAGATTCAAGGAATCTCTCAAAAATACCAAATAGCTAGGGGCAGATCTCCATTTGAATCTCTTGGGGCATTAAACATGAATTCCAGCAACGAATCATGTACAATCAAGCGAAATCAATGTTCCTCAGTGGATTTCTTCTCAAAAGCAATTGAACATGAAATCCCAATGCAAACATTCTAAATAAACCAAGTCCTCTTCTAGAAACGGTTCAGGTACGATTCAGAGATGGATGTTATCCTGGTATTTATTCCAGATTTCTCTTCTAGAAATAGTTCAGGTACGGTCCAGAGACGGATTTTATCCTGATACTTATTCAGATTCATTTCAAGTACAATTCAGATACGATCCAGAGGCAAATGTCATTCTGACACGCATTCAACACGTGTTTCAAGTACAACTTAGATACGATCAGAGAAGGATGTCATTCTGACACTCATTCAACACATGTTTCAAGTACAGTTCTGATACGATCCAGAGACGGATGTCATTCTGACACTCATTCAACACATGTTTCAAGTACAATTCAGATACAATCCAGAGACGGAAGTCATTATGACACTCATTCAATACATATTTCAAGTACAGTTCAGATACGATCCAGATACGGATGTCATTATGACACTCATTCAACACATGTTTCAAGTACATTTTAGATAAGATCCAGAGACGGATATCATTCTGATACTCATTCAACACATGTTTTAAGTACAGTTCAGATATGATCCAGAGACGGATGTCATTCTGAGACTCATTCAACACATGTTTAAAGTACAATTCAGATATGATCCAGATACGAATGTCATTCTGACACTCATTGAATACATGTTCAAGTACAATCACGACATAGATCCATCCACAAAATCCCCACAGGTACTTTCTCCAGCAGGTACAGGGGCAAAAACGTCCTGATGCAAAGTCACCATTACATACGACCCTGTGACGTCTAAGTTCCCCATAGAGTAGAAACAACCAAAGTTTTGATCTCTTCTTCCCCAAGCAGGGGTTACTTCCTCCAGCAAAGTGCCTTCAGAGAGCTGAAATTTGTATTCCCCAGTTGAGCTTTATAATCTTACACAATTTATAAAACCTCCTTCCGAGTAGAGTTTATTTCTGAAACTGCGGAAGATCATTCCCCAACAGAGTTTATTTCTCTACCTCAGCAAACTCTTCCAACAAAGCGTCCTCCCTCCACAGAGTTATTCTCAAGCAGAGTCAATCCCCGGCAGAATATCCTTAAACAGAAAGAGGAAATCTCCGGAAAATCATCCATTCGTCATCCTCATCAGAAATGAAAGTATTCACTTCCCAATAATTTTCAGTAGGAGTCCGAGATTTACTTTCCCAGACTAAGAAATATCGCAATAGAATCCCATGTTCATACATCATGGCATGCGCATACACATCGCATACAACATAATCTCATTTATTTTAAGAACATCACCATAATGAATTTCATACATCATGACATTGCATACGACTAACTCTTTACATTTTTCAGGGAAAGATCAAATCAGCAAACATCATTGACTACTTATGTGACCTGGTAGTCTTCTCAAAGGCTGCGTCTAACGAAGGACAATTTCAGCATTTTCCTCAGAAAAACGTTCTCAAAAGACCTTCTCTAGTTCAGTCAGATCGACACTAAGATCTCTCTGATTTCTATTCCAGTTGAAGATAATTAAAGACCTTCTCTGGTTCAGTAATATCGATACTAAGATCTCTCTGATTCCTATTCCAGTTGAAGATATTCCAAGACTTTTGTCTGGTTCAATTAAATCGATCCTAAGATTCTTTTGATTTCCATTCCAGTCAGAGTTAATTAAAGACCTTCTCTGGTTCAGTCAGATCGCCACTAAGACCTCTCCGATTCCTATTTCTAGTTGAAGATATTCCAAGACTTTTGTCTGGTTTAGTTGAATTGATACTAAAATTATTCTAATTTCCATTCCAGTCAAAGTTAATCCAAGACCTTCTCTAGTTCAGTTAGATCGATACTAAGATCTCTTTGATTTCTATTCTAGTTGAAGATATTCCAAGACTTTTGTCAGGTTCAGTTGAATTGATACTAACATTCTTCTGATTTCCATTCCAGTCAAAGTTAATTCAAGACATTGCGAAGCCTGGGTTCCGACCAGATAACAATTTAATCTCATTTCTCCAGTAAGTCGTTGTGAAGCCTGGAATACGACCAGATAGCAGTCAGCCATATTATCCTCAGCAAGTCACTGTGAAGCCTGGATCCTGACAAGATAGCAATTCACTTCCGTCTCTTCCCAGTAGAGTAATGGACAACTGAAGCTCCTAAGCTCTATTTCTCAAAACAAAGACCAACATTCCTGAACAGAAGTCCTCCTCAACAACAAGAATAGGAATCCCCATGAAGAGACCTCTTAGGAAATTAGCATCTACATTGAATGGCATCGTTAAGCCCATCTCCGATAACTCTCAGTCATCTTCTCTAAATGGCATCTATAAGCCCATTCCTGACATCATCAACCAACAACGTTAGTTCATGCGAGTGTAAATTTCTAGGCACTCTAGTGCTCAATCATATTCCACTTTCAAATCATGAAAGGAAGACAAGCCAATTTAAATCTTCGGGTTTAAGAAGATTGAACAGGGGCAGCTGTTGTACCCCAAAATTTACCCTCTTTATTTCGACCTTTTTGGCTTACATTTCATTATTACATACATGCATATCATTGGTTTTATGGTTATGGAATCAAGGTATATTTAGAAAGCTTCGTCAGGTTATAAGTGGCGTTTATTTCGCCAATGGATATTCTCAGAGTATTTTCTGTGCTGAAGATTGGTTCGTCGTTTCGCAACGATTCAATATTCAAAGATTCACAAGCCCAACCCGGTGCGTCATATTCAGGTGTTCTTTCGCCAAGATATCTCTGATAACATATTCTCAAATTCAGGTTCGGCTCGAGAACCAATTCTTTAAAGAAGGTCTCCGAATGTGCAATTTTTCTCGAAGAAATATGGTGAAAAAGTGTGCTGAAAGTGCAGTTTTTACACACTAAAAAATTCATAACTTGAATATCGTGGCTCTTTTTGAACCCGTTCTGGTGGCGAAAATTCCGCCTTGACGTCATCTACGTTTTCACCTTTCACGGCTGGAAGCCAATTTCGATCATAAGGTCTTCAAAAATGCGGATTTATCAAGTATTTTCATACATAAAATTTGTGATAGAAGTTTATTTACATCATGTTCAGAAAATCATAACTTAGTCGATTTTCATCGTATTGAGCTGGTTCCGGCGTCAAAATTTCACAAATTGAATTGGAAACGTTTTCATAGGAGGTATCAAGTTTGAACGGTATCCAAAAGGATTTCGTTTTTTGCCTAGAGTGCGCGTGACGCGCCGAAAATTCTGAATGCTGGATATTATTTCATTTGGGTCGAAACTTCGAAAATTCATAATTTGGTCAATTTTTATCAGATAGGACCCATATTTTTACACAAGGTGACTGACTCAGAGATATACAACTTTTCTTAGAAAGTCGAAATCGGGTTCTGCTCCGATCAATACCAGTTTTTTTATTGAAGAACATGTCAGAGTTGACACTGGAGCTCAAAATAAGTTTGTTTGAGGCGAAACTTCAAAAATTCATAACTAATTCACTGTTTATCCGATTGAACCCATTTTCAGATAGGAGTTTTTTCTCTATGTCATCTATATTTTGTTTTCACATTTAAACTTCAAAAATTGCATTTAAGTCTCTGCGATTTAGCCAAGAACGTGACAGACTCAAGTGAATAAAAATCTGCACTATTGCTTGTAGTTATTGGAGGTCCAATTGCATATTCAAAGCCCATATATTTGCTCTAATTTCCATTATATAATCTCATTCTTTTCACACAAACACGATGGAAAAAAAACCTTTGCCACAACCCTGTAAAAATATCAAATTCTTTCAAGAACCCTAAAAATCTTGAAATCCTTGTTACAAACCCCCATCTCACTACAAACAAGTCATCCTCGTTATAAACCCTCATCTCACTACTTCTCCAGTAAGGGTTAGGCTGGTTTGATATCCATGATCAAAAGGGTGTAGAAGCATTCATACATCTCATATCAGTTTTAACATTACAAAATTTCATATATTTGCTTTCTTTGTAGTTCATGATATAGTAATTTATTTAATGTTTCATGAGATTGAACGTTGCAGATTTAGACATGGTCCCATGCGGGGTTATTACAAAACACTGAGGCCAAATCATAACAACAACCAATACATGACAAGGCAGACATCCGGAGAAGGTTAAGGGCGTGGGTTCAACACCCATCCCTATTAGTTTTGGTTTTCTTCCTTTCTATTTATCCTTTTACCTATTTTCCTTCTTTCTGTTTAAAACAATTTTTTTCATAAAACCTAACATTTTTCACAAACCTTTGATTTTTCATAATAAACTCCAATAATTAATTTTAGGTTTTTTAATTTAATTTTAGGTTTTAAATTGATTTTTGGTTCAACAGTCACCCCTGAGATTTGTATTATTTGTATTTTCTAACCCTATTTTCCATTGATGTTTCTTCCTCTATCTATTTTTTGGAAAACTTAATCATTTTTTGTTAATCATTAAACGTAAGATTTTTTTTAAAAAAACTTTTTTTTAATTAAAATTAATTAGGTTTTAGGTTTTTTTTAATTAACCTTTTTTACAAAATTAGCCTTTTTTTAATTATTAGTTAAAATTAATTAGGATTTAGGTATTTTAATTAACTTTTTTCAAAAGTATAATTTTTTATTAATTAAAATTAATTAGGTTTTTTAGGTTTATTTAATTAATTATTATAAGTCATTTTTTTCATAAAAAATCACCAAAACATTTTCTTTGATATTTTCATCTTATTTTTATTTTCCTAGATAAAGTGTATAGGGCGCGTTCAACTGTAATAGCGTAGCTTTATTTTTCCCGTATTTTTTATCATTATCATGTAATTGCTTCCGGGATGTAATAGTTTTAAGATTTATTTTCTGCACTTTTTATTATTATGTAACTTCCCCAAAGCTTTGTAATAGCCTAGATTTACATTTCCGCCTTTATCTTCAGCAACTATATTTTATGCAATGCTTAGATTAATAGGATTGTATGGAAAGATAAAAATGAATGATAGAAAACCCTAATTGGAAGATAAATAACCAAACTGAATAATTTGCACACTCGCACCTCTAGGGTAACCTCACTTGTTGCCTTCGGTAAAACAATGGTCATGTCCCTCGAACGTATGGATACCCTTAGCAAAGACCCTAGGTTAAAGTTATCATAAATATCATAGTCCCTCAATCTCCCTCGAGTTGCCTACAAGAAATGATCTTGTCCCTCGATGTTGTCTACAAATATATGATGACAGTCCCTTCGAACTGCTAAGGTATCCCTATATGTTACCTTCGATGACCATAATGATGACCCGGGTTTGTCCCTCATACATCCAACGATAGGGCTACCTACTCACTAATAGTAGGATAACATTGTATAAAGGAAAAGAGGAAAAGAACGACTTTTATGAGTACAAGTAGATAAGTATTAGATGCTTGCTCAAAACAACTTTTTACACCTACACAAAAATATTTCAAAACACTTTCAAAAACATTCACCTTGTCAACACTCTTGAGGACTGATACAAGAGTTATCACAAAGTGAATCTCCGCAATAAGGCATTTTCAAAACAATTTTCAAAACACACAAATCACAAGCAATTTTCAAAAATGAGCAAGTACCTAAGAGCCCATGGAAAACAACAGATGGAAAGGGTGCTAGCACCTTCCCTTTCCATAAACTGCCCTCCATACTCAGAAAATCTCGAAAAAGGTCTTTTTCTGTTCTTTTCACCCTTTCCTTTGTTGGATAAAAGAAAAGTCAGTAGGGACTCTTGCTTACGGAAATATTTAAGAACAAAAAACGCAAACCAGTATTAACAGAAGATTCTGCCACCGTATCACAAAACTGGCGACTCTGTTGGGGACAAAATTTATAAAGTGGGGTTTAGATTAGGGTCTAGATCATTTTAAACTTGCTTCTTTGTCTGTTTGATTGATTTACTTTTAAAGGTATTTGTTTGGGTTGCTATAGATCCTACACTCGGATCTGGGGAAACTATTTAGGTAAATAGCAATAGATCGTGGAAACTGTGCGGCATATACCATTACGGTTGAAGCGATGGCTACGTTGATGCAACACTTTGGTTGGTATCGGTAGCCCTTGAATTAATCAAGGAGAATACGGGGCCGCTGGGTCGTGTCATAAAGTGTCAACTGACCTTAGAACCTTTAATTGAACAACTTGGCCATTAGGACGTAGTGAGATGGCCGTTTTCGGTGTATTCCCAAGGTCGGAAGATACTCGATGCTACAATTATTGAGAGTTGACTCCTGAGTTTTATTTGGTTGCGAGTCAGTCGCTTATCGAACGAAGCTTGTGGGAAAGGTCAGTGATATTGAGATCCCTTAGAACCTAGTTACTATTATAGGACAGGTTTAACCAATCCAACTTCAAGAAGGTATGACCTTAAAATCCATGCAAGGCTTAAACCCAAGGTCTTTGTGTGATTTTCTTGTTCTTGCTATATTTGTGATTTCTTAGCATAATCATGACATCAAAACATGGCATATCATACTAACCATTTCAAGGATCTCAAGGGTCTGTGATGCAGGTTAGGCGTCTAGCGAGGGGCAAGGGGATTTATTTTCATCTAGCCAATACCGTCAAAGGACCAAGATAAGATTACTTGAGTCAGAGGCTATGACCCACTCGACATGGTGAGCTTGACTCTCATAAAAGGACGCTCGACGATGCGAAGTTCTTCAATCAAGGTTGCAGTCAACTCCTAACATCTCCTTGTGTTTACCCCATGAGATCCTTGAAAAAATTGCATACATATATCATAAATATCATTGCATAAGCAGGTTTCAAAGCAGGTTATCTTTTCGCTATTTATTTTAGCAACAGAAATGGCCCTTTAACAAACAATAAAACACCTTCAAGCTCAAAACGCTCAGTTTCTACAAATGTTCATGGCTTTGGCCCAGGGGCAGGAAGAACTGAAAGCTCTCGTCATCAAAGAGAAGAAGAAGAAGGCAAAGAAACCGGCTGGAATCCTTAATATGGGAAGAAGACTTAGAAGACTGGTTAAAGGAGCTCTAGATCTTTCAACTCCATCAAATAAGGGGGATAATCATGAAGAAGATAACAACCCGAGAACTGATTAAGACGAACCTAATTATTCTAAGGAGTAGTATCCTCTTGTTGATGATAAATACAAACAACTGGAGGATCTTCTCAATGCTATGGAGATTCAACAGATACCTAGCTTGGACTTTGAAGAATTAGGCTTGCTTTCTGGCGTGATCATCCCACCAAAATTCAAGGTCCCCACGTTCGCTAAGTATGAAGGTGTCTTCTGCCCTAAGTTGCACTTAAGGTCCTATGTCACGAAGATCCAGCCTCACACTGCTGACCGAAAGTTATGGGTCCATTTCTTCCAAGAAAGTTTAGCTAGCATGGAACTTGAGTGGTTCTACCAGCTAGAAAGAACAGACATTCATACCTGGGAAGACTTGGCTGCTGCTTTCTTCAAGAAGTACCAATACAATGCTGACCTCACTCCAACTCGTACACAACTTCAAAGCATGTCTATGGGTTCTAGCGAAGGCTTCAAAGAATATGCCCGAAAATGGAAGGATCTAAATGGAAGGGTACAACCTCCTCGGAATGATCGAGAAATGGTAGATATGGTCATGGGCACTCTGATAGGCCCGTTCTTTAATCTGATGATTAGGAGTTCCTCATTTGGATTCACAGAGATGGTTCTGACTGGAGAAAGGATCGAAAGTGGTATCAAGAGTAGGAAGATCCCGATTGCTGCATTTTCTAATGTTGAGAAGAAGCCATTTGCTGGTAAGAAGGAAGCCAATTTTGTGTATGGCCATAAGGGTCATAATAAGGCAGACGACCACAATGAATCTGTGGGGACAATACTGGTCTCTAATCCTACGCCTATGCAACGACACCAACAGGGGAACCAACATAAAGATGTCATAACTAAGAGACAATTCACCATAGTCAACATGTCACTAGCCCAAGCGTTACAACACATGTTGAAAGCGGGATTGATTACCTTAAAGGCTCCTCTGCGAAATCCCAATACTTCTGCTCCTAGTTACCACCCCGATGAAAGGTGTGCTACCATTCTGATACAAATGGCTGTTGGGCTCTGAAGAACAAAATTCATGATATGATTGACGCCAAAGAGATTGAATTTGACCCTCCAGAGACTCATAAAGTGATCACTTCTCCTAGGCATAATCATTGAGAGCGTCCAATTCATTTTTTTATTTTTCATTTGTAATTTCATTTGTTGTTCAAACAATTATTGTTATGCCGAACTTTGGTTTTCCCATTAATGCATCGCATGTGTTTGTCTTGAATGATTTCATTGTCATTTTATTTAAACTGTTTTCTTGCTTCCTTTACATGATATTCGACTCTCGATTAAAAAGCTATAAGCCTTTAGAGTAAGGATGACGAAAATGATACCACAATCTCACACAATATGCTTTTGATTAGACCTTGCTGACGTTGTACATGCGTTGTTTCAAATCCCAAACAGTGGAGTTATAAGGAAGATAATCCCTAGTCAACCCCTTTGAGCCAAAGAAGTAGGAGTTTTTCTTTTCACGCAAATTAATACCCTTAATCATAACCTGGGGCAGGGTAGTTTCTCAGTCATTTCAGACGCGCATTCAGTCACAATTTTCCACTTAGTACATAATGAATGGCATCGAATACGTCCCTCCAAATCAAAAGACGGTGATAGGTTCCACGTAATCATCAAAATAAGAAGTCACTATCTCTCAAAATGAAAGCCCATTAAGTCAAAACCTATGAAGGAGACTTAAGAAAAATTGGGGCATCCCGCTGACTGTAATCATAAAAGAAACAGTTCAGGCAAAAGACAGGGATAGAAAAATCCCAAAACAAAAGGTCCTACAAATCCTCAACAAAAAAGAAAAGGTTACAAAAATGACTGCCTTCTCAAACAAACGTTCGATCTCTGAACCATCGCTGGAATATCAAGGACATTCCAAAACTCAATTGGGATTTAAAATGCACAATTAACTGAGCATAGGACGGAAGAACATCACGAAGAACGGGTGGGTAAAAATAAATTTTGAGCTTTTATCCTTTGTTTCTTAAACCTTGAACCAGGCCACGATATAACCCTTAAAAGTCCTAGCAGAAGCATGGGTTAGTTCGAAAGTATATTGTTACAAAAGGTATCCTAACTCCTGTAGGACTTGCTATAAATCCTGAGTTGATATCACCCTCTTGCAAAATTTGTTTTACTGAAAAAATGAATTTTCAAAAACTTCAAGACAAGCATAAACTTTGCATTAATTGAATATCGTTGTTTGCATATAGTTATCTGTTCGACAAACAGAGAAATTCACATGACAAATATCTAGTGAATAAAAACTTTCTCAATGAAAAGATTCACTTCAAGTTGAAAAACACTTCCAACCAAGGGGCACAGCATGATCATTGTGCATCATCTGGGGAAGTCAAGTCAAGATTCAAGGAATCTCTCAAAAATGCCAAATAGACAGGGGCAGATCTCCATCTGAATCACTTGGGGCATTAACCATGAATTCCAGAAACGAATCACGTATAATCAAGCGAAATCAATGTTCCTCAGCGAATATCTTCTCAAAAGCAATTGAATAGGAATTATGAACGAAAACATTCTAAATAAACCAAGTCCTCTTCTAGAAATAGTTCAGGTACGATCCAGAGACGGATGTTATCCTATTCTTTTCACCCTTTCCTTTGTTGGATAAAAGAAAAGTCGGTGGCGACTCTTGCTTACCGTAACATTTGCGAACAAAAAACACAAACCAGTATTAACAGTTGGTTCTGCCACCTTGTCACACATATCATTTGCATCCTCTGGATCATTCTACATACATCCAGGTTGTTCATGATCTTATTCCCAATTGCTTCTTTCTTCCAGTTAGTCGTCTACCGTCAAGTTGATTCCTCAACACAACTACGAGACTAGAGTTGCTGTCAGATTGAGAATGGAAAACCAAGAACAACACAACATGGAAGTCAGAATGGAAATTGACGAGTTGAAGTCTGGCATGGCCAAACTTACTGAGATGATGCAAGTCCTGATTACCAGAGGAGAGCCACCACAAAGGACTATGATATCTGAAATCCAAACTGCTTATGTTGACACTCAACCTATCCAGCATACATCTACTAAATGTCCAGAGTTTGGGTTATCTCAGATTTACTCTCCGCCTATTGCAATTATTTCATTGGTTATCTAGTCTTCCCGATCAGTCTTTCAGGCTCCAGTTTTCGGTGAACCTTAGCCAATCGTTCATACTGCTTCTCGTCAACCTACTGCACAAGCTGCTTTTGGGAACCCTATCTTTGAGTACCATCCTTCCAGTCCTTGAAGTGTGAGTCATGGAGACTTTGGTGAATTTGAAGAGTTCAAAGAACAATATCAGACTTTAGAGAAAAGGCTCCGAGCTATGGAAGGTAATGATGTCTTTGGTATTGCTACTAAAAATATGTGCCTAGTTTATGATCTGGTTATGCCTGCAAAGTTCAAGACTCCCAAGTTTGAGAAATATAAGGGGAATACTTTTCCAAGAAGCCACTTGGTTATGTACTTTTGAAAGATGTCTGCTTACACAAAGAATGACAAGCTGCTTATCCATTGTTTCCAAGATAGTCTGAGTGGAGCTTCATTGAAATGGTATATGGGACTTGAGAAAGGTCGTATCCAATGCTTCCAAGATCTTGTTGATGCTTTCATAAAAGCAATACAAATACAACCTTGACATGGTACCTGATCATATCCAACTGCAAAATATGTTTCAGAACGAGAAAGAATCTTTCAAGGAGTATGCTCAACGATGGAGAGAATTAGCATCTCAAGTTGAACCACCTTTTGAAGAGAAAGAGCTAACTGGATTGTTCATGGATACTTTGTCCCCTTTATTTTGGGAGAAGATGATAGGTAGTGTGTCTTCCAGCTTCATAGACCTAGTGACTATTGGCCAAAGATTAGAAGAAGTAATCAAGAATGGTAAAGTGTCTAAAGCTGCTGAATCTTCTAATGATGCAAAGAAGTACCTTGGGAACTTTCAGAAGAAGAAAGAGGTAGAAGCCAATGCTGTCTCAACTTAGAGAAGAGGACCTCTTCGTAGGCCTCAATACATTAATCAACCACAAGTAGTGGTTGTTACTCCTGCGGTTAATGCTCAACCAGTTCAGGTCCCTCAACAACAAAATATTACGCAGAATCAGAATCGGAATAGGGCTCAGTTTGATCCCATCCCTATGACATACACTGAATTGTATCCTGCATTGGTGCAGAGGGGTTTCATTATGACTAGGCCTTTGATTCCTCAAAATCCTCCTCCAGCCAAGTTCAGGTCTAACCTTCACTGTGAATTTCATCAGGGGGCTATCGGTCATGATTTAGAAAGATGTTATGCATTGAAAAACAAAGTGCAAGAATTGGTGAAAGAAAATATTCTCATTTTCAAAGAGGCTGGTCCTAATGTTATCAATAATCCTTTGCCAAAACAAAGTGGCTGAAGACTGAGTCAGGGTACCCTCAAGTCACTTCCTAAAGCCAGTGTTTCAGACAGGACAACTCATCCTTGTTACTGATTAGTAACTAGGCCATCTTTCTTTCTGTTTGCATTTTCCCTTGTTTATATTAAAATTGTTTCTTTCAAATATTGTTTATACTTTCATGTTAATTCTAATGAAATGAGCATTACAATGTTTTGATTCAAATCATTTTAATTTACCGCTTTCAAATATATTTCTCTTGTTTACTCTCTTTATCAAGCCTTTGTTTATGCAAAGATTTGAGGGAGGATGATGAAAACGAAATACCCATAATTGTTGCTGGTAGGATTTTGAATAAAACTTTGCTGAGGATGTACAAACATTGTTTCAACTCCCAAACACTAGAGAAATAAGAAAGTTAATCCCTCGGTCACCCCTTTAAGCCTATAAATTGGATTTTCTTTCTATATGAAAAACACGCAATCTTAACCTGGGGATGGGTAGTTCTCAGTTAATTTGGTTGTGCATTCAATTACAAGAGAAATCGTGCAAGAAACATTTCAATAAAGGTCGCGATCAAGCTTTCCTTTGCACACAACAAGAAGTGTCAAAGACGCTCTCAAACAAAAAATGACAAAGATGGTTCCCCGCAATCATTGAGCAAGGCAAACATTATCTTTCCAAAAAGAAAAATGAAATGAAAAGAAAAATAAAAATAAAAATCCCGCTAAGTCAAAACCTCTGAAGGAGACTTAGGCAAAAAAACTAGGGCATCCCGCTGACTATAATTCCAAATGAAACAGTTCAGGAAAAAACTAGGGCATCCCGCTGACTGTAATCTCAAATGAAACAGTTCAGGCAAAAGTTGGGTATAATAAATTCAATCAGAAGAGGTCTTCAAATACTCAAAATTATACACCAGAGTTGACAAAAGTCCACAAAACAACAAAATACTGTAAGAAGAAGTGACTGTCATTCTCAAGAATCCTTTAGCTTCTGAGCCATTGTCATTGCTACCATCAGTGCAATTCTAAAATCTCTTGAAACCCGAATGCATAGTGAATTAATTGAATGTAGGGATGAAGAAAATCACGAAGATTGTGTTGGGTACAAATAAACTTTAAGCCTTTATCCTTTATTTCTTAAACTGTGAACTAGACCATGTTACAACCCTTAAAAGACCTATTTGAAGCCATGTTTATTTTGAAAGCATACTACAGCAAGGTTGCGTAAACTCACTCCTAAGATCTTTTGCAAACTATTTGTTTTTGTATCATACCTTTTCTTTCTCTTTCACTTCAAAAGTATAAACCACTGTGTTTTAACCAGTGATGCATTTTCCATATACCAATAACATCATTTCAAAAATTATTTTGGATTCAAAACTTTTGCATGAACTTTGCATTAAAATTACCATGTTTAAATAAAAAAATTTGCTCGCAAACAAGCTTTCCTCGTCAAGGAATTTCAAACAGCTGAGAAACTTGGTCAGTGACCTTATCAGGGACAAGTATCTTCCAGGTCCAGTTGTGAATCAATTTAAGATTTGTTGCTCAGTACAAGTTTTCTCAGAATTGGTTAGCCAGGAGATCATTTTCAAGACTCATACTAGGGAATTTCTTCCCAACAATAATTTCAAAGCTGAAGCCATGATCAGTTTATCTCCAATAGTCATTTCAGGAACTGAAGCCATGATCAGTTTATTTGCAAAAAATATTTCAAGAACTGAAGCCATGATCAGTTTATTCCAACAAAAATTTCATGAATTGAACACATGATCAGTTTATTCTAACCGTCATTTCAAAACTGAAGCCATGATCAGTTTATTTCCAACAAACATCTCAGAGCTTAAGCCAATATCAATTTATCTCCAATAACCATCTCAGAGCTGAAGCCATGATCAGTTTATCTCCAACAGTCATTTCAGAGCCGAAGCCATGATCAAATCATTTCTAGAAACTTTCGAATATAGCCATGTGTTTTACCCCAAAATTTTCCCTCTCATTTATCAAATATTTTCCCATAAGATCTCATTTGGTTCAAGACTACACTAGGGTTGATCAACTCAAGACACCTCCTTAAGCACTGATGACTCAAATTAGGGTTTGAGATTGCACAAGGATAATTGAACTTTCAATGCCTCATATGACTTTCATGGATCATTATGTACCCCTAAGATTACTCATGTCAAGTTTCAAGTCTTGGATCACATTTTTGCTCAGTCAATTGAGCAGTTGACCTAAAAATCAGCTGTGTTAGGGAAAAAGTCAACTGTGGCTAATTTACAGTCAAAATTCATAATTTTTGATCCACGTCAACATTATAAACTCATATGTATAATTTGATCAAGTTTGGACCACAATTCCTCAAGAAATTTGATCAAATCATTAAAAGGGCAAAATGGTCAAAATTAGGGTTTTGATTGAGAGAGGGAAATTTCTGATTTTTGACCTAGCAAATGGTTAATTGGTTTGAGGAGTGATCTCAAGAGTTAAATTGCATCATTTTGACCTAATGGAATGACCCAAAACATTGCTCAAGATCAATTGGATTGATAGTGAATTTCCAGTCAACTGACCCAAAGTCAACTGTAGACTGAAAAGTTAAACTTTGACTTTTTGGTCAAAATGAAGTGTCAAAGATCACAATTCATAAAAACATGTCAAAATATGAAACTTACTCATCAAGAAATCAAAAAGTCAAGATTTCATTTTGAAAAGTCAAAGTTTTCTAACTTAGAAATATTTCTATGTCTTTAAAACTTCATGTTTTTTCACAACTTTGAGCAAATTGTTCACCATGATGCAAGATGATTCAAAAGAAACTTTAAACATGAAATTTGTAGATCTCCATGATATCTACATCATTGCTATACACAAATTCTCCTAAAAATTCTTGGATCTCAAGTTATTAATTCATGAAGTCATGGTCTTGAAATTAAACACTTGTGAAATTTTGCCCTAGTTTAGGCATGATTTTGGCCTAACTTCATGGCACTTTTTCATATAGTTCCAAGGTAAATTTTCAAAAGTGATTTATAGAGGGGTTGTATAGCACATTACAAGATTTATAAAATGTCCAAGAAATCCTTGAGATCATTCTTGAGTAAAGATAATCGAAGAGAGGAAGTTAGAGTTTCAAACTAAAATTATAGGTCATTTTCATGATGAACAAAAATGCAATTTCAATATTAGGCTGCATATTCTTGATTTGTAGGCCTTATAACTTGTGTATATATCCATAATTAATGGATTACACAAACTTTTAAGCTTTAATCCAAGTGATTTAAGCTTTATCCAATCCACATTTCCATTAATGGCACAAAGTTAAACATGTGATTTTGAATTCTGATCAGATACAAGTCTCCATACTTGTTACTTATAAATAGAGGTACTATTTGTGAGCTAGAGGACGAGCTAAGCACCTTGAAACACACAAAAACTCTCTCATATTTCCCTCGTGTGTTTCTTGACCTTTTAGTTTCTAAAGATTCCTTACATCAAGTTTAACATATCCTTGTCCCTGTTTCATTACTGTAACATCATTTACCATATCCTCCATAACCAAAAACAGAGCATTTCACATTGACTTCTCCAAGCCATTCCAGCCATTCATTTCTCAAGCAAACCATTGCATTAGCTTCCCGGGAACTTGAGGAAGCTAACCTGATCATTGCAGCACCTTGAATCAAGCTCACTTGCATTTCACAATTCCCAGTTTAGAGGTATTTTTCTTGAACTTCTATCTCATTACTTAGGCATTGTTAGGCTTGCATTTGTGAAGACAAAATGTAGACATCATTGCCCTGAAGCTGTACATGTCCATAGATTTCATTTATATTGATTGAGCTAGGATAATTGTAGGATTGAATATCTGAAAATAATTAGGTCAGAATTTGGTACTTTCAAAAATTATCATTCATCTTTGATTTATAGTTCATGATATTTATATGGTTGGATTCTTATGAAAAAATGGAGAAACTTTCATGTTTACATTTTTGCAAATTGTTGAGAAATGAACAAGTTGCAGGGCTTCTGGCTGGAGGATGAAGATGAAGTATATTTAGGATAAGATTTATGTTAAATATTTATGGTTTAACATAAGCTAACGGATGTATCACCACTCCAGTGGTTAAAGCGCGCGCCTGTCACCATGAGGTCTTGGGTTCAAGCCCCAGCGTGACCTTTTGTGTTTTTTTTTTACATCTTCTCACATTTTTGACACTTTTTTGCAGTGCTTGGGCCAGCAGTTTGGGCCTGATTTTTTTCTTACATTACTCGTTATTTCACATTTTAACCCCCTCTGATTTTATTTTCATTTTTATTTTATTTTTACTTTTTTATCTTTTATTTATATTATTATTATTATTATTATTATTATTATTATTATTATTTTTATTATTATTATTATTATTATTATTATTATTATTATTTTCATTAATCATAAAAATCCGAAATATTTATATTTTAATTATTTATTTTTTTAGTTTATTTTTCTTTACAAAAATAAAAGAACAAAAACATTTTCTCTAAATAATTCCTTTTTTAATAATAGTTAGATGATTTAATTTTAAATATTATTATTATATTATTTTTCTTGTAAATTAAAATCCATTTAGAATTTAGGACTTTTATTTAATTATTTTTTATTTACTAACTTAATTAAGTTCACCAAAACCCTAAAAATACTTTTTCTTAAATTAATTTATTTTACTAACTTAATATTAATTTTATTTTTTTAGCAAATTATTTTAGTTTAATTAATTAGGTTAAAAACCCCTTTTTATAAAAAAACAAAACTAAAATCATATTTTTTACATTTATATTCTTGCGTTTTTATCTTTATTTTGTACATTTATTCAATTTAAATATGGTTGTAATAATTATTTAGATTTAATTTCTTGCAATATTCCCCATTTGTAATTTGTGCACCCCCTCCCCTAAGTATTATAATAGCATAGTAATTTTAATTTCCGCAATTTACCGCTTTATATACAAAATGCTAGTAATTAGGGTTTTGTATGAAAATACTAAAACCAATCAATAGAAAACCCTAATTAAAGACAAAAACAATGCATGTAAATCAATACACTTTCACACAAACACCCCTAGGGTAAACCCACTTTGTTACCTTACCAAAATAGCCATATTATGCATGTGAAGTATCTTAGCAAAAACAAGCAAAATACAAGATCATAGTCCCTCGATGACGCTATCTATGTTTCCTCTTAAAATAATCTTATTCCCTAAAGAAAAATGCTAAGATATCTTGCAACATTGCTAATCATGGTTATACGATGACCCACACCCATCCCTTTTACATCCAAAGATAGGGTTACTTACCAAATCAATGGTAAGATAATAATGTCAAAGGAAAAAGGAAATGAACATGAAAGACTTTTGAGTTGGTAGAATGTTCCTAGTTACTTGCTCCATTTCAAAACAAAAAAATATCCTTGCTATTTTGAAAAACAAACACCAACACTTCCAAAACATATTTCAAAACTTGAAAACATTTTAAAAAATCAGCACCTTTGTATACATTCTTATGAACAAGAATCATTACAAAGTTTTCCCAAACAAAGGCCTCTTTACAAAATACTTTTAAAACCCATACAAAGCACATTATCAAACAAAAGAAAGTAATCTAGCAACTAACTAAGAGCCCGTGGAAAACCATGGATGAAAAGGGTGCTAACACCTTCCCTTTTCATAATCTACCCCCCGAACTCCAAATATAATCTCAAAGGTCTTTCCTGTGCTTTTTAACCTTTCCTTTTGTATAAAACAAAAGTCAGTGGCGAATCTTGCTAACCGCAACATTTGTAATTAAATGCAAAACACCCAAGTCAGTTCTCCCACCGTATCACAGAACTTGAGACTCTACTGGGGAGAATTCTTAAAGTTGGGTTACCTTAGGGTTAGATCACATTTACTTTCTTTCATTGTTTGACTTATATGCTTTTTATTATGGTTCTTTGTTTGGGTTTGAATCCTCTACCCGGGTTTGGGATACCTTATAGGTAAGTAGCAATACATTTTGAAAACTATGCGGGGTATACCAACATGGTCTAAGCAATAGCTACGTTAGTGTGACATATTTGTGGGTACCAGTAGCCCTTGAGTAGTCAAGGAGAATACGGGGCGGCTGAGTGATGTCAAGAAGCACTAATGATCTTTTAGAACCTTTACTTGACCAACTTGGCCATTAGGACGCAGTGAGATGACCTACTTTGGTGCAGTCCGAAGTTGGTAGATACTCGATACTACACTCATTGAGATTTGGTTTGGGATATTTCGGTCGCCATTAAAGAGGCTTGCGCTGAGACAACGCCCAAAGAAACAAATCGGTGATATTGAGCTCCTTAGAATCCGATTACTATTACTAGGACAGGTTTGCCCCAACTAAACTTCAAGAGGGTACTTACCTATAAGACTCCATGCAAGCCTAAACCTAAGGATTTGTTTGTTTTGTTTGTATATATCTACGTGTACATAACATCATAAACATGATAACATCATACTCATATTCACTAACAATTTCAAGCATCTTGGGATTTATCTTTGTTCTGTTTTGTAGGACATGGATTCTATTCGCAGGAAAACCATTAAAGTAAATCTTGTATGGATCCTTCCTCAACTAAAAGAGCTAGCATCGAGGATTCCTGAAAAATCTCCATTTACCAAAAGACATGGTAGCCTACTAAACTCGGTCACCTCTAACACTGACGAGGACATGATGAAGGTGCTCTTCCAGTTCTTTGATCCTCTACATCATTACTTCACATTTCCCGATTATCAACTTGTGCCAACTTTGGAAGAATTCTCCCAACTCTTGAGGATTCCCATTCTCAATCAACTACCCTTCAACGGTATGGAAAGAGATCTAAATCCAGAAGAGATTGCTCAAGCCCTACACTTGCAATCATCTGATATCACAACTAATTGGGAAATAAGGAGTAGTGTCAAGGGTTTCCTAGAAATTTCTTGTTTGAGAAAGCCCAAAATTGTTGGAACTCTTTGGATTTGAAAGCTTTTGAGTAAATTGTGGCTCTCCTCATCTATAGGATGGTTTTGTTTCCAAATCCTGACCAACTGATAGATGTGAACACCGTCAAAATCTTCATATCTCGTAACCCGATGCCTACTTTGCTAGGGGACATCCTACATTCTTTTCAGACTCGCACTATGGGGAAAAGAGGTATCCTAATGTGTTGTATTCCTCTTTTGGCAAGATGGTTTATTTCACATCTTCCCCAATCTGTATTAAAGAACGAGCAAGGTTCAATGTGGTCACATAGGTTGATGATACTCAAACATTCAGACATTCATTGGTGTTCCCGATCTATAAAGAATGTTACTATTGTCGACCGTTGTGGAGAATTCCCTAATGTACCTTTACTTGGCATTAGAGGAGGTATCACCTATAACCCCTGTTTAGCCTTAAGACAGTTTGGTTACGCCCGAAGGGATGACCCACATGAGATGCTCAGTTAAGGTTTGGTATTTGACTACGAGAACGACGATCAAGGTCATCGCCATAGATTTATCCGAGCTTGGAGGATGTTAAACAAGGTAGATAGCAAGACATTGGGGCATAAGAATTCCATCCCTCTCGAGCCTTACCTCAAATGGGTACGAGCTCGTGCTCAAAGTCTTATAATGCCTTACCCATCCATTCTCCCAGTAATCATAGAGCCTATTATGGAAGGAGATGTTCCATACACTATCCTGCATCCTGACATGCCCACCTCTCTTTAAGACTTACAAAGAGATTGAATAGAGCATAAGGGGGAGAGAGACACTTTCGAGGCCCAATTCTACGCTAGTGAGAAGAAGGTTTTAGAACTCACTAAGAAACTTCATGAGGAGTGGAGCCTGAACGCCTACATCGCACCAAAGAGGATGCGTACAACTTTTTTATCTTAGAGTTTTTGTATTTCTTTGTAAGCCGAAAAGAGGCATGATGTACTCAAGCTTTGATTTATTAATATAACGTGTGTTCCTTTTTGGTCTAAAGCAAATTTAAATCTCTAATTTCCTTGAAATCATTACATATGCATTTACCATTCATCATAACATAAGCAGGTTTCTTACAACAAGTCTCCTTATCTTTCTACTATTTATTTTAGTAAGATGGATCTCGAGCAGATAGTAAAAGACCTCCAGGCGCAGAATGCTCAGTTTCAACAAATGCTCTTGACTCTAGCCAAAGGACAAGAATATTTGAAAACCTTACTGGTTGAAGAAAAGAAGAAGAAAGCAAATAAAGTAACCAGAGTTATGAATATGGGAAGAAGGTTCCAAGGACAAGCCATACGGACCCTAGACTTTGCAACGTCATCTGGTGAAAAGGATAATCAAGAAGTGAAGGGCAAGGAAGCAGTTGTCCAGCCAGAATCTGAAGAGGAAGAAGAAGAAGATTACTCTGAAGAGAAATATCTTCCGACCGATGACAAATACAAACATCTGGAAGAATGTCTAAGTGCAATGGAAATCCAGAAAGTGTCCGGGCTGGACTTTGAGAAGCTGTGTTTAGTGTCTGGGATTGTTATTCCACCAAAATTCAAGGCACCAGTGTTTGCTAAATACGACGGGGTTTCGTGTCCCAAGATGCATCTATGATCTTATATGAGGAAGATACAACCTCATACTGCTGACAGAGGTTTGTGGGTCCACTTCTTTCAAGACAGTCTATTCGGGACTCAACTAGATTGGTTCTATCAACTAGAAAGGGCCAATATCCATAATTGGGAAGACCTTGCCGCTGCCTTTTATAAACAATATCAATACAACGCAGATATTGCTCCCACCCATACTCAACTCCAGAGTATGGCTATGGTTTCAAGTGAAGGGTTCAAAGACTACGCACAAAAATGGAGGGACTTAGCAGGAAGAGTCCAGCCTCCCCTTTCTGAAAGAGAACTAGTAGACATGTTTTTGGGTACCCTGTCCGGTCCTTTCTTTAATCATTTAATTGGGAGCTCCTCAACAGGATTTACTGAATTAATCTTGACCGAAGAAAGAACGGAAGTTGGGATTAAGAGTGGGAAGATTCAAAAAGACGCATCCTCCACTGCTGTAAGAAATCCATTTATTGGGAAGAAATAAGTTGGTGTCGTGTATCATCAAAGAAATCAAGATAGAACTAAACACCATCCAATGGTAGGGGCTGTCAAGATCCCAAAGCCTGCACCTACTCAACAAAGAAGCAACCAACCTAGAACAGAAAGACCAATAAGATAATTTAACCGGATTAATATGACACCATCTCAAGTCCTGCCACATTTGTTGAGATCTAATCTGGTAACTTTGAAAGAAGCTCCGAAGAATCCTAACACAACCTCTCCCCATTACCATCCTAATGCTCGCTGTGCATACTATTCAGAAAGTCCAGGCCATGATACTAACAACTGTTGGACTTTGAAAAACAAGGTGCAAGACCTTCTTGAAGCCAAAGAAATTGAATCTGATGCTCCTGAGATCCCAAATGTTATCACCGCTCCTATGCCCAAACATGGTCGTGATGTTAACGTTGTTGAAGATGATATGTTTGTTACTTTTGTTGTTGAACTTTTTACTCCTCTTCTGACTGTCAAGAAGAACCTATTAAAGGCCGGTTTATTTTCGGGTTGTGATGAAGGCTGCCACTTCTGTTTATCCCTACTAACTGATTGTCATTTATTGAAATCAGGTGTCCAACGCCTAATGGATGACAAGGAAATTTTATTTGAAAAGACTCTCGTTCCAACTATTTATTACAATGATGTTTCAATAGTAACCATTTCCGCCAATTCTTCCAGGGTCTCCACCAAAAGAACCGTTGATTACATCAGTTCCTAAAGTGGCTCCACTGATAATTACTATGCTTGGACCAATACCGTACTCATCAGATAAAATTGTCCCATGGAATTATGGGGGCGATGTCTACTATCACAGCGTCAAGAAGGATTGGCCGGCTGTTGAAGACTCAATTTCTGAGAAGGTTGACCCCGATATCAGCAACATTGCGGGAATCAGCTAGATAACCCAAAGTGGCAGAGTATTCTCCCCAGAGATTTCTCCTCCAAAGACTGTTACCGGTCCGATGATCATCCATGTTTCTGTTACTGTTGAAACTTCTACTACTACAATCCCTATAGTTACACCTGATGATATTTCTACAACTGAGTCGACCGAGACTCGGGGAAAAGGAACTTTGGTTGAGCCTGTCCGGATGAAGGCCAATTAATATCTATCCCTGAGGCATCCCAAAAGGAGATGGAAGAAATTCTGAAAATTATAAAGAGAAGCGACTACAACATAGTCGAACAGCTAGGGTAGACTCCACCAAATATTTCCATGTTGGCTTTATTGTTATGCTCTGAGGCTCATGCGAAGGCCTTGGTGAAATTCCTTAAAACTGCCCATGTACCACAAGAAACCTCTGCTGATCAGTTCCAAGACTGCGTGGCCATTTTAACCGCTGATAATGGTTTAGGCTTTTCAGATGCTGACTTGACACCTAGAGGGAGGGAGCACAATGAGGCATTGCATGTCTCTTTTTCGAATGCAGGGGAACAACTTTGGCCCATGTCTTGGTTGATACCGGTTCTTCTTTGAATGTGCTACCTAAGAAGGCTCTTGATAGACTTGACTAGGAAGATTTAACCTTAAAACCCAGCAACATAGTGGTAAGGGCCTTTGACGGTTCAAATAGAATGGTGCATGGGGAAGTGGACACCCCCATAAAAGTTGGAACCAAAACCTTTGATTCAACTTTTTACGTGACGGACATTCCCCCTTCTTATTCCTTCTTGTTGGGCCGACCATGGATCCACAATGTTGGTGCCGTTACCTCTATATTACATCAAATGTTGAAATATCCAACCGAGGGGAAAATCATTAATGTCCATGGAGAAGAGGAATATATGGTCAGTCACTTAAACTCCTTCAGATACGTGGAATTGAATGGTGAATTCATTGAAACTCTGTTTCAGCACTTCGAGGAAGTCCTATAAACCGTGGCAGGAACAAAAGTTGTTCCCCAAGTCCCGAAGATTACAAGGCCTCCACTAAAGATGTCGTCTTTGAAAGATGCCAAGGAAGTGATCGAAGAAGGTGGGTGTAATATTTGGGGCCAACTCCCGGATATCCCATACAAATCTGAAAATTTTGGTTTGGGTTTCACTTCAGGAGCCCAGGAAGCTGTACGCCGTGCTCATGCCGGGGTACCACCCTTGAAGATCAGCTACCATGGAGACAACGCAGTGGAGGATGATGAGGATAGCTACGACCTGGAGGATTGGATTTTCCCAACTATCAATGGAAGACTCATCAACTGGGAAACTAAAGATTTTGTCCCAATTACTTTTATCCAACAGTAATTGTCTTTAAATTTTATCGGACCTGTAATAATTAAACGATTCAGACTTTTTAAACTGTGTGTCTTACCCGAGGCACAACGGTTTATTTGTAAGGGTTGTTACCTTATTTTCATATGTCATCAATGAATCATTGAAGTTTTTGCATACAAACTTTGTGCTCTTTGTTTTTCTTTTTACATTTTTATTTCTTTCAAAGATAGATATACTCTTACGCACACTCACATTCAAAATGCAGATCTACATCCATTCAGGATCCCATGGGTAACAATTCTACTATATCCTTTTGTGACTCTAAAAATATAATCTACCAAGCCGAAGACGAAGGTGAGGAAGATTGTGAAGTACCAGGGGAACTTGCCAGGCTGCTACAACAAGAAGAGAGGACCATACGGCCCCACGAAGAACCAATGGACACAATTAACCTAGGTATCGAAGAGGACAAGAAAGAAGTCAAGGTGGGTGCTAATCTGGAACCCAATGTCAAGAAGCGTCTAATTCAGTTGCAACATGATTATGTCGAGGTCTTTGCCTGGTCGTACAAAGACATTCCAGGAATGAATGCTGATATCGTGGTACATCGTCTACCAACAAAAGAAGACTTCCCTATGGTAAAACAAAAGTTCCATCGCATGCGACCAGACATGTCAGAGAAGATCAAAGCAGAAGTCATGAAACAATTCAATGCCAGATTCTTGGCCGTCACCTCCTATCCACAATGGGTCGCTAATGTTTTTCATGTGCCTAAAAAGGACGGTAAGGTACGAATGTGAGTGGACTACAGAGATTTAAATAGGGAAAGCCCTAAGGACGATTTCCCACTTTCCCACATCGATATTTTGGTTGACAACACCGCACAACATAAAGTGTTCTCATTTATGGATAATTTCTCAGGCTACAACCAAATCAAAATGGCACCTGAGGACATGGAGAAAATAAATTTTGTCACACAATAGGGCATATTCTGTTAGAAGGTTATGCCATTCGGGTGGAAGAACGTTGGGGCAACCTATCAGCGTGCCATGGTAGCTTTATTTCACGAAATGATACATCACGAAATAGAGGTCTATGTGGACGAGATGATAGCCAGATCTCAAACTGAAGAGGAACATCTTGATCATTTATAGAAACTGTTTAAGAGGTTAAAGAAGTACAAGATGAGGTTAAACCCGAATAAGTGCACATTTGGGGTGAGGTCCGGTAAACTCCTAGGCTTTGTCGTCAGTGGTAAAGGTATCAAAGTGGATCCTGCCAAGGTGAAAGCAATACAAGAAATGCCTTCTCCTCATACTGAGAAGGAAGTCAGAGGATTCGTAGGACGGCTAAACTACATTTCCAGATTCATTTCTCACTTAACAGCTACTTATGAACCAATCTTCAAATTACTGAAGAAAGATCAAGTAGTCAAATGGAATGATGAATGCCAATTTGCCTTCGACAAGATCAAAGAGTACTTGTAAGAATATTTGGTTTTGATGCCACCAGTCGAGGGAAGACCCTTGATCATGTATCTAATTGTTTTGGAAAATTCAATGGGGAGCGTGTTGGGGCAGCATGACGAGTCTGGCCGAAAAGAGCATGTTATTTAATACCTGAGCAAAAAGTTTACCGACTGTGAAACAAGATATTCATTGCTCGAGAAAACTTGTTGCGCTCTGGCATGGGCTGATCGCCGGCTAAGACAATATATGCTGACCCATACTACCTTATTGATATCCAAGATGGATCCAATAAAATACATATTCGAGAAGCCTGCGCTCTCTGGGAGAATAGTAAGATGACAGATGATCCTGACGGAATATGACATTCAGTATAATACCTAAAAAGCAATAAAGGGCAGTGTACTAGCCGATCACCTTGCTCATCAAGCTGTAGATGACTACCAGTCCATGAAGTTCGAATTCCAAAATGAAGACTTTATGATGGTAAACAACTGTGAAGAACTCAGACAATATGCCGGACCTGAACAACGATCCTGATGGACCCTGGTTTTTGATGGGGCGTCCAACGCACTCGACAATGGCATTGGTATTGTACTCATATCCCCTGAAGGATGTGACACTCCCTTCACAACAAGACTCTACTTCAACTGTACAAATAACATGGCAGAATACGAAGCGTGCATTTTTGGTCTCAAAGCTGCCATAGATTTAGGGATCAAGTCCTTAAGTGTATTCAGAGATTCAGCCTTGGTCATCAGTCAGATCAAAGGAGAATGGAACACTAAACACACTAACCTTATCCCTTACAAAGAACATGTGTTGACATTAATCCCACATTTTGAGAAGATTACCTTCGAGCAATTCCCGCGAGAAGAAAATCAGCTAGCAGACGTGCTAGCCACAATGTCATCCACGTTTAAACTCAAATGGGATAACAAGGCTCCCTAGATCACCATTGAACGAATGGATGAAACAACTCACTATCATGAGATCAATACTGAAGAAGTAGTGGACTGGCCTTGGTTCCACGAAGTCAAGAGGTATCTTGAGGCTCAAGAGTATCCAGAAGGAGCTTCAGTCAATGATAAGAAGTTCTTAAGGAGATTCACTGCTAAGTTCTTCCTTAGTAATGGGATCCTCTACAAAGCAACCAAGACTCTGTATTGCTTCGTTGCATAGACAAGGTTGAGGAAGAAAAGATCATGGCTGATTTACATGAAGGAACTTTTGGAACCCATTCCAGTGGGCATACGATGGCAAAGAAGATCCTACGGGCAGGTTATTACTGGTCTACCATGGAAGAAGATTGCTATCAACATTCTCGAACCTGCCACAAGTGTCAAATCTATACTGAAAAGGTGCGTGTTCTTCCGGTTCCTTTGAATGTCCTGACGGCTCCTTGGCCCTTTGCTATGTGGGCATCAATATGATTAGGGAAATCAAGCGAACAACCTCTAATAGACACCGCTTCATCTTGGTGGCCATTGACTATTTCACAAAGTGGGTTGAGGTAGCTTCTTTCGCTTCCGTTACCAAGAATGTTGTAGCCCAATTCATCAAACATAATATCATTTGTCGATACGGTATCCCGGAGAGGATCATCATAGACAATGGTACGAATATCAACAATACTATAATCACCGCATTGTACGCGCAATTCAAGATCCAGCGCCACAATTCTTCCCCTTACCGGCCAAATATGAATGGTGTTATCGAAGACGCAAATAAGAATATTAAGAAGATCATACTGAAAATGACAGTCACATACAAAGACTGGCATGAGATGCTACTATTCACCCTCCATGATCATCGTACCACGGCGCACACATCAACCGGGGCAACACCTTACTCTCTTGTATACGGCATGGAGGTTGTGTTGCCTGTTGAGGTCCAGATCCCTTCTCTGAGAATCATGAAGGATGCAGGGATGAATGAAGATGACTGGATCCAAACTCGACTTGATCAACTGAACTTGATTGATGAGAATAGGCTTACTGTTTTCTATCATGGTCAAATGTATCAAAAATGGATGATCAAGGCTTTCAACAAAAAGGCCAGACGCCAAGTGTATCAAGTCGGGGATTTGGTGATCAAGCGCATCATACTGCGACAAGGTGATCCCAGGGGCAAATGGACTCCTACATACGAAGGAACGTTTGTGATCAAAAGCATATTCTCTGGTGGAGCAATGATCTTGACCACTATGGATGGCAACGACCTGCCGCACCTTATGAATGCTAACATAGTCAAAAGATACTACGCATAAAAGACCCTCTAGGTTAACACACCAAGGCAAAACAAGGGAATCCTAGCGAATAAAAAAAACGGGTTCGAGCAAAAATTAGGGATAAAACATAAAAAAATTGTACACCTGGCAAGTTGAAAACCCGAAAGGGAAACTTGGGCAAAAAAGGGTATCCCGGTGGACTGAAAACCTGAAAGGGCGGTTCAGGCAAAAGTTAGGGAATTAAAACGTATGACTATGTCCCGTTGGATCACCTTACAGACAACCTTTAGCTTCAACTAACAAACTCAATGGTTCTAATCAATCCAATCAACTTCCGATAAGACAGCAAGTGGACAAGATGCTCAGAGACACGAAGGCTATGGCAGAATGGGAACCCCATGGGATCATTACACATAGCTATCTTTTCTTTGTATCAAGTTTCCCTTTTTTACGACGACATTCTCTTACTAGGATGTTCGTCTCATTGTACAAAATTATTATTCAAGTTAATATAAAGATTTCCTTTGAAAGTGGAAAGCTATTTGTTTCTTCTTTATTTCTATGTTTTGTTTACAAAAACGTCCAATGATTTATTTTTGAACATATGCATTTGAGCGTAACTACTATTTACAAATGAACAAAAAAATAGAAAGACAATCGCTAATGGCTTTAAGAAATAGGATAATATCTTTAGACTATTCCATAAAATTCCCCACAGTATGTAGCTTAATGATATCAAGCTCTCTCATATCCCCGACGAAACAAAACTTCTAGTTATCACTCCCCAATAGAAGTCGCCCAATTTCTCAGGATTCCCCAACAGGATTTCACCAGCAATACACGGTGTTTCCCTTACAACAATGTTTATTTCTCTACCAAATATAAGCTCATCAACTCATCAGCACTTCAAAGCATGAAAACTTACATTCTACATCCCAACGGCAGTCAGGGATTTATTTTCCCTAATCCAACAATATTATAGCAGCATAGCTTACATGCCCGTACATCGCATTCATACGTCATTAAAAATACAAATGCATACAATGTAATATCATTAATTTTATTTAGAACATTATTATACAAAGCATTTCATACATCATGGCATTGCATACAAATAATCTTTCATTTATTCAGGAAAGATTAGTCAATAGATGGTTATCATCAACAATTTGCAAAAGGTCAGAGATTGATACCTGAAAACAAGCTGGGACAATTATCTACACGACTAGCTGAAGCAATCCTACACGGGTTACTTCTCATTCAACTTTCAGATATAGTTCAGATACACTCTAGATACAGATGCCATTCTGATACTCATTCAGATTCAACTTATAGATACAGTTCATATACGCTCCAGACACGGACGCCATTCTGATACTCATTCAGATTCATCTTTCAAATATAGTTTTGATACACTCTAGACACGGACGCCATTCTGATACTCATTCAGATTCAGCTTTCAAATACAGTTCATATACGCTCCAGACACGGATGATATCCTGATACTCATTCAGATTCAGCTTTCAGATACAGTTCAGATACGCTCCAGACACGGATGCCATCTTGATACTCATTCAGATTCAGCTTTCAGATACAGTTCATATACGCTCCAGACATGGATGGAATTCTAATACTCATTCAAATTCAACTTTCAGAAGCGAGTCAAACACACTCCAGATACGAATGCCATTCTGATACCCAGCCCGACGTATCCACTATTTCAGTATAAATCGACCAGAGATTTATTCTGACACTTCTTCCAACAAATCATTTTGGATGGCATCTACAAGCCTATTTCTAACTACTTTCCATCATCTCTCCAAATGGCATCTTTAATCATTCCCTACACCATCAACCATCACATCCTCGAGTGCAAATTTCTGGGCACTCTGGTGTCCAATCATCTTCCACCTTCAAGTCACGAATGGCAAATCCGCCAATCTAACTCTTCATGTTTAAGAATATTGAACAAGGGAAATTGTTGTAGCCCAAAATTTTCCCTCTCATTTATCAAGTATTTTCCCACAAGATCTCATTTGGTTCAAGACTACACTAGGGTTGATAAACTCAAGACACCTCCTTAAGCACTGATGACTCAAATTAGGGTTTGAGATTGCACAAGGATAATTGAACTTTCAATGCCTCACATAACTTTCATGTATCATTATGGACCCCCAAGATTACTCATGTCAAGTTTCAAGTCTTGGATCATATTTTTGCTCAGTTAATTGAGCAGTTGACCTAAAAATCATCTGTGTTGGGAAAAAAGTAAACTGTGGCCAATTTAGAGTCAAACTTCATAATTTTTTATCCACGTCAACATTATAAACTCATATGTATCATTTGGTCAAGTTTGGACCACAGCTCCTCAAGAAATTTGATCAAATCATCAAAAGGGTAAAATGGTCAAAATTAGGGTTTTGACTGAGAGAAGGCAATTTCTGATTTTTGACCTAGAAAATGGTTAATTGGTTTGAGGCATGATCTCAAGAGTTCAATTGCATCATTTTGACCTAATGGCATGACCCAAAACATTGTTCAAGATCAATTGGATTGATAGTGAATTTCTAGTCAACTAACCCAAAGTCAACTGTAAACTGAAAAGTCAAACTTTGACTTTTTGATCAAAATCAAGTGTCAAAGATCACAATTCATCAAAACATGTCAAAATATGAAACTTATTCATCAATAAATCAAAAAGTCAAGATTTCATTTTGAAAAGTCAAAGTTTTCTAACTTAGAAATTTTTCCAAGTGTTTAAAACTTCATGTTTTTTCACAACTTTGAGCAAATTTTTCACCATGATGCAAGATGATTCAAAAGAAACTTTCAACATGAAAGTTGTAGATCTACATGATATCTACAACATTTATTTACACAGCTTCTCGTAAAAATGCTTGGATCTCAAGTTATTAATTCATGAAGTCATGGTCTTGAAATTAAACACTTAGTGAAATTTTGCCCTAGTTTAGGCAGGATTTTGGCCTAACTTCATGGCACTTTTTCATATAGTTCCAAGGGAAATTTTCAAAAGTGATTCAAAGAGGGATTATAGATCACATTACAAGATTTCTAAAATTTCCAATAACTCCTTGAGATCATTTTTGAGCAAGGAGAATCGAAGAGAGGAAGTTAGGGTTTCAAACTAAACTTATAGGTCATTTTCATGATGAACAAAAATGCAATTTCAACATTAGGCTGCATAATCTTGCGTTTCTGGCCTTATAACTTGTGTATCTATCCATCATTAATGGATTACACAAACTTTTGAGCTTTAATCCAAGTGATTTAAGCTTTATCCAATCCACATTTCCATTAATGGCACAAAGTGAACACTTCCATTTTAGAAAAGCAAGCTTTATGTGCAAAGTCAATTCTTGAGCCTCTAACTTGTTCCCTCTGATCACACTCCATCTACAACGTCAGAAGAAAGTGTGTTTAAAGCATAACCACTTTATCTTAGCCAATACACAATGCATTGAAACTTGATTTCTCAAAAAATCACATGTTGAGCTTAAACATGTGATTTTGAATTCTGATCAGTTACAAGTCTCCATACATGTTGCTTATAAATAGAGGCACTATTTGTGAGCTATAGGATGAGCTTAAGCACCCTGAAATACACCAAAACTCTCTCAAATCAGAAATTTCCCAAAAACTCCATTATTGCACTGTTTCTGACCTTGAACATCAAACTCATATTTCCCTTGTGCGTTTCTTGGCCTTTTAGTTTCTAAAGCTTCCTTACATCAAGTGTAACCTATCCTTGTCCCTGTTTCATTACTGTAACATGATTTACCATATCCTCCATAACTAAAAACAGAGCATTTCACATTGACTTCTCCAAGCCATTCCAGCCATCCATTGCTAAAGCAAACCATTGCATTAGCTTCCTAAGAACTTGAGGAAGCTAACCTGATCATTGCAGCACCTTGAATCAAGCTTATTTGAATTTCACGATCCCAGTTTAGAGGTATTTTTCTTGAACTTCTATCTCATTACTTAGGTATTGTTAGGCTTGCATTTGTGAAGACAAAATATAGACATCATTGTCCTGAAGCTGTACATGTCCATAGATTTCATTTATATTGATTGAGCTAGGAGAATTTTAGGATTGAATATCCGAAAATAATTAAGTCAGAATTTGGTACTTTCAAAAATTCCCATTCATCTTTGATTTATAGTTCATGATATTTATATGGTTGGATTCGTCTGAAAAAATGGAGCAACTTTCGTGTTTACATTTTTGCAAATGGTTGAGAAATGAACAAGTTGCAGGGCTTCTGGCTGGAGGTTGAAGATGAAGTATATTTAGGACAAGATTTATGTTATATATTTATGGTTTGATATAAGTTAACGGATGTATCACCACCCCAGCGGTTAAAGCGCACTCCTGTCACCATGAGGTCCTGGGTTTAAGCCCCAGCATGACCTTTTGTGTTTTGTTTTTTTTTTACATTTTCTCACATTTTTGACACTTTTTTGCAGCGCTTGGGCCAGCAGTTTGGGCCTGATTTTTTTCTTACATTACTCCTTATTTCAAATTTTAAGCCCCTCTGATTTTATTTTCATTTTTATTTTATTTTTACTTTTTTATCTTTTATTTATATTATTATTATTATTATTATTATTATTATTATTATTATTATTATTATTATTATTATTATTATTATTATTTTCATTAATCATAAAAATCCAAAATATTTATATGTTAATTATTTATTTATTTTTAGTTTATTTTTCTTTACAAAAATAAAAGAACAAAAACATTTTCTCTAAATAATTCCTTTTTTTAATAATACTTAGATGATTTAATTTTAAATATTATTATTATATTATTTTTCTTGTAAATTAAAATCCATTTAGAATTTAGGACTTTTATTTAATTATTTTTTATTTACTAACTTAATTAAGTTCACCAAAACCCTAAAAAATACTTTTCCTTAATTAGCTAATTATTTTAGTTTAATTAATTAGGTTAAAAACCCCTTTTCATAAAAAAACTAAACAAAAATCATATTTCTTTACATTTATATTCTTGTATTTTCATCTTTATTTTGTACATTTATTCAATTCCAATATGGTTGTAATAATTATTTAGATTTAATTTCTTGTAATATTCCCCATTTGTAATTTGTACACCCCCTCCCCTAAGTATTGTAATAGCATAGTAATTTTAATTTCCGCAATTTATCGCTTTATATATAAAATGCTAGTAATTAGTGTTTTGTATGGAAAGACTAAAACCAATCAATAGACAACCCTAATCAAAGACAAAAATAATGCATGTAAATCAATACACTTGCACACAAACACCCCTAGGGTAAACCCACTTTGTTGCCTTACCAAAATAGACATATTATGCATGTGAGGTATCTTAGCAAAAACAAGCAAAATACAAGATCATAGTCCCTCGATGACGCTATATATGTTGCCTTTCAATATGATCTTAGTCCCTAAAGAAAAATGCTAAGATATATTGCAACATTGCTAATCATGGTTATACGATGACCCACGCCCGTGCCTTTTACATCCAAAGATAGGGTTACTTACCAAATCAATGGTAAGATAACAATGTCAGAGGAAAAAGAAAATGAACATGAAAGACTTTTGAGTAGGTAGAATGTTCCTAGTTACTTGCTACATTTCAAAACAAAAAAACATCCTTGCTATTTTCAAAAACAAACACCAACACTTCCAAAACATCTTTCAAAACTTGAAAACATTTTAAAAAGATCAACACCTTTGTATACATTCTTACAAACAAGAATCATTACAAAGTTTGCCTAAACAAAGGCCTCTTTACAAAATACTTTCAAAAACCACCCAAAGCACATTTTCAAACAAAAGCAAGTAATCTAGCAAGTAACTAAGAGCCCATGAAAAACCATTGATGAAAAGGGTGCTAACAGCTTCCCTTTTCATAATCTACCCCCCGAACTCAAGAAATAATCTCAAAGGTCTTTCCTGCTCTTTTTCACCTTTCCTTTTGGATAAAAGAAAAGTCGGTGGCGACTCTTGCTAACCGCAACATTTGCGATCAAACGCAGAACACCCAAGTCAATTCTCCCAGTGTATCACACCATGATTAGTTTATCTTTAACAATCAGCTAATCTGGGACAAATCCCCAAGCAGCATTCCATATCTTTTCTCAGAGGATCATCAGTTTAATACAATTTTCAAGTGTGACAAATTTAGGTTCAATACATTTTCATTCCAATCAAATTTGGCAGAGTTCTCCATGTTGAGGAATCAAACTTCCAATCTTACATCTACAAAAGATTCAAACTCCATTGTCGTAAACATCAGCATTACATGTATAGATCATTCGCATATCATGCATAACAAAATTCATACATAATTCATAACAAGAGTGTTTCATCCTCATTTGCATTTTTCGAGGTCTTGTTGCAGTTGACATGTTACCTTGAGATCAAAGTCCAACTTACTTGGCACCTATCAAAGCAAACGTCAGTTCAGTTGTCTCTCTTTCGTCCAATGCTAATCTTGGATGAGCAGTTTCTCTCTTCTATCCAATTCTAATCTTGGATATGTGGTCTCTTTTGTTTCCATCCAAAGCCAATATCGGATGCTGTTACCTTTTCTTCCATCCAAAGCCAATATTGGATGTAGCTATCTTTTGTTCCCATCCAAAGTCAGTATTGGATGTTGTTACCTTTTCCTTTATTCAAAGCCAGTATTTAATGTCAAGATCTCTTTTTCCATCCAAATCTAGTATTGGATGTTGTTACCTTTTCCTTCATTCAAAGCCAGTATTGAATGTCAAGATCTCTTCTTCCATCCAAAGCCAGTATTGGATGTTGTTACCTTCTCCTTCATTCAAAGCCAATATTGAATGTCAAGATCTCTTTTTCCATCCAAATCCAGTATTGGATGTTATTACCTTTTCCTTCATTCAAATCCAATATTGAATGTCAATATCTCTTTTTCCATCCAAAGCCAGTATTGGATGTTGTTACCTTCTCCTTCATTCAAAGCCAATATTGAATGTCAAGATCTCTTTTTCCATCCAAAGCCAGTATTAGATGCTGTTACCTTTATTGCCGTACAAAGCCAGTATTAGACGCCTTGAGTTTTCCATTCATCCAAAGCCAGTATTGGATGTTGTTACCTTTTCTGTCGTCCAAAGCCAGTATTGGATGTTGTTACCTTCTCCTTCATTCAAATCCAGTATTGAATGTCAAGATCTCTTTTTCCATCCAAAGCCAGTATTGGATGTTGTTATCTTTTGTGCCTTCCAAAGCCAGTAGTGTACGCCTTGAGTTTTCCATTCATCCAAAGCCAGTATTGGATGTTGTGATCATTTCTCTCGTCTAAAGCCATTATTAGACATTGAGTTTTCCATTCATCTAAATCCAATATTGGATGCTGTGAACTTTTCTCTTGTCTAAAGCCATTATTAGACGTTGAGTTTTCCCTTCGTCCAAAGCCCATATTGGATGTCTTGTTTCTTTTCCGTCCAGCGTCTTTCCTGGACGATTCTGTTGTAGCTTCAGATTTGCTCTCATCCCACATCTAATGTTCTTCTAGATATTTATGATTGTCTTTTCCAGAGAGTTGTTCGTCTCATTCAATGCCATTCTTGGATGTCGCTGCTCACCTTCTCGGGTTTTACCTCTCTTTTTTCCAAGTATTGATGGTTACTCTTTGTCACCCTGACAGATATCCAGAAGTATCTTGTTGTTCCCCGACGTGTCTTTCCACGTCATTTCATCTGAACTACCATAAGTTTCTAGTTTCAAGTCTTTCCACATTCCCACAAAGTATGTCACATCTCATACATCATTCAAAAAAAGTATATGTAAAAAAAGAGTCCATGCATTCATTCGTAACATATGCTATCATCTCATCGCATCAGGGATAAAATTCATGTCTGTTTGTATTTAATTACTTTCCTCCTATTTGGCTAAAAGATAATTAAATAGGGGCAGCTGTTGTACCCTAAATTTCGTCCCTAATTTTTTCAGTCGCACTTTCATATCATATTTTGTCATTTGGTCTAATTCATTAACAAATATCTTTATTCATCACATTTGTATCCTACCTTTAAGTTTGCTCTTGTGTTGTTGACTAACTTCTAATCAAAATACAAAAAAATATTTGTCTTTGTCCTTTCATATTTGTATTTTTTAGGTACCGAGTCGAAGCATATGGCAAATAAGGTTTTCCGATATTATTTCCCTAAAATCTCTATTTGCAAAGAAAAAGAATTAAATTTTTTTTACTATACAATCGGTTGCTCCTAGAGTGCAATCGATTGCACAAAGTGCATTTTGCGTAATTTTAAAAAAAACGATGTATAAATCGATTTGCATTGTAGTGAAATCGATTGCACAGCGTGAAATTTGAAAAAAAAAATCAGCAATTTCAAGCTTGTCAAATTTTGGCTCCAATTTTTCTTCATTTTTTGAAAGAATTATCATTAATTCAAACTTTGGCTCCAAGAATCAATTACCAAATTACCACTAATCCCAATCCTAAACTCTATAAATAGAGCCCTCATTTCATTCAAATTACAAGCTTTTGATAGCCAAAATCACTTTGCTAAAAAATCTCTCAATTCTCTCCATCTACCAAATCCACTCAAAGCTCCATTTTCAAGAAAAGTTAGTAAGCTTTGCATTGAAGCTTACTAATCTTTGAGCTAAACCTTCATCCAAATACTTTTTCTTCATCAATTCTCTACATCCAAGCTTGGGAAATTGATTTTTGTGGTTGAATTGAAGCAAATTCTTGAAGTTGTGTTGATAATTCTCTAGATCTACCTTTGGTAAGTTGGACTTTCCATCTTTCACAATGTGATCTCTTGGTGATCTTTGGGATTGATTCATTGAGCATTGTTTTGTGATTCTATTGGTGCTATTTTCTCATAATTTGATATAATTTTCGTGCTCAATTGGATCCATGATCATAAGGTATTTGATGGAAGGTTTGAACAAGAATTTGGCCTTTTAAAATGTTGTTTTGCTGTTTGTAACAGCGTGCAATCGATTGCTGTAACAGTGCAATCGATTGCACTAAGTGAATTTCACGCAGATTTTTGAAAATTGCACTGTGTAAATCGAGTTGCACTATAGTGCAATCGATTTGCACGGAAATAGAATGCATTTTTTGCCTTGTTTTTGGGCTGTTTTGATCCATAAATGTTTTGCTACTCACTCCTTTTAATTGTTGGTTTGGATTGCAATTTTAAATGTCCAATTTTTCTTTAAATTGAATGGACTTTGTGATGTATATGAAGTTAGATAAATGTTCATCAATTCAAATCTACCAAAGAGTGAATTATTTAATTCATTTTTGGTGCTTTGGATTAATGATATATTTAGTGCTTTAATCCATCTAGACGAGTGATTGAATTTAAAGATGAAAGAAATTTGAGGTAGTGATCCAAATTAGCTTATCATTCCCCTCCCTCTTCATCTTATCCCTTTCTTTTTTTAACTGTGCTACATGTTAAGGAATGATGATCTCTATATCACTTATCAAAACATTAAGTACATATATTTCTATTGACCGACCTCAAAATAGGTGCGGCTTCTACACAAGTCCACTTACGATTGCTTAACATAACGCTATATTTTGTCCTGATTCGAATAAATGATCATTCGTGGCCCAAACTTATGTTTTCAAGCCCAAGTATGTTAATTTGATCTCTTTGGTCCAATAACCTTGAGATTCATTGTGTGGAGGCTTTGGTTCCACCAATCCTCTAATGGATCTACATCACTTTGGGTCAACGCGGATCACTTAAATATCGTTGATCATTAAATGTTACTTTTGAGGATTCCAAAATGGATGATATACTTGACAAAAAGCAAATGCAACTTGTTGTGTGGAGGCTTTGGTTCTATCAATCCTCTAATGAGTTCCAAATTCAAGTTTCAAGATGGTCATCCAACTAACCACTAATTTCTTACAATTGACTTTATTTTTTGCTTTTATTCTATGCTCTTTACTAATTTCTTTGTTTATAAAATCAAATGGCTTTCATAATAAACCTCGACTTTGTCGAGTGCCTTCTCTTTTAAAACTTCTTTTCTTTATACAAACTTCAATTCACTTAATCATACTTTGACATCTTTCAAAATTAAGAAAAACACTTCAACTCATTCAAACTCTTTTGTGCGCTCGAGCACCTTTACCCTTCAAAACTTTTTCAAGATGAGATATGATTCATTGATAGTCGAGCAACATTCTCCTATCTCTATGGTTATAAAGGTGTCGACTTTTCCACTTTAGTACTAGAGGCATTCTCAAATCCTCACTCTTGCTGATGCAGGGTCCATCTTTCTCACACCTTGTGGGATTTAGTCGATATTTCTCTCCTAACAATGACGACTTGTCTCTTCATTTGAAATCAATCAACAGACAAGTCTTTTCTAGCCGAACTACGATGCTATGACTTTCCCATTGCACGAGGGAGTACGTAGGTACTAAGTCTAACATCCCAAGGCGAGTAACAAAAATAATAAAAAAAACATTTCATTTTCCTTTTTTACAAATACACATTCATTCTTTTTTCCTTTAGCAAGTAAACCTTTACATAACACACCTTTTAAAAGAAACTAAACAAAGCGGATCCTACGGAGTACCGTAGATGCTTAGGATGCTAATACCTTACCTTTGCATAACCGACCCCCGTACCTTGATCTATGATATTTTTGGGTTTTGTTCTCTTTTTTCCCATTTCCCTTTGATGGCTTAATCTCAAATCTTCACCGCTGCATTTCTTTTCCTATCATCACTGTCGCAGTTGAGTTTGTCTCTTAGATCTCGTTTGCGTGTACGACAGCTATTAACCACGTGGTGTGAGTTAACATATACTGTCTCAGTCGTTTAGTATCCCAGGCTAGAGCACAACAAGTTTTCTCATGGAGAGAGTATCGGGTCTCGTAATCAATAAATTTCTTGCTTAGGTAGTAGATGGCATGCTCTTTTCTACTTGGTTCATCGTGTTTCCCAATTACACATCCCATAGATCCTTCAATCATTGTTAAGTACATGATAAGTGGTCTCACAGGAACAGGCGACATCAAAATTTGTGGTTCTTGTAAATACTATTTTATTGTTTCAAAAGTTGTTTGAGTTCATTCCACTCCACTGATTGATCTTTTTTTAGTAGTTTAAATATAGGCTCGCACGTAGCAGTTAGGTGCTATATGAACCTTTATATGTAGTTCAATCATCCTAAGAAACCACGAACATGTTTTTCTGTTCTTAGAGCTTCCATTTTTTGTATGGTCTTTATGTTGTCAGGATTCACTTCAATACCTCATTGGCTTACAATAAAACCCAATAGTTTTCCTGACCTGGCACCAAATGTACATTTGTTCGGATTCAACCTCAGTCTGAATTTTTGCATATGTTCAAATAAATTTTGCAAATGAATTATGTGGTCCTCCTCTGTATGAGATTTGGCAATCATATCATCCACATATACCTCGACTTCTTTGTGGATCATATCATGAAACAACGTGACCATTACTCGTTGATAAGTTGCTCCTGCATGCTTTATACCGAAAGGCATTACTTTGCAGAAGAAGGTGCCTTAAGGAGTCATGAAAAAGATCTTTTCCATATCATTATGTTCCATCTTGATATGATTATATCTTGATAAACCATCCATGAAAGAGAACACATAAGCTTGAGTTGTATTGTCCACCAAAACATCTATGTGAGGTAACGGGAAATTGTCTTAAGGACTTGCTTTGTTTAGATTCCGATAGTCTACACACATTTGTACTTTTTCATCCTTTTTGGGTACTGGCATGATGTTATCTATCCAAGGTAGATAATCTACCATGGCTAGTGATCTGACCTGATCAGAAGGTTTGGACCGTCACGGCTGGCTCCGAGCAGAAAGCTTTTTGAACGAGGAGGGGGGGGGGGGGGGTACCTGCAAGGCACTCCGATGCTAAAGTCAGTGGGAGTACGAGCAGATAATAGAGTTGAGGTTAGAATGATGAATACCTGACCCTCTGGAAATAGAGGGTATTTATAGCCCCCAGCGCTGGGCCAAGGTTCCTTCATTGGGCCGGGCGGATTTGGCCCAATGGAGGAACTGCCAGGTTCTACGTGGGTAGTGGGGACCCGCACGTGGTCCCCTTCCTGGATGTGCTGCGTGAAGTGCGGGCGGACGGAGACGCGGTCTTTCCGGAGTATCGTTGGGGGAACGGTGGACTGAGTCTGCCCTAGCCGGCTAGCTCGAGACCATGTCGAGCTGGGCAGCACGGTGCCGAGCTCGACGCCAGGACCTCGAGCTGGACAGCGGGTGTCGAGCTGGACGCCAGGACATGGAGCTGGACGGCAGGGTGTCTAGCACGACTTCACCGCATGGGGTTGGACATCGGGATGTCGAGGTGGACATCAGGGTGTCGGGCATGGATGTGACCCCCTTTGCCCAGTGTGGTCCTTAGTGAGTCCCTTTGGACTGGGCCTTAGTAATGCTTTTGGGCCTGTCGGGCCCAGTCCAGAACAGGAGCCCCCCAAGTCGTGGTTCCTTTGGGAGGAGCCATGACTTGAAACCAAGTTGTTCCGTCGTTGAGGTCTCGTGCCCGGGATGGAGGTGTGGGCCCTCGAGGGGCCTCTTCGTGTCGTGCTCGGAGACGTCCTCGGTGGTGGATGCGTGGAGGATCCGTACTGGGTGCGTCGGTCGAGCACACGAGGCATCTTTCGGGAGCTGTGCCGCCACCCTAGGGGGGTAGGGCCATCATTGCGTTGGGAGCAGCGCGTCGAGGAGATGGGGTCCGTGGTTGCCCGAGGTGACGTTTGGTATTCCACGTCATCACTATAAATAGGACCCTTGGGCCCCATAATACGTTTTCCGTTCTCCGTGCTCTCTCCGTTGCCGCTCTCAACACTTTCTCCAGTTGCGACTTCCCGTCTCAGATTCTTCCATTTCTTAGTCAAATCCCAAACTTTGATCCAAGTAAGTGATCTACTTTCTTCATTTTTCCGTTTTAGAATGCATGATTCCTGGAATTTGTAGATGTTTTAGGACCGTGCGCATGGGATTAGCCCGGTAAACTCGTGTTTTGCCCGACATATTCATGTCTAGGACCGGCAGACGCATATTTGTGGCCGACACATTCATAGTTTTAGGTGAAAAACTTCAGAGCTGCCCGGGGTCTTCATGATCCGGGGCGCCTGATTCACGACGGTGCCCGGTATGTTTATGGTCGTGGCCGTGGGCTTCATAGTGCGGCTCGCCATGTTCATACCTCGGGTCGACATGCTTGAAGAGTGGCCGCGCAGTTGGTTTTGAGGAAGAACACTGGGTTCAGGAGAGTCGGGGAGGCATCCACTTGTGAAAACGGACTTGTGTAGTCGTGTATGGGACGACATGATTATGTCGAGCATAGGACTTCGTGCTCAACTGATTGGTTTCCCGTGCTCTGCAGGTAACCATGGCGGACGACCCGAGCTCCTCCGGACGTCGTGATCGCGAAGAACAGAGTGCCGACGAGTCGGCCACCCTGATAGATGCCGTGACCGACCCATTGCTGGAATGGGTGGGTGTCGAGCCGCGGGGGACAGCGTCGAGATATAGCCGGGATGACCGACATCCATTCACTGTCATTGAAGAGGGTCAAGACCAGCCCGACTTCCAGCAGAACTTCGTGGTCATGCTTCCGTCGACCAATGCAAGAATTTGCTCGGTGTATCCGAACTACAGCCTCGCGATGTATGAGATCGCATTTAAAGACTTAGGGTTGCGGCTGCCGTTCACTGATTTTCAGACCGGGGTCTTTATGCACTTGGAGCTGGCCCCGTCCCAGCTGCACCCAAACTCGCTCGCCTTCATCCGGGCGTTTGAGTTGACGTGTCGCTACCTGAGGATCGGGGCGACCATCCCTCTTTTCTTCCGGGTGTTTCACCTGCAGCGTCAGTCCCGAGGAGGGAAGCACAACTGGGTGTCCCTGAAGCAGTCGAGGAGACTGTTTAAGATGTATATGGACTCCGTGAGGGGGTTTAAAGACAAGTGGTACATGGTACGCCCAATTACCGACTCTGCTTTAGATTCCCTTTTCGAGGAGGAGGGGCCAGTGAGCGACGATGATGGGGAAGCGATGGTGGCCGACGACGGGAGCCCCGTGTTAGGTCGTAGGGCTAAGTTCCCGGTGTACTGGATGTCCCGACATTACGAGAATGGGACAGGTTATTTCCATACCGCTGTCGGGGACATGTGCTCGGAAGATCAGCGGGCGTACGACGTTCTTTGTCGGTTTGTCGACAGTTTTCATCCCGCCCGATGGGTTACGCGGGAAGGGGATGATATCCTAGACAAATACGGTTACCCGACGTTCGAGTCTCACCCGATCGACACCAAGGCGCTGGTGGAATGTCCGACATATAGGCAGGCTGCCCGCCTGTTAGGTTGTTTGCTTGAAATTATTTATTCGTCATTTATTCATGCAGTTTGCTCGATACTGACTTTTCCTTCATTTCGTGCAGGTACGATGGCTAGCCGACATGAAAGGCTACTGAAATTATCAACCGACCAGAGGCGAGGCAGGAGGGTCGTAAAGGCCCCGCAGACGACGAGAATGGGACCACCACAAAGTCCGAACGCTCCTCAGCCGGTGAGGGTGGATTCGACGTCGAGCTCGGGACCCGCGTCAGATCCAGAGGTCGAGGAGATTGACCCCAGCACCGTTTTGACGCAGAGGAAGAGGACCCGCGTGGAAGGCGGTTCGACTGTCAGGGAGGATGCCGGTGCTGTTCAATCTTTTGCCTTCCCCCCTTGCTTCGAAGAGGCGGGCTTTTTCGAGCGATTCCCTCCGACAGTGGTCGCCCATGAAGCTAAGGCCATAAAGAAGATGAGTAAAGAGGAAAGGAAGGCGTATCTGGCCGCCAGCGTGGACGGGCTGGTAAAAATGGCCGAAATGGCTTTGGTGTTATCTGAGGATGCAGGGGATGCTGCCCGTGTTGAAGAGCTCGAGCAGGAGAAGGCGACCCTGACTGCGAGCTCGCGGAAGCTGAAGGTCGCTCTGGAACGATCCGAGGAGATGTTCCGAGAGCAGACCGTGATGCTTGATGCTGAGAGGGAGGCGCTGACCCTGGAGAGGGAGAAGTCGGGGAGGCTGACTGAGGAAGGGGAGCTTCTTCGGGCTGACAGGGATCGCCTGGCGGCCGAGGTCGAACGCTTGGGTAAACAGGTCGAGGAAATGAATGCTGTCCTTCAACCTGCCGAAGATGAGCCCGAGGATATAGAAGCTTTGAAGAGTCGGGTGGAGCTGGTCGCCCACATCCGACTCCTCGAGGTGGACTGCGTCGGAGCCCTGGAGGACGGGTTCAATTCTGCGGTCGATCAACTCTCCTTGCTGAACCCTGGTCTGGTCACTGAGGGTATCGGTCACACACACCGGGTTGTAGGTGGTATGATCGTTCCTCCGCCCGACTCTCCTGGCGTCGACAATGATGATTCTGTGGAAGTCTGAGTAGGATAGCGGGCCTGCATGCTCTTGATATTTGTACTCTTTGGGCCTGCGTGCCCGTTTATTGTATGTTATAAACATCGCCGGCCTTCTTGGTCGGTTTAATATTGCTTTGTTGCCTTCAGGCGTTTATACCTTGTTATTCATTTTGGATTTTTTGCCCTTGTTTGAAATCACATGCTTGTATGAATTTAGCCTGTCACGGGCCCGAGGAGTGCCCGTAGGTGGCTTTGATTTGGCGAGCGAATCTGCTCGTCTCCATTTGCATGCAATCTCGGCCCTATTTTGAATGGCCGGGGTTGCCTAAGTGTTGCGCTCGAGGGGAGAGATTTTCTTTTGACCCTTGTAGATGTCCCGTTATTCTTGATGGAATGTCGGGCATTTTGGAGCGAGCTTGCTCAGTCGGGCGTGGAGCCCGTTAGGGACGATTCACCCTTGGCGTGAACTGCCCATCGCGAGCTGGGTGTTCTGCCTTATGGGTACGACGACGGTGGGGCTCGGTACAGCTGTCCACGTCGGGCACTATCGATCGTCATCGTTTACCGCGCGATGCCGTGCCATTTTGGTCGTGTGTCGGGCCTGTACCTTAGCCTTAAACGAATTTGGACGCTTTTCCCCGTTGCCCGAGCGTGGTTGCTACTGGTCGAGGGTCCTAGGTGTTGACAGTTTCTAACTGTAGTACTGCTTCAACTTAGCAGCATTCCAGGGTCTTGGTAATGGTTCTCCGTCTAACTGCTCGAGGTAGTACGCCCCGGTACCCGTGGTGCCGTGGACGCGGTAAGGTCCTTCCCAGTTCGCGGCCAATTTCCCTTCGCGGGAGTCTTTCTGGTTCCTGCGTAGTACCAGGCTGCCTATTTCGAACTCGCAGGGCAGCCCCCGAACGGATTTCCTCGACTAGGTCGAGTTCATCCCTTAATGCTTCGTCATTCATTTCTTCGTCGAGGGGTTCCTCCGTTCGTCGGGATGGTTCCATGATTTCGACCGGGATGACGGCTTCGGTGCCGTAAGTCAGTCGGAATGGTGTTTCCCCAGTCGTTGAGTGGGGTGTGGTGCGGTATGCCCACAGGACGCTGTGGAGCTCCTCGACCCATCCTCTTTTGGCTTCGCCGAGTCGACGTTTGAGCCCTCGGAGGATGACTCTGTTCGCGGCTTCGGCTTGCCCGTTGGTCTGAGGGTGTTCGACCGACGTGAAGTGTTGCTTGGTCCCCAGTTTGGTGACGAAGTCTCGGAATCCGTGGTCGGTGAACTGGGTACCGTTGTCGGTCACCAATGCCTGCGGAATTCCGAACCTGGCGAGCATGTTTCTTTTGTAGAAGCGGAGGATGTTGTGTGAGGTGATTTTTGCGAGTGCCTCGGCCTCGATCCACTTCGTGAAGTAATCCACGGCGACGATTAGAAATTTGTTCTGATAGGTCCCTTGCACGAAGGGTCCGAGGATGTCCATGCCCCACCAGGCGAACGGCCATGGGGACGACAATGTATTCAGCTCGTGCGTGGGAGCGAGGTGCATATCCCCGTGCTTCTGGCACTTGTCACATTTTTTCACGTGTTCCTTGGCGTCCTGTTGCATCGTCGGCCAGTAGTATCCTGCTCGAAGGGCTTTCCTTGCCAAGGATTTACCGCCCATGTGCTGGGCGTTGATACCTTCGTGTATCTCCCGCAATACGTCGGGGATGGCGGACTCGTCAATGCATTTCAGGAGGGGAATGGAGAATCCTCTTCGGTACAGTTTCTGCTCGAGAACAACATAGGAACATGCTCGTCGCTTGATTATGGCAGCGTCGGCCTGGTTCGACGGGAGTTCTCCCTTTGTTAGGAAATTATAAACCGGGGTCATCCAAGACGTGGCATCCCCGATGGCGTGGACCTCGACCGTAGTCGAGGGTGGCTCGATGCTCGGACATGCCAGAGATTCCTGGATGACAGATTTATTCCCGCCTTTCTTTCGTGTGCTCGCGAGTTTGGACAATATGTCCGCCCTCGTGTTTTGCTCGCGGGGAACATGAGAGATTTCTGCTCGTACGAACTTTGCCATGTGTTTTTTGACTAAGTTCAAGTACTCAATGAGGTTGTCATTCTTGGCCTGGTAGCTTCCTTGTACTTGGGAAGCGACGAGCTGGGAGTCGGTGTAAATTTGAACTTCGCGGGCTCCTAGGTCCTCGGCTAATTTCAGTCCTGCGAGCAGGGCTTCGTATTCTGCCTGGTTATTTGATGTCGGGAAGGAGAGAACCAAGGAGTGCTCGATTACCACCCCTTCTTCGTTTTCCAGGAGGATCCCTGCGCCGCTTCCGGACGAGCTGGAGGCTCCGTCGACGAAGATGGTCCATTTGTGTTCCTTTCCCGGGGGGATGTCGTTACCGGTCATCTCGGCGACGAAGTCGGCCAAGGCTTGTGCTTTTAGGGCTTTCCGGCTCTCGTACTGAATGTCGAATTCAGAGAGTTCCAGGGACCACTTCAGCATTCTGCCCGCCATATCTGGCCGACCCAGGAGTTGCCTCACCGGTTGATCGGTTCGCACGATGATGGTGTGCGCTAGAAAGTAGTGTCTGAGCCTCCTCGCAGCGTTGACGAGTGCCAGAGCAACCTTTTCTATCTGTTGATACCTGCTCTCGGGGCCTTGTAAGGCTTTGCTCGTGAAGTAGACAGGTTTCTGCCCGTCAGGAGTCTCGCGGACAAGAGCGGCACTGATGGCTTCGTTTGAAACTGCCAAGTATAGGTATAGTGGCTCGTCGTCATCTGGTCGAGACAACACGGGCGGTTGAGACAGGCTCTTCTTCAGATGGCGAAGTGCGTGCTCGCACTCCTCGGTCCATTCGAAGGCTGCTTCCTTTCGAAGGAGTTTGAAAAAGGGAAGGGCGTGCTGAGCGGACTTCGCGACGAAGCGTGATAGTGACGTCAACATGCCGTTCATGATCTGTATCGACTTCTTCGATGTTGGAGTCGGGAGGTCGGCGAATGCTCGACACTTGTCGGGGTTGGCTTCAATCCCTCGTTCTGTTAGATAGAATCCGAGGAATTTTCCTGCCTTAACCCCAAATGTGCACTTCTCGGGGTTGAACCTCATTTTGCACTGTCTTGCTTGGGCGAAGACTGTTTTGAGGTGAGCTGCGTGATCGGTATCTGCTCGAGATTTGACGATCATGTCGTCCATATATACCTCGAGCATGTCGCCGATCTGTTTGTTGAACACTTTGTTCATCATGCGTTGGTACGTCGCGCCGGCGTTCTTTAGTCCGAAGGGCATTACATTGTAGTAATAGTTGCCCGAGCTGGTCATGAACGCCGTGCAGCGTTTGTCGCCCAGGGCCATTGGGATTTGATTGTATACCGAGTAGGCGTCCATGAACGACAAAGTCTTGTAGCCGGTCGAATTGTCGACCAGCATGTCAATGTTAGGTAGAGGAAATGCATCCTTCGGGCAAGCCCGGTTGAGGTCGGTATAGTCAACACACATTCTCCATTTTCCATTATTCTTTTTAACAAGTACAACATTTGACAACCAGGTGGAGTACCGGGCTTCAGAAATAAAATTTGCCTCTAAGAGGTCTTTTACAGCTTTTTCAGCAGCCTCTGTTTTTTCTGGAGACTGCCTACGCCTACGTTGTACTACGGCCTTGGCGGCTGGATCAATGGCGAGGTGATGACAGGCGACCTCAGGGTCGAGTCCGGGCATCTCTGCAGTGCTCCAGGCGAAGAGATCATCATTCTCGCGCAGACAGGCCTTGATTTGCTTCCTGGCCAAGTCGGGGAGGTCCTTGCCAATCTTCACTCCCTTGGTCGGGTCTGCTCCGAGGGGAACGAGTTCGAAATCGCCGTCCGGAATAGGTCGGAGGGGGATTTGCTCGCTGCTGGATGGCTCGTCTTGGTCGAAGCGGGCGTCGAGGGCTATGGAGTCGACCTTTGGTGGAGCCTTCTGAACTTCTACCTCGGGAGATGCTCTGTCGGGCTCTTGCTTTGTCTTCTTGATGGGTCTGGTGCTAGTACCCACGTCGACGGTATCCCGTCCTCTCGAAGCGGCGTTGAAGCACGTGCGGGCAGCGGCGAGGTCGCCCTGGATGGTGGCTACCCTCGCCCTTTTGGTATAGAACTTCATTTTTAGATGGACAGTTGAGGGGACCGCTGTCAGCTCCGCCAATGTCGGCCTCCCCAAAATGCAATTGTATAGGGACGGGCAGTCAATGACGAGGAAGCGGACCTTCACCTGTCTTGTAGCAGTTCCTTCCCCGAACGTCACGAGGAGCTCGACATATCCCCAAGGTTTGGAAGTCGAGCCGTTGAAGCCTTGAAGGTCCGAACCTATATACGGAGACAGATGTGAGTCATCCAGTTGCAAGGTCCGGAACAGCTGGGTGTACATCACGTCGACGGAACTCCCTTCGTCGACCAGGATGCGATGCACGTCAAAATTGGCCATCTTTGCCCTTATCAGCAAGGGGATGACTGCGTTCGGGGCTCCGCCGGGGAGCTCTTCTAAGTAGAAGGTGATGGGCTCTGATCCGCCCTTCACTATTTCGAAAGTCACAGTTTGTGGAGGAGCTGCGTCGACCAGTTCGTCCAACTTCCTCTTGGCCGAGTTGATGGTGAGGTCGTTGAACCCGCCCCCGTTGATGACCATGGCGGAGGGGAAGTATTCCCACCTGCTGTGTGTCGTCAGGGGCTCCTGCAGGAGCTCGGGAAGTTCGAAATCCTCGGGCCTGGTTACCGAGAAGGCGGTCTGGATTGGCACCGACTCGTCAGATGGTCGGGCATCTTCTTCGGGCTCCTTTGCTTCGTGGGCGTCACGACGGGGAGCATCGTTTCGCCTGTACTGAGCAAGCCTCCCTCCTTTGATGAGGGTTTCAATGGCGTCCTTCAGGTGGACGCAGTCCTCTGTCAAGTGACCATGACTCCTATGGTACTGACAGTATTTATTTTTGTCTACTCCTGGCTTGGCAGGAGCTGGCCGGGGACGCTTGACGCCACCGTCTTTAAAATCTGTGCTAGCACACTCCGCCAAAATACGCTCGCGGGAAGCCGTGAGCGGAGTGTACTCGGTGAAACGGCCCGAGGGGCCCCTTTGTTCCCGGACCTCCCGGGGTCGATCTTCCTTCCTCTTCTCTCCGGTCCGTCGGGGAGGAGGGTCTTGTCTCGAGCTGCTGCCATGATTGCGAGCCCTGGAGTCTCGTGCCCTGTTGGCAGCTTCTCTCTCCTCGTAGTCCATGTATGCTCGGGCTTTGTCGAGGAGAGCATCAAAAGTTGCAGGTGGCTCAATACCCACAGCTTTTCTGAATTCTGTGCCGGGGAGGAGGCCCCTCTCCAGCAAGTACCTTTTCATATGGTCCGCGCAGGGGACCTGTATTGCTTCCCGGTTAAAGCGGTTGATGAATTCCCTCAAGGTCTCATCCTGTCTTTGGATGATGGCCTCGAGGGCCGCCTCGGTCTTCGGGTGGCGCCGAGAAGCTGTGAAGGAACTGATGAACTGGTTCTTCAGGTTCCGCCACGAGGTGATGGAGCCCGGGGCGAGTCCTTTATACCAGTCCATGGCCGCCTTCCTGAGAGTTGTGGGGAAGAGACGGCACTTGATGGGCCCCCCGACATTATGATAGTGGAGCATGGCTTCGAACCCGTCAATGTGGTCGACTGGGTCCGCTACTCCATCATACTCCTTCAGATGTGGGGGCTTCTCCATGCCCGGGGGAATAGGTGCGTCCATGATGGCCTGCGACAGGGGACCGCGGGGGTCGTCCTCGTCGCTCCTCTCCGGAGAAAGAGAAGGGGTCCTGTAGTTATGTCTGGCACGCTGATCGTGCTGAGGTTCCCTCGAGCGTGATGCCCGGTGGTTGAAGGTCACACGCCCGTCTCGGTTGTGCCTTCTGTCGTGCCTTGATGGGTCGCGACTGGGCTCTTCGGTAGGGATGACGGGCTGTCTCTCATATTGGGGCCGCCTCTGCTTTGGTCGGGGAGAGGGGCTCCTAGAGTTCTCCCTGTAGTGTCTCCGCGGAGGAGTAGGGTGTCGAACTTCTTCGACCCGAGGAGGTGGAGAAGGTGGCCTCTGGTGCCTCCTCGGGGGTCGTCGATCATTTTCAAGTGCCCTCAGTCTTTCTCCTTGGGCGAATAGGAGATAATTTGTCTGGTTGATGGCCGCGAACAGTGCCTGAGTCGTGGCATCTGCCGCGGCGGGGACTTGGACTTCATAGAACCGGGCAGCTCTGCGATAGGCGAGAGCCTCCGGGTCGTCTTCGAGTGCTGGAGGAGTCGTCGAGGATGACGCAGTGTTCCCGTCCCTGCGGGAGGAAAGTCCAGGGCGGTTGTCACAGGGATGGCATTGTGGCCGGCATCGCTGGGATTGTCCAGGTGTCCATTCTTGTCCGCGGGACCGTTGTTAGTGTCGGTGACACGGACGTGTTGTTCTTCACGAGCTGGATCAGCCATGACAGGTAATTGAATTGAGCTTTGGTCTTTGGAATTGTTCGTTAGACGGGGAAGCTGTTTCCCACAGACGGCGCCACTGATCTTACCTGATCAGAAGGTTTGGACCGTCACGGCTGGCTCCGAGCAGAAAGCTTTTTGAACGAGGAGGGGGGGGGTACCTGCAAGGCACTCTGATGCTAAAGTCAGTGGGAGTACGAGCAGATAATAGAGTTGAGGTTAGAATGAGGAATACCTGACCCTCTGGAAACAGAGGGTATTTATAGCCCCCAGCGCTGGGCCAAGGTTCCTTCATTGGGCCGGGCGGATTTGGCCCAATGGAGGAACTGCCAGGTTCTACGTGGGTAGTGGGGACCCGCACGTGGTCCCCTTCCTGGATGTGCTGCGTGAAGTGCGGGCGGACGGAGACGCGGTCTTTCCGGAGTATCGTTGGGGGAACGGTGGACTGAGTCTGCCCTAGCCGGGTAGCTCCAGACCATGTCGAGCTGGGCAGCACGGTGCCGAGCTCGACGCCAGGACCTCGAGCTGGACAGCGGGTGTCGAGCTAGACGCCAGGACATGGAGCTGGACGGCAGGGTGTCGAGCACGACTTCACCGCATGGGGTTGGACATCGGGATGTCGAGGTGGACATCAGGGTGTCGGGCATGGATGTGACCCCCTTTGCCCAGTGTGGTCCTTAGTGAGTCCCTTTGGACTGGGCCTTAGTAATGCTTTTGGGCCTGTCGGGCCCAGTCCAGAACAGCTAGGAACCATGCATCAAATTTCTTGAGGACTTCTTATTGAATCTTATCAGACATGTCTGGACGAGTTCTTCTGAGTTTCTGTCGAACCAGAGAACAACCTTCTTTGAGAGGTAGTTTATGTACCACGATATATGTATCTAAACCTGCCATGTCTCAGTGAGACCAGGCAAATATATCCACGTAATCATGTAGGAGTTTGATCAGCCTTTTTTTAACACTTTTCTCCAAGGTTGCACCTAGCTTGATTTCCTTCGGGTCCTTTTCAGACCCAAGATTGATGGTCTCAATAGATTCTTGGTATAGTTGTATGTTATCTACTTTTTGCTCTAGTAACCTTGCCAATTCTTCAGAGAGTTCAAGATCTTCCTCTCTTCCTCTTCATCTTGGTTAATTGGTGCATCAAAGTCATATTGGATCGTAGCAGTATCATTATCGGTAAGTGATCTGACCTGATCAGAAGGTTTGGACCGTCACGGCTGGCTCCGAGCAGAAAGCTGTTTGAACGAGGAGGGGGGGGTACCTGCAAGGCACTCCGATGCTAAAGTCAGTGGGAGTACGAGCAGATAATAGAGTTGAGGTTAGAATGATGAATACCTGACCCTCTGGAAACAGAGGGTATTTATAGCCCCCAGCGCTGGGCCAAGGTTCCTTCATTGGGCCGGGCGGATTTGGCCCAATGGAGGAACTGCCAGGTTCTACGTGGGTAGTGGGGACCCGCACGTGGTCCCCTTCCTGGATGTGCTGCGTGAAGTGCGGGCGGACGGAGATGCGGTCTTTCCGGAGTATTGTTGGGGGAACGGTGGACTGAGTCTGCCCTAGCCGGGTAGCTCGAGACCATGTCGAGCTGGGCAGCAGGGTGCCGAGCTCGACGCCAGGACCTCGAGCTGGACAGCGGGTGTCGAGCTGGACGCCAGGACATGGAGCTGGACGACAGGGTGTCGAGCACGACTTCACCGCATGGGGTTGGACATCGGGATGTCGAGGTGGACATCAGGGTGTCGGGCATGGATGTGACCCCCTTTGCCCAGTGTGGTCCTTAGTGAGTCCCTTTGGACTGGGCCTTAGTAATGCTTTTGGGCCTGTCGGGCCCAGTCCAGAACAGGAGCCCCCCAAGTCGTGGTTCCTTTGGGAGGAGCCATGACTTGAAACCAAGTTGTTCCGTCGTTGAGGTCTCGTGCCCGGGATGGAGGTGTGGGCCCTCGAGGGGCCTTTTCGTGTCGTGCTCGGAGACGTCCTCGGTGGTGGATGCGTGGAGGATCCGTACTGGGTGCGTCGGTCGAGCACACGAGGCATCTTTCGGGAGCTGTGCCGCCACCCTAGGGGGGTAGGGCCATCATTGCATTGGGAGCAGCGCGTCGAGGAGATGGAGTCCGTGGTTGCCCGAGGTGACGTTTGGTATTCCACGTCATCACTATAAATAGGACCCTTGGGCCCCATAATATGTTTTCCTTTCTCCGTGCTCTCTCCGTTGCCGCTCTCAACACTTTCTCCAGTTGCGACTTCCCGTCTCAGATTCTTCCATTTCTTAGTCAAATCCCAAACTTTGTTCCAAGTAAGTGATCTACTTTCTTCATTTTTCCGTTTTAGAATGCATGATTCCTGGAATTTGTAGATGTTTTAGGACCGTGCGCGTGGGATTAGCCCGGTAAACTCGTGTTTTGCCCGACATATTCATGTCTAGGACCGGCAGACGCATATTTGTGGCCGACACATTCATAGTTTTAGGTGAAAAACTTCAGAGCTGCCTGGGGTCTTCATGATCCGGGGCGCCTGATTCATGACGGTGCCCGGTATGTTTATGGTCGTGGCCGTGGGCTTCATAGTGTGGCTCGCCATGTTCATACCTCGGGTCGACATGCTTGAAGAGTGGCCGCGCAGTTGGTTTTGAGGAAGAACACTGGGTTCAGGAGAGTCGGGGAGGCATCCACTTGTGAAAACGGACTTGTGTAGTCGTGTATGGGACGACATGATTATGTCGAGCATAGGACTTCGTGCTCAACTGATTGGTTTCCCGTGCTCTGCAGGTAACCATGGCGGACGAGCCGAGCTCCTCCAGACGTCGTGATCGCGAAGAATAGAGTGCCGACGAGTCGGCCACCCTGATAGATACCGTGACCGACCCATTGCTGGAATGGGTGGGTGTCGAGCCGCGGGGGACAGCGTCGAGATATAGCCGGGATGACCGACATCCATTCACTGTCATTGAAGAGGGTCAAGACCAGCCCGACTTCCAGCAGAACTTCGTGGTCATGCTTCCGTCGACCAATGCAAGAATTTGCTCGGTGTATCCGAACTACAGCCTCGCGATGTATGAGATCGCGTTTAAAGACTTAGGGCTGCGGCTGCCGTTCACTGATTTTCAGACCGGGGTCTTTATGCACTTGGAGCTGGCCCCGTCCCAGCTGCACCCAAACTCGCTCGCCTTCATCCGGGCATTTGAGTTGACGTGTCACTACCTGAGGATCGGGGCGACCATCCCTCTTTTCTTCCGGGTGTTTCACCTGCAGCGTCAGTCCCGAGGAGGGAAGCACAGCTGGGTGTCCCTAAAGCAGTCGAGGAGACTGTTTAAGATGTATATGGACTCCGTGAGGGGGTTTAAAGACAAGTGGTACGTGGTACGCCCAATTACCGACTCTGCTTTAGATTCCCTTTTCGAGGAGGAGGGGCCAGTGAGCGACGATGATGGGGAAGCGATGGTGGCCGACGACGGGAGCCCCGTGTTAGGTCGTAGGGCTAAGTTCCCGGTGTACTGGATGTCCCGACATTACGAGCATGGGACAGGTTATTTCCATACCGCTGTCGGGGACATGTGCTCGGAAGATCAGCGGGCGTACGACGTTCTTTGTCGGTTTGTCGACAGTTTTCATCCCGCCCGATGGGTTACGCGGGAAGGGGATGATATCCTAGACAAAGACGGTTACCCGACGTTCGAGTCTCGCCCGATCGACACCAAGGCGCTGGTGGAATGTCCGACATATAGGCAGGCTGCCCGCCTGTTAGGTTGTTTGCTTGAAATTATTTATTCGTCATTTATTCATGCAGTTTGCTCGATACTGACTTTTCCTTCATTTCGTGCAGGTACGATGGCTAGCCGACATGAAAGGCTACTGAAATTATCAACCGACCAGAGGCGAGGCAGGAGGGTCGTAAAGGCCCCGCAGACGACGAGAATGGGACCACCACAAAGTCCGAACGCTCCTCAGCCGGTGAGGGTGGATTCGACGTCGAGCTCGGGACCCGCGTCAGATCCAGAGGTCGAGGAGATTGACCCCAGCACCGTTTTGACGCAGAGGAAGAGGACCCGCGTGGAAGGCGGTTCGACTGTCGGGGAGGATGCCGGTGCTGTTCAATCTTTTGCCTTCCCCCCTTGCTTCGAAGAGGCGGGCTTTTTCGAGCGATTCCCTCCGACAGTGGTCGCCCATGAAGCTGAGGCCATAAAGAAGATGAGTAAAGAGGAAAGGAAGGCGTATCTGGCCGCCAGCGTGGACGGGCTGGTAAAAATGGCCGAAATGGCTTTGGTGTTATCTGAGGATGCAGGGGATGTTGCCCGTGTTGAAGAGCTCGAGCAGGAGAAGGCGACCCTGACTGCGAGCTCGCGGAAGCTGAAGGTCGCTCTGGAACGATCCGAGGAGATGTTCCGAGAGCAGACCGTGATGCTTGATGCTGAGAGGGAGGCGCTGACCCTGAAGAGGGAGAAGTCGGGGAGGCTGACTGAGGAAGGGGAGCTTCTTCGGGCTGACAGGGATCGCCTGGCGGCCGAGGTCGAACGCTTGGGTAAACAGGTCGAGGAAATGAATGCTGTCCTTCAACCTGCCGAAGATGAGCCCGAGGATATAGAAGCTTTGAAGAGTCGGGTGGAGCTGGTCGCCCATATCCGACTCCTCGAGGTGGACTGCGTCGGAGCCCTGGAGGACGGGTTTAATTCTGCGGTCGATCAGCTCTCCTTGCTGAACCCTGGTCTGGTCACTGAGGGTATCGGTCACACACACCGGGTTGTAGGTGGTATGATCGTTCCTCCGCCCGACTCTCCTGGCGTCGACAATGATGATTCTGTGGAAGTCTGAGTAGGATAGCGGGCCTGCGTGCTCTTGATATTTGTACTCTTTGGGCCTGCGTGCCCGTTTATTGTATGTTATAAACATCGTCGGCCTTCTTGGTCGGTTTAATATTGCTTTGTTGCCTTCGGGCGTTTATACCTTGTTATTCATTTTGGATTTTTTGCCCTTGTTTGAAATCACATGCTTGTATGAATTTAGCCTGTCACGGGCCCGAGGAGTGCCCGTAGGTGGCTTTGATTTGGCGAGCGAATCTGCTCGTCTCCATTTGTATGCAATCTCGGCCCTATTTTGATTGGCCGGGGTTGCCTAAGTGTTGCGCTCGAGGGGAGAGATTTTCTTTTGACCCTTGTAGATGTCCCGTTATTCTTGATGGAATGTCGGGCATTTTGGAGCGAGGTTGCTCAATCGGGCGTGGAGCCCGTTAGGGACGATTCGCCCTTGGCGTGAACTGCCCATCGCGAGCTGGGTGTTCTGCCTTATGGGTACGACGACGGTGGGGCTCGGTACAGCTGTCCACGTCGGGCACTATCGATCGTCATCGTTTACCGCGCGATGCCGTGCCATTTTGGTCGTGTGTCGGGCCTGTACCTTAGCCTTAAACGAATTTGGACGCTTTTCCCCGTTGCCCGAGCGTGGTTGCTACTGGTCGAGGGTCCTAGGTGTTGACAGTTTCTAACTGTAGTACTGCTTCAACTTAGCAGCATTCCAGGGTCTTGGTAATGGCTCTCCGTCTAACTGCTCGAGGTAGTACGCCCCGGTACCCGTGGTGCCGTGGACGCGGTAAGGTCCTTCCCAGTTCGCGGCCAATTTCCCTTCGCGGGAGTCTTTCTGGTTCCTGCGTAGTACCAGGCTGCCTATTTCGAACTCGCGCTTGATGACCTTGTCATTGTGGCGCAGAGCCACTCGTTGTTTTAGGGTGGCTTCTCGCAGGGCAGCCCCCGAACAGATTTCCTCGACTAGGTCGAGTTCATCCCTTAATGCTTCGTCATTCATTTCTTCGTCGAGGGGTTCCTCCGTTCGTCGGGATGGTTCCATGATTTCGACCGGGATGACGGCTTCGGTGCCGTAAGTCAGTCGGAATGGTGTTTCCCCAGTCGTTGAGTGGGGTGTGGTGCGGTATGCCCACAGGACGCTGTGGAGCTCCTCGACCCATCCTCTTTTGGCTTCGCCGAGTCGACGTTTGAGCCCTCGGAGGATGACTCTGTTCGCGGCTTCGGCTTGCCCGTTGGTCTGAGGGTGTTCGACCGACGTGAAGTGTTGCTTGGTCCCCAGTTTGGTGACGAAGTCTCGGAATCCGTGGTCGGTGAACTGGGTACCGTTGTCGGTCACCAATGCCTGCGGAATTCCGAACCTGGCGAGCACGTTTCTTTTGTAGAAGCGGAGGATGTTGTGTGAGGTGATTTTTGCGAGTGCCTCAGCCTCGATCCACTTCGTGAAGTAATCCACGGCGACGATTAGAAATTTGTTCTGATAGGTCCCTTGCACGAAGGGTCCGAGGATGTCCATGCCCCACCAGGCGAACGGCCATGGGGACGACAATGTATTCAGCTCGTGCGGGGGAGCGAGGTGCATATCCCCGTGCTTCTGGCACTTGTCACATTTTTTCACGTGTTCCTTGGCGTCCTGTTGCATCGTCGGCCAGTAGTATCCTGCTCGAAGGGCTTTCCTTGCCAAGGATTTACCGCCCATGTGCTGGGCGTTGATACCTTCGTGTATCTCCCGCAATACGTCGGGGATGGCGGACTCGTCAATGCATTTCAGGAGGGGAATGGAGAATCCTCTTCGGTACAGTTTCTGCTCGAGAACAACATAGGAACATGCTCGTCGCTTGATTATGGCAGCGTCGGCCTGGTTCGACGGGAGTTCTCCCTTTGTTAGGAAATTATAAACCAGGGTCATCCAAGACGTGGCATCCCCGATGGCGTGGACCTCGACCGTAGTCGAGGGTGGCTCGATGCTCGGACGTGCCAGAGATTCCTGGATGACAGATTTATTCCCGCCTTTCTTTCGTGTGCTCGCGAGTTTGGACAATATGTCCGCCCTCGTGTTTTGCTCGCGGGGAACATGAGAGATTTCTGCTCGTACGAACTTTGCCATGTGTTTTTTGACTAAGTTCAAGTACTCAATGAGGTTGTCATTCTTGGCCTGGTAGCTTCCTTGTACTTGGGAAGCGACGAGCTGGGAGTCGGTGTAAATTTGAACTTCGCGGGCTCCTAGGTCCTCGGCTAATCTCAGTCCTGCGAGCAGGGCTTCGTATTCTGCCTGGTTATTTGATGTCGGGAAGGAGAGAACCAAGGAGTGCTCGATTACCACCCCTTCTTCGTTTTCCAGGAGGATCCCTGCGCCGCTTCCGGACGAGCTGGAGGCTCCGTCGACGAAGATGGTCCATTTGTGTTCCTTTCCCGGGGGGATGTCGTTACCGGTCATCTTGGCGACGAAGTCGGCCAAGGCTTGTGCTTTCAGGGCTTTCCGGCTCTCGTACTGAATGTCGAATTCAGAGAGTTCCAGGGACCACTTCAGCATTCTGCCCGCCATATCTGGCCGACCCAGGAGTTGCCTCACCGGTTGATCGGTTCGCACGATGATGGTGTGCGCTAGAAAGTAGTGTCTGAGCCTCCTCGCAGCGTTGACGAGTGCCAGAGCAACCTTTTCTATCTGTTGATACCTGCTCTCGGGGCCTTGTAAGGCTTTGCTCGTGAAGTAGACAGGTTTCTGCCCGTCAGGAGTCTCGCGGACAAGAGCGGCACTGATGGCTTCGTTTGAAACTGCCAAGTATAGGTATAGTGGCTCGTCGTCATCTGGTCGAGACAACACGGGCGGTTGAGACAGGCTCTGCTTCAGATGGCGAAGTGCGTGCTCGCACTCCTCGGTCCATTCGAAGGCTGCTTCCTTTCGAAGGAGTTTGAAAAAGGGAAGGGCGTGCTGAGCGGACTTCGCGACGAAGCGTGATAGTGACGTCAACATGCCGTTCATGATCTGTATCGACTTCTTCGACGTTGGAGTCGGGAGGTCGGCGAATGCTCGACACTTGTCGGGGTTGGCTTCAATCCCTCGTTCTGTTAGATAGAATCCGAGGAATTTTCCTGCCTTAACCCCAAATGTGCACTTCTCGGGGTTGAACCTCATTTTGCACTGTCTTGCTTGGGCGAAGACTGTTTTGAGGTGAGCTGCATGATCGGTATCTGCTCGAGATTTGACGATCATGTCGTCCATATATACCTCGAGCATGTCGCCGATCTGTTTGTTGAACACTTTGTTCATCATGCGTTGGTACGTCGCGCCGGCGTTCTTTAGTCCGAAGGGCATTACATTGTAGTAATAGTTGCCCGAGCTGGTCATGAACGCCGTGCAGCATTTGTCGCCCAGGGCCATTGGGATTTGATTGTATACCGAGTAGGCGTCCATGAACGACAAAGTCTTGTAGCCGGCCGAATTGTCGACCAGCATGTCAATGTTAGGTAGAGGAAATGCATCCTTCGGGCAAGCCCGGTTGAGGTCGGTATAGTCAACACACATTCTCCATTTTCCATTATTCTTTTTAACAAGTACAACATTTGACAGCCAGGTGGAGTACCGGGCTTCAGAAATAAAATTTGCCTCTAAGAGGTCTTTTACAGCTTTTTCAGCAGCCTCTGTTTTTTCTGGAGACTGCCTACGCCTACGTTGTACTACGGCCTTGGCGGCTGGATCAATGGCGAGGTGATGACAGGCGACCTCAGGGTCGAGTCCGGGCATCTCTACAGCGCTCCAGGCGAAGAGATCAGCATTCTCGCGCAGACAGGCCTTGATTTGCTTCCTGGCCAAGTCGGGGAGGTCCTTGCCAATCTTCACTCCCTTGGTCGGGTCTGCTCCGAGGGGAACGAGTTCGAAATCGCCGTCCGGAATAGGTCGGAGGGGGATTTGCTCGCTGCTGGATGGCTCGTCTTGGTCGAAGCGGGCGTCGAGGGCTATGGAGTCGACCTTTGGTGGAGCCTTCTGAACTTCTACCTCGGGAGATGCTCTGTCGGGCTCTTGCTTTGTCTTCTTGATGGGTCTGGTGCTAGTACCCACGTTGACGGTATCCCGTCCTCTCGATGCGGCGTTGAAGCACCTGCGGGCAGCGGCGAGGTCGCCCTGGATGGTGGCTACCCTCGCCCTTTTGGTATAGAACTTCATTTTTAGATGGACAGTTGAGGGGACCGCTGTCAGCTCCGCCAATGTCGGCCTCCCCAAGATGCAATTGTATAGGGACGGGCAGTCAATGACGAGGAAGCGGACCTTCACCTGTCTTGTAGCAGTTCCTTCCCCGAACGTCACGAGGAGCTCGACATATCCCCAAGGTTTGGAAGTCGAGCCGTTGAAGCCTTGAAGGTCCGAACCTATATACGGAGACAGATGTGAGTCATCCAGTTGCAAGGTCCGGAACAGCTGGGTGTACATCACGTCGACGGAACTCCCTTCGTCGACCAGGATGCGATGCACGTCAAAATTGGCCATCTTTGCCCTTATCACCAAGGGGATGACTGCGTTCGGGGCTCCGTCGGGGAGCTCTTCTAAGTAGAAGGTGATGGGCTCTGATCTGCCCTTCACTATTTCGAAAGTCACAGTTTGTGGAGGAGCTGCGTCGACCAGTTCGTCCAACTTCCTCTTGGCCGAGTTGACGGTGAGGTCGTTGAACCCGCCCCCGTTGATGACCATGGCGGAGGGGAAGTATTCCCACCTGCTGTGTGTCGTCAGGGGCTCCTGCAGGAGCTCGGGAAGTTCGAAATCCTCGGGCCTGGTTACCGAGAAGGCGGTCTGGATTGGCACCGACTCGTCAGATGGTCGGGCATCTTCTTCGGGCTCCTTTGCTTCGTGGGCGTCACGACGGGGAGCGTCGTTTCGCCTGTACTGAGCAAGCCTCCCTCCTTTGATGAGGGTTTCAATGGCGTCCTTCAGGTGGACGCAGTCCTCTGTCAAGTGACCATGACTCCTATGGTACTGACAGTATTTATTTTTGTCTACTCCTGGCTTGGCAGGAGCTGGCCGGGGACGCTTGACGCCACCGTCTTTAAAATCTGTGCTAGCACACTCCGCCAAAATACGCTCGCGGGAAGCCGTGAGCGGAGTGTACTCGGTGAAACGGCCCGAGGGGCCCCTTTGTTCCCGGACCTCCCGGGGTCGATCTTCCTTCCTCTTCTCTCCGGTCCGTCGGGGAGGAGGGTCTTGTCTCGAGCTGCTGCCATGATTGCGAGCCCTGGAGTCTCGTGCCCTGTTGGCAGCTTCTCTCTCCTCGTAGTCCATGTATGCTCGGGCTTTGTCGAGGAGAGCATCAAAAGTTGCAGGTGGCTCAATACCCACAGCTTTTCTGAATTCTGTGCCGGGGAGGAGGCCCCTCTCCAGCAAGTACCTTTTCATATGGTCCGCGCAGGGGACCTGTATTGCTTCCCGGTTAAAGCGGTTGATGAATTCCCTCAAGGTCTCATCCTGTCTTTGGATGATGGCCTCGAGGGCCGCCTCGGTCTTCGGGTGGCGCCGAGAAGCTGTGAAGGAACTGATGAACTGGTTCTTCAGGTTCCGCCACGAGGTGATGGAGCCCGGGGCGAGTCCTTTATACCAGTCCATGGCCGCCTTCCTGAGAGTTGTGGGGAAGAGACGGCACTTGATGGGCCCCCCGACATTATGATAGTGGAGCATGGCTTCGAACCCGTCAATGTGGTCGACTGGGTCCGCTACTCCATCATACTCCTTCAGATGTGGGGGCTTCTCCATGCCCGGGGGAATAGGTGCGTCCATGATGGCCTGCGACAGGGGACCGCGGGGGTCGTCCTCGTCGCTCCTCTCCGGAGAAAGAGAAGGGGTCCTGTAGTTATGTCTGGCACGCTGATCGTGCTGAGGTTCCCTCGAGCGTGATGCCCGGTGGTTGAAGGTCACACGCCCGTCTCGGTTGTGCCTTCTGTCGTGCCTTGATGGGTCGCGACTGGGCTCTTCGGTAGGGATGACGGGCTGTCTCTCATATTGGGGCCGCCTCTGCTTTGGTCGGGGAGAGGGGCTCCTAGAGTTCTCCCTGTAGTGTCTCCGCGGAGGAGTAGGGTGTCGAACTTCTTCGACCCGAGGAGGTGGAGAAGGTGGCCTCTGGTGCCTCCTCGGGGGTCGTCGATCATTTCCAAGTGCCCTCAGTCTTTCTCCTTGGGCGAATAGGAGATAATTTGTCTGGTTGATGGCCGCGAACAGTGCCTGAGTCGTGGCATCTGCCGCGGCGGGGACTTGGACTTCATAGAACCGGGCAGCTCTGCGATAGGCGAGAGCCTCCGGGTCGTCTTCGAGTGCTGGAGGAGTCGTCGAGGATGACGCAGTGTTCCCGTCCCTGCGGGAGGAAAGTCCAGGGGCGGTTGTCACAGGGATGGCATTGTGGCCGGCATCGCTGGGATTGTCCAGGTGTCCATTCTTGTCCGCGGGACCGTTGTTAGTGTCGGTGACACGGACGTGTTGTTCTTCACGAGCTGGATCAGCCATGACAGGTAATTGAATTGAGCTTTGGTCTTTGGAATTGTTCGTTAGACGGGGAAGCTGTTTCCCACAGACGGCGCCACTGATCTTACCTGATCAGAAGGTTTGGACCGTCACGGCTGGCTCCGAGCAGAAAGCTTTTTGAACGAGGAGGGGGGGGGTACCTGCAAGGCACTCTGATGCTAAAGTCAGTGGGAGTACGAGCAGATAATAGAGTTGAGGTTAGAATGATGAATACCTGACCCTCTGGAAACAGAGGGTATTTATAGCCCCCAGCGCTGGGCCAAGGTTCCTTCATTGGGCCGGGCGGATTTGGCCCAATGGAGGAACTGCCAGGTTCTACGTGGGTAGTGGGGACCCGCATGTGGTCCCCTTCCTGGATGTGCTGCGTGAAGTGCGGGCGGACGGAGACGCGGTCTTTCCGGAGTATCGTTGGGGGAACGGTGGATTGAGTCTGCCCTAGCCGGGTAGCTCGAGACCATGTCGAGCTGGACAGCACGGTGCCGAGCTCGACGCCAGGACCTCGAGCTGGACAGCGGGTGTCGAGCTGGATGCCAGGACATGGAGCTGGACGGCAGGGTGTCGAGCACGACTTCACCGCATGGGGTTGGACATCGGGATGTCGAGGTGGACATCAGGGTGTCGGGCATGGATGTGACCCCCTTTGCCCAGTGTGGTCCTTAGTGAGTCCCTTTGGACTGGGCCTTAGTAATGCTTTTGGGCCTGTCGGGCCCAGTCCAGAACAGTAAGTTTAGATGAGGATCTGCACATTTTATCATGTTTTTGTGATTTTTAGAATGTGAATTGGAAAATATATATATAAATAAAAAGTATTGCCATTTTGAAAAGTAAAAGAGAAATGCAAGACAAAGACATGGATCTTAATTGAATGCAAAGACAACTTTTATTAATTGGAAACATTATTTGAAAATAAATGGGGACCCTTACAAGCTACCCCTATGCTTCATAGGGTACATAGGTTCTTTTAAAAACAGAAGAAAAAAAATTCTTTGGAAAGAAAAAGATCTCTGGAATATCCGCAGTTGTCCAATTCTTGAGCTCTTTTCCTGGAGCGCATTCTCGGATGAAATTGGATGCTTCTTGGTTGTTTCCCTTGTTGGCTAACATTGACACTTGTCTGCCATGCTCTAATCCTTTGCTGATGAAGGTTTCCTAGATGGGAGGAAATTTCTTGCCTTTCTGAGTAGCCTTTGACGGTTTATAATCCAAACCAAAGCGATATTTCTTCTCAGGTATCTCCATAAGTTTTTCGTAGCCTTTTGATGTTCGATCCTCCACAACCGTTTTTAAATCTCTCCAAGATGCCATAGGGATTCTAGGTTTTGAGGTTTTCTCTATTGGGAGTGTAACCGATGTTGCAACTTCCAAGACATGGAATGGCGTCTCCACACAATCTTCACCTACACTAATATATCTGTAGGATTCCAAGTGGCTTACAAAGATGTCTTTTTTTGCTGACAATTATCACCAACTTTTTTTGAGGTGACAGCTCCTGCAGTGTGAATCCGAGGTCTCCCGAGCAAGCAAGTATATGCCTGTTCTATATCCATTACCTGAAAGGTGATGTAGAACATATGCAGACCAATCTTTACCGGGAGATCCACCTGAAACAACCGGCTGAAAATCATCAAACAATGAAGTCACCATCGAACGTCTTTTATCCCACATGGAGGGAAAGGTAAACATCCAGAAAACCTGAGAAGGGAGAAGTCATGGTCTTGCGACCGAGAGATCGGTCAAGGGAGTCTATTACGTGAGGGAAAGTTATTAGCACCCCACACGCCTATAGTACTCTACAATATCCACTCTTGTTATCTATCTTATAGGTGTGTTTAATCTATGCTTATTGTTTACTACTGAGAAAGGGAGAATGCATGCAAAAGAAAGAAAAGAATGTAGGAAAAATAAAGTTTTACTCGCTTGGGCCCTACCCCAATGCCTACGTATCCTTTTTGAGGAATCAGAGCTACCGTAGTTCGGCTCACATGTTTTTGTTTGTTTGTGTTTTTTATGAACAATGTTAATTCCGCCTTCTGTTGCAGCTCGACCTTTGGAGACTTATGCGTTGGCACAGAAGTAAATTAATCATGTCCTTACCTGAAAAGGGTTTTAGAGAAAAGGTTCTTAGACGCACAAAAAGGTTTGAGTTGGTTTGTATTTTTGTTACCTTGAAAAAGGGTTTAAGTGTGATTAGCATGTTTTATTATTTGTTAAGAAAGGAAGTTTTAGTTTTAGATTCAAGGATGCAAAAAGGGGAATTAAATAGTCTAAGGGAGACTAGCCTATTTCTAACCTAATGTTATCATACAGTGGTGGTCCTAAGATTTGGATTAATAAAAGGAAAACGTCTATCTAATGTTAGCATGCATGGTTTTAAACCTAAGGTCTAACTTGCATCCGAAGGGAACAAGCACATCCAAAGGGAACATGGTATGTACAAAGAAAAAACAAGCAAGCTCGAAAGAGAACACACATAAAAGAGTAAGGAAAAGAAGCGAAGTGCTTTAGTCAAGGGGAGTGTATCACCCGAGACAAACAAGCGGGAGTGAGATGAAAAACAAAAATGTGATGTGCAAAGCGACTGAACACCTAACCAAGATATAGGAGATTGAGGTAGGAGACAGAAGGAAATATGAATAATCACGAAGTATCAGCATCGACCAATGCGAACTCCTGACGAAGCGTGGAGGTTCGATTGTGGAACCCTTCCCCACTCTACGACTCGATACATAAGAGCAAGCACAACTCTGAAGCTTCGTGGTGCGTCACGAGCTAAGGATGATACAGACGAAATTGCGGGGGTTGATTGATAACCCTCCCCGCTCGCCTCCTTTTGAGGACTTATCATCTGTACATATGCAGGCACAAATATAAATACACCTGTAGAATACCTACTCAAATGTAGGGTTTTAAACAAAGCACATACAGGTAGCACACAAAATGCCCGCAATGTAGAATTGCCCTAAACGGGTCTTTAAATAAACCAGAGGGGTTCCTGACATGATCAACAAAAGAGACCCCCATCATACATCTCTACCCTACTTCTCATGGCATCAGAAAGCAGTAAAGTTCCTACTTCTCACGATGTCTAGAAAACGGTAAAGAAATACGATAAATGAGGAAGAAAACAAAGTCACCATGATACCTAACAGAGAAGGTTTGTTGCCTCTTCAAAACCCCCTAAGCAAAGAGAAAAGTCTACAGAAAATCTCCTTGAATTCCTTGATAAAGGTTGTGCACTTAGTTTGCTTCGAAACTTCTTGAAACTTTAAACAAAATCTGTTTTATTTGACAATATTACAACAAAAAATCAATTCCAACAATTAGTTAAAAAATTAAATTGAGACCAGGGGGTGTAATCTGCAGCTAATGTGCATTCAGTAAGCTGCTTGATCCACAAAATAGGTGTATACCCGCTAGTAAAAGTCCATGAAGTTATTTTTGTTACCCATGGCTTTAGCTTAAAAAAATACTGTATGGGCCTAAAGGATGCAGATCCGATCCACTTGTAATTCTTCATCCATTCCATATTTTTTATCATATTATATAAAATTAAAAAAAATCAAATTAAAATAACAAATATATTAGGGTTAGAAGTATGACTCTTTAACTTTCCAAGGAGAAATCGCTTCTTCTCAAATTTTCTTCACCGACGGTAGTGAACTCTCTTCTCTGATCAACCTCGCCATCCAAACCAAATCGTGACTACCACAACAGTCATCTCTGTTCACTCTCACCTTTTTACCTTCAAACTCATCTCAATCCTCTGATTTCGATTTGTCTTCATCATCGATAACTCGCCTCAGTTTTGTGGATTCACTCCTTCACAGAACCGTAACCATCGTGCCACACCGATCTACAACCTCTCCAATTCATCAGCATCGTTCCTCATCTATCCCTCACTCTCGAACCCACAACTCTTCCTTCTTCTTCAACGATCTCTGATCTTTGTTCTCACATCATCGTAGACTCGCCTTCGCTCTCACCAAGATTTGTACAAGGATGATAAAGAGCTAAAGGAGATTGACTCTCGACCGAGCTTCACGTATATACTCATTTCTTCTTTCTTTGTGTTCTTCAACTTCTTCTGCATTTTGGTGTATGTGTTGTTGAGCGTAATGTTGTGGTACTGACATGATTGTTAGTTCTTGTTGCTTGATTGTAGAGACAAACACTGAGATAGCTTGAGGATGTTATTTATGATCTTCTCGTGGTGAATATTGAAATCAAGAAGTATGGTTGAGGAGAAGGCGATTTATGAGGGTGTAGGGATGAAAAGTAGAGAAGAAGATGTGAAGATGATGAAGGATATGCATAATAATTTGCAAAGGATAATTTAGAGTTGAGGTATTCTCTTCTGAATCTGTGAAGTTTTTCTATGGTTTGAGGTCTTTTGTTTTGTGTAGTTATGGTGATGAATATTGAAGAGCTTCAACGGAGAGGGAATTGAAGATGATTGCGGACAAGGAAGAAATTTCAGAGAATTTCCTATAGGATGAAATCGTGAGTATCTTCCACCCCTTTCTTTGTTATCTGCTTTCAATCTGTTAGGAAATCTCCCCCCTCTGTAGAAAGTTGGTTGGGAATTATATTTTTTTAGGAGTTTCTGTTTTTTCTATTTTGGAGTTGGAGTTCTGTTTTGGCATTCTAGTTCAGTTAGGAGGATAAGGGATTGTTGTTATAGGCATTTAGGATGAGCTGAAATAATCAGTTAGAAATCAGTTGAAATTCTGTTGGAAGGTTGGGAAGTCAGTTACAGTTTGATTAGGAGTTGGCAGTTAGGATGTTAGAGGAAATTCTGTTACGGTAGTTAAAAGGTTTGTTATCAGTTAGAAACAATTAGGGGGTTTCTGTTATTCATTGTTGAGCTGGCAAGTAGAGGGATGAGAGGTTGTTTTGGATCTGTTAGTTTTTTGTTAAGTAGTAGAAGTTGTGAATCTGTTAATTTGGTTAGGGAATGTTTTGAATTTGTTTTTGGGAATTAAATCATAGCAATTATAAACTATTTTTGTGACAATTTTTCAGGGATGCGATCATGTGTATGAGGCTTGGATTTGGACACATGAAAGCATGAGGACATATTCATGTTGGCTTCATGATATGCAAGCGAATTATTGGTGAGAATTTCTGAGCAACAACCATAGTTGCCGAAGGCAAGAGTAACAAACTCAGAGGGAAAGGTTAAATGAAGAAGAAAGCTCTCGTTCACTTGGTGATGAAATTTGAATCAAAAATAGAATGTAGAGTATGAGAAAACTTGGTCGAAAAACATTCTTAGGATGTAATAGTACTTGAACTCTTGTAACGTTCCTTTGTAATTTTGAAATGGTGTATGATATTTTGAACTTGGAGACTTGGTAACGTAATTAATAAGTACTAAACATTTATTGTGACATTTTTGTGTAATGGATTTTTGTAATTGGATGCCTTCTGAACATATAAAATTTTGGATGTTTCCCTTTTTTGCAATGGGGAGTTTGAATTAAAATGAACGAAAAATATTGATCTTTCCTCCTTTATTTAACTTTGACTTCCCAATCTTCTTTTGACCCTATGACTTGATGTATTCTATGATATGCTAAATCATTTAGTAGTAACTTCTATGAATCTATGTTCTTCTTCTCTGACTTCATCACTTTGAATGACTTATCATGCCACAAACATCTTTCCTCGAAAGATCTTTTGATGAATTAAAGGGATTAACATGTTTAAGTATCTCCTGATTCAATTTGAATTCGAAAACCCTTAATGCTTTCTAACAACTTTAGGATTTAGCTTGAACTAATTGAATGGAGTTCAAATAATGTAGCTTGTATTATAAGTATACCAAGTGATTGAATGGAGATCTTTTCCTCAGGGTACACAAATCCTAATTTTTGGATAGAATCCAAGTAAAACCATCTTCCTCTCTCGTATAAAGCCCATACCACATGACTTGAGATTTAATTAACAAGTGCCTCCTTGTTTGATGAAGAAGAATCATTAGAAACCCTAGCTAGCCATGGATAATATCCACGCCTGATAATCAACATCATAAATGAACCCTAATTCATGTAGGTAAGACATGTATTAGGAGATAGCTCTTAATGCTTAAGCTTGTAGCCTTTTATATGACACTTGTAGATGTTTTTTGTTGTAAACAATAATAAAACTCTCTTGTTTGAAGGTTTCCAAGGAATGTCGAGAATAAGAGCTTCAGATTACATGTATCCAAGCCTTGAGCCTTCATCACATGACCTTGTGTATAGGGATAGAAACTCTAATCATGGCCATTGCCTCTTCAATTGAGTTAACCCTGCAAAATATGAGAAAACCCTAATCCACGAATGAACCCATGGTGCACCAGTGAAACCCTAGTTCTTGAAGATTCTAGATCCCATGCCAAATTATTGACCAATGATGCATGATGCCCAAAATGACCTAACGGGAGTTATGTGCATGAGATGAGAATTGCATAAGCCAGATAAAAGTAAAAGGGGTAGGATAAATTTGGGGTATTACACCACCTCTCTAAACACATTAATTTTAGAACCATCAAATGCTTTTACCACCATAGAACTTGGTCTTATGACAATGTCGTCCATTATGAGCTTCATCAGGATGGCCTTTTGTAGCACGCTTAGAGAAGAGCCAATATTGGTGAGTACTCTAGATAGGCTAGTTGTTCCTATCTGAATTGAAATATGCAACACCTTGTTGTGAGCTCTGCCTTATGGAGGTAACTTACTGTCATTGAATCCTAGGCATTTTTTTGATGTTAGATTAGCCACAACTCCATCAAATTGTTTTACTGTGATCTCCTTTGTAACGTGCGCATAACTTAGAATTTTCATCAGAGATTCTCGGTGTGCCTCTGAATTGATCAGTAGTGAGAGTATAAAAAACCTTGGCTAGGGTTTGGTATAGTTGTTTCACCACCTTGTAGTCACTTTTCTTAATCATTTCTAAGAATTCATCAGCCTCTTGATCAGTGAAAGTTTTGCTCAGAGGTTTTGGCTCTTGACTAGTTTCAGCCACAACTTTTCCCTTATCTTTAACCATAATATCATCCTTCTTTTGTTGTTCAGGACCATAGATCCGACCACTATGGGTCATACCCCTTGTTCCTACTATATTTGTAACTACAGATCCTTGGCTTCTTGATGGTTCACATTCTTGCTTTTGTCCATTAATATAGACAGTAGTTTCATAACTCCTTGGTACGACTTTGTCACTTTCATAAGGGGTGGGAATGGACCCCTTATCACCATTGTACTCTTCGGAGACACTAGTATTGTCATTGTTATTTTTTTTGAAGTTGGCTCCCACATGGAATGACAAGTGGTTTCTTTGCAGAACTTGGACCATGGTAAGGAATCACCAATGGTCTTCTTGTACTCCCATTGATTGTAGATACATATCCTTCTTTAAGATAATGCTCGAATTGGATTATCCCTTGATCCACTAATTTCTTGAAAGTGTTTTCGAAGGAGTCATTATGTTTCAATAGAAAACCATATTCGAATAGATGTTCCTTCAAAATATATATCAGAGTTTTTACTCGTTTAGTCTCTTCAAGATTAGTGACTATCTCAATTGCGACCACAGTTGGACCACCACACGGAGGCATGGGGGTTGTCTTGATGTTTGGCTTATCAAAGGTTATATCTTGGGAGTTCAATAAATCTTGAACCTTGTGTCTGAAGGCCCAACATTTTTCTATGGTATGCCTTAGAGAATTGGCATGATACTCGCACCTTGCATTTGCATCATATTTTAGGGGGAGTTCCCCAATTGGAGGAGCAAGTGGCTTCAGCTCTACCAAGGATACCTTGAGTAGGTGCTGTAGTAATTGACTGTGTGGCATGGGGAGATGCTCAAATATTCTTTGAGGCCTTTCAAACCTATTTTGTAGTTGTTGTTCTCGTGGGATCACCAATGGTTGTTGTTCCCTTGGATGCGTGGCGATAACATTAGTTTCTCCTTCCCTATTTTTTAATAAGTTCGTAGTATGCTTCTTTGGATTATAAGGTGTACTATATGATGCCCCTTGTATCTTGCCACTTCCACACCTACTTCAGTCCATTGTCCAATTGTCACCAAATCAGAAAATCCGGAGTTGACACGGCCTACAATTTTATCATAATACAGGCCTTGTAGCATACCCATGAACATGTCGACCATTTATTTTTCAAGGAGTGGTGGATGTACTCGTGCTTCCATTTCTCTCCATTGTTGAGCATATTCCTTGAAAGATTCATGCTTCTTTTATGAAAATTTTTGAAGTTGCAAACAATTAGGAGCCATATCCAATTTATACTTGTATTGTCTCAGGAAGGTATTTGCAAGGTCTGCGCATGATTGGACATGTGGTCGCTCCAACTACATATACCAATCTAGGGATTCCCCACTCAGGCTATCTTGGAAGAAGTGAATCATTAGTTTCTGATAGTGGGCAGAAGCATGCATCTTCCTATAATACATGCATAGATGGTTCCTCGGGAACGTGAGTCCCTTATATTTTCTAAAGTTAAGTACTTTGAATTTAGGTGGAATCACTTCATGTCTTGCCATACACACCCTAATTACTAGCATTTACATTCAAAAGTGATAAATTTGCAGAAATGTAAAGTCCTACGCTATTACAATATTTAGGGGATTGGGGTACATATTTATGAATGGGGATTGCAAGTAAAAATAAGTCCTAAGTTACTATTACAAGCATATCGAAATGTACAATATAAGAAAGAAATGGACTTGTTTAGAAAAAAAAATTTGTCTTAAGGAAATAAATTAAAAGCACAATATTTTTATATTTTTTATGTTAATAAAAAAAATGATGAAAAGGGAAATAAATGCAGGATAGAAACAGCGTGTTGCTGCAAGCAAAAATAACTAGGATCAGAAGTTCTGAAGTCAGGCGCGTAGTGACTCAGAAGGAAGCGTCAGAATAAGAAGTTCTAGATTGGTACACTCTGAGGCCCTGCATGAAATGTTAGAGGACAAACACAGAAGTTATAGTTGGTATTAAGACAGTGGGCCACAAGTCAGAAGTTATGTATTACACTAAAACAGTGAGAAAACGTCAGTAGTTCAGTGCGTCATCATCATATAAAAATCAGAAACTCTGAGGGTTCAGTGTATTTAACATGTAAGGAGAACTTAGAAGTTCTGTGCTGTGTTAGAACAGTGAGTGAATCATCAGAAGTTCAGTGTGTTTAATCAGTGAGGAAAACTCAGAAGTTTTGTGTTGTGCTTAAAGTTGTGAGTGAACATCATAAGTTCTATTTTTCAACTCTTAATCAGCACATTAGCAATTCATTCAATTCTTATTAAACAACAAATCAGAAGGATAACAACACAACAACTTATAGAAGTTCTAATCCTAAATCTGAGTCTAGCCCTAATCAAGAAGTTCTGATCCACAGTTTTTTCTACTTAAGCAATGATATGTACAACATTAATACTATGATATTTACATGTTAATGATGTTCATAATGAAAAACAAGAAAAGTCAGAAATACTTACCTTGAACCTGGAGCGTGGTTGGAGCTTTGAGTGGCTGCCTTTGGATGTTCTGAGTCAGTAAGGGTGACAAAATAGTGGTTGGGTTCTTTGAATCAAGGGGGGGGGGGAGGTTTTGTTTTGGATTTGCGACGGTTTTCCCTGTTTCCTCTTCTCTCTTTTGGACTCTTGGAATTAGAGCAGGGGTTTAGCCTTTTTCTTTCTCAAATTCCCCATTTCCCAATGGCCAATGGTGTTCTATTTATAGGCACAGGTTTGCAGTTTGGAGGGGTCAAGTGGCGCCAACATCATATGCTATATGTTGACTTACTTCTGAAGTAAGCTTAAACAAGCGTGGTTCAATGCACCAAGTGAGATGATTAACAGCGCCTAAGCTAGTTTTGGCAGCGTGAATTAAGGAAAAGTAGAGGCAGCGCATGGGATTAGCATACTTTTGCATAAAATTTTGTCTTCCCAAGACAGTAGGGGTATACATGGTGAAAATCCTTTGGATAAAGACTCAGAAAGTAGTTATGAGCATTAAATGATGATGAGACTTATCACAACCAGAAATCCTGTAAAGTGAGATTCTACACCATGGCTTAGCTTTGGATCAAAAGTTCTACTTCAGCGTAGCATCCATCCTCTGATCTTTGTATCTTCTGGCTCCAGCATGTTCTGAAGGAGAACATTGCTTCCACATGTTCTGATTAAAGCGTCATGTTCTGAACCATGTTTGCAACCTGTAGCTGAAGCATTTTGTGAAAACTTACCCGGAAGTTCTGACCAAACTCTTCCTTGAGAGTGTCTAGAATTTGCTGAGTGTTATGGTGATAATCTGGTTAGAAGTTCTGAAATTGTCATATTTTCTTAAACCCTTATAACAAATTCTAAGTATTTAGAATTTTGACTTTTTGGATTTTGATGAAACAAAACTTCATATTTCAATGTGTCTTGATGAAATATGATTCTTGAAGCTTGATTTTGATCCAAAAGTCAAAGTTAGACTTCTCAGTGTGCAAATGACCATTTTGCCCTTGTGAGTGATTTTCTTGGGAAATTTGTAGTTCAAGGCTTGGAAACTTGATATAAGCAAACCTGGGATCCAGGGTGATCCCTTGAGAAATGAGAGGGCAAATTTTGGGGTACAACAGCTGCCCCTGTTTAATCTTCTTACACCTGAAGAATTAGATTGGTAAGTCTGCCATTCGTGATTTGAAGGTGGAAGATGATTGAACACTAGAGTGCCCAGAAATTTGCACTCGATGATGTTGTGATTGATTGTGTAGGGAATGAGCTTAAAGATGCCATTTAGAGAGATAATGGATAGTTGTTGGAGATGGGCTTAAAGATGCCATCCAGAAATGATTGTTGGACTGTATCTGTAAGCTAGAAATGAATGATTGCCAGCATGGTGTCCATGTCTGGAGCGCATCTGAACTGTATCAGAAGGTTGGGTTTTTTAGGATGAGACAGTGTAAAACTGCATCTTGGGAAGAGAGGGAACCGGTGTAGGCTTGTCTGATGATGAGTCAGTGTAAAACTTTATCTTAGAAAGAAGGAACCTATGTAGGGTTGCTTCATGATGAGTCAGTGTAAAACTTCATCTTGGAAATAAGGAACTTGTGTAGGGTTGCTTCATGATGAGTCAGTGTAAAAATTAATCTTGGGAAGAAGGAACCTGTGTAAAGTCGCTTCATGATGAGTCAGTGTAAAACTTCATCTTGGAAAGAAGGAACCTGTGTAGGGTTGCTTCATGATGAGTCCGTGTAAAACATCATCTTGGGAAGAAAGAACCTGTGTAGGGTTGCTTCATGAAGAGTCCGTGTAAAACTTCATCTTGGAAAGAAGGAACCTGTGTAGGGTTGCTTCATGATTAGTCCGTGTAAAACATCATCTTGGGAAGAGAGAGAACCGGTGTAGGGTTGCCTGATGATGAGTCCGTGTAAAACTGCATCTGGAAAGGAGTAACCTGTGTAAGGTTGCCTGATGATGAGTCCGTGTAAAACTGCATCTGGATAGGAGGAACCTGTGTAGGGTTGCCTGATGATCAGTTCGTGTAAAACTGCATCTGGAAAGGAGGAACATGTTTAGGGTTGCCTAATGATGAGTCCGTGTAAATATGCATCTGGAAAGGAGGAACCTGTGTAGGGTTGCATGATGATGAGTCCGTTTAAAACTTCATCTTGGGAAGAGAGGGAACCGGTGTAGGGTTTTTTGATGACGAGTCTGTGTAAAACTTCATCTTGGAAAGAAGGAACCTGTGTAGGGTTGCTTCATGATGAGTCAGTGTAAAACTTCATCTTAGTAAGAGAGGGAACCGGTGTAGGGTTTCCTGATGATGAGTCCGTGTAAAACTTCATCTTGGAAAGAAGGAACCTGTGTAGGGTTGCTTCATGATGAGTCCGTGTAAAACTACATCTTGGAAAGAAGGAACCTGTATATGGTTGCTTCATGATGAGTCCGTGTAAAACTTCATCTTGGGAAGAAGGAACCGATGTAGGGTTGCTTCATGATGAGTCCGTGTAAAACTTCATCTTGGGAAGAAGGAACCTGTGTAGGGTTGCTTCCTGACTAGTCTGTGTAAAACTTTATCTTGGAAAGAAGGAACCTGTGTAGGGTTGCTTCATGATTATTCCGTGTAAAACATCATCTTGGGAAAAGAGGGAACCGGTGTAGGGTTGCCTGATGATGAGAGTGTGTAAAACTTCATCTTGGAAAGAAGGAACCTGTGTAGGGTTGCTTCATGATGAATTAGTGTAAAACTTCATCTTGGGAAGAAGGAACCTTTGTAGGATTCCTTCCTGACGAGTCTGTGTAACACTTCATCTTGGAAATAAGGAATCTGTGTAGTGTTGCTTCATGATGAATTAGTGTAAAACTTCATCTTGGGAAGAAAGGGAACCGGTGTAGGGTTACCTGATGATTAGTCCGTGTAAAACTTCATCTTGGAAAGAAGGAACCTGTGTAGGTTTGCTTCATGATGAGTCAGTGTAAAACTTCATCTTGGGAAGAAGGAACCTATGTAGGGTTGCTTCCTGTTGAGTCTGTGTAAAACTTCATCTTGGAAAAAAGGAACCTGTGTAGGGTTGCTTCATGATGAGTCCGTGTAAAAATTCATATTGGGAAGAAGGAACCTATGTAGGGTTGCTTCACGATGAGTCCGTGTAAAACTTCATCTTGGGAGGAAGGAACCTGTGTAGGGTTGCTTCCAAACGAGTTTGTGTAAAACTTTATCTTGGAAAGAAGGAACCCGTGTAGGGTTGCTTCATGAAGATTCCTTGTAAAATATAATCTTGGGAAGAGAGGGAACCGGTGTAGGGTTGCCTGATTATGAGTCCGTGTAAAACTTCATCTTGGAAAGAAGGAACCCATGTAGGGTTGCTTCATGATGAGTCCGTGTAAAACTTCATCTTGGGAAGAAGGAACCTGTGTAGGGTTGCTACCTGATGAGTCTGTGTAAAACATCATCTTGGAAAGAAGGAACCTGTGTAGGGTTGCTTCATGATGAGTCCGTGTAAACTTTCATCTGGAAAGGAGGAATCTGTGTAGGGTTTCCTGATGATAAATTTGTGTAAAAATGCATCTGGAAAGGAGGAACCTGTGTAGGGTTTCCTGATGACGAGTCTATGTAAAATTGCATCTGGAAAGGAGGAAGCTGTGTAGGGTTGCCTGATGGTGAGTCCATGTAAAACTTCATCTTAGGAAGAGAGGGAACTGGTGTAGGGTTGCCTGATGATGAGTCCATGTAAAACTTCATCTTGGAAAGAAGGAACCTGTGTAGGGTTCCTTCATGAAGAGTCAGTGTAAAACTTCATCTTAGAAAGAAGGAACCTGTGTAGGGTTGCTTCATAATGAGTCCGTGTAAAAATTCCTTTTGGGATGAGAGGGAACCGGTGTAGGGTTGCCTGATGATGAGTCAGTGTAAAACATCAACTTGGAAAGAAGGAACCTGTGTAGGTTTGCTTCATGTTGAGTCCGTGTATAACTTCATCTTGGAAAGAAGGAACCAGTGTAGGGTTGCTTCATTATAAGTCCGTGTAAAAATTCATCTTGGAAAGAAGGAACCTGTGTAGGGTTGCTTCATGATGAGTCCGTGTAAAACTTCATCGTGGTAAGAAGGAACCTGTGTAGGGTTGCTTCCTGACGAGTCTGTGTAAAACTTTATCTTGGAAAGAAGGAACATGTGTAGGGTTGCTTTATGATGATTCTGTGTAAAACTTCATCTTGGGAAGAGAGGGAACTGGTGTAGGGTTTCCTTATGATGAGTCAGTGTAAAACTTCATCTTGGAAAGAAGGAACCTGTTTAGGGTTGCTTCACGATGAGTCTGTGTAAAACTTCATCTTGTGATGAAGGAACCCGTGTAGGGTTGCTTCTTGACGAGTCTGTGTAAAACGACATCTTGGAAAGAAGGAACCTGTATAGGGTTGCTTCATGATGAGTCGTGTAAAACTTCATCTTGGGAAGAGAGGGAACCGGTATAGGGTTGCCTGATGATGAGTCCGTGTAAAACTTCATCTAGAAAGGAGGAATCTGTATAGGGTTTCCTGATGATGAGTTCGTGTAAAACTGCATCTGGAAAGGAGGAACTTGTGTAGGATTGTCTGATAATGAGTCTGTGTAAAAGTGCATCTAGAAAGGACGAACCTGTGTAGGGTTATCTAATGATGAGTCAATGTAAAACTTCATCTTGGGAAGAGAAGGAACTGGTGTAGGGTTTCCTGATGATGAGTAAGTGTAAAACTGCATCTATAAAGAAGGAACCTGTGTAGGGTTGCCTGATGATGAGTCCCTGTAAAACTTCATCTTGGGAAGAGAGGGAACCAGAGTAGGGTTTCCTGATGATGAGTCTGTGTAAAACGACATCTTGGAAAGAAGGAACTTGTGTAGGGTTGCTTCATAATGAGTCCGTGAAAAAATTCATCTTAAGAAGAGAGGGAACCGGTGTAGGGTTGCCTGATGATGAGTCAGTGTAAAACTTCATCTTGGAACGAAGGAACCTGTGTAGGGTTGCTTCATGATGAGTCAGTGTAAAACTTCATCTTGGAAAGAAGGAACCTCTGTAGGGTTGCTTCATGATGAGTCCGTGTAAAACTTCATCTTGGGAAGAAGGAACATGTGTAGGGTTGCTTCATGATGAGTCCGTGTAAAACTTCATCTTGGGAAGAAGGAATTTGTGTAGGGTTGCTTCCTGACGAGTCTGTGTAAAACTTTATCTTGGAAAGAAGGAACCTATGTAGGGTTGCTTCATGATGATTCCGTGTAAAACTTCATCTTGGAAAGAGAGGGAACCATTGTAGGGTTTCTTGATGATGAGTCCGTGTTAAACATCATCTTGGAAAGAAGGAACATGTGTAGGGTTTCTTCATGATGAGTCCGTGTAAAACTTAATCTTGGGAAGAAGGAACCTGTGTAGGGTTGCTTCCTGACGAGTCTGTGTAAAACTTCATTCTGGAAAGAAGGAACCTGTGTAGGGTTGCTTCATGATGAGTCAGAGTAAAACTTCATCTTTGGAAGAGAGGGATCCGGTGTAGAGTTACCTAATGTTGAGTCCGTGTAAAACTTTATCTTGGAAAGAAGGAACCTGTGTATGGTTGCTTCATGATGAGTCCGTGTAAAACTTCATCTTGGGAAGAAGGAACTTGTGTAGGTTTGCTTCCTGACGACACTGTGTAAAACTTCATCTTGGAAAGAAGGAACCTGTGTAGGGTTGCTTAATGATGAGTCCGTGTAAAACTGCATCTGGAAAGGAGGAACCTGTGTTGAGTTTCCTGATGATGAATTAGTGTAAAACTGCATCTGGAAAGGAGGAACTTGTGTAGGGTTGCCTGCTGATGAGTCTGTGTAAAACTACATCTGGAAAGGAGGAAGCTGTGTAGGGTTGCCTGATGATGAGTTCGTGTAAAACTTCATCTTGGGAAGAGAGGGAACCGGTGTAGGGTTGACTGATGACGAGTCAGTGTAAAACTTCATCTTTGAAAGATGGAACCTGTGTAGGGTTGCTTCATGATGAGTCAGTGTAAAAATTCATCTTAGAAAGAAGAAACCTGTGTAGGGTTGCTTCATAATTAGTCCGTGAAAAAATTCATCTTGGGAAGAGAGGGAACCGGTGAAGGGTTTCCTGATGATGAGTCCGTGTAAAACTTCATCTTGGAAAGAAGGAACCTCTGTAGGGTTGCTTCATGATGAGTCCGTGTAAAACATCATCTTGGAAAGAAGGAACCTGTGTAGGATTGCATCATGATGAGTTCGTGTAAAACTTCATTTTGGGAAGAAGGAACTTGTGTAGGGTTGCTTCATGATGAGTCCGTGTAAAAATTCATCTTGGGAAGAAGGAACCTGTGTAGGGTTGCTTCCCGACGAGTCTGTGTAAAACTTTATCTTGGAAAGAAGGAACATGTGTAGGGTTGCTTCATGATGATTCCGTGTAAAACTTCATCTTGGGAAGAGAGGGAACCGATGTAGGGTTGCCTGATGATGAGAGCGTGTAAAACTTCATCTTGGAAAGAAGGAACCTGTGTAGGGTTGCTTCGTGATGAGTTAGTGTAAAACTTCATCTTGGGAAGAAGGAACCTGTGTAGGGTTCCTTCTTGACGAGTCTGTGTAACAGTTCATCTTGGAAAGAAGGAATCTGTGTAGGGTTGCTTCATGATGAGTCAGTGTAAAACTTCATCTTGGGAAGAGAGGGAACCGGTGTAGGGTTGCCTGATGATGAGTCCGTGTAAAACTTCATCTTGGAAAGAAGGAACCTGTGTAGGGTTGCTTCATGATGAGTCCGTGTAAAACTTCATATTGGGAAGAAGGAACTTGTGTAGCGTTGCTTCCTGATGAGTCTATGTAAAACTTCATCTTGGAAAGAAGGAACCTATGTAGGGTTACTTCATGATGAGTCCGTGTAAAATTGCATCTGGAAAGGAGGAACCTGTGTAAGGTTGCCTGATGATGAGTTCATGTAAAACTGCATTTGGAAAGGAGGAACCTGTGTAGGGTTGCCTGATGACAAGTCTGTGTAAAACTGCATCTGGAAAGGAGGAACCTGTGTAGGGTTGCCTGATGAGGAGTCAGTGTAAAACTTCATCTTGGGAAGAGATAGAACCAGTGTAGGGTTTCCTGATGATGAGCCCGTGTAAAACTTCATCTTGGAAAGAAGGAACCTGTGTAGGGTTGCATCATGATGAGTCAGTGTAAAACTTCATCTTAGATAGAAGGAACTTGTGTAGGGTTGCTTCATAATGAGTCTGTGTAAAAATTCATCTTGGGAAGAGAGGGAACCGGTGTAGGGTTGCCTGATGATGAGTCAGTGTAAAAATTCATCTTCGAAAGAAGGAACCTGTGTAGGGTTGCTTCATGATGAGTCCGTGTAAAACTTCATCTTGGAAAGAAGGAACCTGTGTAGGGTTACTTCATGATGAGTCCATGTAAAACTTCATCTTGGAAAGAAGGAACCTGTGTAGGGTTGCTTCATGATGAGTCCGTGTAATACTTAATCTTGGGAACAAGGAAACTGTGTAGGGTTGCTTCCTGACGAGTCTGTGTAAAACATCATCTTGGAAAGAAGGAACCTGTGTAGGGTTGCTTCATGATGATTCTGTGTAAAACTTCATCTTGGGAAGAGAGGGAACTGATGTAGGGTTGCCTGATGATGAGTCCGTGTAAAACTACATCTTGGAAAGAAGGATCCTGTGTAGGGTTGCTTCATGATGAGTCTGTGTAAAACTTCATCTTGGGAATAAGGAACCTGTGTAGGGTTTCTTCCTGACGATTCTGTGTAAAACTTCATCTTGGAAAGAAGGAACCTGTGTAAGGTTTCTTCATGATGAGTCGTGTAAAACTTCATCTTGGGAAGAGAGGGAACCGGTGTTGAGTTGCCTGATGATGAGTCCGTGTAAAAGTTAATCTAGAAATGAGGAATCTAGGCCGGGTTTCCTGATGATGAGTTCGTGTAAAACTGCATCTGGAAAGGAGGAACTTGTGTAGGGTTGTCTGATGATGAGTCCGTGTAAAACTGCATCTGGAAAGGAGGAACCTGTGTAGGGTTATCTGATGATGAGTCAGTGTAAAACTTCATCTTGGGAAGAGAGGGAACCGGTGTAGGGTTCCCTGATGATGACTCCGTGTAAAACTGCATCTGGAAAGGAGGAACCTGTGTAGGGTTTCCTGATGATGAGTCTGTGTAAAACTACATCTGGAAGTGAGAAGGAACCTGTGTAGGGTTGCTTCAATGATGAGTCCATGTAAAACTTCATCTTGGAAAGAAGGAACCTGTATAGGGTTGCTTCATGATAAGTCTGCGTTAAACTTTATCTTGGAAAGGTGGAACAGGTGTAGGGTCGCCTCAGCTGGTCGAGTAGATAGTTGTCATGTCTGGTTTCAGGTATTAATATTTGTTCTGAAAAAGAAAGATAGTTTTTCTGGCTTGTTACAGGTGTTAGTCTTGAATATTTTCATGTAGATAGCTTTCCTGGCTTGTTACAGGTATTAATCTACAATCGGTCGTCCACAGATAGTTTTCATGGCTTGTTACAGGTATTATTCTGGAACTTGAAAAGGTTGATGGAAGCCATATGTTGTTTGACCTTTTCTTGAAAAAGGTAAAACATTAGCTGTATGCAATGTCATGATGTATGAAATGCATGATGTCATGATGTTTTAAAAAATAAATGAGATTGTGTTGTACGCACTTATCATGTATGTAAATAGGATGTATGAAATGTGAAATGTTAATGAATGTATTTTTGTCTGGGAAAATAAATCCTTGACAAATGTCGGGGAGTCGTTAAATCCTAGACTGTTGTTGAAGAGTTAGTGTGTCTTCAAACTTTTCTTAGAATATTTCCACTGGGGATTCCTGTTTTGTTGTTTGAGGAGAAACTCCGCTGGGGAGTATTGAAAACTATGTTGGAGAGTGTTGATTATTGCTTGGGGAAAAGAGTTCTGGAGTCTCGGTTTTCCGTTGCTCTACTGGGGTCGAAGTTGAACTGATATCGGGTTCGGTCCAGGTTTCACAGTAACTTGCTGGGGATTATAGAGTAGTCTACTGGGGAAAGTGAGTTGTGGTCCTTTGATTTGTAGCATTTGGAGAGGCAAACTCGAACTGGGGATTTTGTAGTTTGTTGGGGAAATAAACCCTGTTGCAGGTCTGCTAGAGAGGTAATGACTTTGTTGGGGAAAGTCCTCGAGGACTCTTGAGGTTGTTTCAGCTAGGGAAAGGTTTTCAAAGATTAAACTGTTGCTGGTGAATCATCCTATGAGAAGGATTTTGGGGAGACGTGTCATTGCTCCTAGCAGCAAATGTTTGTGGTATTGCCAAAAATGTTTGGTTGTATGTAACCCTTTGCTGAGGTTGACATTCAATGCCCCAAGTGACGGAGATGGAGACTTTCCCCTGGCTACACTGCAATTCTTGAGAGATTTCTTGGAATCTTGACTGGAATTCCCCAGGTGTACTGGATAGTGACATGTCATGTCCCCCTATTGATAGAAGATTTGTCAATGAAAGTGTCATCCCTCTTGAATTGATTTTGTCCACTGAGAGAGCTTTCGTTCACTGGATATTCATTGTGTGAATTTCTCTCATGTCAAACAAATAGCCATATGCAAACAGTGATATTCAAGTAATGCAAAGTTTATGTTTGTCTAGAAGTTTTGAAAAATGCGTTTTTAGCAAGTAAAGAAGTTTGTAATTCAACTTTGGATTTTGAGTAAAGCCTTACAGGAGTCAGGATACCTTTTGTAACAGTATGCTTTCGAACTAACCCATGCTTCAATTAGGACTTTTGAAGGGTTGTAACGTGGCTTGGTTCACGGTTTAAGAAACAAAGGATAAAGGCTCAAAGTGTATTTGTACCCACCCGTTCTTCGTGATGTTCTTTAGTCCTAAGCTCAGTTAATTGTGCGTTTGAACACCAATTGAGTCTGGAATGACGTTTTGGTGATGGTTCAAACAGGTTGAGTTTGTTGGAAGGCAGACATTTTTTTGCAACATTTTCCATGTTGTTGAGGATTTGTAGTGACCTCTTTTACTTGATTTGTTACCCCTAATTTTTGCCTGACTGTTCTTGTTTTGAGATTACAATCTCCTTCGTAGGTTTTGACTTAGTGGGCTTTACTTTTTTGAGAAATAATGATTGTCTAATTGGTAGGGAACCATCACTGTCTTTTGATCCCATATAAATGTTTTTTTGACGTCATTCATTGTATTACGAGATGAGAGTTTGCGGCTTAACGCGCGTTTAAATTAACTGAGAGACTACCCTGCCCCAGGTTTTATTTAAAGGTTTCAATTTGTATTAAATCAAAAACTTCTACTTCTTTGGCTCGAAGGGGTTGACTAGGGATTATCTTCCTTATAACTCCAGTGTTTAGGATTTGAAAGAATGCATGTACATCGTCAGCAAGGTCTGTTCAAAATCATACTGTATGAGATTATGGCATTGTTTTCGTCATCCTCCATCTAAAGGCTTGTAACTTTTAGAAAGATTTAAATGTCATAAAGAGAGTAAAAAGAATAGTTTAAATGTAATGAAAATGAATGAAATAATTTAAGACAAACATATGCAATGCATTAATGAAACAAAGTTTGACATTAATATATAATTTTTTGAATAACAACAGAAATTACAATTGAAAATTCAAAATGAACAAGATGCTCTCAATGTTTTGGCAAATGAGTAGTGATCACATTTGGAGTGTCCAGGGGATCGAAATTGATCTCCCTGGCGTCAATCAAATTCTGAATCTTGTACTTCAATGCCCAACAATCATTAGTATCATGCCCAGGACTTTCCGAATGATAAGCACATGTTGCATTAGGATTGTAGTTAGGAGAAGAAGTTTTGGGGTTCGGATGAGGTCCTATCATTGCAATTAGATTCATCCTCAACAAGTGTTGTAGCGCTTGAGACAGCGGCATGTTGATGTTGGTAAACAGTCTTTTGGGCTTGTCTGGATTTTGTTGATTTCTCCTTTGCTATTGTCGGTGCGATGCAGAACCATAGATCAGGACTACCCCCACGTGTTGGTCATGACGACTCTTTTGACCAGACACTGCATTAGACTCTTTCTTCCCACTGTACGGCTATTTTTGAACATCAGGAGATGTAGCTCCTTGAATCTTTCCACTTTTGATGCCAGCTTCGACGCTTTCGCCGGTCAGTATTAGCTCGGTGAACCCGGCTGAGGAGCTTCCTATCAAGTGTTTGAAGAAAGGCCCTGTCATAATTCCCATAAAGATGTCAATCATCTCCCTGTCAGTTAAAGGGGGCTGCACCCTACTAGCCAGATCTCTCCATTTTTGGGCGTACCCTTTGAAGCTCTCGTTGGAACCCATGGTCATGTTCTGCAATTGCACACGAATTGGTGCAAGGTCATCATTATACTTATACTGTTTATAGAAAGCAGCAGCTAAATCCTCCCAGGCGTGGATGCGAGAACTCTCCAATTGATAGAACCATTCAAGTTGAGTCCCTACAAGGCTCTCTTGGAAGAAATGGATCCAAAGCTTTGGATCAGTTGTGTATGTTTGAATCTTGCGAACATAAGACTTTAAGTGCATCTTAGGGCAAGAGACTCCATCGTACAGGACAAAGGTAGGGATTTTGAACTTTGGTGGGATGACCACTCCAGAAACCAAACCCATGTCTCCTAAATCCAAGCCAGGTATCTGTTGAATCTCCATAGCACTGAGGCGATCCTCCAACTATTTGTACTTGTCATCAGTGGGAGGATATTGTTCCTCAGAGCAGTCAGCTTCGGCATCACCAATCTCTAGACTGTGGTCTTCTTCAAGACTATCCCCCATGTTGGACGGAGTTGAAAGATCTAGAGCTCTCTTGACTGGTCCTCCAGGTCTTCTTCTCGAGTTCAGGATACCTACTGATTTCTTGGACTTCTTCCTCTTATCTTTGAGAAGGAGAGTTTTCAGGTCTTCTTTCCCCTTAGCCATAGCCAGGAACATTTGTTGGAATTGAGCGTTTTGAGCTTAGAGATCTTTTACAGTCTGTTCCATATCCATACTGAAATAAACAGTAGGAAGATAAAGAGAACTGTATGGGAGAAACCTGTCTCAATATGATTCATGGTATGTGGATGCATGTTTTCAAGGATCTCGCGGGGTAAGTAGTCACTTACAGTTTTGGATTGGAGAGTTTTATATTGGTGGATGTCTTTCCACGAGAATTAAGCTCACCATGTCAAGTGGGTCATAACCATTGACTCAAGGTTGTTGTATTTGATTTTTGACGACATTTACTTAGAGGGAAATAAATCATCTTGCCTCTTGATAGACGTCTAATTAAACGTGACCCTGCATCAGAGACCCTTGAGATCCTTGAAATGCTATGGTTCAATGTTATTGAAAATGCTATGGTATGATGTTATGATGTTATGTACAAATAAGCGAGGTAAGCAAGTTTATATACAAATAATCATATTCACACAAAGCAGACAAATCCTTATGTTTTAGGCTTGCATGGAGTTTGTAGGTAAGTACCCTCTTGGAGTTTAGTTGGCTCAACCTGTCCTAGTTAATAGTTACCAGGTTCTAAGGGATCTCAATATCACTGACCTTTCTTTAGGCATTGTCTCAGCTCAATCAATCTTTTCTTGCGAACGATATATCCCAAAAGTCCAGTCTCAATGAGTGTAGCATCAAGTATCAACCAATTTTCAGCTCTACACCGAAACCGGTTATCTCACTACGTCCTAATGGACAAGTTGGTCTAGTAAGGTTCTAAGGTAAGTTAGTGCTTCATGACGCCACTCAGCGGCCCCATATTCTCCTCGTTTTAACACAAGGGATACCGGTACCCACAAATGCGTCACACTAATGTAGCCATTGTTTCAACCATATCGGTCTACGCCGTACAGTCTCCATAATCTATTGCTACTTACCTAAAAAGGTGTCCCCAAATCCGGGTGTAGGATTTAAAACAAACCCAAAAAAGGAACCAAAATGTAAAGCAAACAAATCAAACAATGTAAGCAAGTAAATGTGATTTAACCCTAAGGTAACCCCACTTTTAGAAATACTTTCCCAAACTCCCCAGCAGAGTCTCCAGTTCTGTGATACGGTGGGAGGTGTTTTGTGTTTGTGTTCGTAAATTTTGAAGTTTAGCAAGAGTCGCCATCGACTTTTCTTTTATCCAATAAGGAAAGGTGAAAAAGCACATGAAAGACCTTTTGAGATGTTTTCTTGAGTTCGGGGGGTATATTATGAAAAGGGAAGGTATTAGCACCCTTTTCATCCATGGTTTTCCATGGGCTCTTAGTTACTTGCTAGATCATTTGCTTTTGTTTGAAAAAACGTGCTTTTGTGTGGTTTTGAAAGTATTTTGAAAAGGAGCCATCGTTTAGGAAAATTTTGTATTAGTCCTCGTTCGCAAGAACGTATACAAAGTGTTGAGCTTTTGAAAATATTCCATGTTTAGAAAGTGTTTTCAAAGTGTATGTGATTGTTTTTGAAAATATCAAGGATGTTTGTTTTGAAGTTGAGCAAGCAACTAAAAGTAATCTACCTACTCAAAAGGTCTTAGATGTTCTTTTCCTCCTCCTTTAGATGTTGCTATCTTACCATTGTTTTGGAAAGAAGCCCCATCGTTGGATGTTAAGGGACGGGTGTTGGGTCATCGTATGACCATGATAACAATGTTGTGAGATGACTTAACACTATTCTTTTAGGGACTGAAATCATTTTGAAAGGCAACTTTGATAGCGTCATCGAGGGACTATGATCTTGTATTTCTGGATTTGTTTGTGCTAAGACACCCCACATGCATAACATGGCCATTTTTAGGAAACAAGTGGAGTTAACCTTAAGGGTACATGTGTGAATAGTGTGTTTGATTTGCATGCATTTAGTCTTGATTAGGGTGATCTATTTGTCAATTTCATGTCTTGCTATACACACCCTAATTACTAGCATTTACATTCGAAAGCGATAAATTTGCAGAAATGTAAAGTCCTACACTATTACAATATTTAGGGGATTGGGGTACATATTTATGAATGGGGATTGCAAGTAAAAATAAGTCCTAAGTTACTATTACAACCATATTGAAATGTACAATATAAGAAAGAAATGGACTTGTTTAGAAAATGTTTTTTGTCTTAAGGAAATAAATTAAAAGGAAGATATTTTTATATTTTTTATGTTAATAAAAAAAATGATGAAAAGGGAAGTAAATGCAGGATAGAAACAGCGTGCTACTGCAAGCAAAAACAACTAGGATCAGAAGTTCTGAAGTCAGGTGCGTGGTGACTTAGAAAGAAGCGTCAGAATCATAAGTTCTGGATTGGTACACTCTGAGGTCCTGCAAGAAATGTTAGAGGACAAACACAAAAGTTCAGGGTGATATTCAGACAGTGGACCACAAGTCAGAAGTTCTGTATTACACTAAAAGAGTGAGCAAACATCAGCAGTTCAGTGCGTCATCAGCATGTAATAATCAGAAACTCTGAGTGTTCAATGTATTTAACATGTAAGGAGAACTCAGAAGTTCTTTGCTGTGTTAGAACAGTGAGTGAATTATCAGAAGTTCAGTGTGTTTAATCAGTGAGGAGAACTCAGAAGTTTCGTGTTGTGCTTAAAGTTGTGGGTGAACATCAGAAGTTCTATGTTTCAACTCTTAATCATCACATTAGCAATTCATTCAGTTCTTATAGAATAGAAAATCAGAAGGATAACAACATAAAAACTTATAGAAGTTCTAATCCTAAATCTGAGTCTAGCCCTAATCAAGAAGTTCTGATCCACAGTTTTTTCAACTTAAGCAATGATATGTACAACATTAATACTATGATATTTACATGTTAATGATGTTCAGAATGAAAAACAAGAAAATTCAGAAAGACTTAAATTGAACCTGGAGCATGCTTGGAGCTTTGAGTGGCTGCCTTTGGATGTTTTGAGTCAGTAAGGGTGACGAAACAGTGGTTGTGTTCTTTGATTCAAAGGGTGGGAGGTTTTGTTTTGGATTTGTGACGGTTTTCCATGTTTCCTCTTCTCTCTTTTGGACTCTTGGAATTAGAGCAGGGGTTCAGCCTTTTTCTTTCTCAAATTTCCCGCTTTCTCAATGGCCAATGGGGTTCTGATTATAGGCAAGTGTTTTGCAGTTTGGAGGGGTCAAGTGGCGCCAACATCATATGCTAGATGCTGACTTAATTCTGATGTAAGCTTAAACAAGCATGGTTCAATGCACCAAGTGGGATGATTAACAACGCCTAAGATGGATTTGGCAGCGTGAATTAAGGAAAAGTAGAGGCAGCGCATGGGCTTAGCATACTTTTGCACAAAAGTTTGTCTTTCCAAGGCAGTAGGGGTACACGTGGTGAAAATCCTTTGGATAAAGACTCAGAACTTAGTTGTGAGCATTAAATGATGATGAGACTTACCACAACCAGAAATCCTGTAACGTGAGATTCTACACCATGGTTTAGTTTTGGATCAGAAGTTCTACTTCAGCGTAGCATCCATCCTCTGATCTTTGTATCTTCTGGCTCCAGCATGTTGTGAAGGAGAACATTTCTTCCACATGTTCTGATTAAAGCGTCATGTTCTGAACCATGTTTGCAACCTCTGACTGAAGCTTTTTGTGAAAACTTACCCAGAAGTTTTGACCAAACTCTTCCTTGAGAGTGTCTAGAATTTGCTGAGTGTTATGGTGATAATCTGGTTAGAAGTTCTGAAATTGTCATATTTTCTTAAACACTTAGAAAAAATTCTAAGTATTTAGAATTTTGACTTTTTGGATTTTGATGAAACAAAACTTCATATTTCAACGTGTCTTGATGAAATATGATTCTTGAAGCTTGTTTTGATCCAAAAGTCAAAGTTAGACTTCTCAATATGCAAATGACCATTTTTCCCTTGTGAGTGATTTTCTTGGGAAATTTGTAGTTCAAGGCTTGGAAACTTGATAGAAGCAAACCTGGGATCCAGAATGATCCCTTGAGAAATGAGAGGGAAAAGTTTTGGGTACAACAACATGATAATTAATATATTAAATTATATCACATAATATAACAACTTCTCATCTCATAATCAACAATAATCGCAACAATAATCCAAATTCACCACATCAAAACACACTTCTTTACGCAATCATATAATGCGACTCAATACTATGCAAATGTATGTGGTTCCATTTGGAGCAGAACTCCCATCTCAAAAATTTCCAATTAATAGAGGCAACAACAAGGCATAAGCCTTATTCTCAATATTCTCCAATACAAGTCATCTCAACGAGCATAAGCTACATCTCTAAATAACAACACCATAATTGACAACATCTCAATACAACACCATCGTTGGCCAAAGGCCTACATCTTAAAAGTATCTCAACATCTCTTCATCGACATCATTCATCGACATCATTTATCATCATAAATCATCAAACATCAATTATACATCATAGATCATCAAACATCATTTATACATCATAATTCATCAAGACAAATTCTCATTAACATCATCTCATCAACAACTCAGTTGTACAGTAATACGAAAGTAACTCATCAATTTCACAACGTTGGCCATAGGCCTATACAAGGTGTTGCCTATAACTAGTTTATCAACTAAGGCTTACTTATAAATTATCCAATCTCTACATACTACTATTCTGTGATATTATGACATTATCATCTTTAGTCCTACTGTTACGAATCAAACAACAACCTATAATCATCTCATCCTCATCATTCTTCACAAAAATCAACATAGCGATCAACACGGGAACTAATTCAAATCCTAATTTGGATAATATAATTATCATTCCTATTCTTCATTTTAATCCTTTAAAATAAAGCTCATCGTGTTAGCTATTCAACGCTTCAAACAACGCCTCAAACGGAGTCCGAAAACTCAAGTTACAACATTCTCAAACTGATTCTGCCAAAAACCAGACAACATGGATCGACGCACAACGTCTTGGGTCGACGTGTTCTACACTGAACTCGCAACATGATTCGACGCATCCTCTCTTATATCGACTCATCCTGGGTCTAACACGCAGCATGTATCAACACATGCTCCTACGTATTGACTCATCCTAAGTCTGAAAGCCCTCATGGATCAACGCAAGACTCCTTTGTGTCGACTCATCCTGAGTCTCTAAACCTTCTTGTATCGGCACATCATGTTTGGGGTCGACGCATACTGCTATATCCTGCATAATTCTGCAATTTTCTCTGCGTTTTCACTACGAGTTCCATACTTTGAGCCCTAAAAACATAATCTAATCATAGATAATCATCACTCACAATTATCCTATAATTCCGCATCAATTAAACAGGATCGGGGCATCATTATTCATCTATAATTCATCAATTTTCCACCATACAACATCATATACATTCAATTCATGAACAAGACAACAGTAACCTCTAACCCCACATAACAATTATCATGAACCCAATTATAGAGTCAGAACCCCACCCTTACCTTGGATTGAAAGTTGCTCTATAACTTCCGGTTGAATTCCCGTTCTGTCTCTTTCCTCTTTCCAACAACTTCACGTTCTTCCCCTCAAACCATTATTCTTCTACTGCTTCTTCTTTCTATTCTTTCTAACAATAATAAAATAACCTATTATTCTCTTAATTCCTTAATGGGCTCAAAACTAATACACCCCCTCATTACTATTGATATTCCTTTAAAATAAGCTCACACAAATAATATCATACTTCTAATATTATTTCACCACTTAATAAAATAACTAAATCCAATTAATTACAACACAACTTCACAATTATTCCAAAATAATAATAATTTAATTAAATAATTAATTAAATTACGGGCGTTACAACTCTCCCCCACTTAGAATATTTTCGTCCTCGAAAATTTACCTTAACCAAACAACTCTGGGTAGGAGTCTCGCATCTTGCTCTCCAACTCCCAAGTCATGCTTTCTCCGGCAGCTCCCAGCCAAACCACTTTAACCAAAACAATCTCTTTTCCCCTCAGAGTATTTATTTCACGATCCGTGATCCGTACAGGAATCGTCTCCAACATAAGATTATCTCGTACTTGCACATCGTCCATATGAATCACATGAGATGGATCTGAAACATACTTACGGAGTTGCGACACATCAAACACATCATGGAAATTTGAAATATTAGGTGGTAAAGCCACTCTATAAGCAACATCCCCCACTCTCTCCGAAATCTAATACAGTCCAATAATACGAGAAGTGAGCTTCTTAGACTTCAATGCTTGCCCAACACCAGTCACAAGTGTAACTCTTAAAAACACATGCTCACCAGCTTGAAATTCTAAATATTTCCTTCGCTTGTCATGATAACTCTTCTGTCTACTTTGGAAAGCTTTCATCTTTTCTCGAATCAACTTCACCTTCTCAGTAGTCTCACGAACAAGTTCAGGTCCAAGTACTACACTTTCACCAGATTCATGCTAACATAACAGAGTTCTACATCTGCGACCATACAATGCTTCAAAAGGTTCCATACCAATACTGGAATGGTAACTATTATTATAGGTGAACTCTATCAATAGAAGATAAGTATCCCACTAACCTCCCTACTCAAGAACACATGCCCTCAACAAGTCCTCCCATGATTGGATAGTCCGTTCAGTCTGACCATCTGTCTGAGGATGATACGCTGAACTCAACCTCAACTTAGAACCCAATGCTTCTTGCAAAGTCTTCCAAAAATCAGAAGTAAATCTTAGATCTCTATCTGACACAATGCACAAAGGAACACCATGCAACTTCATAATCCCACTATTGTAAATCTCATCCAACTTCGACACTGGAAAACTGATGTTAATAGGAATAAAATGAGCCGACTTTGTAAGCCTATCAACAACCACCCAAATTGAATCATGTCCTATTAAAGTATTAGGTAACCCTGTCACAAAGTCCATTGAAATTCTATTCCATTTCCATTCTGGAACTTCTAACGGTTGCATCAACCCTGCAGGCTTTTGATGTTCAACTTTCGACTTATGACAAGTCAAACATGCATACACAAACCGAGCCACATCACTCTTCATTCCAGGCCACCAAAACAAACCTTTCAAATATTGATACATCTTTGTAGCTCCTGGATGAATACTAAACTTACTTCTATGGCTCTCCTTAAGTATTACTTTCTTCATCTCAACATCGTCAGGAATATAGATCCAGTTACGAAACCTTAACACACCTTGCACATATAGCTTAAAATCATTATTCTCAGACTGATCGATTCCAACCATTGAATATACCAGTTTCATATCCAACTTCTGAGCCTATCTGGTACTGTCTAGGAATTCATTATTAATCTTCAACATACCTAACATAACACACTGCAGCGTAACCTCGCAAACTAAGCTCATATCTCTAAACTGCTCAATTAATTCCAACTCTTTAACCATCATTGCTGACATATGTAAAGTCTTTTGACTTAACGCATCAACCACCACATTCGCTTTTCCTGGATGATAATTCAAACTGAAATCATAATCCTTTAACAATTCCAGTCATCTCCGTTGCCTCATATTCAACTCCTTCTGATCGAATAAGTACTTTAAGCTCTTATGGTCACTAAACACTTCAAATCTAGAACCATAAAGATAATGCCTCCAATTCTTCAACACAAAAACAACTACAACAAGCTCTAAATCATGCGTAGGATAGTTCTTCTCATGAGTCCTTAACTGTCTTAACGCATAAGCAACTACCTTACCATTCTGCATAAGCACACCTCCTAAACCCATCTTAGAAGCATCTCAATACACCACAAAAGGCTCTCCTGGATTAGGCAACGTCAAAATCGGAGCCGACATCAACCTCTTCTTCAATTCTGTAAAACTTTCTTCGCACTAAACATCCCACACAAAAGCTCTACCTTTACAATTCAACTTAGTCAACGGAAGTGCCAACTTAGAAAAACCTTCGATAAACCTCCTATAATAACCAGCTAATCCCAAGAATCTTTTAATCTCAGTAGCTGACCTCGGAGTTTCCCATTGCAAAACAACATCAACCTTTGATGGATCTACAACAATGCCACTACCTGAGATCACATGACCAAGAAAACTAACCTCCGTCAACCAGAATTCACACTTGGACAACTTTGCATACAACTTCTTCTCTTTCAAAACATGCAACACTAATCTTAAATGTTATGCATGCTCTTCTTCTGACTTAGAGTAAATCAAAATATCATCAATGAACACCACCACAAACCAATCCAAATAAGTATGAAAGATACGATTCATATATTCCATGAATACTCCCGGCGCATTAGTAACACCGAAAGGCATCACTGAATACTTGTAATGTCCATAACGCATTCTGAAAGCCGTCTTCTGGATATCTTCACCCTTCACTTTAATCTGATGGTAACTCGACCTCAAATCAATCTTACTAAACACACGAGCATCCACCAATTGATCCATTAAGTCATCTATTCTTGGAAGCGGATACTTGTTCTTAATCGTCACTTTATTCAACTATCTATAATCGACACAAAGCCTCATACTCCCAGCTTTCTTCTTTACTAACAACACTGGATCTCCCCATGGCAATACACTTGGTTTTATAAACTTCTTTTCAAGTAACTCTCCCAATTTCTTCTTTAACTCTGACAATTCAGATGCAGACATCTTGTATGGTTCCATAGACACAAGTCAGGTACCAGGTACAAGATCAATAGCAAATTCAACTTCCCTCTCCGACGGTACATCAGGAATCTCATCAGGGAAAACTTCAGGAAATTCACACACCACCTGCAATTCCTCAATTATAGATTGAGTCTCTACAGATAACGACGCCATCAACGAGAACATCTGTTCTTCTTCTTGCACCAACTTCCTCAACTGTCTAGAAGACAACAGACTATCTTCTTCTTCTTCAGGAGTAGAAAACCTCACAGACTTGTCATAACAGTTAATATGAACACAGTTATGCTCTGACCAGTTCATACCCAAAATCACATCCAAACCTCTTAACGCTAAAAAAACCAAATCAACAGCAAAGTCTCTGTCGAAGATCGACAAGGGACACTTCAAACACACAAAAGAAGTAATCACTGACCCCTTGGGTGGAGTATCGACAACCATTTCTCCATTCAAAGAAGACAACATAAGACCCAATCTTTCAACACAATCAGCAGCAATAAAACAATGCGTAGCACAGGTATCATTAATAGTAATTAAAGGAGTACTATTAATGAAGCATGTACCTCTGATAAGTATGTCCTCAGTAGCTGTCTGATCCTCAACCAAAGCAAACACTTTACCACTTGTCTGAGCCTTCTTTAGTTTCTGAAACTGAATACCAATGTGCCCTTCTTTTCTACAATTGAAACAAATCACATCCTTATGTTCACACTCAGATACAACATGTCCTTTCTTACCATAACAGAAACACCTCTTCACTTTAGTAGTACATACATTACTCTTGTGTCCAGGTTTTCCACACTTAAAGCAAACCACACCCGCAGGAGCATCTCCCCCACTAGTCCTCTGACTCTGAGCAACTTTCTGTTTACCTTTACCAGCTGGGGTATCATAAGGCTTACCATGATTCTGTTGGTACTTACCCCTCTTCTCACTGATAATTTTGTAATGTGCATTGTTATCCTCCTCATAAATCCTGCAACTATCGATCAAATCAGCAAAGACACAGATCTTCTGGTATCTACCTGCCTTCTTGATCTCCGGGCGCAACCCGTTCTCAAACTTGATACACTTTGAAAACTCAGCATCTTCCTTAGCGTAGTGCGGATAAAACTTAGCCAACTCAACAAACTTTGCAGCATACTCAACAACCGACATATTCCCTTGCTTCAACTCAAGGAACTCAATCTCCTTCTTACCACAAACATCTTCAGGAAATTACATTCTCAGAAACTCCCTACAGAACACAACCCAAGTGACATTCTCACATGCAGCTTCTAATCTCTGACAAGTCTCTAACCACCAGTCATCAGCCTTGACTACTAGCATATGAGTACCATAACGAACCTTCTGTGCTGGAGTGCAGTGCATCACACGGAAGATTCTCTCAATCTCTTTCAACCACTCCAATGCTCCGTCAGGATCATACCTTCCCTTGAACGTAGGCGCATTCTCTCTCTAGAAAGTCGTCAAGCTACGAGATCCAGCATTCCTGTCAGCATTCGGATGATTTTCCATCGCATGAGCCATTGCTTCTAAAGCAGCAGCAAGTGCAACATCATTCCTTCCAGCCATCTCAAACTATCACTACAACATAAACAACCATTAGAACTCAAATTAACAATACTCGATTGTTAGACAAATACGACTCGACAACAAGGTCGGACCAATATTTAGCTCTGATACCAACTTTGTAACACCCCAATTCTACCCCGACAATTATATAAATAAATCAGAGTTATAAAATCATTCATGCAAACAAATCGGGATGCCACAAATTCTATATTCAAAATTCATTGCATTCATCGTGGATACGTAACACTTTAAAACATCGAATGAACCATCATCATAACAACATTAATTAATTAATTCAACAATTCAACATCTATGCAACGAAGTTCTAATAAAATCTTTATCATCATTACAACAACTTCAAAACAACACAATTTAATAATAATCAACTTAAAGTTCAACGACTGAATAATCAACAATCAAAAAGCAACAAGCGTTCATCCCCCCGAGTGTTACATATCAGAGAAATGACACTGAATCGAACTACGAAAGGTATACATCCTTCACTCTTGATTACCTGCATGTTACCAACATAAGGGCAACATTCAAACAAAAAGAGTGAGATATCTAACAATATAATAAAGCGCATGATAATTAATATATTAAATTATATCATGTAACATCACCACTTCTCATCTCATTATCAACAATAGTCACAACAATAATCCTCATTCACCACATCAAAACACACTTCTTTACGCAATCATATAATGCAACTCAATACTATGCAAATGCATGTGGTACCATTTGGAGCAGAACTCCCATCTCAAAAATTGCCAATTAATAGAGGCAGCAAGAAGGCATAAGCCTTCATCTCAATATTCGCCTATACAGGCCATCTCAACGAGCATAAGCTCCATCTCAAAATTTAATGTATGCGACACAATCATGAATGTAATAACAACACCATAATTGACAACATATCAATACAACACCATCGTTGGCCAAAGGCCTACATCTTAAAAGTATCTCAACATCTCTTCATCAACATCATTCATCGACATCATTTATCATCATAAATCATCAAACATCAATTATACATCATAAATCATCAAACAACATTAATACATCATAATTCATCAAGACAAATTATCATTAACATCATCTCATCAACAACTCAGTCGTACAGTAATATGATAGTAACTCATCAATCTCACAATGTTGGCCATAGACCTATACAAGGTGTTGCCTATAACTAGTTAATCAAATAAGACTTACTTCTAAATTATCCAATCTCTACATACTACTATTCTGTGATATTACGACATTATCGTCTATAATCCTACTGTTATGAATCAAACAACAACCTATAATCATCTTATCCTCATCATTCTTCACAAAAATCAACATAGTGATCAACACGGGAACTAATTCAAATCCTAATTTGGATACTATGATTATCCTTCCTATTATTCATTTTTATCACTAAAAATAAAGCTCATCATGTTAGCTATTCAACGCTTCGAACGATGCCTCAAACGGAGTCCAAAAACTTAAGTTACAACATTCTCAAACTGATTATGCCAAAAACCAGACAACATGGATCGACGCACAACGTCTTGGGTCGACGCGTACTGCACTAAACTTACAACATGAGTCGGCGTATCCTCTCTTGTATCGACTCATCCTGGGTCTAACACACAGCCTGTATCGACACATGTTACTACGTATCGACTCATCCTAAGTCTGAAAGCCCTAATGGATCAACGCAAGACTCCTTCATGTCAACTCATCCTAAGTCTCTAAACCTTCTTGTATAGACACATCATGTTTGGGGTCGACGCATACTTCTCTATCCTGCATAATTCTGTGATTTTCTCTGTGTTTTCACTACGGGTTCCATACTTTGAGCCCTAAAAACTTAATCTAATCATAGATAATCATCACTCACAATTATCTTATAATTCTACATCAATTAAACAACATCGGGGCATCATTATTCATCTATAATTCATCAATTTTCCACCATACAACATCATATACATTTAATTCATTAACAAGATAACAATCACCTCTAACCCCACATAACAATTATCATGAACCCAATTATAGAGTCAGAACCCCACCCTTACCTTGGATTGAAGGTTGCTCTATAACTTCTGGTTTAATTCCCGTTCTTCCTCTTTCCTCTTTCCAACAGCTTCACGTTCTTCCTCTCAAACCCTTATTCTTCTACTGCTTCTTCTTTCTATTCTTTCCTAACAATAATAAAATAACCCATTATTCTCTTAATTCCTTAATGGGCTCAAAACTAATACACCCCCTCATTACTACTTCTATTCCTTTAAAATAATCCCACATCAAATAATATCATACTTCTAATATTATTTCACCACTTAATAAAATAATTAAATATAATTAATTGCAACACAACTTCACAATTATTCTAAAAAAAAATTAATTAAATAATAAAATAAATTACGTGCGTTACACCCTCCCCATAAGGGTGCCTTCCTTAAGGGTGTCATGGTTGCAAACATTTTTGTGAAAACGTCGGCAAGTTAATTTTCACTATCAATATGCACGAGCACAACATCCCCTTTTTCAACATGACCGCGAAGGTAATTTTCCACGCATGTGTTCCTTCCTTGAGTTACTTTATTTGGAGTCCATATAAGTAATTCAACTCCCCATAAGATTCATTTCAAATACTCCCTGCATAAGCTTAGAGAATTATTTGACAAGTCACATGTTAGTAGAATTAAATATGATGTAATGTCAAATGTGGTATGCTTGATATTTAATGAAGCTAAACATGCTTATGTACACAGAAGTGTTTATAAGAAATACATGAAAATATAATGTAATGAAGTCATTTCAAGTACATAAGTTGATAACTCACTATGATTATCAATTATGAATTATGTTGCAAATGAACACTCATAATATGTATACCATACATCAAGTATGTCATGTATTTAGATAAATAAACAAGTAAAAGAGAGAACTTACTAACAAAGCAAAAGTTAAATTGATACTACTTCACCATACAACATGACGGAGGATGCACTTGCATTTCCCACGGGACTCTCAAAAAAAAGATGAACCAAATGCAAAGTATGCCACAAAGATTTTAGAACAACAAGGTCTTACAACTTTTCACTTTGACAAAGTACCAAAAAGTATAACTTGTGATGAGTCCAAGAAGGTCATTAATTCGATGATCATTCATTTTGATTAAACTCTCATCATTTATCCTTTCCATGTTTGTTATCTTTCTCCTCTCCATGTTTCACCAATTCAGGTTGATCAATACCTTCTTTGGAGTCATTGAGTATGTATCTTGAAGATAAACCTACATCATGAAATAAAATACCCTTTCCGAGTATTCTCGGATACAACATCAAAAGTAACTTACACATATTTTACCAATAAAACAAAACTTGTTGTTGCTTTCTAGATCACATAATCCATCACCTTGCCCCATATTGAATAGAATTAGAATATGTTCATATGCCTTGATCCACCATAAATGAGAAACCATATTCTCTTCATAGAGTCAAGACAATGTTCCTACAAAACAACAAGACAAGCTAGGTACTCAATCTTCATTGAGTCATTGGGGGTTAGTGAAACAATTGGTTACATTTGGGTAATACTACCATAATGACAATTTAAATCTTCACCATCACTAAAATCACTATCGTATTACGTGTTCACAATTTGAGGACCTTGAAATTGACATTCTAAGAGCTTTAGACTTTGTTCTTTCTTCCTTATCCGTGTATTTCTCCTTTTTATTCTTATTCTCAAGCTTTTTCTCATGCTTGTCTAAGCAAGTAAGTTCTTGCTCATGTTCTTCAAACTTACCAAACAATATAGTGATATCAAGTTGTGGTAAGATCATTAGCTTCCTTGATCGTGGAGACATTTGATTGTCAATTCCTAGTAAGACATCTGACAACTTTTTTAGTAGTAAATTCATTGGAAATAAGATTACCAAGTGCGTTCAAACAATTAATAAGATTTAATGAATTTTTCTTATCATTATTATTCTATAGTGCTTCCGGCTTAGATGTGATAACTCCATTAGCATTATTTTGAGTAATAGCGTCACACATATCCTTGTCATATGAATTAACATAAATGTGCATACAAGTTTTCCAATAACTATAGTTTTCTTTCGAAATTTTTTTTTTGGGGCTGTTTTGTAAACCCCTTTAGGTTCGTACGCCATTTTCTAATAAGAGTTTCGAAGCATAGAATTAACCAGAGCTCTGATACCACTTGTTAGACTATGGCACCAGATCTAGAGGGGGGTGAATAGATCCCCAAATAAAAATTCCCTTTCAAAATGATTATTTAAAACTTATTTGAAAAACAATGTTGAGCGGAAGGATTTTGGCCTAGATCAACATAGTAGTCTAAATGAACCTAGTTATTGGAAACTTGGATATGCACGAGCCATATAGAATTAATCATAATGATAAAATCAAGCAACATAATAATATCTCAATTAACCGTTTAATATTCAACAAAACGGTTTCCTATTTCCAATGAAATCATATTAAAACGTAACATGACAATTTATCGAACATGTGACGCGCAATCAATTTTTAGATTTTTTTTATAGATTTGTTGATATGCAAAAGCACTTACATTCAAAGTGATTATTATTGCGCTGCAAAAAAAAAACAGAGTCACCATTGAACTCTATTTATCCCGAAGGAAGGGAAGATATCATGAGAACCCAAAAGAAATGGATAAGATGGTCTTGCGACTAAGAGAAAGGGTTAGGAAGTCAATTATGCGAGGGGAAGGTATTAGCAGCCCACACGTCTATGGTACTCCATAGGACCCACTTTCATTTGATCTCATCTAAGGGTGTGTAAAAATATATGTCTAAAGCTTACTGCTAAAAGGAAATGCATGCGAAAGAAAATACAGGGAAAATAAGGAATATTTACAAAGTTTCACTCGCCTAGGCTCTGTGACCTAGTGCCTACGTACTCCCACGTGCAATGGGAAAGTCAGAGCTTTGTAGTTTTGCTCACTTGTTTTGGTTGGTTTTGTATTTTTTTTAATTGAACAATATTAAGTTTCGCATTCTACCTATAACTCGACCTTTGGAGACTCATGCGTCTGTAGTAGAAAGGACTTAACATGTTCATACCTGACAAGGTATCTTCAAAAGAAAAATGCCCAAAGGTGGATAATGCTTCGCTCATGACTCTTTGGCAAATAGAAATGGTGTAACCCAATCTTTGGGGATTTACGTGTCGTACCGCCTAGAGTAGAACTAGCACATCCCTTTGAAAGTTTTGATGAAAGACCCGAAGGAGAAAAGAGTTTGGAAGAAGGCTTTTTGTATTATTAGAGTTTTTTTGAAGTTTGGAAGAAAAAAGGAAAGAAATGTTTTAGTTTTAATTCACATACAAAAGAGGGAAGGAAAATTCTAAAAGGGAAACTAACTAGTTTCTAATCCTAATGTTAGCATGCGATGTTGATCCTAAGGTTGAAGGATGAAAGGGAAATCCTAACTATGTTAGTATACCAAAAACCTAACAGCAAGGATAACTATCCTATATGGAACATGCAAAGAGATCAAAGTCGTTATCTCAATTCTAATTGAGTGAGATCATCGATCATCAACAAAGAAAGCAATAAAATCCTAAGGGGAGCATGCAATGATCGAAGTCGTTATCTCAATTCTAATTGAGTGACATCATCGATTATCAACAAAGAAAGCAATAAAATCCTATAGGGAGCATGCAAAGAACGAAGACGTTGTCTCAATTCTAATTGAGTGTCATCATCGATTGACCAAAGTAAATACAAACAAAAATACAAACACTAATAACAAATAAGTGTGGAATGCCTACTACAGGTCTTTAAACAGTGACTTCGTGCGCATGCTTTTTATTTCCTACTTCTCATGATATCTAGAAAAGCGGTAAAATATGGTAGAAGGTGCAAGGGATAAAAATAAATATGTGAGAATACCAATCAAATAACGGATTGTTAGAAATGCACACGAAAGAAAGAAACCCGAAATACTTTAAGCAAGCTTCACCAAGGAAGCCCAATAGTCAGAAATAATATCCAAAGAGTATCATGTGCGAAAATAAATTGCAAGCCACAAATGCATCGCGTATAATCAGAGTCCCTACACACAGTACATATCCAGAAAAAACGCAAATAAAACATTTCTCATAAAATGAGAAACAAGAGTGAATCACATCGGAAGCTAATCTCAAACCAAAGGCCTTTCGATCAAGTAACCAACAATAAGTTACATGACCGAAAGCTTCTCATAGTGTACCTTGCCCAAGTCACAAAATTTATTAGCAAATAACAAAACAACAACAAGCATCGAATTACAACTCAAAATTGATAACAAAATACAAGTGAGTGTAATACAAATGAGCAATAGATGGTGAAAACCAAAACCGGACAACACTACGGTGAAAACATGAATTAAGCAGGAAAGTGTAACGAAAACAAGCAAACACGTACAAAATGGTGCGCAAACGGCCAATACAATACAAGCATACATCATATGAATGTCCAAGCTCAATGTACATGCGAAACAGAGCCAAATCGCCTTGTAAGCAAAAATAATGCACAAAAATCATCGACACGAAATCGGCTCAAAATCGCATGGTTGCATATAAACGTGCCAACAGATTCAAAAAACTAGGTCCCGTGAATTAATTCTAAGTGGAAGTGGCATTTTTTGTGCATTTTAGTACACCGGATAATAACACCGTTTTAGCATGAATTGGGGGGAATTTCGACCCGAAACCATGAAAATTAGCTTTGAACACTATACAAATGTCAAGTCCAAGTACCTTGAGCATTAACCATTAAGCGTGTGCAACCTTGTGCTCAAAAAGTGTCTGAAACAATAGAAAAACACCAAAATCAAGTGTTAATTTAATTTCCAAATTCTATGTGTTTGTTTTGAAAACAAGAGCTCATTTGTGAATAGAATTGGAAATTAAATCACCATATGATGTGCAATGGTATCTTTCACAAGTAATTTCATAATTGACAAATAAACTTCCAATTCGATGTTTCAAGTTTTTGCATATTTTCTCTACCGAATCAAAAACAAAGTTTATGCCAATTATGTGATTCACCATAATAATGCTTCTCTTTAATCATAACAAGTCCCAACAATTGCAATCCGAAGGAATAGGAAATGTTATGTAAAATCAAGACATGCTCATAAAAAAATTATTGAATTAAATTAACTCATGGAAGTGTAAGTATAAATTTGTGTATCAAAGAGTCGATGCAAGTTGATTTTACATGTTAATTCAAGCATAAAAATACATATCTAACAAGCATTGACACTTCAATTTCAAATAAGCACTTCCATGAAAACCACTTAACCGAATAGGTGAAGATGTGAAAAAAACAAGAAGGGGGGTTGAATTGTTAAAACTTGAAATAAAATGCAGACAACACGTTATTTTTATCCTGGTTCGTTTGATCTCAAACTAATCCAGTCCACCCGTCAAGGTGATTTCGCCTCTCTCCAACGAGGTCTTAATCCACTATATTCAACTGAATACAAAACTGCTTTAACAACTGCTAAAGCCTTCTTGAGTCTAACCACAGACCGGTTTCTCAAGGAAATTCTTTTACAGAAAAATGAACAAATGTGTGTTTAATGTTTTCTGGAAAAACTATATATCACAACTGTGATATTACACAAAATTAAGCTTGAATAAAAACTAGATTGCTAGAGCTATAGAGTAAGCGCTTGAGAGATGTAGCAAACTGTATGAGTGAGGACGAAGATGATTGGCTTATGCGTATGTGCGTGAAAGAGTATTGTAGAGTATTAGCCATTTCTTTTCTCACTGATTTGTTTAAATATCCTTGGAATAGATACGTTGTTGTCCATTATTCCATTTCAATGCTCATAACGTTCTTTCCATTTTGAGAAGATCTTTGTCTTGGAATAAAGCCGTTGGTAATTAATCTGCCTTGAATGCAGTAACGTTGACACTTCAGAATGTTCTGCTAATGCTGATCAGAGTGTTCTTGGCTTTAGCTTATTCTGGCGTTTCTGAGTGTTGATGACATGGTTATGATCTTGATCAGAGTCAGAGTATATTGAGCGCAGATTTTGTTCATCAGGCTTCAGCGTAGCACATGAATTGATCTTCTGATGTTGACATATCTTCTGATGCTGATGTTGATACTGATATTCTGATGCTGATTCCATCAGAGTTTCTGCAAATACACAACATAATTTTTGAGTAGCATATATGTCTTATATAAATCTCATAATTCATTTAATCTTGTATTTGTTATCATCAAAACTCTAACTGAGGGTTGTAGAATCAAACTATGTTCTAACAATCTCCCCCTTTTTGATGATGACAAAAACCATATTTTTTCAATTAAAATAAAATGATGAAAGTTATCAGAGTTTAAGAATAGAGAGGAATCGGTATCAGAGATGATCAATTAACGAATAAAAGTGTCAGAGATAAGCAGATACGGCATAACATGTATCAGAGTAAACAGATGAGGAATAAGGTATCAGAGTAAAGAAGAATGAAAAACTCCCCCTGAGTTGATTACTTCCGTTTGATTCCTTGAGACCATGAGCTTCAGAACTTTACTTGAACTTTCTTTGAGCATCAGAGTGTTATTTCATCAGAGTTCATCAGATTCTTGTACCTGTAAGCTTTTCAGAACACAAAGAAACTCAAATATATAAGAATGTTAGAATGTTTGAGACTGTTGTCTCAGTAATCCGTTATTGAAAAATATCATTCTTTCTCCCCCTTTTTGTCAGGTATCAAAAAGCATAAATAATCAGAGTTTAAAAAGATCAGAGCAAAAACACGTTTGTATTAAAACAGAAGTAGTGATAGTTTAGAACAAGTAGAAATATTACAGACAAACATGTAAAGAAAAACAAGGAAAACACAAGAAAAAATCTAAGAAGAAGGAGGAAGTCGTGTGAACAGAGCTTCCAACATGCTCTTGATTTGCTCGCTGGTTTCCTGTTGCTTAGATACCATATTTGCTATAGAATCAATCTTGATATCCTGCTTGTCCATCCTTTCGTTCATCAGCATATCTGATCTCTTCAAATCCTCCAGAGCCTGCCTGTCAAGAGAGGAAGCTTGAGGATCTTCAGATACAGACTACTTCTCAGAGCTTTCTGTAGTTTCTTCTGCTTGACCCAAGTCTTCAGCTTGAATAACCTGTTCTTCTGCAGCTTGAACTGTAGATGTTGGACGCTTTTCAGACCAAGGCTCAATGTCCAGATGGAGAGATTCTTCCTTCAGCAGCTTGCTCAGAACTGGGCCTTCCATTTCCTTCAGCAGATTGTTGAAGTTCTGTTGAGCCTGCCCATATCTCTTGTCTTGCAGCTTGAAGGTTTCAGCATAAACCCATCTTCTGAATTGTGTCCAGAGGAAGTCTGAGACAGCAGGATCAACCACTTCCAGATTTTCTTGTTTCAAAGAAGTGATCCACTTCTGCATATCTGTTTCAAAATTCAAAATGTTGGAACCAACATCTGGTTGTTTCGGTTTAGGGATAGCAGTTTTCTGGTTTATTGCAGCAAGGCATTCAAAGACTGTTAGATCAATGACTCTCTTGTTGTGGTCATCTGAATTTTTCTTAGGTGAGGGAGTAGGAGAATTAGAAATGACGATTGGACTTGATGGGGTATTGGGTGGAATTGTTTCTGGTGAAGATGGTAGCTGAGACATATTAACAGTGGTGCCACAAGGCAATTTAATGGCCAAGGGTTGTGGTTCAGGGGAGTCAGATGTTTGAGCCTCAGAGTTTTGAGTCTCAAGTTGTGGAGATTGTTCCTGTTGAGGAGATGGTGGATTAATTTCTTGTTGAGGAGAGGAAGGTTGTGGAATTTCTGGTTCTAATGTTGGAGAGAGTGGAGTTTCAGGTATTTGTGAGAGTGGAATGTCAGGTTGTGGTGAGATGGGAGTTTCTGGGTTTGGATTTGGATTTTCTGTTTGGGGAGCAGAAGTATGTTGGTCTATGTCAGACAGAACTTGTGCAAGTTCTGGTTCTGGTTTGGTTGCAGTGTTTGGATTTTATGGTTTGGAGCAGAATCTTCTGAGGGTTAATGACTCAGAAGGGTCAAAATCAATGTCAAAATCTTCAAAGGTTTGGGGTGTTGGGATATCAGCTGGAGTTGGAATGGGAGTAGGAATAGATGAGGAAACAACACTTGAACTTAAAACAGTAACAGAAACATGATTACCTCTTTTCTTTGGAGTCTGTTGTGATGGTCCTTCTAGAGCAGCTTTTCTCTTCTTCGTCTTCTTCAGAACTACCTCTGGTGCCTTCTGCTGAAGATCTTGAATATTTATATTAGGTGTTGTACCATCAACTTTGCACGCATCCAAATATCTCAGAATGATTTGAGGCTTGGAGTCAATCTCTGAGAACATAGGGAAGTCGTCCAGAGGGACTCTTCTGCTGGAGATTTCAGAAAAAGGAGTGATGCTAGGCTCCTTCTTAATGTTCTCTATCAGCTTCATTTTACTCAGATTCTTGGCATTCAACTGCTTGACAACAGAAGGTTCCAGGGTGCTGATCTCTTGTGCCTCTGTAAAATGTTCAATCATCCTATTCTCAGTCAGAATATCTGATATCAATCTTCCCAAGGGTATCCAATCCCTTTTAGTACGTTCCTCTTCCCTTGTCTCCTTGACGCTAGTTCTGAGATGGTTGAACAGAAGATGAGCTAGATTGATCTTGACCTTCTGAGCGATAAAATAGACCAGAAAGTGCTGATCTATGTTTATGTAATCAGGAGAGCTGGTAGGCTTCCTGTGGTTGAAACAGCCCAGAATAATCTTTGCCCAAATTATGTGCTTGTCTTTCAAGTCCCTTATCTTGCTGGAGGGAAGCCCCAGTGTGAAAATTTCCCTAGCAATTAGGGCAACATATTGACATCTTTCTTCCATATCAATACAACGAATACCACCTCCATTGTAGCCTATCAGACGAGCAATTAGGTATTCAGTAATCACAATCTTCTTCCCCATGATGTAAGAAGTGACTTGGTGATTTGAGGAAGAAGCGTGAATCCAAAATTCCTTAACCAAAATAGGAAAAGTTGGACCCACCAGCCTGTCAAAGTATTTTTCCCATCCTTGAGCTTGAACCTCTTCTGATAAATCAAAGCCATTTTCCTTCAGACTGTTGAAATCCACTATAATTTCTGACAGAACTTCAAGGTTCTTGACTGGAGTAAGAAGCGTTCTGAGAGGAACTTCATATTGCTCAGCTGATGCATCTTTCTGGGAAGCTGAGGAGAGATTGCTGCTAGAAGCCATGTTCACACGAGGATTTTTTGAAAAAGCTTGAAAAGTTTTCTTGAGAGGGTAAGAACATAGAAAAACAGAAATGCTTAGTGAAAACGAAAGTGAGGGTAAAAGAGTGTGAGTGGTGTGAAGAGTGTTTAAATAGATTTCTAAAAGTTTTTTGAAAATATAAACGTTTAAGAGGTAGAAATAAATCATGATTAATAGCATTTAATGATAGATGATTTTAGGGGATTTCAGAAAGATACTTAAACGGTTACCAGTGACATGTGTCTCAATGCATCCAATCAGCGCTTTGCCTTTTCAGAAGCGTGAACGCGTGTTCAGCCTCAGGAAACAGCTGATGACTGGATGACACTTGTTTGCTTGAGTGAACAGCACATCTATCCTTGAACTGAAGCGCTCAGATCTTCATGGATAGATTCTGATACAATCTGCATTTCTAAAATTATGAAAGAGGATTGATCAGAAGTTCGCAGAAAAATAAAAACAATTCTGAAGGTTAATATATGAAATAAAAACAGTTTTATTCTGGACAGAGCTTCATGCTGAGATGTTTCAGAATGAAGTTGAACCTATCTTCAGAAAGTGGTTTTGTGAAAATATCAGCCCATTGATGGTCTGTATCAATAAATTTTAAGTTTAAGATTCCTTTCTGAATATAGTCCCTAATAAAATGATGTTTTATTTCTATATGCTTAGCCCTAGAATGCAAAATTGGATTTCTACTTAAGCAAATAGCAGAGGTGTTATCACAGAGGATAGGAATGTTACTCTCATATATTTGGAAGTCCTCAAGTTGACTTTTCATGCAGAGCATTTGTGTGCTGCATCCAGCTGCTGCTATGTATTCAGCTTATGCTGTTGATAGAGCAATTGTGGATTGTCTTTTGCTGGACCAAGAGATCAAATTTTCTCCCAGAAACTGGCAGCTTCCAGAAGTTCTTTTACGCTCTACTCTGTCTCCAGCAAAGTCAACATCACAATATCCCTAATCTGTAATCACTAGATTTTCTATAAAACAGACCCAGATTAGTAGTACCTTTCAGATACTTGAAAATTCGCTTAACAGCTGTTAAGTGAGATTCTCTAGGATCTGATTGGAATCTAGCACAAATGCATACACTGAATAAAATATCAGGTCTTGAAGCTGTAAGATAAAGAAGAGAACCAATCATACCTCTGTAGACCTTCTGTTCTACCTTATTGCTTACCTCTTCTCTTTCCAGAATGCACATGGGATGCATTGGAATCTTTGATGGCTTACATTCTGAGAGATCAAATTTCTTCAGAAGTTCTCTGACATATTTGCTCTGATGAATGTAAGTTCCTTATGGGGTTTGATTGATCTGAATGCCCAGGAAGAAATTCAGTTCCCCCATTAGGCTCATCTCAAATTCTTCCTGCATACACTTAGCAAACTCTCTTCCCAGAGAAGATTTAGTAGATCCAAATATTATATCATCAACATAAATCTGGCAGACTAAAATGTCATTCTTAACTATCTTTCAAAATAAGGTTGTGTCCACCTTCCCTCTGGTGAATTCCTTTTCTAATAGGAAGTTACTTAGTCTTTCGTACCAAGCTCTGGGAGCTTGTTTCAGACCATATAGTGACTTCTTTAGTTTGAAAACATATTCTGGATTTTTTGAACTTTCAAAACCAGGGGGTTGGTGCACATATACCTCTTCTTCTATATAGCCATTTAAGAATGCACTCTTGACATCCATCTGATACAGAGTGATGCCTTTATTAACAGCAAAAGAAATTAAAAGTCCGATAGATTCTAACCTGGCGACTGGAGCAAAGGTTTCTGTATAGTCTATCCCCTCTTGCTGACTATAACATTGTGCTACCAATCGTGCCTTGTTTCTGATGACTTCACCTTGTTCATTCAGTTTGTTTCTAAATACCCATTTTGTTCCAATGACGTTGAATCCTTTTGGTTTAGGAACTAGATCCCATACGTCATTCCTTGTGAATTGATTCAGCTCCTCTTGCATTTCTAGAATCCAGTCATTGTCCAGAAGTGCTTCATCAATTGAGGATGGTTCAATCCGAGAAACAAGTCCCATGAGGGATTCTTCAGAGTTTCTGAAGCTGGCTCTTGTTCTGATTGGATCTTCCTTTCTTCCTAAGATTGTTTCTTCTGGGTGATCCATGCTGCTTCTGGATGGTCTTTTTTGAGGTAGATCAGCAGAAGATGCTGGATTGCTTGCAATTCCTCTTTCTGATGTTGAGGGAGTGGCTATGTTAAGAGCTTCTGATGACTTGTCTTCAGTACCTGTGAATTCAACTTCCATACCTGCAAGTAATTCATTCTGCTTTGACTTTTGAGAGTCAAGCTTATCATCAAAAGGAACACAGATTGATTCTTCCACAATTTGTGTTTCTGTATTGTATACTCTGTACCCTCTAGAGCCTTCAGAGTATCCTAACATAATACACTTCTGTGCTTTAGAGTCAAACTTGTTCAAATAAATTTTAGTATTCAACATAAAGCAGGTACATCCAAATGGATGAAAATAAGAAATGTTGGGCTTTCTGTTCTTCCACAATTCATATGGAGTCTTTTCCAGAATAGGTCTTATGGAGATTCTATTCTGAATGTAGCACGTTGTGTTTATTGCCTCTGCCCAGAAGATCTTAGTAACGTTAGTCTCGTTGATCATGGTTCTGGCAATTTCTTGCAATGTTCTGTTATTTCGTTCTACAACTCCATTTTGCTGGGGAGTTCTAGGACAAGAGAAATCATGCAGAATGCCTTTGTCATTAAAAAATGATTCAAAATCCTTATTTTCAAACTCTCCACCATGATCACTTCTGACTTTGACGATTCTAAGATCCTTTTCATTCTGAACTTGGTTACAAAAGGTACCATGACTGGTGTTTCTGCTTTGCTGCTAAAGATATCTGCAACATGTATTATTTTATCCTTAGGTACCCATATTTTCTTGGGTCCTGATTTGTTAGTTTTACCAAAACTCTGGTTGAATTTTGGTTTGACAGAATAATTACTACTGGTATATTTAATGTCGTGTGTGTGCCCATATACAAAGTGTGAATTAAGAGGAGTTCGTTTAATAATTAAATCCATGGTATTCTTTGGTGTAGGTACCTTACCTTGGTATCCTATTCCTTTTCTGCCATTTCTGCTAACTCCAAAGATCATTGAAGCCATTTTGCTTCTATCTATGCTTTTAGCGAGGAACTTCTGAAAGCTGTGATCATACTCCTTGATGATCTCATCAGCACTGATGGGAGTTTCAGGGATTGTTTCCTTCTGAGAGTTTTGTAAAAGATTTTCTAATTTTGAAATTTTATTTTTCAACTCAGAATTCTCCAATGTGAGACTCTCAGTTTTATCAGAGTCAGAAGCAAGATTCCTTTTCAGGTTTCTGAATTTGAATCTGATCTGCTGATATCTTTCCAGAATCTCATTAAGGCTTTCAGCAAGTTCAGCCTTAGTAAAATTAATAGCAAAGTCAGGAGATACCTCTTTTGTGTCTGATTCAGAGTCTGATTCAGAAGCTTCACTGTCTTCTGATATGTTTGCCATGAGAGCTATGTTTTCTCTCTCATCGTCTGATTCTGAGCCAGCTTCAGATGTGTCAGAGTCATCCCAGGTAGCCATGAGACTTTTCTTCTTTTCCTTACCAAACTTTCTTCTGGGATTTTCCTTCTGAAGCTTTGGGCAATCACTCTTGTAGTGTCCTTGCTCGTTACATTCATAGCAGATGATGTCTTTGTTGTTTGGCTTTCTGCTTCCTGAAGAGCCTTCAGATCTTCTGTGTCCAGAGGAGGATTCTGACCTTCTATATCTGGAGGAAGATTCATTCTGATTCTCAAAACTTCTGGGATTCCTGAACTTTCTTTGCCTCTGCTTCCACAGTTGGTTCACCCTTCTGGAGAGGAGAGACAGTTCATCTTCTTCTGATGAGGACCCATCAGAGGTTTCTTCAACAACCTGCAAAATTTTGGAGTCATATTTTATGTTAGATTTCAAAGCTAATGGCTTACCTTGCTTTTGAGGTTCATCAACTTCTAGCTCTATCTCGTGACTTCTGAGGGAGCTGACAAGTTCCTCCAGAGTGATTTTGTTGAGGTCTTTAGCTAGCTTTAGCACTGTGACCATTGGCCTCCATTATCTTGGCAAGCTTCTGATGATCTTCTTAACATGATCAGCAGTAGAATACCCTTTGTCCAGAACTTTGAGACCAGCAACCAGAATCTGAAATATTGAGAACATTGTTTCAATAGATTCACTTTCCTCCATCTTGAATGCCTCATACTTCTGAATGAGCGCAAGAGCTTTAGTTTCTTTAACTTGAAGGTTGCCTTCATGCGTCATTCTCAGAGAGTCAAACATATTCTTTGCAGTGTCTCTGTTTGATATCTTTTCATATTCAGAGTAAGAGATAGCACTGAGAAGAATTGTTCTGGCCTTGTGATGGTTTTTGAAATCACGCTTTTGTTGATCAGACATTGCCTTCCTGTCAATCTTCTGACCACTTGCGTTCACAGGGTGCGTGTATCCATCAGTCACCATATCCCACAGATCAGCATCATGGGCTAGAAAGAAGCTTTCAATTCTGTCTTTCCAGTAATCAAAGTTCTCTCCATCAAAGACTGGAGGTTTGCCACAGAATCTGTCTCTTTCTTCATTGTTGTCATTGTTGATGTTTTGATGTTGTCCTGCCATAGTGTTTTTCTAACGCTGGATCTTGTACTGACACGGTTAAGTGTTATAAGCTCAGAACCAGGCGCTCTGATGCCAATTGAAGATGTGAAAAACACAAGAAGGGGGGTTGAATTGTTAAAACTTGAAATCAAATGCAGACAACATGTTATTTTTATCCTGGTTCGTTTGATCTCAATCTACTCCAGTCCACCCGTCAAGGTGATTTCGCCTCTCTCCAACGAGGTCTTAATCCACTATATTCAACTGAATACAAAACTGCTTTAACAACTACTAAAGCCTTCTTGAGTCTAACCACAGACCGGTTTCTCAAGGAAATTCTTTTACAGAAAAATGAACAAATGTGTGTTTAATGTTTTCTGGAAAAACTATATATCACAACTGTGATATTACACAAAATTAAGCTTGAATAAAAACTAGATTGCTAGAGCTATAGAGTAAGCGCTTGAGAGCTGTAGCAAACTGTATGAGTGAGGACGAAGATGATTGGCTTATGCGTATGTGCGTGAAAGAGTATTGTAGAGTATTAGCCATTTCTTTTCTCACTGATTTGTTTAAATATCCTTGGAATAGATACGTTGTTGTCCATTATTCCATTTCAATGCTCATAACGTTCTTTCCATTTTGAGAAGATGTTTGTCTTGGAATAAAGCCGTTGGTAATTAATCTGCCTTGAATGCAGTAACGTTGACACTTCAGAATGTTCTGCTAATGCTGATCAGAGTGTTCTTGGCTTTAGCTTATTCTGGTGTTTCTGAGTGCTGATGACATGGTTATGATCTTGATCAGAGTCAGAGTATATTGAGCGCAGATTCTGTTCATCAGGCTTCAGCGTAGCACATGAATTGATCTTCTGATGTTGACATATCTTCTGATGCTGATGTTGATACTGATATTCTGATGTTGATTCCATCAGAGTTTCTGCAAATACACAACATAATTTTTGAGTAGCATATATGTCTTATATAAATCTCATAATTCATTTAATCTTGTATTTGTTATCATCAAAACTCTAACTGAGGGTTGTAGAATCAAACTATGTTCTAACAATAGGCACTTATTTCCACTATCCAATTCTGGATTTCAATAACATAATCTCAATTCAAATTACAACTCCAACAATTTCATCCAATTCACAACTCAATTACTTAATTCAATTCAAATTCAAGAACTTAGGTCAATTAAGCACTTATTCAATAAGAAATTATGAAAGAAAGCAATTAAACAAGAAAAATCACTGTATAATCCAATAGGAGTTCGAGAAGAAGATATCGCAAGAATCAGAGAAGAGAACGGAGGCCGGAGGTGGAAGGAATTCACAAAATGGAGGGAGTATAGAAGTGCCGCGATCGCGGCTTCAAGGAGGAGTAAAACGACTATTTTCCGGTGGGCAGCGGCTGTCGGCGGTGGCAAGAGGTGACTGGAGGGAGTATGGTGCAGTGGTGATCGGAGAAGAGAAGGATAATTGATCTTGTGTTCTTGACCCTTTTTTGAAAAGTTATTATGAAGTTGTTGTTGTTCTTCAGAAAAGAATTGAGAGAATATAGTTTGATCTTGGAGGAAATAGAGAGAGAGAGAGAGAGAGAGAGAGAGAGAGAGTTTTTTTGTGTTTGTGAGAATTGGTAAATTATGAGACAAAAATATGATTTTAGGTTGATATAGTGAGTGCAATTGGGCCTTGGAAGTGTAATTAGGTTGGACCTCAATTTGACAGTGTAAGCTTAATACGAGCACAAAATGCCACGTCATCATAGGTGTGAAATTTAGACTTGAGCTCAACACGAAAAATGAAGACAATAAAATTTGTGATGCATTTATGAAAAAATGGGCTCAATCAGATAAACAACAAGAAAGTTATGAATTTTCTATGTTGCTCAGACACAATGCCAGACAAAGTTTCTCAACTTGCTACTTTTTCACTTGTGTCATATGTGAAACGTGTCAAAAATGGAAACCTTTAGAATACCGTTTTAATGTGGAGTATGAAGTGAAAATATAGCTGACATCATTTGTGAAATTATTCCAAAAGAACCGTCTCAATATGATAAAAATTTAAGGAGTTACGGTTTTTACAATATCGGGAATCGATAATTCGAAATTGCCGTTATGCACCACAAAATCTCCAATAAACCATAGTTTTGGGAACTTTCTTTGAGGAATCAACTCTCAATCTGAACATACAAAACAAAGATAAAATTAAGAAAAAATTTTCCTCAAAATAACGGCTCAGAAACATTATTCCAGACAAAAGTAATAGATTTTTAAACATCCGAAAAATAAAGGTTCAACACAGTATTTTTACTATTTTTCCATTGTTTCTTCTCTCAAAGTATCCGCACGTTCAGAGATTCTCCTCAAAGAATTGGATTTTGGGTCGAACACAAAAGTTTATGGAGATAATGAGAAGATTCTGACTCCTCATGAACGGTTCCAAAATAGTATTCCGATCAGAAGTTATGAATTTTTGATTTCTTGCGGACGATGGACCATCAATTAAATTCAGTAGCAGTCTTCAAAGAAATAAAATTTCCGAAGATTCTCTACAAAAAATTAACCTTCAACTCGAACACAAGAAATGACAAGGAAGTTAACATGATCTCAATGATCGAAGAATCAACTGAAAATACTAAATTAGATGAAAGATACGAATTTCCCAACGCCCAAGAAACAGAGAACGAGTCATTAAATTCAAGTACCGCTTCGGGGAAATCAAATTATTTGGATATGTTCTACATATAATTGGCTTCCCACTTGAACTGATAAAATGAAGAAAATTCCAAGACGAATCCAATGCCTGGGGAATCAACTCAAAACATTATCCAGATTGCAAGGTGTGAATTTCTAAGCTCAAACCAGCAAAAGCAATGTTTCTGATTCACATTATCTCAAATTCAATGAAACACCCAATTTCTTTACAATTCAGAGTGCGCTGAAAGACATGATAGCTTGACATAATGATGACATTAATGATAACTGATTTTATGGCTTATGAATCATGCAAAACACACTTAACCTTGAAAAACCAGAGTTTTGCATTGTTGCGCCGTCAGATGGAACAATCTGTTTTTACGGCTTCTGGAAGGAATATACCTTGACCCCACGAATTTCAATGATGTAAGCAATGCTAAATGACATAATGAAATGTATTCATAAGCCAAATGAGCCTTAAAAAGGATAGGACAAATTTGGGGTATGACAGTTGCCCCTATTTAATCGTCTTAAACCTGAAGGTGCGATTGGCGCAGGCCTTTCAAACATTCAAGGTGGAAGATGATTAAAAACAAATACCTAAAATTTGTTTTGAATGATGCATTTTTTATTTTTGTGATATCTGTTGGGGAAAGAATTTTTGTTCTTCGTGGGAATATTTTTTAGGGTAAGTTATAACGTAGCGACGATGCTAATACAAGATAGATATTGGACTCATAACGTAGCAACATATGCTAATACAAGAGAAAGGCAAACTTGTAACGTAGAAACAATGCTAATACAAGGAAAGGTAATGACTTGTAACGTAGTAACAATTAATACAAGGAAGAATAACAACTTGTAACGTAGAAACGACTAATACAAGGACGAAGGTAAACATGTAACATAGCAACAATGCTAATACAAGGAAAAGTAATGACTTGTAACGCGGAAGATGGAAATACAAGACAAAGGTAAACTTGTAACGTAGAAATAATGCTAATACAAGGAAAGATAATGACCTGTAACATGGCGGTGATGCCAATACAGGGAAGGGAAACTTGTAGCGTAGCGACAATGCTAATACAAGGAAAGGTGATGACTTGTAATGTGGCAGTGATGCCAATACAAGGAAAGGTCGACTTGTAACATAACACCAACACTAATATAAGGACGAGGGTAAACTTGTAACATGGCGGTGATTCCAATACAAGGAAGGTTGACCTGTAACATGCTAGCAAAGCCATTACAAGACAAAGGCAAACTCATAACGTGGCAACAACAGCAATACAAGAGGAAGGTCGAATCGTAATATAGTATCGACACTAATACAAGGACAAATGTAAACTTGTAACGTGGCAATAATGCCAATACAAGATAAAGGTTGACCTGTAACGTGACGCCAATACAAGAGGAAGGTCGACTTGTAACGTAGCATCGGTGCAAATACAAGGACGAAGGTAAACTTGTAACGTGGCAACAATGCTAATATAAGACAAAGGTTGACCTGTAATGTGGAAACAATGCCAATACAAGGAAGGAGGTAAACTTGTAACGTGGCAAAATGCCAATACAAGAGGAAGGTTGACCTGTAACGTGGAGGTGATGCCAATACAAGACAAAGATTAGACTTGTAACGTAGCAACAGAGGATAATACAAGAGAAAGGATGACTTGAAACATGGCAACGATTCCAATACAAGGTTCCTAGGAGAGCATATGTTGAATAGTGTCTGGATTTTTAAGAAGAGAAGTCGATAACAAAATGTTCATGTCAATGGAAGACCTGTTGGGAAAGAGATATACCGTAAGTCTTCAGATACACTGAATAATATCATATGGCAGACTTACTAGCGGAAATGGACAAACAGTAAGACTTCTCACATGCTGTCCAACGTCAGATAGTAGAATCTGCTTGAGATAATGATAGGTAGATCTTCTGATAGAATCGTATGCTATATAGGTACTTAACGAACAAGGATGATAGGTAAAACTCTTATTAGTGTCGTATGCTAGACAAAACCTTAAAAAATAATGATAGGTAGATATTTTGATAGCGTCGTATGCTATACAAGTACCTAACTAAAAAGTATGACAACATGTATCGACTTTGCTAGGAATTCTTAGAAAAATCCTTTCTTGTTCATTTTCTTTTCCTTTGACATTGTTATCTTACCATTGATTTGGTAAGTAACCCTATATTTGGATGTAAACGGGACGGACGTGGGTCATCGTATAACCATGATTAGCAATGTTGCGAGGTATCTTAGCATTCTTTTTTAGGGACTAAGATCATTTGAAAGACAACTTAGATAGCATCATCGAGGGACTATGATATTGTATTTGCTTGTTTTTTCTAAGATACCTCACATGCGTAATATGGTCCTTTTGTAAAGGCAACCAAGTGGATTTTCCCTAGGGGTGCTTATGTGCAAGTGCATTGTTTTCATGCTTGACTTTGTCTTGAATTAGGGTTTTCTATGTATTTGTTTTAGTCTTTCCGTACAAACCTTAATTACTAGCATTTGTATATAAAGAGATAAATTGAGGAATTTAATGTTACTACGCTATTACAATACTTGTAAGAGCGGGGTATACAAATTGTAAATGGGGATTGCAAGAATTTAAACCTAATTAGTCTATTACAACCATATTGAATTGGACTTAAATGTACAAGGAATTAAATGAATACAATGTACAAAAAGAATAAATATGCAAAATTGTAAGTATGAAGAAAATGGATATTTGTTTGAATTTTTTAGAGAAAAGTGAATTTGTTTTTACCTAATTAATAAAAAGAAAATAATTAATTAAACCTAAATTTATTAAGAAAATATTTTTAAATAAAAACCCTAAATCTATTAATTAAAAATAAAAGAAATTAAGTTTTGTAAGAAACGTATTTTTGGTATTTTTTATATTAGAATAAATATATTTTAATTGGTGTTAAAGAAAATAAATAATAACCTAGTTTTAAAATAAATTTACAAGACTAATTAGTAAAAATAAATAAAGTATAGTTAAATTAAATATTTTTTGTGAGAAAAATAAAATAAACTATATCAAAATAAAAATCTAATATTTTTGTATTTTTTTTGATTTTTTTTAATATTAGGAAAAATATTTAAGAAAATAAAATAAAATAAAAAATAGAAAAAATAAACTGGGCCAGGGGCGTATAAATAAAATAGGTAGGTTAGCTAGCAAAAATAAAAACAAAACAAAGCCCAAAGAGGCCCAACATCCTGCCAAAAAAACAAAGTCAGAAAAGCAAAAAAATGTGAAAAAATTAAAAGGGTACCACTGGGGCTCGAACCCAGGTCTCAAAGGTTACAGGTGCACGCTTCTACCACTGGGGTGGCTATATATCCGTTAACATAAGAAAATCAATAAATATATGATACAAAACACGCCCTGATTACTTCATCTTCAACCTCCCGCCAGACCAACTGTAACTTGTTCATTTCTCATCAAAAATGAAAACTGTAAACATGAAACTTGTAGCAAATTTCCTCACGATTTCAAAAATGTAAAGCATTAAAACTATAGATCAATGATAAGCATGAATTTTATTGGCCCTAATCTGAACCCTAAAAATCTCATAAACTTCAATCTTAAAATTCTCTAGGCTCAAGCAAAATTAATGGAAACTATGAACATGGTTTGATTTAGGGCAATGATATCTACATGTTTTATTCACAAATAAATCATTGATGATGCATGTATGAGAAGCTCCAAAGTTATAAAACTTACCTTGCAAGAGGGTATCGGCTTTAAGGTTTGAGAAGCTTTCAATGAGTTCCAATGGTTGGGTTAGTTTCCTCAAGTTGCAAGGAAGCTAATGGAATGCTTAGCTTGAGCTGAAAGGGCCTGAGGAGTTCTGGAGAAGTCCAAGTCCAAAGCTCTATTTTTGAAAGTGGAGGATGGTGTTAATGGTGTTACAGTTCTGTAACAGGGTGTGGGATTAGTTCTAAATGATATTTAGAAGCTTTAGAAACAAAAAGGCTCGAAAACGCACGACGAAGTTATGAGTTTCAAGTTTTTGGTCAGTTTATGTGAAAATGGGAGTATGAGACGTGTTTCTGAGTTCTAGCTGTTTTCAGGGCATGAGCATTCGCGTATTTGTGGCCAATCGTTTGTGTATGTATAAACAAAAGTGTTTGAGAGCTTTGGACAATCATAAGTACAAGTTTTTAGCTTTTGGCTAGGTTACTTGATTTTGAAGAAAAGTGGGAAACAAGTTTCAAGAGGAGGTACAAGCATGGGCTGGGTGATTGTAAGTGTCTAAACAATTTCTTATGAGTTATAGGACTTTTTTTATCAGAATAGAACAATTGCAAGGCTCAAGAACAAGTTTTGTGCAAAAAGTCACTTTATCAAAATGGCAATGTAACCTTTCTTCCAAAAATGGATATAAAGCATGTCCATGCATTGAATGCTTGAAATGAGTCCTCTAACAACTGTGTAAACCGTTAATTATGGAGTTCCTACCAAGTTTGAGGCTTGCAAAGTAGTGTTTATACAGCATAGTTTGAATTTTGAATTTGGTTCATCACAAAAATGACTTGTAATTCAAGTGATAAAACCCTAACTTCATCTCTTCGATTCTCCCTACTCAAAAATGATCTCAAGGAGTTCTTGGACATTTTGGAAAGCTTGTAATATTCTCTATAACCCATATTTGAATTTCTTTAGAATATTACCCTTGTAACTATATGAAAAAGTGCCATGAAGTTGGGTCAAAATCTTGACCAAATTAGGGCAAAATTTCACTAAGTGTTTTGTTTCATGACCACATGTTCATAAAATTATAACTTGAGATCCAAGCAATTTTTGAAGGAGTTGTGTAAATAAAAGTTGTATATTTCATGGATATCTACAACTTTCATGATGGAAGTTTCTCTTGAATCATCTTGCATCGTGGTGAAAAATTTGTTCAAAGTTGTGAAAAAACTTGAAATTTCCAACACAGAAAAATTTCTAAGTTTAGAAATTTTTACTTTTAAAAATGAAATCTTGACTTTTTGATTTCTTGATGAATAAGTTTCACATTTTGACATGTTTTGATGAATTGTGATCTTTGGTATTTGAATTTGACCAAAAAGTCAAAGTTTGACTTTTCAGTATACAGTTGAATTTTGATCAATTGACTGAAAATTCATCTGTCAATCCTTTGAACTTGAGTAATGTTTTGAGCCATGTTATTAGGTCAAAATGATGCAATTTGACTCTTGAGATCATGCCTTAAACCAATTTATCATTTTCTAGGCCAAAAATCAGAAATTGCCCTTTCCCAGTCAATACCCTAATTTTGACCATTTTGCCCTTTTGAAGATTTGATTAAATTTCTTGAGGAATTGTGGTCCAAAATTGATCAAATGATACATATGAGTTTAAAATGTTGATGTGGATCAAAAATTCTGAAGTTTGACTGTAAATTAGCCATAGTTGACTTTTCCCCCAATACAACTGAGTTTTAGGTCAACTGCTCAAATGACTGAGCAAAAGTGTGATCCAAGGCTTGAAATTTGACAAGAGTAATCTTGAGGGTCCATAATTATCCATGTAAGTCATATGGGGCATTGAAAGTTCAAATATCCTTGTGAAATCTCAAACCCTAATTCTAGTCATCAGTGCTTAAGGAGGTGTCATGAGTTGATCAACCCTAGTGCAGTCTTGAGCCCAAGGAGATCTTTTGAGAAAATTCTTGATAAGTGAGAGGGAAAATTTTGGGGTACAACAGCTGCCCCTGTTCAATCTTATTAAACTTGAAGAGTTAGGTTGGCGAGTTTTGCCATTCGTGACTCGAAGGTGGAAGATGATTGGACACTAGAGTGCCCAGAAATTTGCACTTGGTGACGTGATGGTAGAGGGAATGGGTTTAAATATGCCATTTGGAGAGATGGTAGAAATTTGTTGGAGATGGGCTTGTAGATGACATCTAGAAATGATTGTTGAATTGTATTTGTAGGCTGAAACTGAGAGAGTATCAGAATGGTGTCCATGTCTGGAGCGTATCTGAACTGTATATGAAAGTTGAATCTGAATGAGTATTAGGATGGCATCCGTATCTGGAGCGTATATGAACTGTATCTGAGAGTTGAATCTGAATGAGTATCAGGATGGCATCCGTATCTGGAGCGTATCTGAATTGTATATGAAGATTGAATTTGAATGAGTATCAGAATGGCATCCGTGTCTGGAGCGTATCTGAAAAGTTAACTCTTAATGAGTATCAGAATGGCATTTGTGTCTAGAGCATATCTGAACTGTATCTGAAAAGATAACTCTGAATGAGTATCAGAATGGCATCTGTGTCTAGAGCGTATCTGAACTGCATCTGAAAAGTTAACTCTGAATGAGTATCATAATGGCATCCGTGTTTGGAGCGTATCTGAACTGTATCTGAAAAGTTGACTCTGGATGAGTATCAGAATGGAATCCGTGTCTAGAGCGTATATGAACTGTATCTGAAAAGCCTTTGAACATTGTTAATGGTAGCTATTGATTAACCTTATCCTGAAAAGGGTAAAATTTTAGTTAATATGCAATGTCATGTTGTATGAAATGAATAGTGTAATGTAGTCGTCTTATCGATGTGTATGATATATGGATGCGATGTATGCATATGTGAGCTAATTTGTTGCACTGCTGTTGGATTGGGGAAAATAAATCCCCGATTACTGCTGAGGATATGGAGTGTAAGTCTTTATGTTGTGAAGTTGAAGTGTTGATAGATTTCCTTTTAGAGAAATAAACTTTGTTGTAAGGGGAATGACGTGTACTTCCTGTAAAATCCTGTTGAGGAATTCTGAGAAATTGGACGACTTCTACTGGGGATTGATAACTGGAAGTTTTATTCCGCTGGGGATCAAACTGCACACTGTGGGGGGATTTCATGGAAATAATTTAGAGAAATTTCCATACCTCTTAAAGCCATCAGTGACTGTCTTTTTATTTTGTTCATTTGTAAATAATAATTATGTTCAAATGCATATGTTATAAAATAAATCATTGGACTTTTTTGTAAACAAAACACAAGAGTAAAGAAAAACATATAGTTTTGCACTTCCAAAGGAATATCTTTGTATTGACTTTGAGTAAGTATTTTTGTACAATGAGACAAACATTCTAGTAAGAGAATGCCGTCGTAAAAAATGAAAATTGTGATACAAAGAAAAGATAGCTATGTGCAATAATCCCATGGGGTTCCCATTCTGCTATAACCTTCGTGTCTCTGAGCATCTTGTCTGTTTGTTGCCTTGTCCGAAGCTGATTGGATTGATCAGAACCTCTGAGTTTGTCAGGTTGTCTGTAAGGTGATCCAACAAGACATAGTCATATGCTTTAATTCCCTATGTTTTTCCTGGACCACCCTTTCCGGTTTTCAGTCCACCGGGATACCCTTTTTTGCCCAAGTCGCCCTCTCGGGTTTTCAGCTAGCCGGGTGTACAGATATTTTTGTTTTATCCCTAATTTTTGCCGGAACCATTTTGGTTCACCGGGATGCCCTTGTTTTGCCTAGGTGTGTCAAACTAGCGGGTCTCTTATGTAGGATCAAGCGCTTACCACTGAGCTAAAAGCAATTGCTTGTAGCCAAGGTTCTACTCCATTTCCTTATAGAGAATCTAACAAGGGGCCTAGCTGGCCCACCTAACACACCTGTGTAGGTGCCCATGGGGGGATGTTAAGCCCTTCGAATCCCTAAGGTTGATGCTGGATATTTTAATCCAACAATCTCCCCCCCAGTGTCATCTCGGGGGATTCAAACCCATGACCTTGCTCTGATACCACTTGTAGGATCAAGCGGTTACCACTGAGCTAAAAGCAATTGCTTGTAGCCAAGGTGCTACTCTATTTACTTATAGAGAATCTAACAAGGGGCCTACCTGGACCACCTAACACACCTGTGTAGGCGCCCATGGGGGGATGTTAAGCCCTTCGAATCCCTAAGGTTGACGCTGGATATTTTAATCCAACAGAGTACTAGCAGAGATGATTGTAGGACTGGGAACAACCTTTGGAGGAGCAACGATAACATGAATGATTACGGGTCCAGAAAATGCTTTTGGGGGAGCAATTTCTAGAGAGAAAACCCTTCCACTTCAGGTAATCTTGCTAGTCCCTGCAATATTACTAATATCAGAGTCAACTTTCTCAGAACTTGAATCTTCAGCAGCTGGCCAATCTTGCTTGATACCGTGGTAGTAGACATCACCTCCATAATTCCATGGTACAATTTTGTATGATGAATACGAGATTGGTCCAGGTGTTGTAATAATCAACGGAACTACTTTAGAAACTGATGTAATTCTAACGGGTCTTTTGGTGGAGACCCTGGAAGAATTGTCGGAAATGGTCACGATGGAAACATCATTATAAGAAATAATTGGAATTGAAGCCTTCTCGAACAAAATTTCCTTGCTATCTATTTGGCACTGAACACCTGCTTTTAATAAAGGACGGCTTGTTGGTGAGGAAAAACATAAGTGACAGTTTTCATCACAGGCTGGGAAAACACTGGCATTCAATAAGTTCTTTTTGATAGTCAAAAGTGGGGTCATAAGTTCATCAACTGAAGTAACAAACATATCTTCCTCAATGGCGTTGGAATTATGGTCGTGCTTGGGCATAGGGGCAGTTATGACATTAGGAATTTCTGGCACATCGAATTCAATCTCTTTGGCTTCAAGGAGGTCTTGTACTTTGCTCTTCAGAGCCCAACAGATCTTAGTGTCATGGTCGGGACTCTCAGAGTGGTATGCACAATGGGAATTAGGATGATAGTGAGGAGAGGTTGTGTTAGGGTTCTTTGGAGCTTATTTTAAAGTCACTAGGTTGGACCTTAACAAATGTGGCAATACTTGAGATAAAGTCATGTTAATTCTGGTGAATTGTCTGACTGGAATTTCCATTCTTGGCTGGTTGCTTCTTTGTTGAGCAGGTGCTGGTTTAGGAATCATAACAGCCACCACCATAGGACGTAGTTCCTCTCTATCATGATTTCTCTGAGGATATACATCAACCACCTGTTTCTTTCCGATGAATGGTTTTCTTACAGCAGTAGAGGATGCATCTTTTTGAATCTTTCCATTCTTTATCCCAACTTACACCCTTTCTCCGGTCAATATCAATTCAGTAAAACCTACCGATGAACTCCCGATTAAGTGATTGAAGAAGGGACTAGACAAGGTGCCCAAAAACATGTCTACCAACTCTCTTTCAGATAAGGGAGACTGGACTCTTCCTGCCAAGTCCATTCATTTTTGTGCATAGTCCTTGAAGCCCTCACTTGAAACCATGGCCATACTCTGGAGTTGAGTACGGGTAGGCGCAAGATCAGTGTTGTATTGGTATTGTTTGTAAAAGGCGGCGGCCAGATCTTCCTAGTTATGAAAATTGGCTCTTTCTAACTGATAAAACCAATCAAGTTGAGTTCCAGAAAGTCTGTCTTGGAAGAAGTGTACCCATAAATCCTTATCAGCGGTATGGGGATGGATTTTCCTTACATAGGACCAGAGATGCATTTTGGGGCATGAAACTCCGTCATATTTGGCAAACACAGGTGCTTTGAATTTTGGAGGAATGACAATCCCTGATACTAATCGCAACTCCTCAAAGTCTAATCTAGGAACTTTTTTTATTTCCATTGCACTTAACCGTTCTTCTAGATGCTTATACTTGTCATCGGCTGGAGGATATTGTTCTTCAAAAAAGTCTTCTTGTTCCTCTTCCTCTTCTGAATCTGACTAGAAAATTGTTTCTTTGCCCTTCCCATCTTGATTGTCTTTCTCACTGGATGTTGTTGCAAAGTCTAAGGCCCTTCTTGTTTTCCCTTGGAATCTTCTTCCCATGTTTAGAACTCCGGTTATTTTCTTAGACTTCTTTTTCTTCTCCTCAACCAGCAAGGTCTTCAACTCTTCTTGTCCTTTGGCTAGAGTTAAGAACAACTGTTGAAACTGTGCATTCTGAGCTTGGAGGTCCTTTACCGTTTGCTCGAGATCCATCTTACTCAAATAAACAATAGAAATATGAGGAGACTTGTTGCAAGAAACCTGCTTATGTTATGATGAATGATAAATGAATATGCAATGATTTCAAGGATTTTACAAATTCAAATTTGTTTTAGACAAAAAGGAAACACACGTTATATTAATAAATTAAAGCTTGAGTACATCAATGCCTTTTTGGGCAAATAATACAAAAACTCTAAGATAAAAAGGTAGTACGCATCCTCTTTGGTGCGATGTAGGCATTCAAGTTCCTCTCCTCATGAAGTTGCCTAGTGAGTTCCAAAACCTTCTTCTCGCTTACATAGAATTGGGCTTTGAAAGTATCTCGCTCCCCCTTGAGTTGTATCCAATCCCTTTGTAGGTATTCAAGAGAGGTGGGCATGTCATGATGTAGGATAGTGTATGGAACATCTCCTTCTATAACAGGCTCAATGATTACTGGGAGAATGGAAGGATAAGGCATCATAAGACTTTGAGCACGAGTTCGTAGCAATTTGAGGTAAGGCCCAAGAGGGATGGAATTCTTGTACCCAAATTTCTTTCTATCTACCTTGTTTAACATCCTCCAAGCTCGGATAAATCTCTGGCAAAGACCTTGATTGTTGTTCTCGTAGTTAAATACCAAACCTTGAATCAGCATCTCATGCGGGACATCCCTTCGGGCGTAATCAAACTATCTTAAGGCTAAACAGGGGTTGTAGGTGATACCCCCCCTAATGCCAAGTAAAGGGACATTAGGAAATTCCCCACAATGGTCGATAATAAAAACATTCTCTATGGATCGGGATCACCAATGAATGTCTGAATGTTTGAGCGTCATAAACCTTTGTGAGCACCTTGAACCTTGTTCGTTCTTTAATACAGATTAGGGAAGATGTGAAATAAACCATCTTGCCAAGAGAGGAGTGCAACACATAAGGACACCTCTTTCCCTCATAGTGCGAGTGTGAAAATAATGTAGGATGTCCCCTAGCAATGTAGGCACCAGGTTGCGGTATATGAAGATCTTGACGGTGTTCATATCCATGATTTGGTCAGGATTTGGAAACAAAACTATCCCATAGATAAGAGAGCCACAATTTCCTCAAAGACTTGTAAATCCAAAGTTCCAGTAGTTTTGGGCTTTCTCGAACAAGAACTTTGCTAGGAAACCTTTGACACCACTCCTTGTTTCCTAATGAGTTGTGACATCAGATGAGTGCAAGTGTAGATCTTGATCAATCTCTTATGGCTTTGGGTCTCTTTCCGTACCGTTGAAAGGTAGTTGATTGGGAATGGGAATCCTCAAGAGTCAGGATAATTCTTCCAAAGTAGGAACAAGTTGATAATCAGGAAATGTGAAGCAATGGTGTAAGGGATCAAAGAAATGAAAGGGCACCTTCATCATGTTCTCATTTGTGTTGGAGGTGACCAAGTTGAGTAGGCGACCATGTCTCTAGGTGAATGAAGAATTTTCTGGAATCCTTGAAGCTAGCTCCTTAAGTTGTGAGGGATCCTTACAAGATTGACTTGAATAGTTTTCCTACATAGAGAATCCATATCCTACATTACAGAACAAAGATAAATCCCAAGATCATTGAAATGTTTAGTGAATAAGTATGATGTTATGATGTTCATGATGTTATGTACAAGTATATATAAACAAAGTAAACAAGGCCTTAGGTTTAGGCTTGCACGGAGTCTTATAGGTAAGTACCCTCTTGAAGTTTAGTTGGCCCAACCTGTCCTAGTAATAGTAACCAGGTTCTAAGGAGCTCAATATCACTGGTTTGTTTCCTTAGTCATTGTTTCAGCACAAGCCTCTTTAATGGAGACCAAAATAGCCCAAAAAACCAAACCTCAATGAGTGTAGTATCGATTATCTACCAAATTCGGACTGTACCAAAGCCGGTCATCTCACTACGTCCTAATGGCCAAGTTGGTCAAGTAAAGGTTCTAAAAGTTCATTAGTGCTTCGTGACATCACTCAACGGCCTTGTATTCTCCTTGATTAACTCAAGGGCTACCGGTACCCACAAATATGTCTCACTAATGTAGCTATTGTTTAGACCATGTCGGTATACCCCGCACAATTTCCATAATGTATTGCTACTTACCTATAAGGTATCCCAAATCCGGGTAGAGGATTCAAACCCAAAAAAATAACCATAATGTAAAGCATACAAGTCAAACAATGAAAGCAAGTAAATGTGATTTAGCCCTAAGGTAACCCCAATTTTAGAATAGTCCCCAGCAGAGTCGCTAGTTCTGTGATACGGTGGGAGAACTGACTTGAAGGTTTTGCGTTTTATCGCAAATGTTGTGGTTAGCAAGAGTCGTCATCAACTTTTCTTTTATCCAAAAGGAAAGGTGAAAAAGCACAGGAAAGAACTTTGAGATTATTTCTTGAGTTCGGGGGGTAGATCATGAAAAGGGAAGGTATTAGTATCCTTTTCATCCATGGTTTTACATGGGCTCTTAGTTACTTTCTAGATCACTTTCTTTTGTTTGAAATTGTACTTTGTGTGGTTTTTTTAAAGTATTTAGTAAAGAGGCCTTTGTTTAGGCAAACTTTGTAATAATTATCGTTCGTAAGAATGTATACAAAGTTTTTGATCTTTTAAAAATGTTTTCAAGTTTGTAAGAGGTTTGAAAGTGTAGTTGTTTGTTTTGAAAATAGCAAGGATGTTTATTTTGAAATTGAGCAAGTAATTAGGAGCATTCTACCTACTCAAAAGTATTTCTTGTTCATTTTCTTTTCCTTTGACATTGTTATCTTACCATTGATTTGGTAAGTAACCCTATCTTTGGATGTAAACGGGACGGGCGTGGGTCATCGTATAACCATGATTAGCAATGTTGCAAGATATCTTAGCATTCTTTTTTAGGGACTAAGATCATTTGAAAGGCAACTTAGATAGCATCATCGAGGGACTACCATCTTGTATTTGCTTGTTTTTGCTAAGATACCTCACATGCGTAATATGGCCATTTTGTAAAGGCAACCAAGTGGATTTAACCTAGGGGTGTTTGTGTGCAAGTGTATTGTTTTCATGCTTGATTTTGTCTTGAATTAGGGTTTTCTAAGTATTGGTTTTAGTCTTTCCATACAAACCCTAATTACTAGCATTTGTGTATAAAGCGATAAATTGCAGAATTTAAAGTTACTACGCTATTACAATACTTGTGGGAGGGGGGTATACAAATTGTAAATGGGGATTGTAAGAATTTAAACCTAATTAATCTATTACAACCATATTGAATTCGATATAAATGTACAAGGAATTAAATGAATACAATGTACAAAAAGAATAAATATGCAAAAATGTAAGAGTGAAGAAAATTGATATTTGTTTGGATTTTTTAGATAAAAGTGAATTTGTTTTAACCTAATTAATTAAAAGAAAATAATTAATTAAACCTAAATTTATTAAGAAAATATTTTTAAATAAAAACCCTAAATATATTGATTAGAAATAAAAGAAATTAAGTTTTATAAGGAAAGTATTTTTGGTATTTTTTATATTAGAATAAATATATTTTAATTGGTGTAAAAGAAAATAAATAATAACCTAATTTTAAATTAAATTTACAAGACTGATTAGTAAAAATAAATAAAGTATAGTTAAATAAAATATTTTTTGTGAGAAAAATAAAATAAACTATGTCAAAATGAAAATCTAATATTTTTGTATTTTTTATGATTTTTTTTAATATTAGAAAAAATATTTAAGAAAATAAAATGAAATAAAAAAAATAAAATAAAATAAACTGGGCCAGGGGCGTATAAATGAAATAGGGAGGTTAGATAGCAAAAACAAAAACAAAACAAAGCCCAAAGAGGCCCTGCATACTACCAAAAAAACAAAGTCAGAAAAGCAAAAAAATGTGAAAAAATTAAAAGGGTACCACTGAGGCACGAACCCAGGTCCCAAAGGTTACAGGTGCGCGCTTCTACCACTGGGGTGGCTATACATCCGTTAACATAAGCAAATCAATAAATATATGATAAAAAACGCACCCTGATCACTTCATCTTCAACCACCAACCAGACCAACTGTAACTTGTTCATTTCTCATAAAAAAATGAAAACTGTAAACATGAAACTTGTAGCAAATTTCCTCACGGTTTCAAAAATGTAAATTATTAAAACTACTGATCAAAGATAAGCATGATTTATTGGCCCTAATCTGAACCCTAAAAATCTAAGAAACTTAAATCTTAAAATTCTCTAAGCTCAAGGAAAATTAATGGAAACTATGAACATGGTTAGCTTTAGTTAAATGATATCGACATGTTTTATTCATAAATAAATCACTGATGATGCTTGTATGAGAAGTTCCAAAGTTAGAAAACTTATCTTGCAAGAGGGTATCGAGTTTGAAGTTTGAGCAGCTTTCAAGGAGTTCCAATGGTTGAGTTAGCTTCCTCAAGTTCCCAGGAAGCTAATGGAATGCTTAGCTTGAGTTGAAAGGGCCTGAGGAGTTTTGGAGAAGTCCAAGTGCAAAGCTCTGTTTTTAAAAATGGAGGATGGTGTTAATGGTGTTACAGTTCTATAACAGGGTGTGGGATCAGTTCTAAATGATATTTAAAAGCTTTAGAAACAAAAAGGCTTGAAAACACACGAGGGAGTTATGAGTTTCAAGTTTTTGGTCAGTTTATATTGAAATGGAAGTATGAGATGTGTTTCTGAGTTCTAGTTGTATTCAGGGCATGAGCATTCGTGTATTTGTGGCCAATGGTTTGTGTATGTATAAACAAAAGTGTTTGAGAGCTTTGGACAATTAGAAGTACAAGTTTTTAGCTTTTGGCTAGGTTACTTGATTTTGAAGAAAAGTGGGAAACAAGTTTCAAGAGGAGGTACAAGCATGGGCTGGGTGATTGTAAGTGTCTAAACCATTTCTTATGAGTTATATGACTTTTTTTATCTGAATAGAACAATTGCAAGGCTTAAGAACAAGTTTTGTGCAAAAAGTCACTTTATCAAAATGGCAATGTAACCTTTCTTCCAAAAATGGATATAAAGCATGTCCATGCATTGAATGCTTGAAGTGAGTCCTCTAACAACTGTGTAAACCATTAATTATGGAGTGTCTAACAAGTTTGAGGCCTGAAAAGTAGTGTTTATGCAACATATTTTGAATTTTGAATTTGGTTCATCACAAAAATGACTTGTAATTCAAGTGATAAAACCCTAACTTCATCTCTTCGATTCTCCCTACTTAAGAATGATATGAAGGAGTTCTTTGACATTTTGGAAACTTGTAATGCTCTATACAACCCATCTTTGAATTTATTTTGAATATTCCCCTTGGAACTATATGAAAAAGTTCCATGAAGTTGGGTCAAAATCCTGACCAAATTAGGGCAAAATTTCACTAAGTGTTTTGTTTCATGACCACATATTCATAAAATTATAACTTGAGATCCAAGTACTTTTGTAAGGAGTTGTGTAAAGAAATGTTGTTTATTTCATGGATATCTACAACTTTCATGTTGTAAGTTTCTCTTGAATCATCTTGCATCATGGTGAAAAATTTGTTCAAAGTTGTGAAAAAACATGAAATTTCCAACACAGAAAAATTTCTAAGTTTAGAAATTTTGAATTTTCATAATGAAATATTGACTTTTTTATTTCTTGATGAATAAGTTTCATATTTTGACATGTTTTGATGAATTTTGATCTTTGGTATTTGAATTTGACCAAAAAGTCATAGTTTGACTTTTCAGTATACAATTGACTTTTGATCAGTTGACTGAAAATTCATATGTTAATCCTTTGAACTTGAGTAATGTTTTGAGCCATGTTATTAGGTCAAAATTATGCAATTGTAATCTTGAGACCACGCCTTAAACTAATTGATCATTTGCTAGGCCAAAAATCAGAAATTGCCCTTTCCTAGTCAAAACCCTAATTTTGACCATTTTGCCCTTTTGAAGATTTGATCAAATTTCTTGAGGATTTATGGTCCAAACTTGATCAAATCATACATATGAGTTTAAAATGTTGTTGTGGATCAAAAATTATGAAGTTTGACTTTAAATTGGCCATAGTTGACTTTTTCCCCAATACAACTAATTTTTAGGTCAACTGCTCAAATGACTGAGCAAAAGTGTGATCCAAGGCTTGAAATTTGACATGAGTAATCTTGAGTGTCCATAATGATCCATGTAAGTCATATGGTAAATTGGATTTTAAAATATACTTGTGCAATCTCAAACCCTAATTCTAGTCATTAGTGCTTAAGGAGGTGTCTTGAGCTGATCAACCCTAGTGCAGTCTTGAACCCAAGGAGATCTTGTGAGAAAATTCTTGATAAGTGAGAGGGAAAATTTTGGGGTACAACAATGTAAAATTCCCATCCTTTAGATTGAAACCAAGAAAGAAAAGATACTAAAACTATGAGAAACCAAGCTACAGATAAATTAAGTCTTCAGAAAAATTGGGCAGAGTAACCACTGTATTTAGAAGAATTCCCAATCACAGACAAAGCACATAATCAGAATAATCTGCACACAAGGAAAATCCACCCAATTTCTTGGAGCAAACCCCAAGACCTTTAGACAAAATAAAAACAAAGTCACAAGTTCCCAAGGGTAATCAAGACTTGTAATCCTAAGTCCAAGAGGTCCATAACTCCATAATTCCAAGGATAGTAACCAGATAGTCCAAGTAATCTTAAAGTTTTTAATGTTCAAATTGGTTACTAATTTTCTTCAAAAAGAAAATAAAATCTCAAATGAGAAAATCTAAATGACATAAAGATAAATTCTCAAATGAGCAAAGATAAAATGACATAAAAATAAATGCTCAAATGAGCAAAGCTGAAAATAGCATGAAATATAAATGCTAAAGTAAATGGTGCATAAAAGTAAAGACATAAAATAAAGGACACAAAGTAAAAGCACAAACAAAATTCAATTGTTAGTGAATTAGAGGTTAGTTGAATGACCATCTTGAAACTTGCATTTGAAAACTCATTAGAAGATTGATAAAATCAATGCTTCTCAACAACAAGTTTCATTTGCTTTTTATCAAGTATATCATTCATTTCAAGTACTCAAAGCAAGAATATATGATCAACGATGTCTAAGTGACTCACTTAGACCAAAATTCATGAAAGTTCATTAGAGGATAGCTAAGATCCAAGCCTCCTAATAGTGAGCCTAAAGGTTATTAGATCAAAGGTTTCAAATTAAACATACTTGTGCTTGAAAACATGGGTTTGGGCCACGAATGATCATTCTCTGAATCGGGACAAACTTAGCACTATGTTAACAATCATAAGTGGACTTGTGTAGAAGTCACACCTGTTTTGAGGTCGGTCAATAGCAATCTATGTACCACATGTTAGAGAAATTATATGTAGATTATTATCCAATAAAATGTAGCACAATAACAAAAGGGATAAGATGAATAGGGTGGGGATGTACCAAATGAAATTAGGTTTTAAAAAATCATCAACATCATTCATCCATTGAATTGGTAGCTTACCGTCATCCCTGAGTCGGTATTATTTTGGTTTCTACCTTCATCTATTGAGTACGGTAGTTTATTATCCCCTGTTGATCCGATATTATTCTTTTTTTCTACCTTTATCTATTGAGTTGGAAGTTGAAAGTTATCTATTGATTGTTGTTATCCATTGTTATTTCCTAACTTATTGATTTGATGACACTTTATATCCTCTTTGGGCTTTACCTTAGTAGAATTGAGTTTTCTGTTCGCCAGCGATTTATTTTCCTGGTTGAACTCTCTTTTTTGATCTATTGTTTTATTTTCTGCTTCCCCAGTGGTGTCCTGTATCACCTTTGGAGTTGGTCGTTTGCATTCATAATCATACCCATCGCATGGCATCTTAGGGCCAAAAATAGGGTTTGTTTTTGTATTTAAGTATCTTCAATCGCGTCCAGACGAAGATTTTAACCTTCTTATCTCAGGATAGAAGACACTTAAATAAGGGCAGTTTTTATACCCCAATTTTCCCCTATGATTTATCATCATCTCTCTTTTATCAATACATCAATATCACACATTAGAGTTGGTTCTCTCTTTCTATTTTGTCCCATCTTTAAGTTTACTCTTGAGGGATCACCAAGCACCTTGAATTTTGTATCTTGTACATGTATTCTTTTAACTAACATTAAAATATGTATATATGTCTCTTATAATGTTCATATTGTAGTTGATGACACAATTACATTCATCTCACCATCTCCTAGCACAGAGGGTCAAAACTAGGGTTTTAAGTTTAATCAGCAAATCTCTGAATTTTTGGGCAAGACTTGATTCCATGCTTCTCTACATGTTCATGAGAATATATGATTGGATAATTGATCATTAATTTTGATTGGAAAAGATTCAATAGATCAAAAGGGGAAAAATAATCATTTTGTCAAAAGTCAACCAAAATCAAAGTTGACCAAGTGGACTTTTGGTCAACCATAAATTCAATGCCCCTATTTTCACATTTCATGGTCAATGGTGGCATAAGATCAAGAGGAAGTGTTGAATTGGAGATAACTTGTCGAAAAAGTTACTTGAAGTTTTGAGTTTTTCTAAGTGTTCATAGTGTTGAACTTTGATTTATCATAACTTTCTCAATTTTTATTAAAAATGTGCAAACTTTATATGGTTGGGAAGAGGAGGAAATGTTCTTCAATTTTTTCCTTGACACAAAAATTTCAAAAAGTGAAAGGATAAAAAGTTATTGAGCTTGGAAAATTATGGAAACTTAGTGAAATTTCTTAATATGTGCACAAGACCTGATTTCTTCATAGCTAATCTTAAATGTCCATTTCAGCTTGAATCAAAAAGTTGTCAACATCAAAGTTGGAGTTTGGAAATTTCTCTTCACTTTTGATTCAAGAATTATCTCAAATGATCAAGTGTAAAGAGAGATAAAATGTTTAGGATTTGAAACCTTGAGATTTCATTTTGCCAAGTCATGCGCTACACCAGACCTGACATTTCATCAAGCAGTTTGTGGGCACACATTTATCATCATTTTACTCCTTGAAATATTCATTATTTTGAAAAATGTCCAACATCAAAGGTCAAGATCCATGTGTTATGAACAACTTTGCTTCAAGAATCTTTTCAAAATAGTCCCTACATTTCAAGATATTATCATGGGAAGTAGGTGACATGAAACTGTATTTTTTCCAACACCAAGGCATGTCGCGCGCGCATACCAGGCTAGCATTTCCTCAAACATGTGATATGCATACATTCATAGCCATTTATCTCATTGATTTAAATATTATTTTGAAAAATGTTGAACATAAAAGTTGGAGCTTGTCATGTTCTCTCCAACTTTGAATTAAAGTTTGTCCCATTTCATACACCTTTGAGGGAGACATTAAAGTTGAAAGTTTGAAGTATGAAGTTAGGTCTTGCGTAAAAGAGCTTGCATCCAGTCTGGCTAGAATTGGAGTTTTCATGCACAGTTTTTATGATATCACTCAGATCACACACCTCACTTTTTGCTGGCCTCATTTCTTTCCTAATTAAGCCAAACAAAGCCCATAATGAAGGGACCTCACTTTTACAAACTTACCGGATATGGTAATTTATTTGAAAGTTGTGTAAATTTTTTCATGCTTATTGTCACGTGACATTATCCACCACACTTCCTTTATATCTCTCTAAAACGCAGCCAGTAGGAAGGACTTTACTCACAAAATGCAACATACCACACCACCTCATTTTTGTTCTTTCCTTTTATTCCCTTCAAGAAAAACTTGTGCACCAAAATTTCTCACTCTATAAAAGTATCTACCTCACCTCACTCTAAAAACAAAGGGGAATACCCACAAGAAGAGTCACACAACAGAGAGAAGATATATCTGAGTTCTTCTTCTTCAAGGTTGCTATCAGATTCCAAAATTTCTCATCAAGATTTCTTCATTCTTTCTTTCTTGCTATTTCCTCTGGAGTCGAGGATTGATATAAGTGATTTTCTTGGTTTCTAAGCTTGTAAGCTTGATTCATAGAAGTTAGTGGAAGAACTCCACCAGGTAAGCTCTCAAAAATCCATAAGATCTATCCATAATCTTGCATGTGCATTTGTGAATTTATACTCATTGAATGGATAAATGGCTGAACAAATAGGTTCAAAGTATATATCTGTTTGAATTTGAATTTAGTATGTGTGGTTAAACCGTGAATTCGAACATGATTTTCTATGAGATTTAATGATCATTTGGTGAATCCATGAGCATTTTGTTGTTCAATGCATTGTTGTGATGAATTTTGAGGTTTGGATCAAGTAAAATGGTTAAGAATCAAGTGAGAAAATTGAGTCAGAAAACATTTTGATGAATTTCTTAAATCAAAATCATATTCATGTAACAACTTTTGTGCCCTAATTTCTCTATGATTCGTGCATCATTTCATGAAATTCTTGATCCTATTGTGTACGCATTTTAATCTTGAAATTTTGATGTTTACATTTTGAATTTTCATGGAGAAATAAGAGAGAAATCGTGTCATGAACTTTGCTTGTTGAATCTGTAAAAAACGCATTAGGGCTTAGTGTTTGGTAGGGATGAAGACGTGGCAATGTCCAATCGAACATGAACTTAGATCCTTTTACAACGCATTTTGATTGGAGCGGGTGTAATAGATCCTTTTCATTTAAATTTTATTTGTTTTCTCTAATTTTGTTTTAATATTTTTCTTAATCCAAAAATCATTACAAAAATATTCTAAACTCCAGTTTTAGTATATTTTCATATTATGAATTTTATTTAATATTTTCATCATTTCTTTAATGGTTAAATAGTTCAAATAGTTTAATTAGGGTTTTAATCACCTTTTAAGTTTTAGAATTTTATTTTCTAATTTTCACTAACCTAAAAAATCCATAAAAAATATTATGAGTTTCCCACTGAGTCTTGTTCATGAAAATAATTTTTGTCCAAATTTTACAAATATTGTGGTATGCTAATTAAATAAATTGATTGGTTATGTGACTTTTTCTTTGTTTTTTTATATATTGTGCAAATAATTTTTGGTTAGTTCTTCCTCTTGAGATAAAATCCTAGAAAAATATACTCACTGACTCTTAGATATTAATCTAATTTGTTTTGATTTTTAATTAAAGTTACAATTCACTTTGCTTATTTTTCAAAATTTTAGAAGTTAATTATTATTTTTGAGGTCTTCTCTTGCTTAAGCATAAAGAAACAATTAATCCTCTAACTTCCTCCACTTTTAAAAATCAAGAAAAATATGTTTGATGGTCTTGGATGATTCAAGGTTACAAAAGTTATTTTGTTGGATTTTTATCTCTGACTTTACATTATATTTGAAATAATTTTGTCAAACCTCTCTAGTTTGAGGCCTATCACTTGTATTGTGTGTGATGCTTGACCATGTTTCATTTAAAGGCTTTAAGGTATATTAACATGATGAGTATTCTTATGACTTCACTCTTGTTTAACACATCATACCATGTTTAACCCTTACACACTTATTCCTACTTCACATACACATTTTGTTTTGATTTAAGTGCATGTATGATATGTGTTGATGATTGATGGGGATCTTGAGTCCAATATTTGAATATGGTTTCTTAGAACTTATATGTTATTGACTTGGGTGTTATTTTGGGACAAATTCCTCAATCTCATTGGATCTTGGGTGTTGATAGGTTAAAAAACCAAATCCACCAAAATGGATTAACGATGTTGATGATATTTGAAACCATAATTTTATCTGATACATCCCCTCCCTCTTCATCTTAACTCTTTTTTAATTGTGTTACATGTTATTGGAGAATGATTTACATATCATTTCTCTAACATGTGGTACATATATTGCTATTGACTTGCCTCAAAATAGGTGTGACAGCTACATAAGTCCACTTACGATTGCTTAACATAGCGCTAAATTTGTCTCAATTCAAGAAATGATCATTCGTGGCTCAAACCTATGTTTGCAAGCCCAATTATGTTTGATTTTTAAACCTTTGGTCCAATAACCTTGAGGTTCATTGTTAGGAGGCTTTGGTCTTATCAATCCTCTAATGAACTTCACGAACTTTGGTCTAAGTAATCGTTTGAACATCGTTGATCATATGTGATTGCCTTAAACACTTGGGAATGAATGATCTACTTGACAAGAAGAAAATGAAACTCGTTGTTGAGATGCTTTGATTTTATCAATTTTCTAATGAGTTTTCAAATGCAAGTTTCAAGATGGTCATTCAACTAACCTATAACTTCTAATTCACTAACAATTGACTTTACTCTGTGTTTTTACGTTATGCTTTTTATTTTATGCCTTTACTTTTATGTATAACTTACTTTAGCATTTAGATTTCATGCTATTTTCATTTTTGCTAACTTGAGCATTTATCTTTATGCCATTTATCTTTGCTCAGTTGAGCTTTCATTTTATTTTTGTAGACACTTAATAACCAACTTGAACATTAAAAGCTTTAAGGTTACTTGGAATATTTGGTTACTATCCTTTGCATCATGGAGTTGTGGACCTCTTGGACTTAAGATCAGAAGCCTAGATTACCCTTGGGACTATGTTGTTATTTAGTCTGGAGTTCTAGAGGTTAACCCCCAAGATATTGGGTTGATTTTCTTTGTATACAGGTCATTTTGATTATATGCTTTGTCTGTGATTGAGAATTTCTCTATACAGCCGTTACTCTGCATAATATTTGAGAAGACTTAAAGCATCTGGAGCTTGGTATTCTTGAGAGGTTTAGTATATTTTCTTGCTTGGTTTCAATTCAAAGGATGAGAATTCTACATTGATTCTTTATGTCAAGCGTTGGCTTCTTGTTGGTTAGATTTTTTTTTTCCTTAGCTTTTATGTTATGCTTTAGGATAGTCCCTTTATCTCCTCCCATCTTCTTTAATTTCAAAACTCTTCTCCCTCCTTTTCAAAACTCTTCTCGTTTTCTAACCTGAACCGCTTTCATAATAAACTTCGATTGAGGTCCATGCATTTTCAAAATCTTTTCTTAATCAAACATTAACCAAGTTACTCATACTTTAAACTTTTTTTTGTGAGAATACTAAAATTTATTAACCTCATTCAAACAATTTTGCCAATTTGGCTTTTTACTTTTAAATTTTTTTCAAAACATTAGACTCTTGTCAATTCTTGTAGTGATGCGAGCTACTATACTTCTATGATATGTAGTGAAGTGAGATATTTTCCAATTGGGTGTTGAGTGAGGCTTTGTTGATTTTAAAACCAAGATATATCCTCCACTTTGAGATGATGAAAATTCTCCTTTCTCTTAATCGTAGGTAGTACGTATGTTTTCCACTCGGATATGAAGATGATGTCTCTTCTCTTAGAATTAACCAACACACTTGTGTTTTAAATTTTTAAAGGAGAACTACGAGTACCTTGATCCCCTATTACACGGAAGGTGGTGCGTAGGCACTAAAGGTTCACAACTGCAGAAAGTGCAAAAATTGTAAAAAAATATATTTTTCTCATCTCCACCATCTATTTTTGTATACACCATTTATAGACAAATATACAAATTTTCAAAGAGGTTCCTGCAGGGTACCATAGATATTTAGGGTGATAATACCTTCTCTTTGTATAACCAACCCCCGTACCTAGATTCTCTCGCCCTCTATTTTGTGTTTATTCTCTCTTTTCCCATTCCTCTAGAAACAATAAAGCGCGGTGGCGATTTTTATTTGATCTGTGCGAGTCAAGTCAATCCAATAGCTTAGTCTCAACATTTCTACCGCTATAGAAAGAATGGCTACTTTGCTGGGGAAATGTCAACCAAATTCTAGTCCATCTCTAAGTGGGTTGAGCCTATCTTTGTTTATATTGTGTATGTTCTATTATTTGTTGTATATTATGTGTTGTATATATGTTTGTCTAGATTTTCCTGGTTTTCAAGATGCTTGGTGATTTCTCATAAGTCCTCTACCCGAAATTGGGAAAACTTAAGATAAGACGGGCGGTATAATCATGTGAACTATAAGGGAGTAATCCCAAAAGAGGATACTTGTGATCCCCCACTTAGTGGAGGCCCCTTTGACTGTAGTATTTATTTACCGAGTAATTGGGAACACCTACTACTTTCAACCTGGGAGCCTGCTGAAGCTAAGGACCGTAGAACCCATAACCAATCTTGACCTTTTGGGTGTAGTTCGGAGACTATGACGGATTAATACGGAAGTTGTTGTCACGCGATACTATACTCAGACGATGTTTTTCCTGAGAATATTACTAATTACCGAGTTAACTAGGACATTGGTAATATCCGAAGGAGGATGTAAACTCTGGGAACCTTTTAGAGCCTTTTTCGGAAGGTGATAAACTATTAGTCCTTACCTTTTGGGTAGTACCTTTGGCTTCAGGCTCGTGATGTCGAACCTATGAACCCCCCATGTTTGTGATCTTATGTGTGATTGTTGCATCATTCATTCATGCACCCGTGAGCATTCTTTAAAATAGTTATTTCAAGGGACTTAAAGTTGACTTTTTGCAATTATCTCAGGTACTTTTTCACCATGGATTTTGGAAAAAGAAAGAATCAGAAGTACAATTTCAAGGATCGCAAGATAGAGGAACTAATGAGTTTGATTCTTGAGATTGAAATCTTTAAAGATTTCCGAAAGAAGTATGGATCAGTCGTGCCTCTTATGAAGCTCAATATGAATAAAGGGATTGTTCATACATTGGTCCAGTTCTATGATCCGTTATATCTGTGTTTTACTTTTCCTGATTATTAGCTGATGCCTACATTGGAAGAGTATTCTAACTTACTTTGTTTACCTATTATTGATTGTATTCCTTTCACCGGCTTAGAAGGAGAGCCTAAGTCTCATGAGATTGCTACCATGACTTACTTGAGGAAGTTTAAGATTGAGGCTAACATGACTACCGAAGGAGGAATCAGAGGTTTACCTACTCGGTTTTTATTGGAGAAAGCTTGCTACTTTTCCAAGATGAAGAGTACAATTGCTTTTGAATCTATCTTTGCTTTTCTCGCCTATGGTTTCCTCTTATTTCCAAACATCGACAAATTTGTGGATGTCAACACCATTAGGATCTTTTTGATTGGGAATTCATTCCCTGCACTGTTAGGATATACTTATTATTCCATCCATCTTCAGGATTTTTATCAGGGAGGGATGATTATTTGTTGCACTTTGTTGTTATATCCGTGGTTTATTTATCACTTACCTTAGACTATTTCTTTTTGGGATACCAAGAAGGAACCTCGTTGGGCTCCAAAGATTATGGCTCTCACTCATTCTGACATTGTTTGGTATCATCTGGATTATTATAATGTGGAGATTATTGATAGTTGTGGTAGTTTCCCCAATGTGTCTCTTCTTGGTACAAAGGGAGGAATTAACTACAATCCCGTTCTCGCACATCGTCAACTTGGATATCCAATGAGGGACAAGCCAAACAATATTCACCTAAGTGTTTTCTTTATCAAAGAAGGAGAAGATCATAAGGAAGCTAAGTAGGAGATTGCAAAGGCTTGGCGCTATATTCGTAGAAAGGGTAGAAAAGATTTGGGACCAAGAGGAGCTGTTTCCCTGGAGCCTCATCTCTGTTGGGTACAAGCAAGAGAAATTTAGTTGAAGATGCCATATTATTATGAAGAACATATACCTGATATGTTTATGAGGAATACTCATCCTCTCTTAGATGACGTGGAAGAACTTTAGCTTGTGCTGGTTAGGGTGCAGCAAGTGAAGGAAGCATGAAAGAACAAGTGCCATACTTTAGAGGTGTCCTACTCAACATAATTGAAAGAAAAGGATAACTTAATCAAGTTTCTTGAGAGTCGTGTTATAGAGATGATGGAGAAGCAAGAGGATTTGTTTTCCTCTAGAGCTTAGCCAGGCCCCAATCACTTATTTTCTAGTTCTGGTAATTGGAAAGAAGTCACTAACATGTATGCACAAGAGAACACGCAGTTGAAGGCTCAAGATTGAAAAACTCATGGGAAAGCATTAGTGTGTGTGGAGAGATTCTCATCAGCTTTGGCTCCTTAGGATTTTTTAAATTATATCTTTATTCTCTTGTACTTAGGATTATTGAAACTTGTACTAAAACTTGTAATCCATTCCGAAGTTATTATTAAAATGAAATATTCAGTATTTCTAAATGTGCTAATACTTTAATATATGCAATTATCTATAATTTTGTGGGTTCCTTGAAATAATAATAATAACACAATAAATAAAATGCATTGCATATTATTCATTACTTTGCACATATTTTTTGCATTACTGTTCATACCCAGGTGTCTTAGTGTGTTTCTCTACTTCAACAGTCAGCAAGTTGTCTTATCGCTATAATAATCGGGCTAATTCTAGGAAGAAGATGGAAAATGGTGAACAAGAGAATCGCGAGCTGCGCAAAGAAGTTACTGCTTTATGGGTTGGTATGGCCAATCTGGATGCTTTTGTAGAATCGTTAGTGGTTGCTCAGAATCAACCACCACCTCCTCCTCTGTATCCTTGTGTTACTTAGCCACAATAGACGACTGTTATTTCCGAGGTTCTGTCAGTTCCCATCTCTGTTACTCCTGTTATTGCTGCTCAATATCGTCTGCCTCGGGGTTACTCGTGGGGAATGACTGAGAATTTCTTGCTAGAAGGTTACAATCTTAATGCTCAAGTTGCTCCATTGCTCAAACTAATATTGTTTCTACACCTCATGTGGTGCATGCTACTCCTATTTCTAAAAATGAGATTCATTATGATGCGCCTCCTATAATGAATGCTATGCCTGTTATTAATGATGAAGTTTATCATCCTGCACCTCCACCAAGTGAAAGTTTGGGCTTCTATGACCGATCATATGATTTTCAGGATCAGTTCAATGAAATGTAGAAAGAAGTTAAGGCTCTTTGAGGGAACGAGTTATTCAGACAGAATTTCAGTGACCTCTGCTTAATTCCTAATGTGAAAGTGGCAGCAAAGTTTAAGGTTCCAAAGTTTGAAAAGTACAAGGGCAACTCTTGTCCCCATAACCACCTAGTGATGTATATTAGAAGGATTTGCACTCATACTGATTACCATCACTTTCTTATTCATTTCTTCTAGGATAGTTTAAATGGTGTCACTTTGAAATGGTATATGGAATTTGACAGTAGCACCACACATTTAATGATTTGGGTGAAGCTTTTATCAAGCAGTATAAGTACAACATGGTTATGGCACCTGACCTTGACCAATTGAGAGCGGTGGCTCAGAAAGATAAGGAGTCATTCAAAGATTATGTGCAGCTTTGGTGCGAGGTTGTTGCCCAAGTGGTACCCCTGATGGGAGAACAAGAAATGACCAAGGTCTTCCAGAAAACCCTTGGATCATTTTATTATGAAAGGATGGTTACTAGTGCGCGAGTGATTTCAACGAGATAGTAAGTATGTGTGTTCGTCTAGAAGAAGCTGTCACGGAAGGACGATTGACAAAAGATGAAGGTTCTAGTGGAACAAAGAAGTCATCATATAGGTTCTCTAGAAATAAAGATAGTAAAACAAATGTTGTTGTTGAGGAAAGAAAGGTCAGAGCTCCGAGAAGATGTTATCAGTAGCAATAACAAGTTGCTTCTTTGACCCCAGTCGTGAATGTTGCTTTGACTGTTGTTGCATATCAAAGGGCACCTTAACAAGGTAATCAAGGGAAAAATCATCAGAAAAAAATGAGCTTTGATCCAATTTCAATGACATACACATAGTTGTATCCATCTTTGTTGAAGAAGAATCTGGTTCAAACTCGAGCTCGACCAGTTGTTCCTTAAAAACTACAAGGAGGATATAAGGTTGACGCTTCATGTGCCTTTCATTAGGATGCTCATGGGAACTATTTAGAAGATTTATTTTCTTTGAAGGTCGAAGTTTAAAGGTTAGTCTAAAGCGGTATCTTGTCATTTAAGGACATTGGCCTTAAAGTTCAAAACAATTTGTTAGCAAAGCATGAATGAATCTCTGTTATTGGTAGTTCTGAAGTTTGGGAAATGTTTCCTTCATCGCTAGTCCATATAAGAGAGCATTCTCATGTTATTAGAATTTTTACTGCTTTTTCATTTCTTATTTATCAATGCATTATTTGCATGTAAGAACTTGTTCGCATTTGAATGATTATCTTAATACAATGAATATTTCAGTCTTGAAGAAATCCATTCGTTTCACTCGTATTTGTTTTCAATTTTAAATTGCTTTCTGCATTATGATACCAACTTGTTATCCATTCTTTTTCCTATCCAAAGATTGGATTGAGGATGATGATATTAAAACAAAAAATATCTGGTTGTATGATTTTGGATAAAACCTTGTTGATGATGTACATGCATTATTTCAAATCTCTAAACATCGGAGATATAAGGGAGTGAAACCTTTGTTAACCCCTTTGAGCCTTGAAGTAGGAGTTTCTTTTTCTATTTAGAAAAAAACCCTCATTTTAAAGCAGGGACAGGGTAGTGTTCAGTTAATCTGATCGAGCATTTAGAACTCATCAGGAGTGCATATCTAAGGATACAACAATGGTTATTCATCAAAAGGCTGAAGAAAGTCAAAACCGCAATGGCTAACCTTAACTTATATGGAGTGTGCGTCAATTGAAGATATCCCAATGGGTATCTCTCGCACATCAGGAGGTAATTAGATGATGATACAAGAATGGTTATTGTTGTACCCCAAAATTTTCCCTCTCACTTATCAGGAATTTGCTCACGAGATCGCCTTTGGCTCAAAACTGCATTGGGGTTTGATCAGCTCAATACACCTCTTTATGCACTATTGACCAAAATTAGGGCTTGAGTTTGCACGAGGATTTTTGGACTTCCAATGCCCCATATGACTTTCATGGATCATTATGGACCCCTAAAACTACTCATGCCAAGTTTCAGGCCTTGGATCACTCTTTTGCTCAGTCAATTGAACAGTTGACCTAAAAATCAGTTGTATTGGGAAAAAAGTCAACTATGGTCAATTTATAGTCAAACATCATAATTTTTTATCCACATCAAAATTTTAGACTCATATGTATCATTTGATCAAGTTTGTACCATAATTCCTCAAGAAATTTAATCAAATCTCCAAAAGGGCAAAATGGTCAAAATTAGGGCTTTGACTAGGAAAGGGAAATTTCTGAGTTTTGACCTAGAAAATGGTAAATTGGTTAAGGCATGATATCAAGAGTCCAATTTCATAATTTTGACCTAATGACATGATTCAAAACATTGCAAATCCATTGGATTGACAGATGAATTTTGCAGTCAACTGATCAAAAGTCAACTGTGTACTGAAATGTCAAACTTTGACTTTTTGGTCAAATTCAAGTTCCAAAGACCATAATTCATAAAAACATGTCAAAATATGAAACTTATTCATCAAGAAATCAAAAAGTCCAGATTTCATTTTGAAAAGTCAAAATTTCTAAACTTAGAAATTTTTCTAAGTGTTGGAAATTTCATGTTTTTCCATAACTTTGAGCCAAATTTTCACCATGATGCAAGATGATTCAAGAGAAACTTCCAACATGAAAGTTGTAGATCTACATGAAATCTACAACTTTTCTTTACACAACTTCTTCCAGAAGGGCTTGTATCTGAAGTTATAATTTTATGAACATAGGGTCATGAAACTAAACACTTAGTGAAATTTTACCCTAATTTAACCAGGATTTTGACCTGACTTCATGACACTTTTTCATATAATTCCAAGGGGAATCTTCAAAATCTATTCAAAGATGGGTTGTATAGAACATTACAAGCTTTCCAAAATGTCCAAGAACTCCTTGAGATAATTCTTGAGTAGGGAGAATCGAAGAGATGAAGTTAGGGTTTTGTCACTTGAATTACAAGCCATTTTTGATGAATACATGAACCAAATCCATGCTAGGATGCATAATATTTGCTTTGCATGCCTCAGACTTGTTTGTCACTCCATAATTAAATGTTTACACAGCTGTTAAGGTTTTGATCCAAGCAATTGAGCTTTTATCCAAGTTGCATTTCCATTAATGGCACAAAGTTAACATTGCCATTCTTGTAAAGCAAGCTTTTTGCATAATGTTAACATTGAGCCTCTAACTTGTTCCTGTTAGAACAAAGTTTGAATCTACTACCCTACATTTAAGTTTTGATGATAACAAAGTGAAAAGATATATTATTTATGATATTCATATATTGAAAATTCTGGCTACAGATACTCAATGTCACGTCCAATGTTATGACACCGTATCTGACTTACTATATGACAGTAAATACAAAAGCAGTAAATAACACAGTCAATTGTTTACCCAGTTCAGTGTGCAACAACACCTACTCTGGGGGCTACCAAGCCAGGGAGAGAATCCACTATAAGAGATGTTAATTCAGGAATAAACCAACCAGTTTATCTCCTTCACTTAAGACCTACCCAATGCAATTCTAATCTAAGTACAACTTAAACCTGAGTTCCTACTCACTCCCCCTCAATCACAGCAGTGATACATAAACAAATTTGACTTGAGAATTGTTGAAGACACTCTTCAAAACACACACTTGATTAAGCTTCACAGCTTTTTAATCAAGTAACACAATCACTCGTGCTTCACAGCTTTGAGTGATGTACACAACTAACTTGACTCTGCTTCACAGCTTTAGTCAAGTAACATTCAAACACTCTTGCTTCAAAGCTTTGAGTGCTACACAACCCTTACAATTTAAGCCTATTCCAAGACACTTATCACAATGATAATTGCTTGGAGTACAATAAACAAATCTATACAGATTACAACCTTGATCTTCTAATCAATCAGCAGGGATGATCTCAAAAACCGCAGCTCTGTTGAATATATAGCAGCTGCAACTTCAGTTAGGGTTTCCAAAAACCTAGGGTTGATTCCGTTTGACCTTAAGACCAGGTCACAGTACTTCATTGATCAGGTTAGGATTGAGCTAGGTTACTCCTCAGAAAACGCAGGATTCTGTTTAGGAAGGACTGAGTTATTTCCTGAAAAAACTCAGACTTATCCAATCCTGTAATCCTGCTAGTTCAGAACAGGATGTCATAACATCTGTTATGACATCTGAGAAAACCTGTCTACTGATTAGTAAAATGTGATCATTTTGCAAACATGCTCAGATACACACTTATAAACATCAGTATTTGAGTTACAATATTTTTCTGCACATGTACCTAAAGAGCTAGTACAACCTGAACTAGAATGTTATGACATCAGTCATGACATTCACACATATACTTGGAATTTACCAAAAATGCAAGCCAATACCTAAACACCTACAAACTCCCCCTTTGGCAGATTTTTGGCTAAAGTCCCTAAACAATCAGAGATAGATAGATAGCAGCAGAAATAAATGACAGCAGAAAAATATAGTGTTAAGTACTAATTAAGCAGTACCAAATATTCTCCCCCACTTTAGCCACAAATGGGCCAAAGATTACATGTTTATAAAGTTATACAGTTATCCAAGACAAAATAATGAGATCAGCAGCAGACAATAGCAGAACATACTTCCAAACTCCACCAGCAACACCACCAAGCAGCAATCATCCTTCAAGTACTGTCATCAGACTCAGAGGAGCCACTTTCTTCACTGTTGAGCTGTCCTTCATCTTCTTCCCTCATGCTTGCTTCAGCTTCTTCCTTTTCTAGCTTGGCAATTAGTGCTTCTAGGGTCCTTTTTCTAGCATCCAGATCTTTGCAAGTTTCTTTTAAGACAGCTATGACATCTGATGTTTTGGACTGGCTCTTTGCAGACGATGTCTCAGCTGATGTTATGACAATGTCTGGAGCATGGGATCCCTGAAACAGTTTGTAGTGCAGGCCAAGGGCAGGGGCTCTTTTGCAGACTGTATCTCTTGCTACAAGTATGTCAGGATATTGTGCAAGGATGATTCCACAAAGGAGGGAGGGAAAGGCAATTGGTCCTTTGACAGCATAACTGCCAGCATTCTTCAAGGTTTGTTCAAAAATGTACCTTCCATAGTCAAAGGCAGTCTTGGTTCCTACAGCATAGATGAATCTCCCCAATCCTGTGGAGATGGTTGATTTGTGATTTGTAGGCACCCAGTTTGCTGCACCTATTTTATGCAAGATGGCAAATTTCATGCTGAGTTTACTAGCATTCAACTTCCCTTTCAATGGCCAGCACTTTACTTGCCTGGCAGTGATGGTCAAGCATACTTCATTGTCAGTTGCCTCTAGATCAGGACAGTCCTTATTCGTTCTTCCAAGAAACTTGTTGATTTCTGATGGAGAGAACTTGACCCTTCTTCCTCTAACAAACACACTCTCAAAGTCAGCTGACCTCCCATCAGCACAATCATTGGATAGGTTCACTACAAACTCTTTAACCAGATTTTCATAACATTTGTCAAACTTCATCACAGTCTTTATTAGCCCAGCATTCCTGATCAGCTCGATGATGTCTTTGCACTCCAAAGCATCATTGTTGAGTTCTCTCTCCAAGGCTATTCTCTTCAAGCAAACATACTTCCACCTGTTTGCATTATCAGGATGATGAAAGGAGATGTTGTCAGTTGGCACTTCAGGCACTCTAGCAATCTTGCTGGAAGGGAGCTTCCTTCTGATGGGAACATTGTCAATGTCAATCTCAAATTCTGATTCATCATCAGAGTCAGAAGTTTCAGGTTCTTTTCTTTTCTTGGAGATTGGTTGTCTAGCAGTCAGCACCTGTGCCTTCTTCCCTTTAGTCTGAATTTTTTCAGCCATCCCTTCAGCCTTGGACTTCTTAGGTTTAACAGTCTCACTACTTTTTCTTTTCATCAATCTCCTAGCAATGCTAGGGTTCACATTAGCAATCAGTTCATTATCTGAGTACTCTTCATCCACATCAATGATAGGTGGATCAGCAGCCTTTTCAGAGGGATTCTGAATGTTGTCTTTTGGTGTCACAACATCCTCAGTGACATCTATATTTTCAGAACCTTCCACATTTGGACTCTCAGATTGATTCAAAGGAATAGAAATCCCCGGTACAGATTGGTTGCCACTCAGAATGCTAGTAACCAGTCTAGCAATGGCTTGGTGTACTTGAACTGTTCCTTCGTTATTAGGTATAGTAGATGAAGGAAGAGAAGAATTACCAGAGACTGCAGCTTGAGCTCTTCCTGCATGTCTGGTCCTGAGCTTCTTGATTTTGGCTGGGTTAGTTGCCATCTCCCTGAGAGGAGTGACCTCAAGTACTTCAGATTCTATGCATGTCGTGATTGCCCTAGAATCTTGATCAGATGACGATGATGATGAGTGAGACGAAGCCGCCATAGTGGAAGATGATGTCTGAGACATTGTGTTTAACGTTGAGTAGCAGTAGCAATTTGAGAAAGCTCTTTGATTGGGAGGAGAAAACAGGTTGCAAGGATGAGAGAGATAGGGAGTACAAGGGAGTCTTTTCAACTTCTGAAGGCTTTTGAAGGAATTGTGAATGAATATGATCAACCCACTAAATATAGACTTAATAGAATTAATCCCTTCAACCCTTGTTTTCAGCAAAACTAATTGCTATAATTTCTCATGTTGGTGAATACCCAATCTGCCCTTCAAATTTTCAAGTTGATTTCCAACAAGCGCCTTGATAGAAGAATCAGTTAGCTGAAGCTTAGAGAACCTATGTTTCAGTTCAAATGATTTCTTCTCTCCAAAGTCAATAGGGTTTAAGGAAATGTTGAATGTTTTCAGATTATCACACCCCAATGTCACAACATCTTGTGTAACATTGTCTTCAGATAGCAACTGTGTTGACCAAAATTTTTTAGAACAGAATTTATGAGACTTGTTCTTTGACACATCACATATATTATCAGCCTGTAGTTTAGGAGTTCTTCTGACATCTTCCATAGGAATAGCTCTTTTCATTCCTTCAAGTTTATGCTGCCACTGTTTCATATCTTTTTCTTCTTTGATGATTTGACTCAAAGTGTGGATATCAGTGTTCTCAGGCTGCCACACATAACAGTTATTTTTGGATTTTATTCCTCTTATTACAATATCTAGTTTTTCATTAAACACTAGACATTCAGATCTTGAGAAGTTGACCATGAATCCTAGATCACATAATTGACTGATGCTGATGAGATTAGTAGTCAACCCTTTTACCAGCAGTACCTTATTCAGACTTGGAACTCCAGGGTAGTCCAAATTACCAACTCCTTTGATTTCTCCTTTAGCACCATCTCCAAAGGTCACAAAACTGGTGGTGTGAGGCATAACATTATTGAGGAGATTTTTGAATCCAGTCATGTGTCTGGAACATCCACTGTCAAAGTACCAATCTTCCTTTGCTGAGATCTTCAGGGAAGTGTGTGCTATTAGTTCAATAGCCTTTTTCTTCCATTGAGGAGCGTGTGGTACCTTTTTAGATTTAGGTTTGACATCTGATTTCTGATTAGGATATCCATGTAGTCTGTAGCAGAAAGGCTTTATGTGACCATATTTCCCACAATGATGACATCTCCATCTTTGGTACCTCTTCTTCATGTGTCTCTGTCCCTGATGTGGAGAGTAATGTTGAGACATCTGGTTTGACATTTGCTTCCTGGTAACAACTTTCTTTATTTCCACAAATCCTAGGCCAGATTTATTTCCCATATTTTGTCCAGCCTGAAGAATCTCTTCCAATTTGTCTGTTCCATTTGTCAACATCTTGACTGATTTGGTCATTTGATTCAGTTGTGAGTTCAGCAGTTGAACTTCTCCTTCTAAATGACTTATAGTTTCAAGATTTGCTCTCTTTTCAGCCTCCAGCTTTACAATGAGTTTTGATTGTTTCTCATTTTGCACACAGACTTCACCACTTCTGATACACAATTTCTTGTAGGTATCAGCCAGTTCTTCAAATGTTACTTCTTCATCACTGGTGTCACTTTCAGAAGTACAAACACTAGTTAGGGCAGTAACTAGTTTGGCAGATTCTTCTTCAGAATTGCTTTCTGAATCATAGTCAGACCAAGTAACAGTCATTCCTTTCTTTTGCTTCTTAAGAAAGGTAGGACATTCAGCTCGAATATGTCCATATCCTTCACATCCATGGCATTGAATTCCTCTGCCTTGGTTTTCCTTATCTTCTGATCTTGGTCTTCTGCTAGAACTGTCAATGTCAGAAGGAATGTTGTGAACATTTGACCTTGACTTTGGGTCCATTCTTTTGATGAGCCTGTTGAACTGTCTTCCAAGCATGGCAATGGCTTCTGATATGTTTTCTTCTTCATCCTCCTTGTGTTCAACATCAGTGTTGGTTACAAGTGCTATGCTTTTGTTCTTCTTGTCACCATTATCAGTGATCCCCATCTCAAAAGTCTGAAGAGACCCAATAAGTTCATCTACTTTTAACTTGCTAATGTCCTGGGCTTCCTCTATGGCAGTTACCTTCATTGCAAATCTTTTAGGCAGGGATCTGAGAATCTTCCTCACCAGTTTTTCTTCTGACATTTTTTCTCCCAGTGCTCCTGAGGTGTTGGCAATCTCCAAGATGTTCATGTGAAATTCATGGATGGTTTCATCTTCCATCATTTTTAGATTCTCAAACTTAGTGGTCAACATCTGAAGCCTTGACATCTTTACTTTGGAAGTGCCCTCATGAGTAGTTTTGAGGGTGTCCCAAACTTCCTTGGCCAGTTCATATTGATGTACTAATCTGAAGATGTTTCTATCAATTCCATTGAACAAGGCATTTAAGGCTTTTGAATTTCCCAGAGCTAACTCATCTTCTTCTTTACTCCAATCTTCCTCAGGCTTCAGACTGATTGTCCCATCTCTTTCAGTTATGGTGGGATGAATCCATCCTTTGTCAGCAGCTCTCCAAGCCTTTTTGTCCAGAGATTTTAGGAAGGCAATCATACGAGGTTTCCAGTAGTCATAATTAGTTCCATCCAGAATGGGTGGTCTGTTTCCAAAAACTCCTTCTTTGTCCATAGTGCCAGAAAGTGATATCCCTAGATCTCACCCAGTAATACAGGCAGGGTGCCTGCTCTGATGCCAATTGAAAATTCTGGCTACAGATACTCAATGTCACGTCCAATGTTATGACACCGTATCTGACTTACTATATGACAGTAAATACAAAAGCAGTAAATAACACAGTCAATTGTTTACCCAGTTCAGTGTGCAACAACACCTACTCTGGGGGCTACCAAGCCAGGGAGAGAATCCACTATAAGAGATGTTAATTCAGGAATAAACCAACCAGTTTATCTCCTTCACTTAAGACCTACCCAATGCAATTCTAATCTAAGTACAACTTAAACCTGAGTTCCTACTCACTCCCCCTCAATCACAGCAGTGATACATAAACAAATTTGACTTGAGAATTGTTGAAGACACTCTTCAAAACACACACTTGATTAAGCTTCACAGCTTTTTAATCAAGTAACACAATCACTCGTGCTTCACAGCTTTGAGTGATGTACACAACTAACTTGACTCTGCTTCACAGCTTTAGTCAAGTAACATTCAAACACTCTTGCTTCAAAGCTTTGAGTGCTACACAACCCTTACAATTTAAGCCTATTCCAAGACACTTATCACAATGATAATTGCTTGGAGTACAATAAACAAATCTATACAGATTACAACCTTGATCTTCTAATCAATCAGCAGGGATGATCTCAAAAACCGCAGCTCTGTTGAATATATAGCAGCTGCAACTTCAGTTAGGGTTTCCAAAAACCTAGGGTTGATTCCGTTTGACCTTAAGACCAGGTCACAGTACTTCATTGATCAGGTTAGGATTGAGCTAGGTTACTCCTCAGAAAACGCAGGATTCTGTTTAGGAAGGACTGAGTTATTTCCTGAAAAAACTCAGACTTATCCAATCCTGTAATCCTGCTAGTTCAGAACAGGATGTCATAACATCTGTTATGACATCTGAGAAAACCTGTCTACTGATTAGTAAAATGTGATCATTTTGCAAACATGCTCAGATACACACTTATAAACATCAGTATTTGAGTTACAATATTTTTCTGCACATGTACCTAAAGAGCTAGTACAACCTGAACTAGAATGTTATGACATTAGTCATGACATTCACACATATACTTGGAATTTACCAAAAATGCAAGCCAATACCTAAACACCTACATATATGAACTATCTGCTGCCTAAAATTATTATGTTCTGACTTGCAGATACTCTGATTGATAAGCAAGATCACATCTAATCAGCATCAGAATTTGGTTCTTGACACCAGCATCAGAAGTTGCCATATCAGAATGTCAGAATCAGATGATCAACTCACGTACATGCTGAAGCCTGATGAACAAGACTGCGCTCAACACTCTGATAAAGAAACACAACAGTTCATCAGCAGCTAAGCAGAGTCAGAATGAGCCAAGCCAGAACGTGCATTAAGTAAGCAACGGTACTGTGCATTGAAAGCAAATTAATACCAACGGCCTCATTCCAGACAAGATCTGCTCGATAAGGAAAGTTTGTAAATAGCATTGAATCAAGAATATTGCATCCAACGTTCAACATCTCAGTGTTATATAAACAAGACTTTGAAGATTGAAATGGCTAATGCTCTCCAAATCTCTACACGCATAACAGTTGATCAAAATCTTCTTTCCTTCAGTTTTGCTAAACCACACATTCTGATATTCTATCATTTGTTTAGCAATCTAGTTCCTAAGCTTTAAGTTGTGTATACATCACAGTTGTGATACAGTTTTGTAGAAAACATTCACACACTTAGTTTTATCTCTTTGTAAGAAAGTGTTTCCTTGACAAACCGGGTTGTGGTTTGGATCAAGAAGGCTTTAGCAGTTGTTAAAGCAGTCTGTAATATTCAGTTGAATATAGTGGATTAAGACCTAGTTGGAGAGAGGCGAAATCACCTTGACGGGTGGACTGGAGTAGTTTGAGATCAAACGAACCAGGATAAAAATATCTTGTTCATTGCATTAGATTTCAGTTTTACAATTCAACCCCCCCCCCCCCCCCCCCTTCTTGTGTTTTTCACCCCTTCAATTGGCATCAGAGCGCCTGGTTCTGAGCTAAAACACTTAACCGTGTCAGTACAAGATCCAGCGTCAGAAAAACACAATGGTAGGAAACAACTCTCACATCAGCAATGACAACAATGAGGACAGAGACAGATTCAGCGGCAAACCTCCAGTCTTTGATGGAGAAAACTTTGATTACTGGAAAGACAGAATTGAAAGCTTCTTTCTGGCACATGATGCTGATCTGTGGGATATGGTGACAGATGGATACACGCACCCTGTGAATGCAAGCGGTCAGAAGATTGATAGAAAAACAATGTCTGATCAACAAAAGCGTGACTTCAAGAATCACCACAAGGCCAGAACCATCCTCCTCAGTGCCATCTCCTATACTGAGTATGAAAAGATCTCCAACAGAGACACAGCAAAGAATATTTTTGACTCACTCAGAATGACGCATGAGGGCAACGTTCAGGTGAAAAAAACAAAAGCTCTGGCGCTCATTCAGAAGTATGAGGCGTTCAAAATGGAAGAATCTGAATCCATTGAAACCATGTTCTCTAGATTCCAGATTCTGGTAGCTGGTCTCAAAGTTCTGGACAAAGGATACTCTACTGCTGACCATGTCAAGAAGATCATCAGAAGTTTACCCAAGCAGTGGAGACCTATGGTTACAGCTCTGAAGCTAGCTAAAGATCTCAACAAAATCACTCTGGAGGAACTTATCAGCTCCCTCAGAAGTCATGAGATAGAGCTAGAAGCTGACGAGCCCCAGAAGCAAGGTAAGCCTTTAGCATTAAAATCTAACAAGAAATTTGAGTCTAAAGTTTTGCAGGCAGTTGAAGAAACATCTGATGGATCCTCATCAGAAGAAGACGAACTCTCTCTCCTTTCCAGAAGAGTAAATCAACTGTGGAAGCAAAGACAAAGAAAGTTCAGGAATCCCAGAAGATCTGATCAGAACGAGTCTTCTTCTAGATACAGAAGGACAGATTCTTCCTCTGGATACAGAAGATCTGAAGGCTCCTCCAGTAGCAAAAAGCCAAACACCAAGGACATCATCTGCTATGAGTGCAATGAGCAAGGACACTATAAGAGTGACTGCCCAAAGCTTCAGAGGGAAAAGCCCAAAAAGAAGTTTGGAAGAGAGAAGAAGAAAAGTCTCTTGGCTACATGGGATGACTCTGACTCGTCTGAAGCTGACTCAGAATCAGATGATGAGAGGGCAAACATAGCTCTCATGGCTAACATCTCAGAAGATAGTGAAGCTTCTGAATCAGACTCAGAATCAGATACTGAAGAGGTATTTCCTAACTTTGCTGTTAATTTTACAAAGGCTGAACTTGCTGAAAGTCTTAATGAGATTCTGGAACGTTATCAGCAAATTAGAGCTAAATTCAGAGACCTGAAAAGGAATCTTGAATCTGACTCTAATAAGACTGAGAGTCTCAAATTGGAAAATTCTGAGCTGAGAAATAAGATTTCAAAATTAGAAAACACTTTACAAAACTCTCAGAAGGAACCAATTTCTGAAACTCCCAGCAACGCTGATGAGATCATCAAGGAGTATGATCACAGTTTCCAAAAGTTCCTAGCTAAAAGCATAGATAGAAGCAAAATGGCTTCAATGATCTATGGAGTTAGCAGAAACGGCAGAAAAGGAATAGGATACCAAGGTAAGGTTCCTACACCAAAGAATGCCATGGACTTAACCATTAAACACACTCCTCTAAATTCACACTTTATGTATGGTCACACACATGATATTAAATACACTAGCAGTAAGCACTCTGTGAAACCAAAATTCAACCAGAGTTTTGGTAAAACTAACAAATCAGGACCCAAGAAAATCTGGGTACCTAAGGATAAAATAATACATGTTGCAAATATCTTTAGCAGCAAGTCAGAAACACCAGTCATGGTACCTGGACTCTGGCTGCTCACGACACATGACGGGAAGAAGGCATATGTTCCAAAGCATGGAACTTAAGCCTGGAGGCCACGTTGGCTTTGGAGGCAATCAGAGGGGAAAGATAATTGGCTCTGGAACTGTAGGTAATGGAAATCTTCCCTCTATTAATAATGTTCTGCTAGTAGATGGATTGATGCATAATCTGTTATCCATAAGTCAATTAAGTGATAACGGTTATGACATAATCTTTAATCAAAAATCATGTAAAGCTGTTAGTCAGAAAGATGGGACTATCCTGTTTAATGGTAAGAGGAAAAACAACATTTACAAAATCAAACTTTCTGAACTAAAAAGTCAGAATGTAAAATGTCTTCTGTCTGTTAACAACAAGCAGTGGATCTGGCACTGAAGATTGGGGCATGTTAGTATGAGAAGAATATCTCAGATTAACAAACTCAATCTGGTCAGAGGACTTCCTAATTTGAAGTTCAATTCAGATGCTCTGTGTGAAGCATGTCAGAAAGGCAAATTTGCAAAACCTTCTTTTAAATCCAAAAATGTTGTTTCTACCTCTAAGCCATTAGAACTTCTGCACATTGACTTATTTGGACCAGTTAAAACTGCTTCAGTCAGTGGTAAGAAGTATGGGTTAGTAATCGTAGATGACTATAGCAGATGGACATGGGTAAAGTTCTTAAGACACAAGGACGAGTCACACTCTGTGTTTGTCACCTTCTGTAACCAAGTTCAGAATGAAAAGGATCTTAGAATCGTTAAAGTCAGAAGTGATCATGGTGGAGAATTTGAAAACAAAGATTTTGAGTCATTCTTTAATGACAGAGGCATTCTGCATGATTTCTCTTGTCCTAGAACTCCCCAACAAAATGGAGTTGTAGAACGAAAGAACAGAACATTGCAAGAAATGGCCAGAACCATGATCAATGAGACAAACGTTGCTAAGACCTTCTGGGCAAAAGCAATAAACACAGCGTGCTACATTCAGAATAGAATCTCAATAAGACCTATTCTGGAAAAGACTCCATATGAATTGTGGAAGAACAGAAAGCCCAACATTTCATATTTTCATCCATTTGGATGTACTTGCTTTATACTAAATACAAAGAATTATTTGAACAAGTTTGACTCTAAAGCACAGAAGTGTATTATGTTAGGATACTCTGAACGCTCAAGAGGGTACAGAGTATACAATACAGAAACACAGATTGTGGAAGAATCAATCAGTGTTCGTTTTAATGATAAGCTTGACTCTGAAAAGTCAAAGCAGAATGAAGTTTTTGCAGGTATGGAAATTGAATTTACAGGTTCTAAAGACAAGTCATCAGAAGCTCTCAACACAGATATTCCTTCAACGTCTGAAAGGAGCACTGCTAGCAATCCTACAACAGCTGCTGATCAACCTCAGAAGAGATTACCCAGAAGCAGCTTGGATCACCCAGAAGAGACTATCTTAGGAAGAAAGGAAGATCCAATCAGAACAAGAGCAAGCTTCAGAAACTCTGAAGAAACTCTTATGGGACTTGTGTCTCTGATTGAACCTTCTTCTATTGATGAAGCACTTCTGGATAATGACTGGATTCTGGCAATGCAAGAAGAGCTGAATAAATTCACCAGAAACGACGTATGGGATCTTGTTCCCAGACCAAAAGGATTCAACGTCATTGGAACAAGATGGGTGTTCAGAAACAAGCTAAATGAACAAGGTGAAGTCATCAGAAACAAGGCACGACTGGTTGCACAAGGTTATAGTCAGCAAGAGGGGATAGACTATACAGAAACCTTTTCCCCAGTCGCCAGGTTAGAATCTATCAGACTTTTAATTTCATTTGCTGTCAATAGAGGCATCACTCTGTACCAGATGGATGTCAAAAGTGCATTCTTAAATGGTTATATAGAAGAAGAAGTTTATGTACATCAACCCCCTGGTTTTGAAAATACAAAACATCCAGAACATGTTTTCAAACTAAAGAAGTCACTGTATGGTCTGAAACAAGCTCCCAGAGCTTGGTATGAAAGGCTAAGTAATTTTCTGTTAGAAAATGAATTCACCAGAGGGAAGGTGGACACTACTCTATTCTGTAAATCAGTTAAGAATGACATCTTAGTCTGTCAAATTTATGTTGATGATATTATTTTTGGTTCTACTAATCCTTCTCTTTGAAGAAAATTTGCTAAGTGTATGCAGGCAGAATTTGAGATGAGCCTCATGGGGGAACTGAAATTCTTTCTAGGAATTCAGATCAATCAAACTCCAGAAGGAACTTACATTCATCAGAGCAAATACATCAAAGATATTTTGAAGAAATTTGACCTCTCAGAATGTAAGCCATCAAAGATTCCAATGCATCCCACGTGCATTCTGGAAAGAGAAGAGGTAAGCAAAAATGTAGAACAGAAAGTCTACAGAGGTATGATTGGTTCCCTCCTCTATCTGACTGCTTCAAGACCTGACATATTATTCAGTGTTTGTATCTGTGGTAGATTCCAATCAGATCCTAGAGAATCTCAATTAACAGCTGTTAAGCGAATTTTCAAGTATCTGAAAGGTACTACTAATCTGGGTTTGTTTTATAGAAAATCTAGTGATTACAGCTTAGTAGGCTACTGCGATGCTGATTTTGCTGGAGACAGAGTGGAACGTAAAAGTACTTCTGGAAGCTGCCAGTTTCTGGGAGAAAATCTGATCTCTTGGTCCAGCAAAAGGCAATCAACAATTGCACTATCAACAGCAGAAGCTGAGTACATAGCAGCAGCAGGATGTAGCACACAAATGCTCTGGATGAAAAGTCAGCTTGAAGACTTCCAGATTTTTGAGAGTAACATTCCTATACTTTGTGATAATACTTCTGCTATTTGCTTAAGTAAGAATCCACTTTTACATTCTAGAGCTAAGCATATAGAAATAAAACATCACTTCATTAGGGACTATATTAAGAAAGGTATTTTGAACTTAAAATTTATAGATACAGACCATCAATGGGCTGATATCTTTACTAAACCCCTTTCAGAAGATAGGTTTAATTTCATTCTGAAACATCTCAGCATGAAAATCTGTCCAGAGTGAAAATGTTTTAATTCCATATATTTACCTTCAGAATGTAATTGTTTTACTGTGAACTTCTGATCAATCTTCTTTCAGAAAGATAGAACATGCAGGTTGTATCAGATGCAAGTCTAAAGATCTGAGAGTCTAAGCTCAAAGACAGACGTGTTGATCACTACATCAAACAAGTGTCATCCAATCATCAGCATATCTCTGAAGCAGAACGCGTGCACGCTTCTGAGAAGGCAAAGCGCTGATTGGGTGCATTGAGACACATGTCTGGTAACCGTTTTTAAGTATCTTTCTCAAATCCCCCAAAATCAGCAAGCATTTAATGAAAAGTAATCATGCTTTTAAAATACAATCATGATTTTTCTCTTTCTTAAAAACGTTTATCTTTTCAAAATATTTTGAAAATCTATTTAAGCACATTAATCTCTCATTCTCATTCTTTACGTTTTCTCACTAATACTCAAGCATTTTCTGCATATTTCTGTGTTCATCTCTTGCAAAACTCTTTTCCTCAGTTTATTCTCAAAACCTTTTTAGTGTGAACATGGAAACCTCCAGCAGTGCTTCTGCAGGTCCTCAGAAGAAAGCATCATCTGAGCAATATCAAGTGCCATTCAGAACTCTCCTCACTCCTGTGAAGAATCTTGAGGTGCTTTCTGAATTGATCATTGATTTTGAAAGCTTGAAGGAGAACGGTTTTGACCTAACTGAAGAAGTTAGGGCACATAAGTGGGAAAGGTATTTTGACAGGTTGGTTGGACCAACATTCCCTTTGCTAGTCAAGGAATTCTGGATTCACGCCAAGGCTTCAACGCATCTAGTTACCTCCTTTGTTATGGGGAAGAAGATTGTGATCACTGAGGATCACATTGCAAGGTTAATAGGTTACAGTGGCGGTGGCGTCCGCTGTATTGATATGGCTGAAAGATGTGCTGATGTGGGCGTGATAGCTGACAGGATTTTCACCCATGGGGTGCCCAGCAGCAAGATCAAAGATCTGAAGGATCACTACAGAGTTTGGGCTAAGATAATTCTGGGGTGCTTCAACCATAGGAAACCAACCAGTTCACCTGATTACATAAACGTGGATCAGCAGTTTCTGATCTACTTTATTGATCAGAAGGTAAAAATCAATCTGGCTCATTTTCTGTTCAACCACCTCAGAACAAGTGTGAAGGAAACCAGGGAAGAAGAAAGAACCAAGAGGGATTGGATACCCTTTGGAAGGTTGATATCAGATATTCTGACAGAGAATAGGCTGATAGAGCATCTGATAGAAGCTCAAGAGCTAAGCACTATTGAACCAACAATTGGGAAACCTCTGAACGCAAAGAACTTGAAGAAGATGAAGTTGATAGAAAATATCCAGAAGGAACCCATAGCTACTCCTATTGCTGATATCACCAGCAGAAGAGTTCCTCTGAGTGACTTTCCTGTATTTTCTGAGATAGAATCCAAACCAGAGGTGGTTCTCAGATACTTGGATGCGTGCAAGGCAGATGGTACAAATCCAAATCTGATTATCAAAGCTCTGCATCAACCTCAGCAAGAAGTGACTCTGAAGAAGACGAAGAAGAGGAAGGCACCGTCAGAAGGATCATCCCAGCAGACACCAAGGAAAGGAGGTAATTCACCTGCTGCTTCTGTTTTCAATTCTTCTACTATTCCAGCATCTATTCCTCCTCAAACCTCTCACAGAATCTCAATTCCCATCCCTACCATAGATGAAACTGTACCAGAAGAGGACCCTTCTGAGGCATTAAAACTCAGAAGACCCAGAACCAAACATCCCAAACAACCAACAATCTCAACAACATCAGCAATTGACCAAGTGTTGTCTGACATTGATCAACACACTTCCCAAAAAATAATTTATTTATTTATTTAGATAATAATATGTTTATATTTTATTTCCTTTATAAATACAAAAAGACTAAAAACATTTTGCTTAAAAAAACAATTAATTTCTTTTCTTAATAAATTAATATTTAGATAATTAGGCTTAATTATTATATTATCCTCTTATAAATTAAAACCAATTTAGAATTTAGGTTTATTTTAATTAATTATTTTGTTATATTATTTTAATTTAAAAGCTTTTCTTAAAAAAACTAAAAATGTTTCAAATTTAATTTCTTTTCTTAATTAGTTTAAGTTAATTTAATTAATTTTAGTCAATTATTTTTTCTCTAATTAGGGTTAGGTTAAATCCTCTTTTCATAAAAATCCAAACAAAAATCATGTTTCTTTTTCATTTGCATTTGTACTTTATATTTATTCATGTTCTTGTACATTGATATCAAATTCAATTTGGTTGAAATAGATTAATTTGGTTTATATTCTTGCAATCCCCATTCACAATTTGTATACCCCTCTCCCACGAGTATTGTAATAGCGTAGTAACTTTAAATTCCGCAATTTATCGCTTTATATACAAATGTAAGTAATTAGGGTTTGTATGGAAAGACTAAAACCAATACATAGAAAACCCTAATTATAGACAAATAAAGCATGAAAATCAATATACTTGCACACTTACACCCCTAGGGTAAACTCCACTTGGTTGCCTTATACAAAATTGCCATATTATGCATGTATGGTATTTTAGCAAAAACAAGCAAATACAAGATCATAGTCCCTCAATGACGCTATCTAAGTTGCCTTACAAATGATCTTAGTCCCTAAAAAAGAATGCTAAGATACCTTGCAACATTACTAATCATGGCTATACGATGACCCACGCTCGTCCCGTTTACATCCAAAGATAGAGTTGCTTTCCAAATCAATGGTAAGAAAACAATGTCAAAGGAAAAGGAAATGAACAAGAAAGACATTTGACTAGGTAGATTGCTCCTAATTACTTTCTCCATTTCAAAACAAACCTTCTTGCTATTTTCAAAAACAAACACATACACTTTCAAACATCTTACAAAATTTAGAACATTTTCAAAGGATCAAACATCTTTGTATACATTCTTACAAAGGAGAATCATTACAAAGATTGCCTAAACAATGACCTCTTTACAAAATACTTTCAAAAAATACCACACAAAACACAATTTCAAACAAAAGCAAGTGATCTAGCAAGTAACTAAGAGCCCATGGAAAACCATGGATGAAAAGAGTGCTAATACCTTCCCTTTTCATAATCTACCCCCAGAACTCAAGAAATAATCTCAAAGGTATTTCCTGTGCTTTTTCACCATTCCTTTAGGATAAAAGAAAAGTCGGTGGCGACTCTTGTTAACCGCAACATTTGGGATCAAACGCAAAACCTTCAAGTTAGTTCTCCCACCATATCACAGAACTGGCGACTCTGCTGGGGAAAATTCTAAAAGTGGGGTTACCTTAGGGATAGATCACATTTACTTGCTTACATTATTTGACTTGTATGCTTTACATTATGGTTCTTTGTTTAGGTTTGAATCCTCTACCCGTATTTGGGATACATTATAGGTAAGTAGCAATACGTTGTGGAAACTGAGCAGGGTATACCAACATGGTCTAAGCAATAGCTATGTTAGTGCGACATATTTGTGGGTGCCGGTAGCCTTTGAGTTAATCAAAGAGAATACGGGGCCGCTGAGTGATGTCATAAAGCACGAATGAACTTTTAGAACCTTTACTTGACCAACTTGGCCTTTAAGGATGTAGTGAGATGACCGGCATTGGTGCAGTCCGAAGTTAGTAGATACTCGATACTACACTCATTGAGGTTTGGTTTCTTGGGATATTTCGGTCGCCATTAAAGAGGCTTGTGCTGAAACAATGACCAAGGAAAAAAACCAGGGATATTGAGCTCCTTAGAACCCAGTTACTATTACTAGGACAAGTTTGAGCCAACTAAACTTCATTAGGGTAATTACCTATGAGACTCCATGCAAGCTTAAACCTAAGGTTTTGATTGTTTTATTTGTATATGCATACTTGTACATAACATCATGAACATCATGAACATCATATACATCCACTAACCATTTCAAGGATTTTGGGATTCATCTTTGTTCTTGTTTTGTCGGATATGGATTCACTTTGCAGGAAAATTATTCAAGTCAATCTTGTAAGGATCCCTCCACAACTCAAGGAGCTAGCTTAAAGGATTCTTAAAAACTCTCCATTTACCGAGAGACATGGTGGCCTACTCAACTTTGTCACCTCCAACACATATGAGGATATGAGGAAGGTTCTCTTTCAGTTCTTTGATCCTTTACACCATTGCTTCACATTTCCCGACTATCAACTCGTGCCTACTTTGGAAGAATTCTACAAACTCTTGAGGATTCCCATTCTCAATCAACTACCTTTCAATGGTACGGAAAGAGACCCAAATCCAGAAGAGATTGCTCAAGCTCTACACTTGCACTCACCTGATATCACAACTCATTGGGAAACAAGGAGTGGTGTCAAGGGTTTCCTAGAAAAGTTCCTGTTTGAGAAAGCTCAAAATTGTTGGAATTCGTTGGATTTGCAAGAATTTGAGGAAATTGTGGCTCTCCTCATCTATGGGATGGTTTTCTTTCCAAATTCTGACCAACTCATAGATGTCAACACCTTCAAAATCTTCATATCCCGCAACCCGGTGCCTATATTGTTAAGAGATATCCTACACTCTTTTCACACTTTCACAATGAGGAAAAGAGGTGTCCTTACATGTTGCACTCCTCTCTTGGAAAGATGGTTTATTTCACATCTTCCCCAATCTGTATTAAAAAATGAGCAAGGTTCAAGGTGGTCATAAAGGTTGATGACGCTCAAACATTCGGACATTCATTGGTGCTCTCGATCCAAAGAGAATGTTATCATTGTCGACCGTTGTGGAGAATTCCCTAATGTCCCTTTACTTGGAATTAGGGGAGGAATCACCTACAACCCCTGCTTAGCCTTAAGACAGTTTGGTTACGCCCGGAGGGATGGCCCGCACGAGATGTTGATTCAAGGTTTGGTATTTGACTATGACAACGACGATCAAGGTCTTCGCCAGAGATTTATCCGAGCTTGGAGGATGTTGAATAAGGTGGATAGCAAGACTGGCACAAAAATTCCATCCCTCTTGAGCCTTACCTCAAATGGGTACGAACTCATGCTCAGAGTCTTATGATGCCTTACCCATCCATTCTCCCGGTAATCATTGAGCCTCTCATGGAGGGAGATGTTCCATACACTATACTACATCCTGACATGCCTACCTCTCTTGAATACCTACAAAGGGAATAGATATAACTCAAGGGAGAGCGGGATACCTTCGAAGCCCAATTCTACACAAGCGAGAAGAAGGTTCTGGAACTCGCTAGGCTACTTCATGAGAAGCATACTCTTAATGCCTACATCGCACCAAAGAGGATGTGCACTACCTTTTTATCTTAGAGCTTTTATATTTCCTTATAAGCGCAAGAGGCATTGATGTACTCGAGCTTTAACTTATTAATATAACGTGTGTTTCCTTTTTGTCTAAAAAAATTTTGTAATCTTTGAAATACTTGAAATCATTACATATGCATATACCAATCATCATAACATAAGCAGGTCTTTTGCAACAAGTCTCCTCATGTCTCTACTATTTATTTCAGTAAGATGGATCTCAAGCAAACAGTGAAGGACCTCTAAGCTCATAATACACAGTTTTAACAGTTTCTCTTCACCCTAGCCAAAGAACAAGAAGAGTTGAAGACTTTGTTGTCTGAGGAGAAGAAAAAGAAGACAAAGAAGGTAACCGGAGTCCTAAACATGGGAAGAAGATTTCATGGGCAGACAAGAAGGACCTTAGACTTTGCAACAACATCCGATGAGAGAGACAATCAAGATGGGAAAGGAAAGGAAACAATTGTATCGTCATAATCAGAAGAGGAAGTGGAACAAGAAGACTATTCTGAAGAGCAATACCCTCCAGCTGATGACAAGTATAAACATCTCGAAGAGCGATTGAGTGCAATGGAAATCCAAAAAGTTCCTGGCTTGGACTTTGAGGAATTAGGTTTGGTGTCGGGGATTGTCATTCCCCTGAAATTTAAAGCACCTGTGTTTTCCAAGTATGAAGGAGTCTCATGTCCAAAAATTCATCTCCGATCCTACGTAAGTAAAATCCAGCCCCATACCACTGACAAAAACTTATGGGTACACTTCTTCCAAGACAACCTGTCTGGAACTTAACTTGATTGGTTTTACCAGTTAGAAGGAGCTAATGTTCATAACTAGGAAGATCTTGTTGCAGCCTTTTACAAACAATACCAATACAATGTTGATCTTGTGCCTACCCGTACTCAACTCTAGAGTATGTCCATGGTTTCCAATGAAGGTTTCAAGGACTATGCGCAAAAATGGAGAGACTTGGATGAAAGAGTTCAACCTCCCCTATCTGAAAGAGAATTAGTGGACATATTTTTAGGCACCTTGTCTGGTCCCTTCTTCAATCACCTAATTGGGAGTTCATCGGTGGGTTTTACTGAACTGATATTTACCAGAGAAAGGGTAGAAGCCAGGATAAAGAGTGGAAAGATTCAGAAAGATACATCCTCTACTGCTATAAGGAAGCCATTTATCAGAAAGAAAGAAGTGGTTGCCGTTTATCCTAAGAGAAATCAAGATAGGGCCGAACGCTGTCCAATGGTGGGGCTGTTATGATTCCTAAGCCTGCGCCTGATCAGCAAAGAAACCACCATCCAAGGATGGAAAGACCAGTCAGACAATTCACCAGAATTAACATGAACCTATCTCAAGTATTGCCGCATCAGTTAAGATCCAACCTGGCGACTTTAAAATAAGCTCCAAATAATCCTAATACAAACATCTCCTCACTATCATCCCAATGCCCGTTGCGCATATCACTCTGAAAGTCCTGGCCATGACACTAATAATTGTTTGGCTCTAAAGAACAAAATACAAACCTCATTGAAGCAAAAGAAATTGATTTCGATACGCCTGAAAAGCCAAACATCATTTCTGCGCCTAACCCCAAACATGGCCATAATACCAATGCCATTGAAGAAGAAATGTTTGTTACTTCAGTTGATGAACTTATGACCCCACTCTTGACTATTAAAGTGAACTTGTTGAATGTCGGTGTGTTCCCGGCCTGTGATGAAGACTGTCATTTCTGTTTGTATTCACCAACCAGCTGTCCTTTATTGAAAACGGGTGTTCAGTGCCTAATAGATAACAAAGAAATTTTCTTTGAAAAGACTTCTTCTCCACCTAATCCTTTTGAAGATATTTCTATCATTACCATTTTCTCCAATTCTTCCAGGGTCTCCTCCAAAAGACCCGTTGGAATTACATCAGTTCCGAAAGAAAATCCTTTGATAATTACAATGCCTGGACCAGTCCTGTATTCGTCAAATAAAACCATACCATGGAATTATGGAGGGGATGTCTACTACCACAGTATCAAGAAAGATTGGCCAGCCACCGAGGATTGATGTTCTGAAAAAGATAACTCTGATATCAGTAACATTTCCCGAACTAGCAAGATTATCCGAAGTGGAAGGATATTCTCTCTAGAAATTGCTCCCCCAAAAGAAATTTCTGGACCCGTAATCATTCTTGTTGTTGCTCCCCCGAAAGATGTTTCCACTCCTACAATTATCCCCATTAATACTCCAACTAACAGAGTTGTTACAACCCCTGTATTCATTCCTAATGACACTCCTGCTGCTGAGTTAATCGAGACTAGAGATAAAAGTATTATGTTCGAGCCTGTCGGAAGAAGGCTCAGTCATTGGCTATCCCTGAGACCTCCCGGAAAGAGATGGAGAAAATTCTGAAGATCATAAAAAGAAGCGAGTGCGATGTAGTTGAACAACTGGGGAAAACTCCCTCTAAAATTTCCATGCTGGCATTACTATTATGTTCAGAGGCGCATGCAAAAGCCTTGGTAAAATTCCTGAAAACTGCCCATTTACCCCAAGAGACAACTTCCGATCAGTTCCAAGACTACGTAGCCCGCTTGACTGCAGATAATGGCTTAGGTTTTTCAGATGCTGATCTAACGCCAAGAGGAAGGAAGCATAATGAGTCATTGCATGTCTCAGTTGAATGTAAGGGCACAACCTTGGCTCATGTGTTGGTGGGCACTTGTTCATCTCTGAATGTATTGCCTAAAAAAGTTCTTGATAGGCTTGACTGTGAGGGATTGACATTGAAGCCAAGTAACATAGTAGTAAGGGCTTTTGAAGGCTCGAAAAGGATGGTACATGGGGAGGTAGACATTCCCATAAAAGTTGGAACACAAACATTTGATTCAACTTTTTAAGTAATGGATATCCATCCCTCATATTCCTGCTTGCTAGGCCGACCATGGATTCACAATGTTGGCGCTGTCACTTCTAAGTTGCACCAAATGCTAAAGTATCTAATTCAAGGGAAGATTATCATTGTTCATGTCGAAGAAGAGTATATGATCATCCATCTCAATTCCTTCAGATATGTGGAATTAGATGGTGAATTTGTTGAAACTCCATTTCAACACTTTGAAGAAGTCCCCCAAGATGTGGCAGTGACCAAGGTTATGTCTCAGGTTCCTAAGATCACAAGTCCTCCACTCAGGATGTCATCTTTGAAGGATGCAAAGGCAGTAATAGAAGAGGGTGGGTGCACTATCTGGGGACAACTCCCAGATATCCCATATAAGTCAGATAAGTTTGGTTTGGGTTTATCTTCAAGTGCTCAGAAGGTTATACGTCGCGCTTGTGTCGGAGGACCACCCTTGAAGATCAGCAACCGCGAGGTCAATGCCGTAGAAGATGATGAAGACAGTTGTGACTTGGAGGACTGGATATTCCCGACTTTCAGTGGAGGGTTCAGCAACTGGGAGGCTAGAGATTTTGTCCCGATCACTTTTATCCCACATTAATCTGTCTTTACATTTTGTTGGATCTGTAATATTAAAATAATTCGCACTCTTAAAACCTTATGTCTTACCCGAGGCACAATGGTCCATTTATAAGGGTTATTATCTCATTTTCATATGACATCAATGAATCATGGATTTTTTCGCATACAGACTTTTGTGCTCATTGTTTTCCTTTTTACATTTTTATTCCTTTCAAGGATAGCTATACCCCTCACACACACTCATACTCACAATGCAGGTATACATCCATTCGGGATCCCATGGGTAACAATACTGCTATGGCCTTTTTTGACTCTGAGAATATAATCTACCAAGCCGAAGACGAAGGTGAGGAAGATTGTGAAGTACTAGGGGAAATTTCCAGACTACTACAACAAGAAGAGATAACCATTCAGCCTCACGAGGAACCCGTGGATACAATCAACCTAGGTACCGAAGAAGACAAAAAAGAGGTCAAGGTGGGTGCCAATATGGAACACAGTATCAAGGAGCGTCTGATTCAGTTGTTACACAATTATGTTGAAATCTTTGCCTGGTCGTATGAAGACATGCCAGGACTTGATGCAGATATTGTGGTATATCATATGCCTATAAAAGAGGATTGTCTGCCAGTAAAGCAAAAGGTTCGCCGCATGAGGCCTGATATGTCAGAAAAGATTAAAGCAGAAGTCATGAAGTAATTCAACGCTGGATTCTTGGTTGTCACCTCTTATCCCCAATGGGTTTCCAATGTTGTTCCCGTGCCCAAAAAAGACGGCAAAGTGCGAATGTGTGTGGACTACAGAGATTTGAATAATGCAAGCCCTAAGGATGAGTTTCCACTCCCCAACATTGATATTCTATTTGACAATACGACACAATAGAAAGTGTTATCCTTCATCGACAGATTCTCAGGTTACAACTAAATCAAAAAGGCGCCTGAGGACATGGAGAAAATAACATTTGTCACGCAGTGGGGCAGTTTCTGCTATAAGGTGAGGCCATTCGGACTAAAGAATGCTGGAGCAACCTATCAATGTACCATGGTAGCTCTATTTCACGACATGATATATCACGAAATAGAGGTCTATGTGGACAACATGATAGCCATATCTCAAACAGAAGAAGAATATCTTGGTCACTTACAAAAACTTTTTGAGACACTGAAGAAGTACAAGATGAGGTTGAATCCAAAGAAATGCACATTTGGGGTATGGTCTGGTAAACTCCTAGGCTTTGTCGTCAGCAATAACGGTATTGAAGTAGATCCTGCCAAGGTAAAAGAGATACAAGAGATGTCTGCTCCTCGTACTGAGAAGGAAGTCAGAGGGTTCTTGGGACGTTTGAACTACATTGCCAGATTCATCTCTCACCTGACAGCTACTTGTGAACCAATCTTCAAATTGTTCAAGAAAGATCAAGTAGTCAAATGGAATGACGAGTGCCAAGTTGCTTTTGACAAAATAAAAATACCTACAAGAGCCTTCCGTGTTGATGCCACCAATCGAGGGAAGATCGTTGATCATGTATCTGACTGTTTTAGAAAACTCAATGGGGTGTGTATTGGGGCAGCATGACCAGTCTGGATGAAAAGAGCATGCTATTTATTACCTGAGCAAAAATTTTACCGACTGTGAAACCAGATATTCACTGCTCGAGAAAACTTGTTGCGCTCTGGCATGGGTTGCTCGCCGGCTAAGGCAGTATATGCTGACTCATACTACTTTGTTGATATCTAAAATGGATCTGATAAAATACATCTTCGAGAAGCCTGCTCTTTCTGGGAGAATAGTAAGATGGAAGATGATCATGACGGAATATGACATACAGTATACTACCCAAAAAGCTATAAAGGGTAGTGTACTAGCTGATCACCTTGCTCACCAAGCTATGGAAGACTACCAGCCCATGAAGTTTGAATTCCCAAATGAAGACACCATGACGGTAAATAACTGTGACGAATTTAGGCCATATGACGAACCTGAACAAGGATCCCAATGGACCATGTTCTTTGATGGGGCATCCAATGCACTTGGCAATGGTATCGGTGTTCTACTCATATCTCCGGAAAGGTGTCATATTCCCTTTATGGCAAGACTCTGCTTCAATTGTACAAACAACATGGCAGAATATGAAGAATGCATCTTTGGTCTCAAAGATGCCATACACTTGTGGATCAAATCCTTGGATGTATTCAGAGATTCAGCTTTGGTTATCAGTCAGATCAAAGGGGAATGGGACACCAAAAACCCAAACCTTATCCCTTACAAAGAACATGTCTTGACGTTGCTACCACATTTTGAGAAGATCTCCTTCGAGCATTTCCCGTGAGAAGAAAATCAGCTAGCAGACGCTCTAGTCACAATGTCATCTATGTTTAATCTTAATTGGGATAACGAGGCTCCCCAGATCAACATCGAACAAATGGAGGAACCAGCGCACTGTCACGAGATTAATACTGAAGAAGTAGTGGACCAGCCTTGGTTTCACGAAGTCAAGAAGTATCTTGAAGCTCAAGAATATCCAGAAGGAGCTTCAATCAATGATAAGAAGTTCTTAAGGAGATTCTCTGCTAAATTCTTCCTTAGTAATGGAATTCTTTACAAACGCAACCATGACTATGTGTTACTTCGATGCATAGATAAGGTTGAAGCTGAAAGGATCATGGTTGAATTGCATGCAGGTACTTTTGGCAGCCATTCCAGTGAGCATAAGATGGCAAAGAAAAACCTACGGGTAGGCTATTACTGGTCTACCATGGAAGAAGATTGTTATCAACACTCTCAAACCTGCCATAAATGTCAGGTGTATGCTGACAAGGTGCACGTACCTCTGGTTCCTCTGAATGTCTTGACGGATCCTTGGCCATTTGCTATGTGGGGGATTAATATGATTGGGGAAATCAAGCCAACAACCTCCAATGGACACCGCTTCATCCTAGTGGCCATTGACTATTTTACAAAGTGGGAGGAGGCATCTTCTTTCGCTTCCGTTACCAAGAATGTTGTTGCCCATTTCATCAAGAAAAATCTCATTTATCGGTACGGTCTCCCGGAGAGGATCATCACTGACAATGGTACAAATCTTAAAAACACTATGATCACCGCCTTGTGCAAGCAATTCAAGATTCAGCATCACAATTCTTCTCCTTACCGACCAAAGATGAATCGTGTTGTCGAAGCTGCAAATAAGAACATTAAAAAGATCATACAGAAAATGACAGTCACATACAAAGACTGGAATTAGATGCTACCATTTGCTCTACACGGGTATCGTACCACAACTCACACATATATCGGGGCAACAACCTATTCTCTGGTTTACCACATGGAGACTGTCTTGCCTATCGAGGTCCAGATCCCCTCTCTGAGGATTATGAAGGATGCAGGGATGAACGAAGATGATTGGATCCAAACTCGACTTGATCAATTGAACTTGATTGATGAGAAAAGACTTACTGCTGTCTGCCATGGTAAAATGTATCAAAAAAGGATGATTAAGGCTTTCAACAAAAAGGTTAGACGCCAAGTGTATCAAGTTGGGGATCTAGTAATCAAACGTATCATACTACCGTAAGGTGATCCCAGGGGCAAATGGACTCCTACATACGAAGGACCATTTACAATAAAAAATATATTCTCTGGTGGAGCAATGACCTTGACTACCACGGATGGCGACGACCTGTCGCATCCTGCAAACGCATACATAGTCAAAAGATACTACGCATAAGAGACCCGCTAGGTTAACACACCTAGGAAAAAAAGGCATCCCGGCGAACCAAAAGAGGTTCAGGCAAAAATTAGGGATAAAAACAAAAAAATTTGTACACCCGGCAAGTCGAAAACCCGAAAGGGCGACTTGGGCAAAAAAGGGTATCCCGGTGGACTGAAAACCCGAAAGGGAGGTCCAGGAAAAAGTTAGGGAATGTAAAGCATATGACTATATCCCGTTGGATCACTTTACGGACAACCTTTGGCTTCAATTGACAAACTCAGAGGTTCTGATCAATTCAATCATCTTCAGACGAGGAAACAAATAGACAAGATGCTCAGAGATACAAAGGCTATAGCAGAATAGGAACCCCATGGGATTATTACACATAGCTACCTTTTCTTTGTATTAAAATTTTCATTTTTTACGATGGCATTCTCTTACTAGAATGTTTGTCTCACTGTACAAAAATACTTACTCAAAGTCAATACAAAGATATCCCTTTGAAAGTGCAAAAACTATCTGTTTTTCTTTACGCTTGTGTTTTGTTTACAAAAACGTCCAATGATTCATTGTTGAACATATTCATTTAAACATAACTACTGTTTACAAATAAACAAAATAAAAGACAATCACTGATGGCTTTAAGAGATAGGGAAATCTCTCTAAGTTATTTCCATAAAATTCCCTGTAGTGTGCAGTTTAATCCCCAGCGGAACAGAGCTTCCAGTTATCGATCCCCAGTAGAAGTCGTCAAATTTCTCAGGATTCCCCAATAGGATTTTCAAGAAGTATACGACATTTCCCTTACAACCGAGTTTATTTCACTAAGCAGAAATTCATCAACACTTAGAATTCATCAACATGAAGACTTATGCTTCATATCCTCAGCAACGGGCAAGGGTTTATTTCCTCCAGTCGAATAGCATTACAACAGAATTAGCTCACATGCGCATACATCGCATCCATATATCATAAAACATTGATGACACGAACGCATTACACTATGCATCTCATACAACACGACTTTGCGTTTTAGCTAACATTTTACCCTTTTCAGGATAAGGTTAACAGCTATCATTAACAATGTTCAAAGTTTTCAGTTACAGTACATATACGCTCCAGACACGGAAGCCATTCTAATACTCATACAGAGCCTCTTCATGATACAGTTCAGATACACTCCAGATACGGATGTCATTCTGATACTCATTCAGATTCAACTCTCAGATATAGTTCAGATACACTCTAGACACGGATGCCATTTTGATACTCATTCAGATTCATCTCTCAGATACAGTTTAGATACGCTCCAGACACGGATGCCATTTTGATACTCATTCAGATTAAACTTCTTAGATACAGTTCAGATACGCTCCAGACACGGATGCCATTCTGATACTCACTCAAATTCAACTCTCAGATACAATTCAGATACGCTCCATACACGGATGCCATTCTGACACTCATTCAAAACTAGCTTACAGATAGAGTTAAGATACGCTCCATACACAGATGCCATTATGATAATCATTCAAAATTAGCTACCAAATACAGTTCAGATACACTCCAGACATGGATGCCATTCTGATACTCATTCTTTCAGCTTACAAATTACAATACAAACAATCACTTTTGGATGGCTTCTTTAAGCCCATCTCATACATATTTCTATCACCTCTCCAAATGGAATCTTTAAGCCCATTCCCTCAACCATCACATCACCGAGTGCAAATTTCTGGGCACTCTAGTGTCCAATCATCTTCCACCTTCGAGTCACGAATGGCAAAACTTGCCAATCTAACTCCTCGGGCTTAAGAAGATTGAACAGGGGCAGCTTTTGTACCCCAAAATTTTCCCTCTCACTTATCAGGAATTTTCTCACAAGATCTCCTTGGGCTCAAAACTGCACTAGGGTTTGATCAGCTCAAGACACCTCCTTATGCACTGATGACCAAAATTAGGATTTGAGTTTGCACAAGGATTTTTGAACTTCCAATGCCCCATATGACTTTCATGGATAATTATGGACCCCAAAAACTACTCATGCCAAGTTTCAAGCCTTGGATCACTCTTTTGCTCAGTCAATTGAATAATTGACCTAAAAATTAGTTGTATTGGAAAAAAAAGTCAACTATGGCCAATTTACAGTCAAACTTCATAATTTTTTATCCACGTCAACATTTTAGACTCATATGTATCATTTGATCAAGTTTGGACCATAATTCCTCAAGAAATTTGATCAAATCTCCAAAAGGGCAAAATGGTCAAAATTAGGGCTTTGATTGGGAAAGGGCAATTTCTGATTTTTGACCTAGCAAATGGTAAATTGGTTTAATTCATGATCTCAAGAGTCAAATTGAATCATTTTGACCTAATTACATGATTCAAAACATTGCAAATCCATTGGATTGATAGATGAATTTTGCAGTCAACTGATCAAATGTCAATTGTATACTGAAAAGTCAAACTTTGAGTTTTTGGTCAAATTCAAGTTCCAAAGATCATAATTCATCAAAACATGTCAAAATATGAAACTTATTCATCAAGAAATCAAAAGGTCAATATTTCATTTTGAAAAGTCAAAATTTCTAAACTTAGAAATTTTTCTAAGTGTTGGAAATTTCATGTTTTTCCATAACTTTGAGCCAAATTTTCACTATGATGCAAGATGATTCAAGAGAAACTTCCAACATGAAAGTTGTAGATCTACATGAAATCTACAACTTTTCTTCACACAACTTCTTCCAAAAGTGCTTGTATCTCAAGTTATAGTTTTATGAACATAGGGTCATGAAACAAAACACTTAGTGAAATTTTTCCCTAATTTGACCAGGATTTTGACCTAACTTCATGACACTTTTTCATATAGTTCCAATGGGAATATTCAAAAGCAATTCAAATATGGGTTGTAGAGCACATTTCAAGATTTCCAAAATGTCCAAGAACTCCTTGAGATAATTCTTTAGTAATGAGAATTGAAGAGATGAAGCTAGGGTTTTGTAACTTGAATTACAAGCCATTGTTTATGAACACATGAACCAAATCCATGCTAGGCTGAATAATCTTTGCTTTGCAGGCCTCAAACTTGTTTGTACTCCATAATTAAATGTTTACACAGATGTTAGGGCTTTGATCCATGCAATTGAGCTATTATCCAAGTTGCATTTCCATTAATGACACAAAGTTAACATTGCCATTCTTGAAAAGCAAGCTTTTTGCATAAAGTTAACATCGAGCCTCTAACTTGTTCCCTCTGATCACACTCCATCCACAAAGTCATAATAAAGCTGGTTTAAAGCATAACAACTCTATCTTAGCAAGTCCACAAGACTTTGAAACTTGTTTTGTCAAAAAATCTCATGTTTATCTTAAGGATGCAAATTTGAATTCTTGTCAACTAGAGCATCCCAAACTTGTTGCTTATAAATAGAGTCACTATTTGTGAGCCAGAACACGAGTTTGAACACCCTAAAATACACCAAAACTCTCTCAAATAAGAAATTGCCAAAAAACTCCATTGTTGCACAGTTTCTGACCTTGAACCTAAAACTCACATTTCCCTCGTGCGTTTCTTGGCCTTTTAGTTTCTAAAGCTTCCTTGCATCAAGAGCAACTCATCCCTGTACCTGTTTCACTTCTATAACACCATTTTCCCTATCTTCCATAACCAAAAACAGAGCATCATAGTTGGACTTCTCCAGACCATTCTAGCCACCCTCAACTCAAGCCAGCCATTGCATTAGCTTCCTATAGGTCCAATGAAGCTAACCTGATCATCAACACTGTTTGAAACAAGCTCAAATCCATTTCACGATTTCCAGTTTTGAGGTATTTTTCTTTAACTTCTATGTCATTACTTAGGCATTGTTAGGCTTGCATTTGTGAAGATAAAATGTAGACATCATTACCCTGAAGTTGTACATCTCCATAGTTTTCATTTATTTTGATTGAACTAGGAAAATTTTGAGTTTGAACTTTCTAAAATATTTAGGTCAGAATTTGGTACTGTTAAAAATTCTCATTCATCTTTGATTTATAGTTTATGATATTTATATGGTTGGATTCTCGTGAGAAAATGGAGCAATTTTCATGTTTACATTTTTGCAAATGGTTGAAAAATGAGCAAGTTACAGATCCTTTGGCTGGAGGTTGAAGACGAAGTACAGTCATGGCGTGTTTTGTGTTATGTATTTATCATTTCATACAAGTTAACATATGTATAGCCACCCCAGTGGTAAAGCACGCGCCTGTTCATCCCATGGTCCTGGGTTCAAGCCCCAACGTGACCATTTTATTATTTTTACATATTCTGACCCCTTTTTTGTTTGTTTGGCAGGCGCTGGGCCCTTTCGGCCTGGCTCTTTTTTTTGTTTTTTCTAATTAACTCTCTGCCTACTTTATGCACCCCCGGGCTCTATATTTTTTTATTATTTCATTTATTTTATTTTATTTTCATTTCATTTCATATTTTATTTTTATTATTATTATTATTATTTATATCATTATTATTATTATTAATAAAAATCCAAAAAAATAATTTATTTATTTATTTAGATAATAATATGTTTATATTTTATTTCCTTTATAAATACAAAAAGACTAAAAACATTTTGCTTAAAAAAACAATTAAATTATTTTCTTAAAAAATTAATATTTATATAATTAGGCTTAATTATTATATTATCCTCTTGTATATTAAAACCAATTTAGAATTTAGGTTTATTTTAATTAATTATTTTGTTATATCATTTTAATTTAAAACCTTTTCTTAAAAAAACTAAAAATGTTTCAAATTTAATTTATTTTCTTAATTAGTTTAAGTTAATTTAATTAATTTTAGTCAATTATTTTTTCTCTAATTAGGGTTAGGTTAAAACCTATTTTCATAAAAATCCAAACAAAAATCATGTTTCTTTTCCATTTGCATTTGTACTTTATATTTATTCATTTCCTTGTACATTGATATCAAATTCAATTTGGTTGTAATAGATTAATTAGGTTTATATTCTTGCAATCCCCATTCAAAATTTGTATACCCCCCCCCCCCCCCCTCCCACAAGTATTGTAAAAGCGTAGTAACTTTAAATTCCGCAATTTATCGCTTTATATACAAATGCTAGTAATTAGGGTTTGTATGGAAAGACAAAAACCAATACATAGAAAACCCTAATTAAAGACAAATCAAGCATGAAAATTAATACACTTGCACACTTACACCCCTAGGGTAAACTCCACATGGTTGCCTTATACAAAATGGCCATATTACGCATGTAAGGTATCTTAGCAAAAACAAGCAAATACATGATCATAGTCCCTCGATAACGCTATTTAAGTTGCCCTACAAATGATCTTAGTCCCTAAAAAAATGCTAAGATACCTTGCAACCTTGCTAATCATGGCTATACGATGACCCACGCCCGTCCAGTTTACATCCAAAGATAGGGTTGCTTACCAAATCAATGGTAAGACAATTATGTCAAAGGAAAAGGAAATGAACAAGAAAGACATTTGAGTAGGTAGATTGATCCTAATTACTTGCTCCATTTCAAAACAAACATCCTTGCTATTTTAAAAAAAAAACACATACACTTTCAAACATCTTACAAAATTGAAAACATTTTCAAAAGATCAAACATCTTTGTATACATTCTTACGAACGAGAATCATTACAAAGATTGCCTAAACAATGGCCTCTTTACAAAATACTTTCAAAAAAACCACACAAAGCACAATTTCAAACAAAAGAAAGTGATCTAGAAAGTAACTAAGAGCCCATGGAAAACCATGGATGAAAAGGGTGATAATACCTTCCCTTTTTTATAATCTACCCCCCGAACTCAAGAAATAATCTCAAAGGTATTTCCTGTGCTTTTTCACTTTTCCTTTAGGATAAAAGAAAAGTCCGTGGAGACTTTTGCTAACCGCAACATTTGGGATCAAACGCAAAACCTTCAAGTCAGTTCTCCCACTGTATCACATTTATCCCTCATCTACCAAGAAATAAGGCAGTGACAATTATTCCAACAAGTCAAACATGACTCAAAGTCACGCGACATGTTCAAAAGAAAAGAAAAGGTAATATGAATAAAAATGATGTAAAAAAGAAAGAGACAACAAGCCCTGCTAAGGCAAAACATGAAAAACAAGTCTCTTAGGTAAAAGTCAGGGCATCTCGCTGAACTTTAGAGTCAAATTCAAAAGGAATTTGTCTAGGAAAAAGTTATGGAAAGCAAGTTAGAATTTTCATTCTTAGAATAAACATTTTCTACCGGCTAAACAATTATTTGATATCAAGAAAGCTTACATTTGAGTATTCACAAAGGGCGTGTTGTCGAGAAGAGTTTGTTGAGAAAAGAGTATGCATTATTCTGTCAATCTGGGACAGTTACGTCGAGATTCGACAAGTCTCTAAAAGCCCGTTCGTTAGGCAGATTATCATAAATCCAAAGAATCTAGGGAACCCAGAGTTGTTTCCAAGGACATCTCCATATTTTTGTCAAGATAGTTACTATGTTTTCCCAAATTCGGGAATCTTCCTCAAGCATGACTATTTCTCGTGATCTTCCTTGTAGATATGTACACGGCTTCTCCTATAGTTTTTGATCGGTTAGTGGGTTGCCTCTAAGTTGTGGTGTGGTGTTGGGTTTATGATCCCATTTTTCCCCAGTTAAGTCTTGATTTAGATTTTCTCCAAGATGATTATACGGTTTTGGGTTTGGGTGGTTTGATACCTCTATCCTATATTTCCCAGTCCAGTCTTGATGTGAATTTATTTAGCTGGGTGTGATTCTTTCCTCAGCTAGGTTGTGATCAACCAGAGATTGGAAAAGCTATGAAGCCTTTTCTCATTTGATACAGTTCTTTCTTCCTTTGTGTGTTGATAATTGATGAAGCTCTTGTTGAGCATTACTTTCTCCAACTATGACATTCCTATTATTGTGTGCCCCCCAAGTAGGTAGACAAGGGTTGTATCTTTTCTAAGAAATGTTGTAACAACTATCAACTTTTTGGGTTTTCTCTCTCTAAGTGTTGAGTTTGATTTAAAATCCCCATAATTTTGAATTCTTGTTATGATGTTAACTTCTTAGATCCTCAAATGAAGGAAAGATGATGCTTATCTCTAAAAGTTGTTATCCCCACGAAGTTTCATAATTTATCCCCAGACAGGTTCGAACAACCTTTACTCTTGATATCAAATATTTTAACCCCCCCCCCCCCCCCCCCCCGACGATATGGTGTTGTTTACCCCAATGAAGTAACTAAGGAATCCCTAGTTGAAGTCTAGTCGATATGACATTGTCTTCCCTAATGGTGTCTGTATGATATTCCCCGATGAAGCCAAGAAGAGGGTGTTATTTCCTTGCATCTGTATTGGTTTATTGCTATCAGATTATGCTGTGATTATTTTCAAGCCATGATAATTCCCAGTGGAGATAAGTTGTGAAGTAGAAATTAATTTCCCCAGTTAGTCCTTACACTCTTATGGTATCTTCATCCTGAATGTGATTTAGCCGAGTGTTGAATTTACCCAAGTTGGTTTTGTCTGGTTATTCCTAGTGTTGTATGTCTGTTTTGTTAGCATATACATGCAAACATTCATACATTTATACATACACATGCATAACTGAGTTAAAAGTCATTTCTCATTTGCATTCATTGATGTTTTTTGTTAGCATATTATCCTCTTTACAGATTTATTTTATTCTCTTTCCAATAGAGTGTCAACTTTAAGCGGAAAGTGTATATCCTTTCAATTTCCCCACTGAGTTACCTATCGTGGAAGAATTTTGCTTTAGCTTTCCTACCCAGTTCTTTATCTGGATGGAATGTGATCACTATTTGAGCTTATTCCTCATTGGGTGGTGTCTTGGTTGATTGTTTCATTTTGGTCTGCTCTTGGTTTGAATTTGTGGTCCCCGACAACAACATATTATTTTGATCTCTCTAGGCCGTGAGACATAGTTTGAGAATGTGAATTTATTTTTCACATGAATATTTTATCTCCTCAACATGAATGTATTGGCATTTCCCCAAAAATTTAAGATTAATTTCCCAACAACCTTATTGTAATGCTTCTCATAACAGTAAGTGAGAGTCTCTTTATTTGAGCAACCTATTTTTCCCCAGTAAGCCTGTTAGTTCCCATAGAAGATTGTTTTGATTTACTCCAATGGATGGTAGTCTCTACGTAATGATACATATTTCATTGTTGAGGTTGGTTGTACCTCAATGATAAAGACAATTCATTGAAAGATTCTTACATCGGTTTATTACCCTTTCCAAGGGATATCTTGGTCAAAGAAGAAACTATTCCCCATTCTCGATGGAATCCTGAAGTTGGGTAAAGTTTATTACCCTTTCCAGGTGGAATACCTTGGTGAAAGAAGAAGTTAAGACCCGTTCTAGGTGAGACGCCAGAATTTTGGGAAACTTGTTATTATTAATATGTTTTCCCTACCTTCAGTGGAAGTTGGTTGTGTCACCTTCAATAAAAGTTGGTGTATTCTCTATTTCTTTACCTTTAGTGGAAGTTGGTAGTGTCACCTTCAGTAAAAGTTGGTGTATTCTCTGTTTCTCTACCTTCATTGGAAGTTGGTAGTTCACCTTCAGTAAATGTTGGTGTTATCTTTTGTATCTCTACCTTTAGTGGAAGTTAGTAGTTTCACCTTCAGTAAAAGTTGGTGTATCCTGTTTTTTATACCTTCAGTGGAAGTTCGTAGTTTCACCTTCAGTAAAAGTTAGGGTATTCTGTTTTTTCTATCTTCAATGGAAGTTTGTAGTATCACCTTCAGTAAAAGTTGGTGTATCCTGTTTTATCTACCTTTAGTGGAAGTTGTAAGTTTCACCTTCAGTAAACGTTGGTGTACCTGCTATCTCTACCTTCAGTCGAAGTTGGTAGTTCACCTTCAGTAAACGTTGGTGTATCTTCTGTTTCTTTACCTTCAATAAAAGTCAGCATTGTTTTATGTTTTTCCTACCTTCATCCATTGAGTTGGTATTTTATCGTCATTTGTGAGTCGGTATCTTTTTGATCCTACCTTTAACCATTTAGTTTGTAGTTTACCATCATCTATTGAGTCGGTATATCTCTTGCTTATCCTACCTTCGACCATTGAGTTACTAGTTTACTATCATCTGTGAGTCGGTATATCTCTTGCTTATCCTACCTTCGACCATTTAGTTGCTAGTTTACTATCATCTGTGAGTCGATATATTATTGATTTTCTACCTTCAACCATTGAGTGTGTTGTTTACCGTTATATATGAGTCGGTATCTTATTACTTTTCTACCTTAATCTATTTAGTTGGTAGTTTACTGTCATCTATTGAGTTGGTATATCTCTTGCTTATTCTACCTCCGTCTATTGAGTTAGTAGTTTACTGTCATCTGTGAGTTGGTATATTTTTGATTTTCTACCTTTGACCATTGAGTTGGTAGTTTACCGTCATCTGTGAGTTGGTATCTATTAATTTTCTAACTTTATCTATTGAGTTGGTAGTTTACCATCATCTGTGAGTTGGTATCTTATTACTTTTCTACTTCATCTATTGAGTTGGTAGTTTACCGTCCTCTGTTGAGTCGGTATATCTCTTACTTTTCTACCTTCGTCTATTGATATGGTAGTTTAACATCGTCTTTAGAGTTGGTATATGTCTTACTTTTCTACCTACTTCTATTGAGTTGGTAGTTTACCATCGTCTGTTGAATAGGTATTTTTCTTAACTTTTCTACCTCCAACCATTGAGTTGGTAGTTTGTTGTCATCTGTGAGTCATTATTTTTTTAATTTTCTACCTTCAACCATTGAGTTGGTGGATTACCGTCATCAGTGAGTCGTTATATTTAATATTTTCTACATTCGACCATTGAGTTGGTAGTTTACGGTCATCTGTTGAGTCGGTATATCTCTTACTTTTCTACCTTCATCTATTGAGTTGGTAGTTTATCATCGTCTGTTGAGTCGGTATTTCTCTTAAATTTTCTACCTCCAACCATTGAGTTGGTAGCTTACTATCATCCCCGAGTTGGTATATTTTTTCTACCTTCCATACTTCTCTACATGTTCATGAGCATCTATGATTGAAGAATTGATCATCAATTTTGATTGGAAAAGATTCAATTGATCAAAAGGGGAAAAATGGTCATTTTGTCAAAAGTCAACCAAAATCAAAGTTGACCAAGTGGACTTTTGTTCAACCATCAATTCAATGTCCCTATTTTCACATTTCTTGGACAATGGTGGCAAAAGATGAAGAGGAAGTGTTGAATTAGAGATAACTTGTCAAAGAAGTTACTTGAAGTTTTGAATTTTTCGTTCATAGTGATGAACTTTGATTGATCATAAATTTCTCAATTTTTATTAAAAATGTGCAAACTTTATATGGTTGGGAAGAGGAGGAAATGTTCTTCAATTTTTTCCTTGACACAAAAAATTCAAAAAGTGAAAGGAGAAAAAGATATTAAGCTTGGAAAATTTGGGAAACTTAGTGAAATTTCTAAATATGTGTACAAGACCTGTTTCTTCATGGCTAATTTTGAATGTCAATTTGAGCTCGAATTAAAAAGTTGTCAACATCAAAGTTGGTGTTTTGAACTTTCTCTTCACTTTTGATTCAAGAATCATCTCAAATTATCAAGTGTAGAAAGATACAATGTTTAGGATTTGAAACCTTGAGATGTCATTTTGCCAAGTCACGCGCTACATCAGGCCTGGCATTTCATTAAGAAGTTTGTGGGAACACATTTATCATCATTTTTCTCCTTGAAATATTCAATAATTTGAAAAATGTCCAACATCAAAGATCAAGATCCATGTGTGATGAACAACTTTGCTTCAAGAATATTTTCAAAATAATCCATAAATTTTAAAATATATTCATGGGAAGTAGGTGACACGAAACTGAATTTTTCCCAGCACAAAGACATGTTCTGCACGCATACCAGACCAACATTTCATTAAACATGTGATATGCACACATTCATAGCCATTTATCTCATTGATTTAAACCTTATTTTGAAACATGTTGAACATAAAAGTTTGAGCTTGTCATGTTCTCTCCAACTTTGATTCAAAGTTTGTCCCATTTCATGCACCTTAGAGGGAGATATTAAAGTTGAAAGTTTGAAGTATGAAATTCGGCCTTGCGCAAAAGAGCTTGCATCCAGTCTGGCCAGAATTGGAGTTTTCATGCACAATTTTCACGATATCACTCAAATCACACGCCTCACTCTTTATTGGCCTAGTTTCTTTCCTAATTAAGCCAAACAAAGCCCATCATGCAGGGACCTCACTTATATAAATTTCATGTTTGAAAGTTATATAAATTTCTTCACGCTTATCCTCACGTGACATTATCCACCACACTTCCTTTGTATCTGTCTAAAACGCAACTAGTAGGAAGGACTTTTACTCACAAAATGCAACATGCCACACCACCTCATTTTTGTTGTTGCATCTTATGCCCTTCAAGCAAAACTTGTGCATCAATCTTTCTCACTCTATAAAAGTAGCTACCTCACCTCACTCTAAAAACAGAGGGGAATACACACTAGAAGAGGCACGCAAGAGAGAGAAGATAAATATGAGTTCATCTTCTTCAAGTTTGCTATCAGATTCCAGAATTTCTCATTAAGATCTCTTCATTCTTTCTTGCTATTTCCTCAGGAGTCAAGGATTGATACAAGTGTTTTTTCGGGTTTCTAAGCTTGTAAGCTTGATTCGAAGAAGTTAGTTGAAGAACTCCACCAGGTAAGCTCTCAAAAATCCATAAGATATATCCATAAGCTTGCATGTGCATTTGTGAATTTATACTCATTGAATGGATAGTTGGTTGAACAAATAGGTTCAAAGTATATGTCTGTTTGAATATGAATTTACTATGTATGGTGAAAACGTGACTTTCAACATGATTTTCTATGAGATTCAATGATCATTTGGTGAATTCATGAGCATTTTGTTGTTTTATGCATTGTTATGATGAATTTTGATGTTTGGATCAAGTAAAATGGTTAAGAATCGAGTTAGAAAATTGAGTCAGAAAATTGTTTGATGAATTGCTTAAGTCGAAACCATGTTCATGCATAAACTTTTGCACCCTAATTTTTCTATAATTTGTGCATCATTTCATGAAATTATTGATCCTATTGTGTTCTACGTATTTTAATCTTGAACTTTGATGTTTACATTTTGAATTTTGATGGAGAAATAAGAGAGAAATCGTGTCATGAACTTTGCTTGTTGAATGTATAAAAACGCGTTAGGGCTTAGTGTTTGGTAAGGATGAAGACGTGGCACTGTCCAATTGAACATGAACTTAGATCCTTTTACAACGTGTTTTGATTAGAGCGGGTGTAATAGATCTTTTTATTTAAATTTTATTTGTTTTCTCTAATTTTGTTTTAATATTTTTCTTAATTCAAAAATCATTACAAAAATATCCTAAACTCCATTTTTAGTATATTTTCATATTATGATATTAATTTCATATTTTCATCATTTTGTTTTTATGATTAAATAGTTAAATTAGTTTAATTAGGGTTTTAATCATCTATTAAGTTTTATAATTTTATTTTTTAATTCACTAATCTAAAAGATCCATAAAAAATATTATGAGTTGCCTTCTGAGTCTTCTTCATGAAAATAATTTTTTTCCCAGTTTTACAAAATTCATGGTATGCTAATTAAATCAATTGATTGGTTATGTCACTTTTTCATTGTATTTTTGATATACTGTGTAAATAATTTTTGTTTAATTCTTTCTCTTGAGATAAAATCCTATAAAAATATACTCAATGACTCTTAGATACTAATATAATTTTTTTATTTTTACTTAAAGTTACAATTAATTTTGCTTATTTTTTATAATTTTAGAAGTTAATTGTTGTTTTTGAGGTCTTCTCTTGCTTAAGCATAAAGAAACAATTAATCCTCTAACTTCCTTCACTTCTAAAAATCAAGAAAAAATGTTTGTTGTTCTTGGATGATTCAAGGTTACAAAAATGATTTTGTTGGATTTTCATCCCTGACTTTACATTTTAATTGAAATAGTTTTGTCAAACCTTTCTAGTTTGTGCCCTTTGCCAACTAGTCTTGATTATTTCCAATCATTCTCACCTTTCTAAGTTATTCTAAAAACTTCAAATGATGTTTCTGAATTTTATAGATCTTCAGGAAGATAGGATTTAATTAGAATGATTTTACAAGACATTTTGCTATTTTTAACCTAATTTTGATTTAGAAGTATGCTTAGGGTTTTGCCTTGATCAAAAAGTTTGTATTTGAGAACTTGTGTTCCTAGTTTAGGGCTAACTTTTGGAATGGAATATTATAATGAATTTGTGCTATGGTTTTCCATTTCTCCCATTTTTCTCCTACATCTAACATCCTTTTCTCCTATAAAACTTTGAATGTGTTTTATGACTGTAATACAGTGGGAGAACTGAGTTGGGTGTTTTGCGTTTTATCACAACTATTATGGATAGTAAGAGTCGCCACCGACTTTTCTTTTATCTAATAAAGGAAAGGGTGGAAAGAACAGGAAAGACCTTTTGAGATATTTTCTTGAGTTCGGGGGGTAGGTTATGAAAAGGGAAGGTGTTAGCACCCTTTTCATTTGTAGTTATCTACGGGCTCTTAGTTGCTTGATCACTTTGAAAATGTTTTGTTTGAAATGTCTTTGTGATTGGTGTAAGTTTGAAAATACTTTGAAAACGCCTTTGTTTCGGAAAACTTTGTAATGATTCTCGTCTCTATAAGAATGTATACAAAGTGTTAGTTTTAAAAATAGTTCAAAGAGATGTTTGTTTTTGAAGATGTTTTAAAAGTGTGAGTGTAGAGATGGTTTTATTTTGTGAGCAAGAAACTACGAGCGTTCTACCTACTCAAAAGGATCTTTGTCATTTTCCTCCTCCTTTAGATGTTTCTATCTTACCATTGATTGGTAAGAAGCCCCATTATTTGATGTGAAGGGACGGGTGTGGGTCATTGTATAGTCATAGAAGGTAACTTGTAAGACGCTTTATCAATTTTCCGTAGGGACTAAGATCATTTTATCGAAGGCAACATTGAAGGGTCATCGAGGGACTACGATATTTTCATTCGAGGGTCTTTATTAAAGCGTCCCACATTCAAGGGACATGACTATTTATTCGTAGCAAAAAAGCGGTATTACCTTAAAGTTGCGCGTGTGTGAAGTGTGTTTGATTGCATGCATTTTTATCTTTGAGATAAGGTTTTCTAACGGTTGATTTTACCTTACCATATACACCCTAATTACTAACAATTATATTAAAGCGATAAATTGCGAAAATTAAAATCCTAAGCTATTTCATCACTTAGGGGATGGGGGTACAATTTACAAATAGGGATGAAGCATAGGCCTAATTAAATTATTACAACCATATTGAATAAAATGAATAGCAATAAGAAAATATAAAATGAAAATAGCGTACAAAGAAAGTAAAACAAACTTTATGTATTGACACATAATTGCATGCATTGACACATGCCATTACCTGTTTTTGAAAAATCCAAATCAACTAAGTATGAGTCGATGCATAGTGGGATGTGTCGACTCATTCCACTTCCTCTTTGTGAAAAAAATCCAAATCAACCCAGTATGAGTCGATACATAATAGGATGTGTCGACTCATTTCTTTATTTGTGTCGATATATTCGTGTTTTGTGTCGACTCATACACCTTTTGTCTTTCTATTTTGGGTCTGGATAGCAGTATGTATCGATGCATAAGGCCTTGTGTCGACTCATACTCTATTATGTCACTAAAATGAGTCGACTCATGTGAGTATGTGTTGTGACTCATGCTGTATTTTTTGCCTTAAACATTGTTCTATTGTGTGTATAGGTCAGTTCTCAACATAATATTGACAAAAACGAAAAGCAAGTTAATGTTTAGCTTCTAAAGGCAATGATTATTACATTTTATCCTTAAAAATGAATCACTAATAATGTTTTAAATAAAAGGTTCAGAGTCAAGAAGTCTTACCTTGAGACTGCAGTTTATTTTGAGTCTGAACCTTTTTCAAGATGTTGTGATGGCTTCAGTGAACCTCCAGGATGCTGCTCCAACCCTTCCTCTATATTAGAAATTTGTTGGACTACTCTTCAACCCATTCAAGTTGTAGAATACTATCTTTTGTTTGTGTTTGGAATATGGTAATAATGGTATTACAGAAAATATTCTTGTGTTTGAACAATCTCTATGTGATGTGGAGTGCTTGGACATTTGGTTTATGGGAAAGGATTGCAAGGTGGAATAGTGGGTTGAGGGTTTTTCTGTTTTGTGAATGAAAAATAGAGCAGAGTTTTTTTTGAATGAACAAAGGTTACAAAGACTTCTATTTTTCTCTCTTTTCTCTCTAAAAGCCCCATTTTTATGTGTTGTGAAAACAATCTATTTTTGGATGATGTTGGCTGAAGTTTGGGAGGGAAACAAATGAATTTTTGATCTTTTTGGGTATGCTGTTTCATAGCCTTTTTAGGTGCATCTCTTATATGCTAATTTGGTGCAAACATGAGACTGATATGATGCATATTTTCAGGGTTGCATTGCAGGTTTTGGAGCAGACTGTGACAACATAGTAGGGCTATTTTTTTGGATTAAGTCAAAGGGAAAAGTTCAAACAAGACAATACTTTAGGATTTGTAATTTTAACTTAAAAAGATGCAACTTTTTTGTTTACTTGAACATTTGAATTATCTTGAATTATGGTGAAGGAAAATGTCATGAGGTAATGAGATTAACATGTATAGAAAATACTTAGAAAAATTTCCAAGTCTTGCAAAGTTTGATTTTTGACCTTCTTGATTTTTGATGATCAAATTTCATTTTTTAAATGTCTTGGTGAAATGTGATTTTTGATACTCAAATTTGACCAAAAAGTCAAAGTTTGACTTTTTAGTGTATAATGGACTTTTTCATCAGTTGACCAAATTTCATCTATCTATCCACTGATCTTGGGAGATGAATTGAAATGTGAGATTAAGCTAAAATGATGTACTTCAACCCTTGAGATCATGTTTCGAACTAGTAAGTCATGTACTAGGTCAAAAGCCAAAGATTGGTCGTTCTCAGTCAAAACCCTAATTTGGAGTCTCAGTGCTTCGAAGATGATTTTGTCTAATCACTTCCTTGAGAATCCTTGAAAAAGAGAGGGAAAATTTTGGGGTACAACAGCTGCATCTGTTCAATCTTCTTAAACCTGAAGAGTTAGATTGGCGGGTCCTACATTCGTGACTTGAAGGTGGAAGATGATTAAAGACTAGAGTGCCCAGAAATTTGCACTTGATGATGTGTTAGTTTATTGTGTTGGGAATGGGCTTAAAGATGCCATTTATAGAGGCGATAAAGAATTTGTTGGAGATGGGCTACAAATGCCATCCAAAGTGACTATTGGTAGAAATTGGAAGAAGTATCAGAATAAATCTTTGGTCGATTTAATTTGAATGATATGCTGGAGTGGACCCGTGTTAAGCTGTGTCTAGAAATGTATTCAAAGGAATCCGTGTAAGATTGCTTCAGGATGAACCCGTATGAAATTGTATCTGTGTAAGGCTGCTTCGGGATGAGTCCGTGTGAAACTGTATCTATGTAAGACTGCTTCGGGATGAGTCCGTGTTAAACTACATTTGGAAATGTACGAGAATGAGCCTGTGTAGGGCTGCCTCGGGATTAGCTCATGTGAAGCTGCATCTAGAATTTAGAAGGAACCCGTGTAAGATTGTTTCTTGATGAGCTCGTGTGAAGCTACATCTGGAAATTAGAAGGAACCCGTGTAAGATTGCTTCATGATGAGCCCGTGTGAAGCTGCATCTGGAAATTAGAAGGAACCCGTGTAAGATTGCTTCATGATGAGCCCGTGTGAAGCTGCATCTGGATATTTAGAAGGAACCCGTGTAAGATTGCTTCTTGATGAGCCCGTGTGAAGCTGCATCTGGATAATTAGAAGGAACCCGTGTAAGATTGCTTCTTGATGAGCCCCTGCAAAGCTGCATCAGGAAATTAGAAGGAACTCATGTAAGATTGCTTCATGATGAGCCAGTCTGAAGCTGCATCTGATATTTAGAAGGAACCCGTGTAATATTGCTTCTTGATGAGCCCGTGTGAAGCTGCATCTGGATATTTAGAAGGAACCCGTGTAAGATTTCTTCATGATGAGCTTGTGTGAATTTGCATCTGATATTTAGAAGGAACCCGTGTAAGATTGCTTCATGATGAGCTCGTGTGAAACTGCATCTAGAAAGTAGAAGGAACCCGTGTAAGATTTCTTCATGATGAGCCTATGTGAATATTCATCTGGATATTTAGAAGGAAACCGTGTAAGATTGCTTCTTGATGAGCCCGTGTGAAGCTGCATCTGGATATTTAGAAGGAACATGTGTAAGATTTCTTCTTGATGAGCCCGTGTGAAGCTGCATCTGGATATTTAGATGGAACTCGTGTAAGATTGCTTCTTGATGAGCCCATGTGAAGCTACATCTGATATTTAGAAGGAACCCGTGTAAGATTGCTTCTTGATGAGCCTGTGTGAAGCTGCATATGGATATTTAGAAAGAACCCGTGTAAGATTGCTTCTTGATGAGCCTGTGTGAAGCTGCATATGGATATTTAGAAAGAACCCGTGTAAGATTGCTTCTTGATGAGCCCGTGTGAAGCTGCATCTGGAAATTAGAAGGAACCCGTGTAAGATTGCATCTCGACGAGCCCATGTGAAGATGCATCTGATTGCCTAGATAGTTGCCCTGTCTTGCTTCATGAACTAATCTTGGACTTGTTGAAAATTATTGATGATATTTATATGTTGATTAGTCTTTCCTGAAAAGGTAAAGAGTTAGTTGTATGCAATGTCATGATGTATGAAATGCATTGTGTAATGATGTTATAAAAAATGAGGTTGTGTTATAAGCGCTTCGTATGCATATGCTATGAATGTTGTTGAAATGTATCTTTGTCTTGGAATATAAATCCTTGACAAATGGTGGGGAGCCTTGGGAAGTTAAATCCCAGACTGTTGTTGGGGATGAAGAGTATGCACATCTTCAAACCTTGTTTTAGAATGTTTCGGCTGGGGATTCCTGTTTTGTTGTTTGAGGAGAACTCTTCTGGGGAATATTGACTTTTCTAAAGGGAAACTATGTGGAGAGTGTTGATTTCTTCTTGAGGGAAAGAGTTCATGAGTTTTAGTTGTCCAGCGCCCTAATGGGGAGTTATCTCTTGATTGGAGAGAAAGGAAGTTAGCGGTTATCTGGTCGGATCCAGGCTTCACAAAAACTTGTTAGGGATGATAAAGTTAATTGTTATCTGGTTGGATCCCAGACTTCACAGCAACTTACTGGGGAAGATGAAATTAAATGTTATCTGGTCGGATTTCAGGCTTCACAGTAACTCAAATTTTTATTTGGTCGGACTCCAGGCTTCACAGTAATTCAAATTGTTAGTTGGTCATACTCCATTCTTTGCAGTAATTTGTTTAGAGAGATGAAGTTGAACTGGAATCTGGTCAGATCCCAGGATTTGCAGTAACTTAGATGAAATTAAATATTATTTGGTCGGATTCCACGCTTAGCAAAAAATTGAAGTTAAACTGTTATCTGGTCGAATTCCTGGCTTTATAGCAACTTAGATGAAATTAACTGTTATCTGGTCGGATTCTAGGCTTTGTAGAAAATTAAAGTTAAACTGTTATCTGGTCGGATTCCAGGATTTGCAAAAACTTAGATGAAATTAACTGTTATCTAGTCGGATTCCGGGCTTCGCAGAAAATTGAAGCAACTATTATCTGGTCGGTTTCTAGACTTCGCAGTAACTTACTGAAGTTAACTGTTATCTGGTCGGATTCCAGGCTTCACAACGAATTTCTGAGAGAATGAAGTTAATTGTTATGTGGTCAAATTCCAGGCTTTGCAACAAGTTACTGAAGTTAATTTTTATCTGGTCGGTTTCCAAGCTTTACTGTAACTTACTGAATTTAACTATTATCTGGTCGGATTCCAGGCTTCACAACAAATTTCTGAGAGTATGAAGTTAATTGTTATCTGGTCAAATTCTAGGCTTCGCAACAACTTACTGAATTTAACTGTTATCTGGTAGGATTCCAGGCTTCACAACAAATTTCTAAGAGAATGAAGTTAATTGTTATCTGGTCGAATTCCAGGCTTTACAGTAACTTACTGAATTTAACTGTTAACTGGTCAGATTCCAGGCTTCACAGCAAATTTCTGAGGGAATGGAGTTAATTGTTATCTGGTCAAATTCCAGACTTCGCAACAACTTACTGAAGATAATTGTTATCTGGTTAATTTCTAGGCTTTACAGTAACTTACTGAATTTAAATGTTATCTGGTCGGATTCCAGGCTTCACAACAAATTTCTAAGAGAATGAAGTTGATTATTATCTGGTCGAATTCTAGGCTTCGCAATAACTTACTGAAGTTAACTGTTATCTGGTCGATTTCCAGGATTTACTGTAACTTACTGAATTTAACTGTTATTTAGTCAGATTTCAGGCTTCACAACAAGTTTTTGAGAGAATGAAGATAATTGTTATCTGGTTGGATTCCAGGCTTCACAATAACTTACTGAAGTTAATTATTATCTGGACGGGTTCCAGGCTTTATAGTAACTTACTGGGAAGGATGAAGTTGAACTGTTATCTGGTCTGATTCCAGGCTTTGGAGTAACTTGCTTGAAAGGACGAAGTTGAACTGTCATATGGTCGGGTCAAGGCTTTGCAATAACTTTCTTTGGAGGAATGGAGTCAACTTTTATCTGGTCGGATTCCAGGCTTCACAATCACTTTCGGGGATAGTAACGACTCTATTGAGGATTGCAATGACTTTGCCGGGGGCTAAGGGGTTTTGTCCATTGATTTTCAATAGTTTGAGAAGCAAACTCAAAATAGAGAATTTGTAGTTTGTTGGGGAAATAAACCTTGTTGATGAAAATATTTTAACGACCTACTGGGGAAGTGACTTCTTTAGGTAGAACTCCACAAGGTTTCTTTTTTCAGTTAAGACCAACTCAACTGGGAAGAGGGTTTTCTAGAGATTTCAACTTCGGTTGGGGAATGTTAGAATGAATCTGAGACTTGATTGTATATGAGGAGATATTGGACGAGTATCAGAATGACATTCGTTTCTGAAATGTATCGGGAAGAAAATCTAGAATAAGTGTCAGAATGAATCTGCATGTAGATTGTGTCTGAATTGTAGTAAGAAGATTCATTTTGAATAAATATCAAAATGGGTCTTTGTATGGATCTTATATGTACTGTATCTGCAAGAGAATCTGGAATGAGTATCAGAATGAACCTGTATTTAGATTGTATTTGTACTGTATCTAGAATATGGTAGACATTTGGCAATCCCCCTCTGTTTGGAAACTGGTGTGATGTGCGTTCACTGGTGGGTTTGACTATGTCATTGGCTGGAGGATGCCCCACTTTTGTTTGAAGAGGCTTCTGCACTTGTCGAGGATAGCCTTGTGGAGGTGGCTCTGGCGACTTCTCCGGGAATCACCTTATGAAAGGGACTTTGTGGGGATCTGTCACTATCCATAGTAGTAAGTGTTCTAGCATTTCCAGAAAATGTTTGTTTGGTTGTACACGCCCCTTTATTGGAATTCGTGTTCAATGGCCTAAGTGATTCCGATGGAGACCTGCCCCTGGCTTTTCAGGACTTTACGGGAGATTTCTTGAAATCTTGACTTGACTGCCACTGATGTGTTGGACAATAACATGTCATGTCCCCCTGATTATGGATGGTTTATTATTGGATTTGAAGTGATTATGTTTCTTGAGATGATTTTCCGTTCATCGGATGTTTGTCGTGCGAATTTCTCTATTGTCGATCAATTGGCCATATGCAAACAATAGTATTCAAACAATGAAAAGTTTATGTTTGTCTTGGAGTTTTGAAAATGCATTTTTAGCATATAAAATAATTTTTTAAGAATATGAATTCGACTCAGGATTTAAAGTAAGCCTTACAAGAGTCAGGTTACCTTATGTAAAAGTATGCCTTCTGTTGTACCCCAAAATTTTCCCTCTCATTTTTTACAAGATCTTCTCTTACATAGGTGGTTACAAACACTTGTTTGAAGAAAAACAACAAATTTTAAAGTTGGCCAAAGTGCCTTTCGATTGGCCTCTCCTAAGTGCCTTTAGATTGGCCACTCCAAAGTACCTTCCGATTGGCCACTCCAAAGTGCCTTTCGATTGACCTCTCCAAAGTGCCTTTCGATTGGCCTCTCCAAAATGCCTTTCGATTGGCATCCCCAAAATGTCTTTCGATTGGCATCCACATAGCGCCCTTCGATTGGCATAGACAAAGGTCTTTCGATTGACCTATTAACAAGGCCTTTCGATTGGCATTTTGTTGTACCCCAAAATTTTCCCTCTCACTTATCAAGAATTTTCTCACAAGATCTCTTTGACTCAAGACTGGATTAGGGTTTGACCAACTAAAGATACCTCTTCAGGAACTGGTGACGAAAATTAGGGTTTGAGCTTGCACAAGGATTTTTGGACTATCAATTCTTAATTTTACTTCCAAGGATCATTATGGACCCTCAATATTATTCATGTCAAGTTTCAAGCCTTGAATCACACTTTTGATCAGTCAATTGGACAGTTGACCTAAAAATCAGCTGTATTGGGGAAAAAGTCAACCATGGCCAATTTTCAGTCAAATTTCATAACTTTTGATCCACATCAACATCTTAGACTCATATGTATCATTTGATCAAGTTTGGACCACAATTCTTCAAGAAATTTGATCAAATCATCAAAAGGGCAAAATGGTCAAAATTAGGGTTTTGACTAAGAAGGGGCAATTTCTGATTTTTGACTTTGAAAATGATCAATTGGTTTGAAGAATTATTTCAATAGTTAAATTTCATAGTCTTGACCTAATGACATGATTCAAAAAATTACAAATTCATTGATTGACAGATGAATTTTTCAGTCAACTGATCAAAAGTCAATTGTATACTGAAAAGTCAAATTTTGACTTTTTGGTCAAATTCAAGTGCCAAGGATCAAAATTCATCAAAACATGTCAAAATGTGAAACTTGTTCATCAAGAAATCAAGGATTGAAGATTTTGTTTTTTGAAATTTCTTAACTTAGAAATTTTTCTAAGTATAGAAATTTATTTATTTTTCTCAACTTTAGGCCAAATTTTCACCATGATACAAGATGATTCAAAGGAAGTTACCAACATGAAAGTTGTAGATCCCCATAAAATATACAACTTTGCTTCACACAATTTCTCCTAAAGATGCTTGGATCTCAAGATATAATTTTGTGAATACATGCTCATGAACTAAAATAACTTAGTGAAATTTTGCCCAAGTTAGGCAGGTTTTTGACCTAACTTCATGGCAAATATTTACCTAGTTCCAAGAGAAATTTTCAAAAGAACTTCAAATATGGGTTGTAGAGCACATTGCAAGCTTTCCAAAATGTCCAAGAACTCCTTGAGATCGTTCTTGAGTAGGGAGAATAAAAGAGATGAAGTTAGGGTTTTATCATTTTGATTATGAGTCATTTTCATGAAGAACAAGTTTTCAAATTTGCAAATTGGTTATACAATCTTCACTTTTCAGGCCTCAAACTCGTTTTTCACTCCACCATTAATGTATTGCACAAGGTTTCATGCCCTAAAGCCAAGCATTCAATGCATTGTACAAGAAAATAACCACTTTTGGAAGAAAGGCAACATTGCCATTTTGGAAAAGCATATTTTTTTCATTTTTTTCATTTCTTGATCCTTGGACTTGTTCTTTCAGCACAAACCAAGCCTCTAAACCTGAACAAAACATGTTTAAAGCTTCAAGCCACCAAACAAGATCAAAATCATGCCTTAAGAAGTCACTTCTCACACTTGCTTCAAAAACAAGAAAAATAGTAAGACATGTGATCTTGTACTTCTGAACAAGCACAAGTCCTCCAACCTTTTGATCTATATAAAGCCGTCATTTTTTCAGCTAAAACCATGCATGCCCAAGCCTTGAAACACCCTATAATCAGAAGTTGCATACCAAGCCTCCAAACTTGTCATTTCTGACTTATGAACTGAATCTTCCATTTCACTCGTGCGTTTTCAGGCCTTTTGCTTTCCCAAGCTTCCTTACCTTACAAGTAAACCATCCCACACCCTGAAACATTACTGTAACTCCATCTTCCCTATTGTTGAAGTTCAAAAATAGAGTAACACAGATGGACTTCTCCAGACCATTCCATCCACCCTCAAGACTAGTTAAGAATTGCATTAGCTTCCTAAAGGATCAAGGAAGCTAACCTGGTCATGACAACATCCTAAAGCAAGCTCGTTTTCAAAACACGATTTACATTTTCAAGGTGAGTTTTCTATTTTTCTAACTCTTAATACAGACAACGTTATCTTTCCATTTGTGAATAAAAAATGTAGACATCATTGCTACGAAGCTGTACATATCCATAGCTTGCATTTATTTGGCTTGAGTTTAGAGAATTTTAAGTTTGAAGTTTCTGAAAAAATTAGGTTAAGAATTAGGTCCAACAAAATTCTCTCTGATCTTGGACTTATAGTTTCAGTTATGCACATGGTTAGAATCGTGAGGTAAAATGCTATAATGTTCATGTTATCACTTTCCATTTTTGTTGAGAAATGAAAAAGTTACAGGGGGTCCGGCTGGCTAGAGGTTGAAGATGAAGCACAGGGAAAGGCAATGTTTTGTGTTATGTATTTATGTTTTCATTTAAACTAATGGATGTACAGCCACCCCAATGGTAAGGAAGCGTGCGTAAATGCCATAGGTCATGGGTTCGAGCCTTGGCGCTGCCTTTTGCAATTTTTTTCACATTTTTCCAGTTTTTTTTGTTTGTTTGGCAGCGTGGGCTTCTGAACTTATGGGCTTTGTTTTTTTTCTAACCTCCTACCCGTGTTTCCTTGCAGCACCCCTGGCCCATATATTTTTATTATTTATTTTATTTTTATTTCTATTTTATTAAACATATTTTCCATTATATAAATAATCACAAAAAATATAAAAAATGATAGATTTTTATTTTGACTTATTTTATTTTATTTTTTCTCATAAAAAATATTTTTTATTTAAGTTATATATTACCTATTTTACTAAATAAGCCTTGTAAATTAATTTAAAACTAGTTTTAATATTCATTTTTCTTCATATTTATTAAACATATTATTTTTAATACAAAAGACCAAAATACCTTATAAATACCATATAATATTTTTCAAGAAAAAAATGTAAAAATACTTACCTTTTCTTAAAGAAATTTATTTCCTTTTGATAAATTAGAATTAGGGTTTTAATAAAAATCCTTTCTAAAAATAATTTATTTTCCTAATTAATTTGAAATAATCTTGATTCGTTTATTAGGTTTAGAATTAAAACTTTTTCCACATAAAAACCAAACAAAATCTTCTTTGCATTCATACATCTTTGCACATTTAATTTATCTTGTACATTATTTATTCCAATATTTATACATATTCAATTTGGTTGTAACAGCTTAATTAGGTTTGTATTATTGCAATCCTCATTCATAAATTGTATACCCCCTCCCACAAAATGTTGTAATAGCGTAGTAATCTTTAAATTTCGCAATTTATCGCTTTACATAACATGTTAGTAATTAGGGTTTGTATGACAAGATAAAATCAACCAAATAGAAAATCCTAATCCAAGACAAAATCAAAGCATGAAAATAACACACTTGCACACAAGCACCCTTAGGGTTATCCCACTTGGTTTCCTTATACAAAATGGCCATATTACGCATGTAAAGTGTCTTTGCAAAAGCAAACAAATACAAGATCATAGTCCCTCGATGACTCTATTCAATGTTGCCTTACTAAATGATCTTAGTCCCTCAAAAAAATGCTAAGATACTTTGCAACATTGCTAATCATGGCTATACGATGACTCGCGCCCGTCCCGTTTACATCCAAAGATAGGGTTGCTTACCAAATCAATGGTAAAACAACAATATCAAAGGAAAAGAAAATGAACAAGAAATACATTTGATTAGGTAGATTACTTTTAGTTACTTGCTCCATTTCAAAACAAATATCCTTGCTATTTTCAAAAACAAACACCTACACACTTTCAAAACATCTTACAAACATTGAAAACATTTTCAAAAAGATCAACATCTTCGTATACATTCTTACGAACGAGAATCATTACCAAGATTACCTAAACAATGGCCTCTTCTACAAAATTCTTTCAAAACCACACAAAACACAATTTCAAACAAAAGTAAGTGATCTAGCAAATAACTAAGAGCCCATGGAAAACCATGGATAAAAAGGGTGCTAACACCTTCCCTTTTCATAATCTACCACTCAAACTCAAGAAACAATCTCAAAGATCTTTCCTGTGCTTTTTCACCTTTCCTTTAGGATAAAGGAAAAGTTGGTGGCGACTTTTGCTAACCGCAACATTCGCAATAAAACACAAAACAATCAAGTCAGTTCTCCCACCGTATCACAGAACTAGCGACTCTGCTGGGGACTCTTCTAAAAGTTGGTTTACCTTAGGGATATATCACATTTATTTGCTTACATTGTTTGACTTGTTTGCTTTACATTATGGTTCTTTGTTTGGGTTTGAATCCTCTACCCGGATTTGGGATACATTATAGGTAAGTAGCAATACATTATGGAAACTGTGTAGAAATACATTGTGGAAACTGTGTGGGGTATACCGACATGGTCTAAGCAATAGCTATGTTAGTGCGAAATATTTGTGGGTACCGGTAGCCTTTGAGTTAATCAAAGAGAATACGGGGCCGCTGAGTGATGTCATGAAGCATTAATGAACTTCTAGAACCTTTACTTGACCAAGTTCGCCTTTTAGGATGTAGTGAGATGACCGACTTTGGTGCAGTCCGAAGTTGGTAGATACTCGATACTACAGTCATTGAGGTTTGGTTTCTTGGGATATTTTGGTCGCCATTAAAGAGGCTTGAGATGAAACAATGACCAAGGAAACAATCCAGTGATATTGAGCTCCTTAGAACCTGATTACTATTACTAGGACATGTTTAAGCCAACTAAACTTCAAGAGGGTACTTACCTATAAAACTCCATGCATGCCTAAACTAAGGACTTGTTTGCTTTGCTTGTATATGCATACTTGTACATAACATCTTGGGCATCATGAACATCATATACATCCATTAACCATTTCAAGGATTTTTGGGATTCATCTTTGTTCTTGTTTTGTAGGATATGGATTCACTTCGCAGGAAAACTATTCAAGTCAACCTTGTAAGAATTCCTCCACAACTTAAGGAGCTAGCTTCAAAGATTCCTGAGAACTCTCAATTCACCGAAAGACATGGACGTCTACTCAACTTGGTCACCTCCAACACAGATGAGGATATGATGAAGATGCTCTTTCAGTTCTTTGATCCGTTGCACCATTGCTTCACATTTCCCGACTATCAACATGTGCCTACTTTGGAAGAATTCTACCAACTCTTGAGGATTCCCATTATCAATCAACTACCTTTCAACGGTACGGAAAGAGATCCAAAGCCAAAAGATATTGCTCAAGCTTTACACTTGCACTCATCTGATGTCACAACTCATTGGGAAACTAGGAGTGGTGTCAAAGGCTTCTTAGCAAAGTTCCTGTTTGAGAAAGCCCAAGGCTGTTGGAATTCCTTAGACTTGCAATCCTTTGAGGAAATTGTGGCTCTTCTCATTTATGGGATGTTTTTATTTCCAAATCCTGACCAACTCATAGATGTGAACTCCGTCAAAATCTTCATGTCACGCAACCCGGTGCCTACATTGCTAGGGGATATTCTACACTCTTTACACACTCGCACAATGAGGAAAAGAGGTGTCCTTATGTGTTGCACCCATCTCCTGGCAAGATGGTTTATTTCTCGTCTTCCCCAATCATTCTTAAAGAATGAGCAAGGTTCAAGGTGGTCACAAAGGTTGATGACGCTCAAACATTCAGACATTCATTGGTGTTCTCGATCCAAAGAGAATGTTATCATCGTAGACCGTTATGGGGAATTCCTTAATGTCCCTCTACTTGGCATTAGGGGAGGTATCACCTAAAACCCATGTTTAGCCTTAAGACAGTTTGGTAACCCCCGAAGGGATGGCCCACACGAGATACTGATTCAAGGTTTGGTATTCGACTACGACAACGACGATCGAGGTCTTCGCCAGAGATTTATCTGAGCTTGGAGGATTCTAAACAAAGTGGATAGCCAGACTTTGGAGCACAAGAATTCCATCCCTCTTGAGCCTTACCTCAAATGGGTACGAACTTGTGCTCAGAGTCTTATAATGCCTTACCCCTCCATTCTCCCGGTAATCATTGAGCCTGTCATGGAAGGAGATGATCCATACACTATCCTACATCCTGACATGCCGACATCTCTTGAATACCTACAAAAGGATTGGATACAACTCAAAGGAGAGCGATATACTTTCATGAGAATAGGACTCTAAAGGCCTACATTGCACCAAAGAGGATGCGCACTACTTTTTTATCTTAGAGTTTTGTATTTTTGTTGTCCAAGGGGCATTGATGTACTCAAACTTTATGTTATTAATATAACATGTGTTTCTTTTTGTTTAAAACAAACTTGAATCTTTGAAATCCTTGAAAACATCGCATATACAAATATCATTAATCATAGCATAAATAGGTCTTTTGCAAGAAGTCTCCTCATTTCTCTACTATTTATTTCAGTAAGATGGATCTCGAGCAAACAGTGAAAGATCTCCAAGCTCAGAATACGCAGTTTCAACAGTTGCTCATGACCCTAGCCAAGGGGCAAGAAGAATTGAAGACTCTGCTAGCTGAAGAGAGGAAAAAGAAAACAAAGAAGGTAACCAGAGTCTTAAACATGGGGAGAAGATTTCAGGGGCAGACAAGAAGGACTTAGAATTTTGCAACAACATCCGGTGAAGGAGAAGGGAAAGGCAAGGAAACAACTGTCCCGTTAGAATCGGTAGAAGAGGAGGAAGAAGAGGAAGACTACTCTGAGGAACAATATCCTTCAGCTGATGACAAGTATAGACATCTCGAAGAGCGTTTGAGCGTGATGGAAATACAAAAGGTGTCGGGCTTAGACTTTGAGGAATTGGGACTAGTATCGGGGATTGTGATTCCTTCAAAATTCAAAGTTCCTATGTTTACAAAATATGATGGAGTGTCATGCCCTATAATGCATCTCCGGTCATATGTGAGAAAAATCTAACCCCACACCGCTGATAAAGACTTATGGGTGCACTTTTTCCAAGACAGTCTGTCTGGAACACAACTTGACTCGTTTTACCAACTAGAAAGAGCCAACGTCCACAATTGGGAAGATCTTACCGCAGCTTTCTACAAGTAATATCAATACAATGCTGATTTGGCGCCTACCGTACTCAACTCCAGAGTATGGCCATGGCTTCCAATGAAGGTTTCAAGGATTACGCACAAAAATGGAGAGATTTGGCTGGAAGAGTTCAACCCCCTCTGTCTGAAAGGGAATTGGTGGACATGTTCTTAGGAACCTTATTTGGCCCCTTCTTCAACCATTTAATCAGAAGTTCATCTGCAGGATTTAATGAACTAATATTGACCGGAGATAGGGTGGAAGATGGCATAAAAAATGGAAAGATTCAGAAGGATTCATCTTCTTCTACAGCTGCAAGGAAGCCTTTCATCAGGAACAAAGAGGTAGCTACTGTATATATGCAAAGGAACCAAGATATGGCCGAACGCCGACCAATAGTGGGGGCTGTTATGATTCCCAAGCCTACGTCTGATCAACAAAGAAGTAATCAACCAAGGGTGGAAAGGCCAGTCAGGAAATTCACCAGAATTAACATGACTCTGTCTCAAGTATTACCGCATCTTCTGAGATCCAATTTGGTAACCTTGAAAGAAGCTCCGAAAAACCCCAATACAATATCCCCTCATTATCATCCCAATTCCCATTGTGCATATCACTCTGAAAGTCCTGGTCACGATACTAATAACTGTTGGGCCTTGAAGAACAAAAAATAAGTCTTCATTGAAGCAAAAGAAATTGAGTTTGATGCGCCCGAGAAGCCAAATGTTATTTCTGCTCCTATGCATAGACATGGTCGCAATACCAATGCTATTGAAGAAGATTTGTTTGTTACCACAGTTTATTAACTCATGACTCCACTTCCGACCATTAAGATAAACTTGTTGAAAGCCGGTGTGTTCTCGGGATGTAATGAAGTTTTCCATCTCTGCTTGTTCTCACTAACTGATTGCCCTTTATTGAAAGCAGTCATTCAGCGCCTGATAGATAACAAAGAGATTTTGTTTGAAAGTACTCATGTTTCACCTATTCCTGTTGAAGATGCTTCAATCATTACCATTTCTACCAATTCTTCTAGGGTCTCCACCAAAAGACCCGTTAGAATTACATCGGTTCCGAAAGAAACTCCTTTAATAATCACAATTCCTGGGCCAGTCCCATATGAATCAGACAAAACTATGCCATGGTATTACGTAGGGGACATTTATTACCATGGCATCAAACAAGACTGGCCGGCCACCGAAGAGATAAACTCCGAAGAAGAAGATGCCGACATCAGCAACATTGCCGGAACTAGCAAAATTACCCGAAGCGATAGGATCTTTTCTCCAGAAATTGCTCCCCCAAAAGTAGTTTCTGGACCCGTAATCATCTCTACAAGTACTATAATTGACAAAGCTGTTATAACCAATGTAATCATTCTAACTGACACTCCTGCTGCCGAGTTAACCGAGGCTCGAGGAGAAGGTGTTATGGATGAGCTTGCACGGATGAAGGCTCAACCACTGACTATCCCTGAGGCTTCCAAGAAAGAAATGGAGGAGATCCTAAAAATTATAAAGAGGAGCGACTACGATGTAGTTGACTAATTTGGGGCAAACTCCCTCTAAGATCTCCATGCTGGCATTATTACTGTGTTCGGAGGCACATGCGAAAGCCTTGGTGAAGTTCCTAAAAACAGCCCATGTGCCTCAAGAAACGTCTGCAGATCAATTCCAAGACTGTGTGGCCAACTTGACAGCAGATAATGGCCTAGGTTTCTCAAATGTTGATCTAACACCGAGGGGAAGAAAGCACAATGAGGCATTACATGTCTCAGTAGAATGCAGAGGCACAACTCTGGCCCATGTTTTGGTGGACACAGGCTCTTCCTTGAATGTATTACCGAAAAAAGCTCTTGACAGACTTGACTGCGAGGGACTGATGTTAAAGCCAAGCAACATAGTAGTAAGGGAATTTGATGGCTCGAAGAGGATGGTGCACGGGGAAGTGGATATACCCATAAAGGTTGGGACTCAAACTTTCAATTCAACCTTTTATGTAATGGATATCTGCCCTTCTTACTCATGTCTGCTAGGACGACCATGGATCCACAATGCTGGCGCTGTTACCTCTACATTACACCAGATGCTGAAGTATCCGGTTCAAGGGAAGATTATCATTGTCCATGGAGAGGAAGATACATGATCAACTATCTCAATTCCTTCAGATATGTGGAATTGGATGGTAAATTCACACAATGCAGGTACCCATCCATTCTGGATAGCTATACCCTTACACACACCCACACTCACAATGCAGGTACCCATCCATTCTGGATCCCGTGGGTAACGATACGGCTATGGCCCTTCGTGACTCTGAGAATCTAATTTACCAAGCCGGAGACGAAGGTGAGGAAGATTGTGAAGTACCAAGGGAACTGGCTAGACTGCTACAATAAGAGGAGAGAACCATTCAACCTCACGAGGAATCCATGGATACAATCAACCTAGGTACAGAAGAAGATAAAGAAGAGATCAAAGTGGGTGTCAATTTGGAAACCAATATCAAGAAGCGTCTGATTCAGCTGTTGCATGATTATGTTGAAGTCTTTGCCTTGTCATATGAAGACATGCCAAGACTTGATGAAGATATTGTGGTACATCATCTTCCTACAAGAGAAGATTGTCCGCCAGTAAAGCAAAAGGTACGTTGAATGAGGCATGATATGTCAGAAAAGATTAAAGCAGGGGTCATGAAGCAATTTAATGCTGGATTCTTGGCTGTCACCTCTTACCCCCAATGGGTTGCCAATGTTGTTCCCGTACCCAAAAAAGACGGAAAAGTGCGAATGTGTGTGGACTACAGAGATTTGAATAGGGCAAGCCATAAGGATGACTTTCCACTCCCCCATATTGATATCCTAGTTGACAATACGACACAACACAAAGTGTTTTCCTTCATGGACGGATTCTCACGTTACAACCAAATCAAAATGGCGCCTGAGGACATGGAGAAAACAACTTTTGTTACACAGTGGGGCACATTCTGCTACAAGGTGATGCCATTCAAACTAAAGAACATTGGGGCAACCTATCAACGCGCCATGGTAGCTTTATTTCATAACATGATACATCGAGAAATAGAGGTCTACATAGACGATATGATAGCCAGGTCTCAAACAGAAGAAGAGCACCTTGATCACTTACAAAAACTGTTTGAGAGACTGAAGAAGTACAATCTGAGGTTGAATCCAAAGAAGTTCACATTTGGGGTACGGTCCGGTAAGCTCCCAGGCTTTGTCGTCAGTAACAAAGGTATTGAGGTTGATCCTTCCAAAGTTAAAGCAATACAAGAGATGCCTGCTCCTCGTACTGAGAAGGAAGTCAGAGGATTCTTGGGGCGTTTAAATTATATTGCCAGATTCATTTCTCACCTAACAGATACTTGTGAGCGAATCTTCAAACTATTGAAGAAAGATCAAGTAGTCAAATGGAATGATGAGTGCCAAGTTGCTTTTGATAAAATCAAAAAATACTTGCAAGAGTCTCCTGTGTTGATGCCACCAGTCGAGGGAAGACCGTTGATTATGTATCTGACTGTTTTAGAAAACTCAATGAGGTGTGTATTGGGACAGCATGACGAGTTTGGCCGAAAAGAGAACGTCATTTACTACTTGAGCAAAAAGTTTACCGACTGTGAAACCAGATATTCACTGCTCGAGAAAACTTGTTGCGCTCTGGCATGGGTTGCTCACCGGCTAAGACAGTATATGTTAACTCATACTACTTTGTTGATATCTAAAATGGATCCGATAAAATACATCTTTAAGAAGCCTGCTCTTTCTGGGAGAATAGCTAGATGGCAGATGATCCTGATCGAGTACGACATACAGTATACTACCCAGAAAACTATAAAGGGCAGTGTGCTAGCTGATCACCTTGCTCACCAAGCTGTAGAAGACTATCAGTCCATGAAGTTTGAATTCCCAGATGAAGACATCATGACACTAGACAACTGCGAAGAAATCAGGCCATATGACGGACTTGAACAAGGATCCTGATGGACCATGTTCTTTGATGGGGCATCTAATGCACTTGGTAATGGTATCAGTGATGTACTCATATCTCTGGAAGGGTGTCATACTCCCTTTACAGCCAGACTTTGCTTCAATTGTAAGAACAACATGGCAGAATACAAAGCGTGCATCTTTGGTTTTAAAGCTGCCATAGACTCGGGGATCAAATCATTGGATGTATTCGGAGACTCAGCCTTTGTCATCAGTCAGATCAAAGGGGAATGGGTCACTAAACACCCTAACCTTATCCCTTACAAATAACATGTTTTGACATTGCTACCACATTTTGAGGAGATTACCTTCGAGCACTTCCCGCTAGAAGAAAATCAGCTAGCAGACGCTCTAGCCACAATGTCATCTATGTTTAAACTTAATTGGGATAACGAGGCTCCCCAGATCACCATTGAACGAATGGACGAACCAGCACACTGTTATGAGATTAATACTGAAGAAGTAGTGGAACAACCTTGGTTTCATGAAGTCAAGAGGTATCTTGATGCTCAAGAATATCCAGAAGGTGCTTCGATCAATGATAATAAGTTCTTAAGGAGATTCTCTGCTAAATTATTCCTTAGTAATGGCATCCTGTACAAATGCAATCATGACTCCGTATTACTTTGGTGCATAGATAAGGTTGAAGCTGAAAGGATCATGGCTGAATTACATGAAGGTACTTTTGGCACCCATTCCAGTGGGCATACGATGGCGAAGAAAATCCTACGGGCAGGCTATTATTGGTCTACCATGGAAGCGGATTGCTATCAACATTCTCGAACATGTCATAAATGCCAGATTTATGCCGACAAAGTGCATGTACCCCCGGTTCCTCTGAATGTCTAGACAACTCCTTGGCCTTTTGCTATTTGGGAATTAATATGATTGGGGAAATCAAGCCGAAAGCCTCCAATGGACATCGCTTCATCCTAGTGGCCATTGACTATTTGACAAAGTGGGTTGAAGCAGCCTCCTTCGCCTCTGTTACCAAGAATGTTGTTTCTCGCTTCATCAAGCAAAACCTTATTTTCTGGTACGGTATCCCGGAAAGGATCATCACTGACAATGGTACAAATCTCAACAACACTATGATCACCGCATTATGCGAGCAATTTAAGATTCATCATCACAATTCTTCTCCCTATCGGCCGAAGATGAATGGTGTTGTCGAAGCTTCAAATAAGAACATCAAAAAGATCATACAGAAAATGGCAATCACATACAAAGACTGGCATGAGATGTTACCATTCTCTCTCCACAATATCATACCACGGCTCGCACATCAACCGGGGCAACACCTTATTCTTTGGTTTACGGCATGGAAGTTGTCTTGCCCATCGAGGTTCGGATCCCCTCTCTGAGGATTATGAAGGATGCAGGTTTGAACAAAGACGATTAAATCCAAACTCGACTTGATAAACTGAATTTGATTGATGAAAAGAGACTTACGTCTGTTTGCCACGGTCAAATGTATCAAAAACGGATGATCAAGGCTTTCAACAAGAAAGTCAAACGCCAAGTGTATCAAGTTGGGGATCTAGTGATCAAACACATCATGTTGCCACAAAGTGATCCCAGGGGAAAATGGACTCCTACCTATGAAGGACCATTTGTAATCAAAAACATATTCTCCGGTGGGGCAATGATCTTGACCACCATGGATGGAAACGACCTGCCACACCCTACGAACACATATATAGTCAAAAGATATTGCGCATAAGAGACCTGCTAGGTTGACGTAACTAGGAGAAACAAGGGCATCCCGGCGAACCAAAAAGGTTCGGGAAAAAGTTAGGGATAAAACCAAAAATATGTATATCCAACAAGTTGAAAACCCGAAAGGGAGACTTGGAAAAAAAAGGGTTTCCCGTTGGACTGAAAACCTGAAAGGGCGGTCCAGGCAAAAGTTAGGGAATTAAAGAGTATGACTATGTCCCATCGGATCACTTTACAAACAAACTTTGGCTTCCACTGACAAACTCATAGGTTTTGATCAATTCAGTCATCTTCGGACGAGGCGACAAATAGACAAGACGCTAAGAGATATGAATGCTATAGAAGGATGGAAACCCCATGGGATTATTACACATAACTACCTTTTCTTTGTATCAAATTTCTCTTTTTTCACGACAACATTCTCTTACTAGAATGTTTGTCTCCTTGTACAAAAATACTTATTCAAAGTCAATACAAAATATTCCTTTGAAAGTGCAAAAACTATTTGTCTTTTCTTTATGCTTGTTTTGTCTACAAAAACTTCAAATGATTCATTGTTGAGCATATGCATTTGAACATAATTACTGTTTACAAATAAACAAAATGAAAATAATAGTCGGTGGCAACTCTTGCTAACCGCAACATTTGCGATAAAATGCAAAATAATCCAGTTAGTTCTCCCCCCGTATCACACATTTCAACAAGGTCTTTTGATTGTCATGGTAATAGTGTCCTTCGATAGGAATTTCAACAAGGTCCATTCAAAGAAGATTTCAAAGGTTCTATTCGAAGAAGCTTTCAAAGGGTCCATTTGAATAACATGCAAAGGTTCATTCAAAGAAACTTTCAAAGGAGCATTCGAAGGAGGCCATCAGCCCATTCGAAAGGGAGCATTCGAAGGAGGCCATCATCCCATTCGAAAGGGACCATTCGAAGGCCGGTTACATATCATTCAAACTTAAAAGGGGACAAGATCCATTAAATTTGGCCAAGGTTACGTTTTATATTCATGGCATTCAAATGGCCGTTATCAGCATTATTTCTCTTGTCCCCTCACACCTTTATAAATATGAGGAAAAGGACACATTACAAAGGAGAACGAAAAAACCTTAGAGAGAGGCTGCCCACAAAATCCGTCAAAAGTTGGCAAGAATTTTCCAAGCAGCAGCCACGCCCAGAAGCCTCAGATCAAAGGTGCTCACCTCCAGAAAGCACCCAAATCGAAGACTCAATCTGCTGGTAAGAAAGGGTAAACTGTCCAACTTTACATTTGCATAACATATCATTACTTGTTATTACTTTCGATTTTCCATCCTAGATAGGATCAAAAGGCCTGGGTTTGGAACCCAGGTCATGCTCTTTGTTTGCTAACATTTGTTGCACACATAGCCTAAGAGGACCCAACAAGCGCAGGATTGAAGGACCTGGGTTTCGATACCCAGGTCCTGCATTTCGTTTCGCTAACATATTTTTTCAAGTATAGCGTCCCAGATCAAAGGGGATACCTTCCCTGGATCGAAGCCTTAGCCTCCTGGATCGAAGGGCAATCCCATTCCCTGGATCGAAGGCTAGTCATGCTTACTCCTTAGCCCAATCGAAAGAAGGCATGATCTTCTGAATCGAAAAGGCCTTATCTCTCTTGAATCGAAGACCATAATTTTCCTTGGATCGACCCCCCCCTTTTCCTGCAATCGAAGGGTGCCCCATTTGTATTTTTACTTTTTGGTTCTTTTCTCCATTTTTTATCTTTTTAATTAACATTAAAATCAAAATCACAAAAAATATTAGGCTAGTTGTTTTTCCAACTAAATTAATTTTGTAAATAAATAAATAAATTATTTTAACATCCTTTTTCTTAAAATTAAAATTAAATAGACTTAGGTCTTATTTTCTTTTATACCAAAAACAACAAAAAGATTTTCTTTTGATTTGTGCGCGTTTATTTAATTCCATATTTCACTATTATTGTATTTGTTTACCGAATGTAATAGATTAAAATTAGGACATTTACTGCTTTATTCCCCATTATCCCGTGTATAATGTAAATCCCCTCCCCAAAGCATTGTAATAGCGTAGGACCTCTATTTTCTGCGTTTTTTTAATTCTTTTCATATTAACTGCTAATAATTAGGCTTGTATGATAATACTAATAATCAAACGCTAGCAAACTTAATAAAAAGACAAAAATAACTGAAACACAACACAATTTCACATAAGCACCTCTAAGGTACGCCCACTTTGGTTTCCTTTTAAAAAACAGTCATGGGGCAGGATTGTTTTAGCAAAGACCCGTAAAAATAAAAGATCATAGTCCCTCGATGACCCTACAGTTGCCTTCTCGATAAATGATCTAGTCCCTAAAATAGAATTGCTAAAGAATCTCCATGAATTTCCTTCGTGATTGTAACGTCCCTTCGATTGTCCCTCAAAAACATCCAATGACAAGGTTACCGACTCACTAATAGTAGGATAGAACTGTCTAAAGGAAAAGAGGAAAAAAACAACCTTTTCGAGTACGGAGTAGATAGCTATTAGAAGTTTTCTCAAAAATACTTTTTTGCAGTTACACACAAATACTACTTTTCAAAAACAATTTCAAAACATTTGCTTTGTTAACACTCTTGAGGACCGATACAAGAGTTAAACACAAAGCAAATTGCCGCACTAAGGCATCTTTCAAAACATTTTCAAACACACAAAGAACAAAAGAATTTTAAAAAATGATCAAACCTCTAAGAGCCCGTGGAAAACCACGAATGGAAAGGGTGCTAATACCTTCCCTTTCTATAATCTACCCCCTTACTCAGAAAACATCTCGAAAAGGTGTTTTTCCTGTTCTTCTCACCCTTTCCTTAAATTGTATAAAAGAAAAGATAGTGGCGGCTCTTGCTTACCCCACATTTGCAAACAAAAAACGCAAAAACCCAGTATATAAACAGTCGGCTCTGCCACCGCAAAACACCTTCGAACTAACCCATGCTTCAATTAGGACTTTTAAGGGGTTGTAAAATGGCCTGATTCACGGTTTTAGAAACAAAGGATAAGGCTCAAAGTTTTTTTGTACCCACTTGTTCTTCATGATGTTCTTCAGTTCTAAACTCAGGTAATTGTGCATTTATCTCCCAATAGAATCTGGGATGATATGTGGGTGATGGTTCGGAGACTGGAAGTTTATTTGAGAAGGTAATCAATTTTACAACATTTTTCCATTGTTGAGGATTTGTAGTGAACCCTTTTTTATTTATTATGCCTAATTTTTTCTTGACTGTTTTTGTTTTGTTTTGAGACTACAGTCAACGGGATGCCCCCGTTTTTTTCTTAAGTCTCCTTCGTAGGTTTTGACTTAGTGGGATTTTTCTTTTGAGAGATAATGACTGCCTATTTTACAGGGAAGCATCTCCGTCTTTTAATTCAGAAGGATGTTTTTGATGTCATTCATTGTGTATGAAGTGAATGCTTGCGACTGAACACACATTTGAATTAACTAAGAAACTACCATGCCCCAGGTTCTGATTAAAGATTTAAATTTGTGTGAAAAAGAAAACTCCTACATCTTTGGCTCAAAGGGGTTGACTAGGGATTATCTTCCTTATAACTCCACTGTTTAGGAATTGAAATAACGCCTGTACTTTTTCAGTAAGGTCTGTCCAAAGGCATACTGTATGAGATTATGGTATTGTTTTCGTCATCCTCCCTCTAAAGGCTTAAGACTTGTAACGAGAGTTGAATATCACAAAAAGGTAATAAAAAGCACAATTTAAATATAGTGAAAATAAATGGGTTAGTTCAAGACAAACATGTGCATTGCATTAATGAAACAAATTTTGACATAATAGATAAGTGTTCGAACAACAAAAGAAATTACAATTGAAAATTCAAAATGAACTGGATGCTCTCAAAGATTTGGCATGGGAGCAGTGATCACATTGGGAGTCTCAGGAGTGCCGAATTCAATCTCCTTGGCGTCAATCATATTTTGAATCTTATATTTCAATGCCCAACAATCGTTAGTATCCTTCCCAGGACTACCGGAATGATAGACACATATTGCATCAGGATTGTAATTCGGAGAAGCAATTTTGGGGTTTGGATGAGGTCCTATCAATGTAATCAGATTCAACCTCAACATGTGTTGCGATGCTTGAGACAGTGGCATGTTGATTTTGGTAAACTGTCTCTTGGGCTCATCTTTCCTTCACTGATTTACTTGTTGTTGTTGTCGCACTGATGCCGGACTAGAGATCAGGACTGCCCCACAGATTGGTCGTGGTCACTCTTGTTACGACCCTTCTTTCCGTACACATCATTGGACTCTTTCTTCCCATTCTATGGTTTCTTCTGAGTATCAGAGGATGCAGCCACTTGGATATTTCCGTCTGTAATTCCATTTTCAACTCATTTCCTAGTTAAAATCAGCTCAGTGAACCCGGCCGAAGAGCTTCCGACTAGGTGATTGAAGAAAGGTCTTATTAAAGTTCCCATAAAGATATCAACCAGCTCCATGTCAGTTAGGGGTGGCTGCACCCTGCCAGCCAGGTCTCTCCACTTTAGGGCGTATTATTTAAAACCTTCAATCGAACCCATTGTCATTCCTTGAAGTTGAACTCTAGTCAGTACCAAATCAGCGTTGTACTGATATTGACGGTAGAAAGCAGTGGCCTGATCTTCCCAAGTATTAATGTTAGAACCCTCCAACTGGTAAAACCATTCTAACTGAGTCCAAGATAAATTCTCTTGAAAGAAGTGTACGCAGAGCTTCTTGTCTGTGGTATGCAGTTGTATTTTGCGGACATAGGACCTCAAATGAAGCTTTGGGAAGGAAACACCGTCATACTTAACAAAGATTAGAATTTTGAATTTGTAGGGAATGACTACCCTAGGCACCAAACCCAAGTATTCAAAGTCCAAGCCAAGCACATCTTGGTTCTCTACAACTTTCAGTCTACCTTCTAGTTTCTTATATTTGTCCTCGCCCGACGGATATTGCTCATCAGAATAATCCTCGTCTTCATAGTTTTGATTGTTTCCACCCCTAGAGCGGGTGCTCCTAGCATCTTCATCTTGATTTTCGTTCTCTTCGGAGGAATCTTCTTCAACTTGGGCTTGTTTAGCGGGACCTTTAAACCTCTTCCCCATGTTTAGGATGCCAACTTGTTTCTTTGCCTTCTTCTTGCTCCCTTTGGTGAAGAGTGCTTTCAGTTTTTCCTGACCCTTGGCTAAGTTCATGAACATTTGTTGGAACTGGGCGTTTTGAACTTGGAGATCTTTAAGTGTTCGCTCTAAAGCCATTTTCTTACTGAAATAAACAGCGAGAAAATGAGAAACCTGTTTTGAGAATACCTGTTATGTAATGACATGCATGATATGTAAAATGCAATGTTTTCAAGGATTTCGCCGGGTAAACACAAGAAAATGTTAGATGTTGGACTTTGATTAAAGATTTGAGTGAAGAACTCCGTATCGTTGAATGTCCTTCCACGAGAATCAAGCTCACCATGTCGAGTGGATCATAGCCCTTGACTCAAGTTACTGTGCTTTGGTTTTTTGACGGAATTTGGCTAAAGGAAAATAAATCCTCTTGCCCCTTGATAGACGACTGGTTCAATATAACCCTGCATCACAAACACTTGACACCCTTGAAATGGTTATTGAAAATTCTAGGGCATGATGTTATGATGTTATGTTAAAATAACATATACAAGCAAAGAAAACAAGTCCTTAGGTTTAGGCTTGCATGAGGTTTCATTGGTAAGTACCCTCTTGAAATTTTGTCGGTTCAACCTGTCCTAGAAAGTAACCGGGTTCTAGGGAATCCCAATATCACTGATCTTTCTTCATTGGGCATTATCTCAGTATAATCAATCTTTTCTTGCAGCTGAAATATCCTAAAAGTCCAATCTCAATGAGCGTACTATCGAGTATAAACCAATCTTCGGCCTTGCACCAAAGTCGGCTATCTCACTACTTCCTAATGGCCATGTTGTTAGATTAAAGGTTCTATGGTCAGTTAGTGCTCCATGACACCGCCCAGTGGCCCCATATTCTCGTCGATTCAACACAAGGGATACCAGTACCAACAAATGCGTCACGCTAACATAGCCATTTCTTCAACCATATAGGTCTACGTTATACAATTTCCACAATCTATTGCTACTTACCTAATGATGTTCCAAGATCCGGGTGGAGGATCAACAAAAATTCAAACAAGGACCCATAAATGTAAAGCAAACAAATCAAACAGTGAAATCATTTAAAGGTGATCTAACTCTAACGTAACCCCACTTTTAATTTATCCCTAATAGAGTCGCCAATTCTATAATACAGTGGGAGAACTGACTTGGGTGTTTTGCGTTTTATCGTAATTGTTGCGGATAACAAGAGTCTCCACCGACTTTTCTTTTATCCAATAAAGGAAAGGGTGAAAATAACAGGAAAGACCTTTTGAGATATTTTCTTGAGTTCGGGGGGTAGGTTATGAAAAGGGAAGGTGTTAGAACCCTTTTCATCTGTAGTTATCTACGAGCTATTAGTTGTTTGATCACCTTGAAAATGCTTGGTTTGAAATGTGTTTGTGATTGGTGTAAGTTTGAAAATATTTTGAAAATGCCTTTATTTCGAAAAACTTTGTAATGATTCTCGTCTCTATAAGAATCTATACAAAGTGTTAGTTTTGAAAATAGTTCAAAGCGATGTTTGTTTTTGAAGACGTTTTGAAATTGTGAGAGTGGAGATGGTTTTAGTTTGTGACCAAGAAACTACGAGCGTTCTACCTACTGAAAATGATCTTTGTTCTTTTCCTCCTCCTTTAGATGTTTCTATCTTACCATTGATTGGTAAGAAGCCCCATTATTGGATGTGAAGGGACGGGCGTGGGTCGTCGTACAGTCATAGAAGGAAACTTGTAAGACGCTTTAGAAATTTTCCATAGGCACTAAGATCGTTTTATCGAAGGCAACATCGAAGGGTCATTGAGGGACTACAATATTTTCATTCGAGGGTCTTTGCTAAAGCGTCCCACATTCGAGGGACATGACTATTTATTGGTAGGAAACAAGCGGGATTACCTTAAAGGTGCGTGTGTGTGAAGCGTGTTTGATTGCATGCATTTTTGTCTTTGAGATTAGGGTTTTCTAACGGTTGATTTTATCTTAACATACACACCCTAATTACTAACAATTATTTTAAAGCGGTAAATTGCAGAGATTAAAATCCTAAGCTATTACATCACTTGGGGGATGGGGGTACAATTTACAAATGGGGATGAAGCATAGGCCTAATTAATTTATTAGAACCATATTGAATAAAATGAATAGAAATAAAAATAATATAAAAGGAAAATAGTGTATAAATAAAGTAAAACAAACTTCATGTATTGAAACATCGCTGCATGCATCGAAACATGCCATTTCCTGTTTCTAAAAAATCCAAATCAACTCAGTATGAGTCGATGCATAATGGGATGTGTCAATTCATTTCTTTATTTGTGTCGACACATTCGTGTTTTGTGTCAACTCATGCATCTTTTCTCTTTCTGTTTTGGGTCTAGATAGCGGTATGTATCGATGCATAAGGCCTTGTGTCGACTCATATTATGTTGTTTCACTAAAATGAGTCGACTCATGTGAGTATGTGTCGACTCATGCTGCAGTTTTTTGCCTTAAACATTTATCTATTGTGTTTACATGTCAGTTCTCAACATAATATTGACAAAAATGAAAAGCAAGTAAATGGTTGGCTTCTAAAGGCAGTGATTATTACATTTTATCCTCAAAAATGAATCACTAATGATGTTTAAAATAAAAGGTTCAAAGTCAAGAAGACTTACCTTGAGACTGCAATTTGTTTTGAGTCTGAACCTCTTTCAAGATGCTGTAATGGCTTCAGTGAACCTCCAGGATGCTGCTCTAGTCCTTCCTCTGTATTGGAAAGCTGATGGACCACTCTCCAACCCAGTCTAGTTATACAATACTGTCTTTTATTTGTGTTTGGAAGGTGGTAATAATGGTATTACAGAAAATGTTCTTGTGTTTGAACAATCTCTATGTGATGTGGGGTGCTTGGGCAGTTGGTTTATGGGAAAGGATTGCAAGGTGGAAAAGTGGGTTAAGGGTTTTTCTATTTTGTGAATGAATAATAGAGCAGTTTTTTTTTTTTGAATGAACAAAGGTTACAAAGACTTCTATTTTTCTCTATTTTCTCTCTAAAAGCCCCCTTTTTGTGTTTTGTGAAAACAATTGGTTTGTAGATGAAGTTTGCTGAAGTTTGGGAGGGAAACAAATGAATTTTTGAACTTTTTGGGCAACATTATAGGTTTTGGAGCAGACTGTGACAATATAGCAAGGCTGTTTTTGTGGATTGAGTCAAAGGGAAAAGTTCAAACAAGACAAGGCTTTAGAATTTGTAATTTTAACTTTAAAAAAACGAGACTTTGTTGTTTACTTGAACATTTGAATTATCTTGAATTATGGTGAAGGAAAATGTCATGAGGTAATGAGATTAACATGTATAGAAAATAATTAGAGAAATTTCCATGTCTTGCAAAGTTTGATTTTTGACCTTCTTGATTTTTGATGATCAAATTTCATATTTTGAATGTCTTGGTGAAATGTGATTTTTGAAACTCAAATTTGACCAAAAAGTCAAAGTTTGACTTTTTAGTGTATAGTGGACTATTTCATCAGTTGACCAAATTTCATCTATCAATCCATCGATCTCGGGAGATGAATTTAAACATGCGATTAAGCCAAAATGATGTACTTGAACCCTTGAGATCATGTTTCAAACCAGTAAGTCATATACTAGGTCAAAAGTCAAAGATTGGTCATTCTCAGTCAAAACCCTAATTTGGAGTCTCAGTGCTTCGGAGATGATTTTGTCTGATCACTTCCTTGAGAATCCTTGAAAAAGAGAGGGAAAATTTTGGGGTACAACAATTACCCTTTTTGTTTAAGGTTTGTGCATTGATTTCACTTGTATTATGTGTGATGCTTGAGCATGTTTCATTTAAGGGCTTTAAGGTATATTAACATGATGAGTATGCTTTTGACTTCACTCTTATTTAACACCTCATACCATGTTTAATCCTCACACACTTCTTCCTACTCCACATACACATTTTGTTTTGATTTAAGTGCATGTATGATATGTCTTGATGATTGATGGGGACCTTGAGTCCAATATTTCAATATCGTTTTTTAGAACTTATATGCTACTGAATTGGGTGTTATTTTTGGAAAAATTCCTCAACCTCATTGGATCTTTGGTGTTGATAGGTTGAAAAATCAAATCCACCAAAATGGATGAATGATATTGATGATATTTGAAACCCTAATTTCATATGATATATTCCCTCCCTCTTCATCTTATCCCTTTCTTACATGTGTTACATATTGTTGGATAATTATTTACATATCATTTCTCTAAAATGTAGTACATAGATTTCTATTTGCCGACCTCAAAATAGGTGTGACTTCTACATAAGTCTACTTATGATTGCTTAACATAGCGCTAAATTTGCCTCAATTCGAGAAATGATCATTTGTGGCCCAAACCTATATTTGCAAGCCCAATTATGTTAGATTTGAAAACTTTGATCCAATAACCTTGAGGTTCATTGTTAAGAGGCTTTGGTATTATCAATTCTTTATTGAACTTTGGTCTAAGTGAATCGTTTGAACATCGTTTATTATATGTGATTTCCTTGAACACTTGGGAATGAATGATATTCTTGACGCAAAGCAAATGAAACTTGTTGTTGAGAAGCTTTGATTTTATCAATATTCTAATGAGTTTTAAAATCCAAGTTTCAATATGGTCATTCAACTAACCTCTAACTTCTAATTCACTAAGAATTGACTTTAATTTGTGTTTTTACGTTATTCTTTTTATTTTATGCCTTTACTTTTATGTACCACTTACTTTAGCATTTACATTTCATGCTATTTTTATATTTGCTCACTTGAGCCTTTATATTTATGCCATTTATCTATGCTCAGTTGAACTGTCATTTTCTTTTTGAAGACACTTAATAACCAACTTGTACATTAAAAGCTTTAAGGTTTCTTGGACTATTTGGTTACTATCCTTCGCATTATGGAGTTATGGAACTCTTGGACTTAGGTTTAAAAGCCTTGATTACCCTTGGGACCTTGTGATTCTATTGTTATTTTATCTGGAGTTTTTGGGGTTTACCCCAAGACATTGGGTTGATTTTCTTTGTATGCAGGTCATTCTGATTATGTGCTTTGTCTGTGATTGAGAATTCCTCTGTATACAACTGTTACTCTGCCTAATTTTTTAGAAGACTTAATGCATATGAAGCTTGGTATTCTTGAGAGGTTTAGTGTCTTTGCTTGCTTTGTTTCAATCCAAAGGATAGGAATTCTATATTGACTCTTTATGTCAATTGTTGGCTTCTTGTTAGTTAGATCGTTCTTTTCCTTAACTTTTACCTTATGCTTTATGATAGTCCCTTCATCTCCTCCCACCTTCTTTAATTTCAAAAATATTCTCCTTCCTTTTAAAAACTCTTCTTGTTTTCTAATTTGAACCTCTTTCATAATAAACTTGAACATAGGTCCATGCATTTTCAAAATCTTTTCTTAATCAAACTTTAACCAACTTAATCATACTTTGACATTTTTTGTGAGAACACTAAAAGTCATTAACCTCATTCATACCATTTTGCCACTTTGACTTTTGTCTTTTAAACTTTTTTCAAAAGATTAGACTCTTGTCGATTCTTGTAGTGATGCGAGCTACTATAGTTCTACGATATGTATTGAAGTGAGATATTTTTGTATTGTGTGGGGATTTGTTGATTTTAAAATCCAAGCTATATCCTCCACTTTGAGATGATGCAAATTCTCTTTTCTCAGAATCGTGGGTAGTAAGTATGTTTTCCACTGGGATATGACGATGATGTATCCTCTCTTAAAATTAACCAACACACTTGTGTTTTAAAACTTTTAAAGGAGAACTACGAGTACAATGATCCCCTATTGCACAGAAGGTGGTACATAGGCACTAAGGGTTCGCAACCGCCGCGAGTGGAAAAATTGTAAAAAATACTTCTTTTCTCATCTCCACCATCTATTTTTTTATACAACATTTATAGCCAAAATACAAAAAATTTAAAGGAGGTTCATGTGGAGTACTATAGATGTTTAGGGTGTTAATACCTTCCCTTTGGATAACCAACCCCTGTACCTAGTATCTATCCCTATCTCTTTTGGGTTTATTCGCTCTTTTCCCATTCATCTGTAAGAAATAAAGTGCGGTGGTTATTTTTATTTGATCTGTGCGAGTCAAGTCAATTCAATGGCTTAGTCTTAACATTTCTACAGCTACACCAGCCATGCGTGAATTACACGTTCCAAAAACTGTAAAATTAGAAGCTCAGACTGGTGCCATTTGCTTCGTCTCTTCAAGACGATTTGAATAAACTGTAGCTCAATAGCTTTGAAGAAAACCATAAGTAAAAAAGTTGGAAAGGGATTTGAAAATTCATGAGTAAAACTCACGTCCAGTTAAAAACTAATGATGTGATCAGTATCATAGTAATGAGAGCTACATTGTAGTAACATGTTTAGAGAGAATTGATGGAAGAATCTACAAGTTGAAGTTCAAATTCAGAGCTCTGAAACTTCACTTAGCTAGCACGATTCATGACACCTCAAGGCTTGGTTCTTCTTCTGTTATCTTCGATGAAGTTCAAGGATGAAGAATCAACAAACAAATTGGACTGAAAGATGCTTTAGAATTGAATTCGAAATTGCAGAATTATGAGTTATGGAGGGAGTTCAATAAATTTTCTTTGTCTCTATAAAGCTTATCAAATGAGTGGAATATTGACTTTATATATAGGGAAGTGAATGGAATCGAGAGGAGGGATAAATGTTGTAATTTGAGATGAAATTGTGCACACCTGCATCATTAGCAAAGTGTGACTTGCAAGTTGTCAAAACTCAATCATTCCTTGCGTTTTGATGTGCTAAACCTTTCAGGAAACTTAGTTAATCATGTTTAAACATAAAACACATGACAAAATTGTGTTTAGAGGTCACACTAATCAATTTTCAATCTAACTGTAAAGGAAACTTCATTTCCAAGGTATAAACTTTGAATTCACGGTGCACAGAACTCAAGAGGCTTTAGGGAATAATTCTTGAAGCATTTGGAAGATGAGGTCTGTGATACAGTGGCAGAATCGACTGTTTGACACTGGTTTGCGTTTTGCGTTTTTTGTTTGCAAAATGTCGCGGTAAGCAAGAGTCGCCACCGAATTTTATTTCTTCCAATCGGAAAGGAAAAAAGTACATAAAAAATCCTTTTTCGAGATATTCTGAGTACGGGGGGTAGATTATAGAAAGGTAAGGTGTTGGAACCCTTTCTATCCATGGTTTTCCATGGGCTCTTAGGTACTTCCTCATCTTTTTTTAAATTGCTTGTGTGTGTGCTTTGTTTGAAAAAGTTTTGTTTTACTTTGTGATAATCCTTGTATCAGTCCTCAAAGGTGTGACGAAGATGTTTTGAAAATTTGTTTAAAAAGTGTAAGTGTGAAAAGTTTTTACTGAGCAACTACCTACTAGCATCTACCTACTCGAAAAAAGATTGTTTCTATTCTCGTTTCCTTTAGACAGCGTTATCCCATTATTGAGAAATAGGTAGCACCGTCGTTGGAGTTGTAAGGGTTAATTCAAAAGGGAAGTACGATCACCAAAGCAATGTTAGGATACCTTAGTAGTAACCCTAGAGTCTTAAGATCATATTCGAGGCAACATTTCTGAGGCAACCTTTCCGAGGCAACAATCCGAGGCAACATCTGAGCGGGACATTTGATCTTTTTAGACAGACGGGTAACCACTAAGATACCCTATACTTAATGACCATTTACGGAAGGCAACTGAAGTGGGAGTATACCCTAAGAGTGATATGTGCGAGTGATTTGTTTCAGTTATTTATCTTTGCACATTAGGGTTTTCTAGCTGTATTAACTTGTCATGCATTCTTGTCATACAATCCTATTAGCATACATCTAAACAGTTAAATATTTTCGGGAATTAAGAATGCGAGAAAGTAAATCTACGCTATTACAAGGCTTCGGGGAGGGGGATTAATTACATAGCCAAAAAAACCGGGTAAAAAGCGATAATTAAAAAAAGCCCTAGATTAAACTATTACAAACTATGAACAATTACAAAAAATATTGGCAAAAATAAATAACACGCGCACGATGAATCAAGTACGAGACAACTAGGGTTTTGACCCTTGCCTAAACCTATTGGCGATTGATTAAAAAATGTTTTTTTTCATGTTTTTGTTATTTAAGAAAATAATGAAACAACTTAAAAGAAAATCCTAAGTTCTAATTAATTTTAAATTAAAGGAAAATAAATTAATTTGTTCTAAAACCTATTTTTTGTATTTTTATTTATTTGAGAAAAAGAGAAAATAAAATTAAATCAAGAATTTTAGCCTAATTTCTATTTGATTTTATTTATGAAAATAAATTATAATTTCCCTAAGTTAACCGAAATTAGATTAATTTTGATAATAATAAAAAAACTAATCCTAATTTTTATGAAGTCTTGATTTTATGATTTTTATGGAAAAAAGATTAATTTGTGAATTAAGAATAAAAATAAGTATTGAAATATTTAAATAAAATAAAAGAAAAAAGAAAGGAATAATGTGCCTGTGCTTAGCAATTAGGGGGGTATATTGCTGAAATTCTGAGCCCAAATGATCCAAGCGCATTTGACATTGCTGGATCTAGTGTCCATGTTGACCTGGGGCATAAGGTGGACCTTCAAGGGAGAATCCTTGAATCTGGGATAGAGACGTGATTGATGGCCAGATGTTGAGGGCATATGGTGGACCTTCTGATAAGTTGTGCACTTGATCACATGGAACAAAATAATTGAAAGAAAGGTTGGGACCTAGGGATCGAACCCAGATCCTCATGCTAATTCTCAGTACCTGCTTGCCATCTGTGCTGCTTTGTTTATTTGTACATATAATAACAATAAAGTAATATAATCAAAACAAAGAAATATATTCAGAAAATGCGCGAAAATTCAAACGGGCCAACCATGGATTGCCACGCCTCATCTGCTTCCCTGGCCTGTCGTTTTAGGCAACGAAACCTTTACCTACAGCCAGTACTTCGTATCTAAAGACTTGTTCATCTCAAAAATTCTCTACAGGCATGATAAATCGATTGTGATGGTACCAATCAACTCGCCTTGGTCTCACGAGTATCATGGTACTTCATTCATGGCCCAATTTAACCTGTACTGCAAAGCCCTAAACAAGAACACAAAACCATAGCCATGGCAGTTTCGCATATAATCATCAAAAATGCAATTGAATAGATCGATTAGATTGCAAACATGATGATAAACATGAGTATGGAAATCAAAAGCACTAAAGATACATGTATTAATGAAATCATAATCAAATTTTTGGATAAACCGTGGGAGGCGTAGAACACGATTCTTGAGGTTTCAGGTCGTGCGAATGCTTGCTACAGGTTCAGTGAGTGCCTGGGAATGTGACTTGATCCTTGGAAAATTTTGAAACGGCCTATAGAGCAAGATCCAATCTACAGTTTTCTTTGAAAATTTGGAACTTTGTTTGACACTTTGAGGCAAGCTGCACGTCTGAAAACTTGTGTTCTAGGTCTTTAGGATCCTGGCATAAGTAGTGAACATAAGTAGTCTATTATTGGCTTGCAAAATTTTCTTCTCATTTGAAAGCAAATAAGATCTTCCTTCAATGCAAAAATCATCCCTAAAACACATTATATGATTTATTTGGATTTATTTGATTTTATTTGAATTTTAAATGAATAAAAATCAAATTAAATTAAATAAACAAATAAATAAAGCAAGTAGGGTCCCATAGGTCGTGGACTATGCTAGGAATGAGATTCAATCTTGAAAAGATGGGCCCGTGTGGAAAAAAATGCAATTTTGAGCATTGTTGACTTTGTGCAAATTTCCAAAAATGGCCAACTTTAACAAGGCATATCTCCGCCAATTTTGACCCTAGGAGGATGTTCTTGAACTTTTTATAAAGCTTAGGATGTCCCCTAAGCAACCCTTTAGGTCTCATCGCATTTTAGTCTTCCATGTTCATGTATGAAGCTGTGACCCAAAAGGTGTTTTTGTTGACTTTTCAAAATGACCTATAATGTCAAAATTCATATCATTTTGTGAGTGCATATTATGAACTTGGGATATGAATATGAATTGTAGGTAATTGCATCTTCTTCAAAATGATCTTTGGATGGGTCATTTCTTATAATGTATGAGAAAGTTATGCTTGGTCAAAGTTGAGTTGACTTTTCCTACGAAACCTTAATTTAGCAACTTTTGGGTTTTGATGAATTGTGAGCAATCCTTGATTAATCATGATCGACCCTTGATGAAATGATGAATGATACTTGAAAATTAGGATGTTGACCAAAAATCTTGAAGTTTGACTGTATGTGGGCCCTAGTTGACTTTTGACCTAACACAGTCGATTTTCAGGCATTTAAGCAATTGACTAAGCAAACTTCTTCTGCAAGGCTTGAAACTTGACATGGATGATCTTGGGAACATATTAAGACAATGGTGAGCATTTGGGATCCTTTGGACTCAAGAATCTTGATGAAAAATGAAACCCTAATTTGAGGTAGACTGCCTTAGGAGAGAGTTTGTCTGGTCAACTTTTGAACTTCCATGAGCAATTTGGGGACCTCACTTGCCATGTGTTGAGAAATATGGGAGGGAAAATTTTGGGGTACAACAGCTGCCCCTGTTCAATTTTCTTAAACCTGAGGATGTAGATTGGCTCGTCTTCCTTTCGTGATCTGAAGGTAGAAGATGATTGAACACTGGAGTGCCCAGAAATTTGCACTCGCATGAGGTGATACTTGACTTGCGATATCGGGAATGGGCCTATAGATGCGATTTGGTAGTTGGTAGAGGATTGTCGGAGATGGGCTTAAAAGATTCCATCTGAAGAAGTGTCGATCACATAAGATATTCCTTTGCGAGAACTTGTATACCTATTGTCAAAGAGGACTTCGCTGGGGAATGTTGGTCTATGTCTTGAGAGAAATAGAGTTTTAGGAGTTTTAGTTGTCCGTTACTCTACTGGGGAATAATTCCGATTTGGGAAGCGGAAGTGGACTCTGTATCTGGTTGGGGTATCTGTTGCACCGCGACTTTCTGGGGAAATGTGAAATCAATTGTGTTTGATCTGGTCCCGGTCTTAAATTATTGTGGACTGTTGTCTGGGGATACGGGAGGAAGAACCCGGATAGTAAGGTTGTGAGAAGGAACCTGGATAGTAGGGTTACTTTGAGATGAAAGCCTGGATAGCAGGGGTGTGAGAAGGAACCTGGTTAGTAGGGTTACCTCGAAATGAAAGCCGGGATAGTAGGGCTGTAAGAAGGAACCTGGATAGTAGGGTTACTTCGAAATGAAAGTCAGGATAGTAGGGTTGTGAGAAGGAACCTGGATAGTAGGGTTACTTCGAAATGAAAGCCGGTATAATAGGGCTGTGAGAAGGAACCTAGATAGTAGGGTTACTTCGAAATGAAAGTCGGGATAGTAGGGCTGTGAGAAGGAACCTGGATAGTAGGGTTACTTCGAAATGAAAGCCAGGATAATAGGGTTGTGAGAAGGAACCATGATAGTAGGGTTACTTCGAAATGAAAGCTGGGATAGTAGGGTTACTTCGAAATGAAAGCCAGGATAGTAGGGCTGTGAGAAGGAACCTGCATAGTAGGGTTACTTCGATATGAAAGTTGGGGTAGTAGGGTTGTGAGAAGGAACCTGGTTAGCAGGGTTACTTCGATATGAAAGCCTGGATAGTAGGGCTGTAAGAAGGAACCTGGATAGTAAGGTTATTTCGATATGAAAGTTGGGGTAGTAGGGCTGTGAGAAGGAACCTGGATAGTAGGGTTACTTCGATATGAATGCCAGGTTAGTAGGTCTGTGAGAAGGAACCTGGATAGTAGGGCTGTGAGAAGGAACATGGATAGTATGGTTACTTCAATATGAAAGCCGGGGTAGTAGGTTTGTGAGAAGGAACCTGGATAAGGTTGCTTTTTTCGTGTCGATGATTACTCTGTTTAGCTTCGAGTGTTAATCATGGACCTGCTAGAAATTGTTGATAATAATTATCTTTCTTGGAAGAAATACAGGGTTAGTTATGTGCGATGCATGAGATGCATTGTGATGATGTTCTAGAAATAACTGAGATTATGTTATATGTAATGTATGCACATGTCATGATGTATGAACATGAAATGCTGACGTAATAATCTGAGCCCGGGAAAATAAATCCCTGACTGCTGTTTGGAGAGTATGAGAAATGGTATTCTTTACCGTTGTAAAAAAACCATGGTTCCTCTATTTCTGTCGGGGATGGTGAACAAAGATGACTATGCTGGGGATTTTCCCTTTGGATGGTAAATATTCTGCCGAAAGAGACCCTGACTGAGGATAACTCTGCGGGGAATAACTCTGTTGGAGAGGAGATACTCTATTGATAGATCTACTGATTTGGAGAAATAAAACTCAGATGGGGATGAATTTCTGTTGCTGGTGATAATGCATTTTGTTGGAGATTGAATTTCCGCTTGTGAGAGAAATATATTTTGCTTGGGAAAAAATTATCGACTCGCTCGCGATTGTGAATCTCAGCTGGGGAGAGTTATATCCTGTTCGGGAAAGCTGATGTCACTATCTTTGGATACTTTTTACTCTGTGGGGAGTGTATGCACCACCACTTATGTTCTCCAATTGGTTCTATCCCTGTACCTGATGGGCAGAGTAACTGTAAGGTTTGGGCACTTCTTGTTTATCCCTGTTCCTAGAATTACGAGTAATCGTCTTTTGTTTATTATGTAAATATTTATGAGAAACCATTATTTTCAAATGCATATATAAAAAATGAATCATTGGACGTTCTTGCAAAACAAAACAGAAAAAGAAAAATAAATTGAAATTTCTTGTGAAAATGGATTGTATTGATTTTTTGAAGTTAGCCTGTAATAGGCGTTTTGTACAAAGAGGCTGACGTCCTAGTAAGAGAACACCGCCGAAAAAAACAATAATTACCATTTGTGTAAAATAAAGAAATAGCTATGTGAAACAGTCCCATTGGGTTCCAACTCTGCTATTGCCTTTATATCTTCAAGCACCTCATCACTTTTCTGCTTGATAGAAGGTGGGTCAGATTGATTGGTGCCGTCTGAGCTTGATAGTCTATACTGAAGTCTGGTTGCGAGATGATCCGATGAGGCACTGTCATCTTCTGTATAATCTTTTTGATGTTCTTGTTAGTTGCTTCAACAACGCCATTCATCTTCGGCCGGTAGGGAGAAGAGTTATGATGCTGAATCTTGAACTGTTTGTAGAGCTCGGTGATCATTGTCCTATTGAGATTTGTACCATTGTCAGTAATAGTTCTCTCTGGTACACCATATCGACAGATCAGATTGTGTCAGATAAACCACGCCACGACGTTCTTGGTTACTGTGGCGAAGGAAGCTGCCTCCACCCACTTTGTAAAATAATCAATTGCTACGATGATGAAACGATGTCCGTTAGACGCAGTAGGTCTGATTTCGCCGATCATGTCGATGCCCAACATTGCAAAGGGCCAAGGAGCCATCAAAACATTCAGGGGAACCGGGGGTACGTGCATCTTATCAGCATAGACTTGGCACTTATGACAGGTTTGAGAGTGCTGATAACAATCAGCTTCCATAGTGAACCAGTAGTACCCTGCTCGTAGGATTTTCTTTGCCATGGTATGTCCACTGGAATGAGTTCTGAAGGTACGTTCATGTAGGTCTGCCATGATCCTTTCTGCCTCTCTTTTGTCTACACACTGCAGTAAGGTTAAATTATGGTTACGCTTATAGAGGATTCCATTACTGATGAAGAACTTTGTAGCGAACCTTCTCAAAAACTTCTTATTATTAACAGATGCCCCCTCGGGGTATTCTTGAGCCTCAAGATACCTCTTTACCTCGTGAAACCAGGGTTTATCTTCTACCTCTTCAGTCTCAATGTCACAGCAATGTGCGGGTTTATCCAACCTCTCAATGATAATCTGGGGAGCCTCATTGTCCCACCTAACTTTGAACATTAAAGACATGGTAGCCAGCGCGTCCGGCAACTGGTTCTCTTCCCGTGGGAAGTGTTCAAAGGTTATCTCCTCGAAGTGTGGGAGCAATGTCAGTACATACTCTTTGTAAGGAATAAGATTCGGGTACTTCATATCCCACTCGCCTTTGATCTGACTTATCACCAGAGCAAAATCTCCGAATACACTCAACAACTTAATCCTCAGGTCAATAGCAGCTCGAAGACCCATGATACACGCTTCATACTCCACCATGTTATTGGTGCAGTTGAAACATAATCGGGTGGTGAGCGGAGTATGATAGCCCTCATGAGATATAATTACAGCGCCAATGCCATTACCCAACGCGTTCGAGGCTCCATCAAAATACATAGACCACCGGGATCCCTCCTCGGGTCCTTCATCCGGTCCAGGTTCTTCGTAGTCGGTTACCAACATGATATTCTTGTCTGGGAATTCTAAATTCATGGACTGGTAGTCATCCACGGCCTGATGCGCCAAATGATCCGCCAATACACTCCCCTTGATTGCCTTTTGGGTTGTGTATTAGATGTCGTACTCGGTTAAGATCATCTGCCATCTTGCTATTCTTTCGGATAAGGCGGGCTTCTCAAATATATACTTGATCGGATCCATCTTTGATATCAACAAAGTAGTGTGAGTCAGCATATACTGTCTCAGTCGGCGAGCAGCCCATGCCAAAGTGCAGCAAGTTTTCTCGAGCAATGAGTATCGGGTCTCACAATCGGTAATATTTTTGCTAAGGTAATAAATGGCGTGCTCTTTTTGACCAAACTCGTCATGCTGCCCCAACACACACCCCATTGAATTGTCCAACACTATCAAGTATAAGATCAAAGGTCTTCCTTCCACTGGAGGTATCAGAATTGGTGGTTCTTGAAAGTATTCCTTGATTCTTTCGAAAGAGGTCTGGCATTCATCATCCCACTTTACCACTTGATCTTTCTTCAGCAGCTTAAAGATTGGCTCACAGGTAGCAGTCAGATTTGAAATGAACCTAGCAATGTAATTCAGACGTCCCAAGAAACCTCTAACTTCCTTCTCTGTGCGGGGAACTGGCATCTCTTGTATGGATTTTACATTTGCAGGGTCTACCTGAATATCTTTATCATTGACAACAAAAACCAGAAGCTTACCAGACCTTACCCTGAAGGTACACTTGTTCGGGTTCAACCTCAGCTTGTATGTCTTCAACCTGTCAAATAGTTTGTGGAGATGATCAAGGTGCTCCTCCTTAGTCTGGGACCTGGCAATCATGTCGTCAATATAAACATCGATCTCGTGGTGAATCATATCATGGAACAAAGCAACCATGGCGCGCTGATAAGTTTCCCCAACATTCTTCAACCCAAAAGGCATTCCTTGTAACAAAAAGTGCCCCACTGTGTAACGAAGGTTGTCTTATCCATGTTTTCAGGATCCATCTTGATCTGGTTGTAGCTAGAAAAACCATCCATGAAGGAGAAGATCTTGTGCTGCACGATGTTGTCGACTAGAACATCAAATGTGAGGAAGTGGGAAGTCGTCCTTGGGGCTTGCCCTGTTCAGATCCCTGTAGTACACACACATTTGTACCTTACCATCCTTCTTAGGTACCCGAACGACATTGGCAACCAACTGTGGATAAAAAGTGACAGCTAAGAATCCTGCGTCGAACTGTTTCATGACCTCTGCCTTGATTTTTTCTAACATATCAAGGCGCATACGGCGAACCTTCTGCTTTACCAGAGGGCAGTCTTCTTTAGTTGGCAGTCGATGTACCACAATATCAGTGTCAAACCAGGCATGTCTTCATTGAACCAGGCGAAGATCTCAACATAGTCGTGTAGCATCTGTATTAACCATTGTTTGACACTAGGCTTCGGATTCACACCTATCTTAACCTCTTTCCTGTCTTCCTCTGTACCCAAATTCACTGATTCAACTGCCTCTTCATGAGGCTGTATGGCCCTTTCTTCCTATTGTAATAGTCTAGCAAGTTCTCCAGGCACCTTACAATCATCCTCACCTTCATCCTCGGCTTGGTTGATCGGATTTTTGAAGTCATAATTGGCAGTAGCAGAGTTGTTATCAATGGGATCCAGAGTGGATATGGATCTGCAGTATGATATGTGAGTGTGTGTAAGAGCATAGCTATTTTGATAAAGTGAGAGACAAAAGAAAAAACAAAGAGCGCAAAATTTGTATGCAAGAAACGTCCAATGCTATATTAATTATATATGAAATGACATACAATAGCCCTCACAAACAAAGCCAAGTTGCCTTGGGAAAGGCATCGGGCCGTAAAGTTTCAAACTGTTTATTACAAATCTTAAAACAAAAGTCAATTACTGCGGAATAAAGGAAACAGGTATGAAGTCTTTCGCCGTCCAGTTATTCAGTCCACCGTTGGTTGTTGGGTAGATTCAGCTTTCGATGTCTGAATCTTCTTCATTGTCCTCAATTGCATTAAATTCCCGATTGCTGATGTGTAGCAGAGGTCTTCCAATCTGTGCGTGCCTAACAGCCCTTTGTGCCCTTGTAGTAAAGCCCAAACCAAAATTTTCATTTTTGTGAGTGAAATCAGGGAGCTGACCCCAATTGGTACACCCACCTTCTTCAATTACATCCCTGGCATCCTTGAGAGAAGCCATCTTCAGCGGAGGTTTATTGGTAGTAACTTCAGCTGATGCCGAGAACTGAGGGACCTCTTCGAAATTCTGATAAGGAGTTTATATGAATTCCCCGTCCATCTCTACGTAGCAGAAGGAATTGAGATGACTCACCATATACTCCTCTTCACCTTGCACCGTGACAATCTTCCCCTTCACCAGATATTTCAGCATTTGATGGAGTGTGGAAGTAACTGCACCAGCCTTATGAATCCAATGACGACCCAGCAAGCAAGAATACGATGGTCTAATATCCATTACGTACAAGGTGGACCCAAAGGTCTTAGAACCCACTTTGACAGGGATGCTCACCTCCCCGTGCCCCATTCTCTTCGACCCGTCAAAATCACTCACCACAATGTTGCTTGGCTTTAAGGTCAAACCCTTACAATCTAAACGGTCCAATGCTTTTTTGGAAGAACATTCAGCGAAGACTCGGTATCTACTAGCACATGGGCCATAGTGGTGCCCCTGCACTCGATCGAGACATGCAGAGCATCATTATGATTTCTTCCTTTTGGTGTCAAATCTGCATCTGAAAAACCCAACCCATTGTCAGCAGTCAGGTTGGCCACACAATCTTTGAACTGATCTATTGTAGTTTCCTGCGGCACGTGCGCAGTCTTGAGAAATGCAATCAAATCCTTCGCATGGGCTTCAGAACATAACAGCAGAGACAACATGGAGATCTTTGACGGGGTCTGCCCCAACTGTTCGACCATATTGTAGTCGCTCTTCTTGATAATCTTTAGTATTTCCTCTATTTCTTGTTTAGAGGCTTCCACAACGATCTTCTTAGGTGCCTTCGTCCGGGCAGGCTCACCTATGATTTCTTTGCCCGAGCCCCAGATGGCTCAGCAGCAGGGGTGATAACTAGAGTAAGAATAGGAATAGTAGTAGGTGTAATAATTGGAGTAGGAACGGGATAAATGTCAGGAGTGCTGGTTGGAGCAGCAGATGGAATAACAGTAGCCTTAATGGTAGTCTTCGGGAAAATCTCATGAGAGAAGATCCTTCCACTTCGGGTAACTTTACTAGTCCCGACAATATTACTAACATCAGTATTAGCTTCTTCATTCTTCAGGTCTTGCTTAACACCATGATAGTAAACATCAGCACCATAATGCCATGGGACAGCCTTGTCTTAGGTGTACGGGATGGGACCAAGAACAATGATTATCAACAGAGAAATTCTTTGAACAGGTGTAACCCTAACAGGTCTTCTCGAGGAAACCTTGGAAGGATTTAGCCAAAATGGTTATAATAGTGACGTCTTCAACAGGAACAAAAGGGATCACAATATTCTCGAACAAAATCTCTTTATTATCCATCAGGCGCTGAACACGTGACTTCAACAAACGGCAACCGGAAGGTAGAATTGAACACGTGTGGCAACCTTCACCACAACCCAAAAATAAACCGGCCAATTGCAAATTCTTCTTAACAGTCAAAAGAGGAGTATAAATTTCTTCAACAGAGGTCACAAACAAATCAGTGTCAACAACATTAACTCTGCGACCATGTTTAGGCATGGGAGCAGTTATAACATTCGGCTTTTCTTGAGCGTCTAACTCTATCTCCTTAGCTTCAAGCAAGTCTTGTACTTTGTATCTCAAAGCCCAGCAATCATTTGTGTTGTGGCCAGGACTCTCAGAATGGTAGGCACACCGCGCGTTGGGATTGTATCTGGGAGAAGTAACGTTTGGATTCTTGGGAGCCTCTCTTAAGGTCTCCAAGTTGGATTTTAACAAATGAGGCAGAACTTCAGCCAAAGTTATATTGATGCGGGTAAACTGCCATTGTGGTCTTTCCACCCTTTGTTGATTATTGTGTTGTGGAGTAACTGTGGGTCATGATATCACTACAGCATTTACCGTTTGACGGTGTTCAGATCTGCATTGGCCCCTCGGGCTATAGACTGCAGTAGCTTCCTTCTTACCAGTGAAAGGCTTTTTTACTGAACTCAAAGAGGCATCCTTCTGTATTTTACAACTATGAATGCCAACTTCTACTCTTTCTCCAGTCAAAATCAACTCAGTAAAACCAGATGACGAGCTACTGAATAAGTGATTGAAAAATGCACCAGATAGCGTCCCTAGAAACATGTCAACCAACTCCCTATCAGACAACGGGGGTTGGACTCTTCCAGCCAAATCTCTCCACTTTTGAGCATAGTCCTTAAAACCTTCACCTGCACCCATGGACATACCCTAGAGCTGAGTACGAGTGGGAGAAAGGTCGGCATTGTACTTATACTTCTTGTAGAAAGCAACAACCAGATCTTCCCAATTTCGGACACTGGCTCCCTCCAACTGGTAGAACCATTCAAGTTTAGTCCTTGACAGACTATCTTGAAATAAATTCACCCACAAATTTCTATCAGCAGTGTGGGGTTGGATTTTTCTGACATATGAGCGAACATGGAGTTTTGGGCAGGACATCCCATCGTACTTGGCAAAAATCGGAGCTTTGAATTTATGAGGGATGACCACTCCAGATACCAGTCCCAATTCTCTGAAATCCAAACCAGGTATTTTCTGAATCTCCATAGCGCTCAAACGGTCTTCTAGCTTCTTGTACCTATCCTCAGTAGGAGGATATTGCTAATCATTGTAATCAGTATCATCGTCAGAAATTGTAGGACTAGGGTCCTTTTCCCTTTCTTGGTTCTCCCCTTCTTTGGACGAGGCGGTCAGATCAGCTGGTTGCCTCAACCTTTCTCGAATCTTCTACCCATATTCAGAATACCGACCTTCTTTTTCTTCTTCTTCTCTTTCAGAATAAGGGTCTTCAGATCCTCTTGCCCTTTAGCCATACTTATGAACATCTGTTGGAACTGGGCGTTCTACTCCTGAAGATCTTTGATGTCTTGATCGGAATACATTTCTGTTGTAATAAACATCAAAGAAGATGAGAAGCCTGTAGGGGTACCTGTAATGGTGTTCATGATAATGGGATGCGCATGTAATGATTTCAAAGACTTTTGAAGATTTAAATTTGTAAACCAAAAATAAACAAAACTTTATTAGCTTAACTTTGAAAGGTTCAACATTCCCTTTAAGGCGTTACAAATAATTAAATAAAATGAATCTAAAACTAGAAAAAGCAAAATCAAAAGTCCCATGGACGCTTCCTCTTTGTGCTGATATAGTCTTTGATCACCATTTCTTCCTCGAGCTGCCTGGTGAGCTTCAAAATCTTCCTTTCTTGCTCATGGTACTGTTCCCGGTAAGTATCCTACTCATTCCTCAGCTGAATCTAAGACCTCTGTAACTCCCCAGGATTAGTAGGCATGTAAGTATAGAGAACCGTGTAAGGAATGCCTTCTTCATTAGTGGGCTCCGCAGTCACTGGTAATACAGCCTCATAGGGCATCATGAGCTTCTGGGCACGGGCTCGGACCCATTGGAGGTAAGGCTGCATAGGAAGGGAAGTCTTTGGTACCAACTCTTGGGGGTCAGATCTGTTTACCATGCCCCAAGCTCGTATGAACCTCCGGCGATGCTCCTTAACATCCTCCTTATAGTCAAATACAATGTCCTCGAGAAGTAACTCATGGGGACCATCTCTCCGAGCACGAAGAAATTGTCGCAAATCTAGACAAGGATTGTAAGTTATACTTCCTCTGATACCAAGTAATGGGACATTAGGGTACCCCCCACAGCAGTCAATAATAGCAGTGTCTTCCATAGCCCGGGAACACCAAAGAATATATGTATGAGCAAGTGACATTATTCTGTACGACCAACCCAAACCTTCTTCGTTCTTCAGCACAAACTTAGGGAGGTGAGAAATAAACCACCTCGACAGCAGCGGCATGAAACACATAAGAGTCCCTATTCTCCTTATAGTACGAGTATAGAGAGCATGCAAGATATCTCCAAGCAAGGTAGGCACAAGGTTGCGAGAAAGGAAAGTCTTGATAGCATTCACATCTACAAAGGAATCCGGATTAGGGAAGAGAACCAAACCATGGATAAGACGAGCCAAGACATCTTCAAAAGCCTGAAAATCCAAATCATCCCAAAATAGCTGAGCCTGGTCTATCAGAAATTTGGCTAGAAAAACTTTGACCCCGCTTCGAGCTTCCCAATTAGATACTACATCATCCCGTTTCAAATGCAAGGCTGAGGCGATGTCTTCTGGCCTAGGAACTTCTTCCATACCTATGAAGGGTACCTGTTCGAGGATGGATATGCCCAATAGATGAAAAGTTGACCGTGTCTCTTATCAATGATGCAATGATGCTTGGGATCAAAGAACTAAAATAGTACGCTCATCATCTGTTCATTAAGGTTTGAAGTAACCAGGCTGAGAAGTTGACCGTGTCTCTTAATGAAAGTAGACGTTTCAGGAACTCTTGATGCTAACTCTTTAAGTTGGGCAGGTATTTGCACAAAGTTGACTCGGAGGGTATTTCTACACATGGAAGCCATAATCTGCAAAACAAAACAAAGATAAATTCCCTTGGTCTTTGAAATGGTTAGTGTAATGAAGTATGAATGCCATGTTATGATGCATGATGTCATGATAAACCACAGGTATAGCAAACAACAGGTATTGCAAACACAGTCAAATCACACAAAACCCTTAGGTTTAAGGCTTGGATGAGGTAAAAGGTAATACTCTCTTGAAGTTAAGTTGGTTCAAACCTGTCCTAGAAAAGTAACCGGGTTCTAGAGGATCTCAATATCACTAACCATCCTCCATCAGTCATGGTTTCAGCTCACACAATCTTTTCTTGCGACCGGAACTATTCAGAGAGTATGGTATCAATGAGTGTAGCATCGAGTATCAACCAGTTCTTAGCTCCACAGCGAGGCCGGCTATCTCACTACTTTCTAATGGCCAAGTTGGGCGATTGAAGGTTCTAAGGTCAGTTGATGCATAACGACACCATGCAACAACCCCGTATTCTCCTCATTTCTCCATAAGGGATATCGGTACCAACCAATGTGCCACATCAACGTAGATATTGCTTCAACCGTATCGGTCTATGCCGTACAGTTCCCTCACAGTCTATTGCTACTTACCTAAAAGGTATTCCCCAGATCCGGGTGTAGGATCTATAGTAACCCCAAACAAACCCTTAAAAGTAAAGCAATCAAAGCAATCAAGAGAAGCAATTATGATGAACTAGATCCTAAGGTATACCCCACTTATTAATTCCCCAGCATAGTCGCCAGTTCTGTGATACGGTGGCAGAACCGACTGTTTGACGCGGGTTTGCGTTTTGCTTTTTTTGTTCACAAAATGTCGCGGTAAGCAAGAGTCGCCACCGACTTTTATTTCACCCAATCGGAAAGGAAAAAAGTACATAAAAAAATCCTTTTTTGAGATATTCTGAGTATGGGGGGTAGATTATAAAAAGGGAAGGTGTTGGCACCCTTTCTATCCATGGTTTTCCATGGGCTCTTAGGTACTTTCTCGTCTTTTTTTAAATTTCTTGTGTGTGCTTTGTTTTGAAAAAGTTTTGTTTTACTTCATGATAACCCTTTGAAAAAGTGTGAAAATTTTTTACTGAGCAACTACCTACTAGCATCTACCTACTCGAAAAAAGATTGTTTCTATTCTCGTTTCCTTTAGACAGCGCTATCCCACTATTGAGAAATAGGTAGCACCGTCGTTGGAGTTGTAAGGGTCAATTCGAAAGGGACGTACGATTACCAAAGTAATGTTAGGATACCTTAGTAGTAACCCTAGAGTCTTAAGATCACATTCGAGGCAACATTTCCGAGGCAACCTTTCCGAGGTAACATTCCGAGGAAACATCCGAGCGGGACATTTGATCTTTTTAGATAGAAGGGTAACCACTAAGACACCCTATAACTATTGACCATTTACCGAAGGCAACTGAAGTGGGAGTATACCCTAAGAGTGGTATGTGCGAGTGATTTGTTTCAGTTATTTATCTTTGCACATTAGGGTTTTCTAACCTTATTAACTTGTCATACAATCCTATTAGCATACATCTAAACAGTTAAATATTTGCGGGAATTAAGATTGCGAGAAAGTAAATCTACGCTATTACGAGGCTCCGGGGAGGGGGATTAATTACATAGCCAAAAAACCCGGGTAAAACTCGATAAGTAAAAAAAAGCCCTAGATTAAACTATTAAAAACCATGAACAGTTACAAAAAATATTGGCAAAAATAATTAACACGCGCGCGATGAATCCGATACGAGACAACTAGGGTTTTGACCCTTGCCTAAACCTATTGGTGATTGATTAAAAAATGTTTTTGTCATGTTTTTTTTATTTAAGAAAATAATGAAACAATTAAAAAGAAAATCCTAAGTTCTAATTAATTTTAAATTAAAGGAAAATACATTAATTTATTCTAAAACCTATTTTTTGTATTTTTATTTATTTGAGAAAAAGAGAAAATAAAATTAAATCAAGAGTTTTAGCCTAATTTCTATTTGATTTTATTTATGAAAATAAATTACAATTTCCCTAAGTTAACCTAAATTAGATTAATTTTGATAATATTAAAAAAACTAATCCTAATTTTTATGAAGTCTTGATTTTATGATTTTTATGGAAAAAAGATTAATTTGTGAATTAAGAATAAAAATAAGTATTGAAAGATTTAAATAAAATAAAAGAAAAAAGAAAGGAATAATGGGCCTGTGCTTAGCAATTAGGGGGTATATTGCTGAAATTCTGAGCCCAAATGATCCAAGCCCATTCGACTTTGCTGGATCTAGTGTCCATGTTGACCTGGGGCGTATGGTGGACCCTCAAGGGAGAAGCCTTGGATTTGTGCTAGAGACGTGATTGATGGCCAGATGTTGAGGGCATATGGTGGACCTTCTGATAAGCAGTGCACCTGATAACATGGAACAAAATAATGCAAAGAAAGGTTGGGACCTGTGGATCGAACCCATGTCCTCATGCTAATTCCCAGTACCTGCTTGCCATCTGCGCTGCTTTGTTTATTTGTACATATAATAACAATAAAGTAATATAAGAAAAACAAAGAAATATATTCAGAAAATGCGCAAAAATTCAAACGGGCCAACCATGGATTGCCACAGCTCATCTTCTTCCCTGACCTTTCGTTTTAGGAAATGAAACCTTTACCTACAGACATTATTGCGTAGCTAAAGACCTGTTCATCTCAAATATTCTCTACAGGCATGATAAATCAATTGTGATGGTACCAATCAACTCTCATTGGTCTCACGGGTATCATGGTACCTTATTCATGGCCCAATTTAACCTGTACTGCAAAGCCCTAACCAATAACACAAAACCCTAGCCATGGCAGTTTCACATATAGTCGTCAAAAATGAAATTAAATAGAACTATTAGCTTTCAAACATGATGATAAACATGAGTATGGCAATCAAAAGCACTAAAGATACATGGATTAATGAAATCAGAATTAAATTTTTAGATAAACTGTGGGAGGCGTAGAACACGATTCTTGAGGTTTCAGATCGTGCGAATGCTTGCTACAGGTTCAGTGAGTGCCTGGGAATGTGACTTGATCCTTGGAAAAGTTTGAAATGGCCTATAGAGCAAGATCCAATCTTCACTTTTCTTTGAAAATTTTGAACTTTGTTTGACACTTTGAGGCAAGCTGCGCGTCTGAAAACTTATGTTCTAGGTCTTTAGGATCCTGGCATAAGTAGTGAACATAAGTAGTCTATTATTGGCTTTCAAGATTTGCTTCTCATTTGACAGCAAATAAGATCTTCCTTCAATGCAAAAATCATCCCTAAAACACATTATATGATTTATTTGATTTTATTTGAATTTTAAATGAATAAAAATCAAAATAAATTAAATAAACAAATAAATAAAGCATGGAGGGTCCCATAGGTCGTCGACTATGCTACGAATGAGATTCAATCTTTAATATATGGGCCCATGTGGAAAAAATGCAACTTTGAGCATTGTTGACTTTGTGCAAATTTCCAAAAATGGCCAACTTTGACAAGGCATATCTCCTCCAATTTTGACCCTAGGATGGTGTTCTTGGACTTTTTAGAAATCTTAGGATGTCCCCTAAGAAACCCTTTTGGTCTCATCTCATTTGAGTCTTCCATGTTCACGTATGAAACTTTGACCCAAAAGGTGTTTTTGTTGACTTTTCAAAATGACCTATAATGTCAAAATTGATATCTTTTTGTGAGTGCATATTCAGAACTTGGGAGCTGAAGATGAATTGTAGGGAATTGCATCTTCTTCAAAATGAGATTTAGATGAATCATGATCAAAGATTTATAAAATGATTAATGATGTTTCAAAATGAGGATGTTGACCAAAAATCTTGAAGTTTGACTGTATGTGGGCCCCAGTTGACTTTTGACCTAGCACAGTCGATTTTCAGGCATTTGAGCAATTGACTGAGCAAACTTCTTCTGCAAGGCTTGAAACTTGACATGGATGATCTTGGGAACATATTAGGACAATGGTGAGCATTTGGGATCCTTTGGACTCAAGCATCTTGACGAAAAATGAAACCCTAATTTGAGGTAGACTGCCTTAGGAGAGAGTTTGTCTGATCAACTTTTGAACTTCCTTGAGCAATTTGGAGACCTCACTTGCCATGTGTTGAGAAATATGGGAGGGCAAATTTTGGGGTACAACAAGGTCAAAATATTTACAATGTGCCAAGAAGGACTCCATTTGGATACTTGAGCAAAAAGTTATGTCCTATTGAATTTGTGAAAAAGCACAAAGATGTTTTGTACTTAGAAACATTCTAAGTGTTGAACTTCAAAATGACCTATAATATTCTGCAAAATTACATGACATTCCACTTAAAATTTGGTCTTGATATCTGTAGATGACATGAATTAGACCTCTTTAATTGAATTGTGGAATTGAGATCACTCAAAAATCATTAAAATTGAAAGAGTTATGGTCTTTGGAAGATGATGAACAAATTTGGGGAAATTCACAAAAGACCTATAATCTTTTCAATTATTAAAAAAATTTCCAAGAATCTCCAAGACTTTCACATAAAAAAGGTTTTAGTATATATCCCGAAGATTATTAGGGAAAAAGACTGGGCTCAAGGAGATAAAAATTAACCAAGTTATGATCATTTGAAGTCAAGCCCTAAAATTCAAAGGCTCTTCAAGGAGGCTTGTAATCTTTCTCAACTTTTAGTGATCTTCCATTAAAAATTAGCCTTAGACTTATGAAGAGATCTTGTTAAGGATCCTTTAAAGAGAATCATGGCTTTAGAGTCACTTAAAAATCTCAAAAAATGAGAAAGATATGGCCCTTGGAAGTCAACAAACCCTATCTCAGAGAGTGTCAAAATGGCATGAAACCCTTTTCAACTTTTAATGATTTTTCTTGCATACTTGCATATATTATTGTGAAGAGAGGTTGTAGTATATGATAATAAGAATCCATATAAAAAAGAACCAACTCAAAATGTTGAAAATTGAGAGAGTTATGCACTTGTGATCACTGATTCAAGCATTTGTTCAATTAGGTCAAGTTTGTTGAGTCAACCTTGAATCTTTTTTTAACTTTCTTGGTAAAATAAGAATGATTAATAATAAGAGGTTTTGAAATGGTGTTATCTTGAAGCAAACTCAAATATGGAGCTTAAGTCTCAATGAAGCTTGTTGAAGAAGGCATGGAAATAAACACATGAACCTATGAATCTTTTTGATGACTTCCACCACTAACTTTGAGGAGATATTGACTTAAATAAATTGAGAGAGCTCCTTTAACCAAAAATATTTAATGTCATAGACATGAACTTGAAGATCGAGCTCTTGCAATCCATTAGAGAACCATTTGATTGAGAATCACCCCTCAACCCTTAGATTAGACGGTGAGATGAATGCAATTGAGATCACCTTCAATATGAACATTCAAAGGAACATACATACACATATTGATGTTAGTTAATAGAACACATGTACAAGATACACATTTCAATATGCTTGGTGATCCCTAAAGAGAAAACGTAAAGATATGATAAAGAGAGAAATAAACCTAATGTGTGTGTCTTGATGCATTGTGACATGAGATGATGAGAAATCTTAGGGGGGAAAATTGGGGTATAACAACTGCCCTTGTTTAAGTGTCTTCTATTCGGAGATACGAAAGCTAAAATCTTCATCTCCACGTGATTGAAGATACTGAAAAATAAAACAAACCCTATTTTTGGCCCTAATATTCTAGGCAATGCTTACGATCATGAATGAAAACGACACACTCCAAAGGTGACACAGGACACCACTAGGTAAGCAGAAGATAAAATAATAGATCAAAAAGAGAGTCCAACAAGGAAAATAAATCACTGGGAAACAAGAGACTCAACTCTTATGGGGTAAAGTCCAAAGACGAGATAAAGTATCACTAACTCAATAAATGAGGAAAAATAATGCATAACAATGATCGACAGATAACTGTGAACTACCCACTCCTAGAGGGGATAGAAAAAAAAGTAACATCGACTCACAGAGAATCAAAAATTAATGACCTGAAGGATGCAAATAGAGGAGGTAAGATAATATCCATAAATATAAATGTTAGGTTTGGTAACAAATTATTGGCATCAATCCTTATAACTGGAAACAAATGATTGGCATCAGCGCTTATGGCTGGGAACAAAGCAACTCTTTTAGAGAAAAGTGAATCTTAACAATGAACTATCTCTAGTTACAAAGAGACTATCATCTATCGGAGTAAAAATATCAATAATAAATTATCTCCCATTATGAAGAGACTACCATTCATTGGAGTCAAACATCTCAACATTGAACTACCTCCCATAATGACGAGGCTACTATCCATTGGAGTACAACCTCAACAACGAACTATCTCCCATGATGACGCGACTTCCATCCATCAGAGTACAACCTCATCAATGAACCATCTCCCATAATGACGCGACTACCTTCCATTAGAGTACAACCTCAACAACAAACTATCTCCCATAATGATGAGACTACCATCCATTAGAGTACAACCTCAACAATAAAATATATCCCATAATGACGAGACTACCATCCATTGGAGTACAACCTTAACAACGAACTATCTCCCATAATAATAAGACTACTATCCATTGGAATACAAAAATCTCAACAACGAACTATCTCCTATAATGATGAGACTATCATCCGTTGGAGTAAAATATATCAACAACGAACTATCTCCCATTATAAGGAGACTACCATCCATTGGAGTAAAACCTCAATAACAAACTATCTCCCATAATGACGAGACTACCATCCATTGGAGTACAATCTCAACAACAAACTATCTCTCATATTGACGAGACTACCATCAATTATAGTACAAAAATCTCAACAACAAACTATCTCTATAATGAGTAGACTACCATCTTAGTGGTAGAAATGTTGAGACTAAGCCATTGGGTTGACTTGACTCGCACAGATCAAATAAAAACTGCCACTGTGCTTTATTGTTTCTAGAGGAATGGAAAAAGAGCGAATAACCCAAAAGAGGGGAAGAGAATCTAAGTTCGGGGGTTGGTTATGAAAAGGGAAGGTATTAGCACCCTAAACATTACAGTACTCCGCAAGAATCTCTTTGAAAATTTGTGTATTTTTGTTATAAATGTTGTATACAAAAATAGATGGTGGAGATGAGAAAAGAAATATTTTTTACAATTTTCGCACCTGCCGTTGTTGCGAACCTTTAGTGCCTATGTACAACCATCCGTGCAATAGGGGATCAGGGTACTCTTAGTTCACCTTTAAAAATTTTAAAACACAAGTGTGTTGGTTAATTTTAAGAGACGAGACATCATCGTCTTATCCGAGTGGAATAACATACTTACTAACCACGATTATGAGAAAGGAGAATTTGCATCATCTTAAAGTGGATGATATGTCTTGGATTTTAAAATCAACAAAGCCTCACACAACACCCAAGTGGAAAATATCTCACTTCAGTACATATCATAGAAGTATAGTAGCTCACATCACTATAAAGATTGACAAGAGTCTAATCTTTTGAGAAAATTTTAAGATGAAAACCAAAGTGGCAAAATAGTTTGAATGAGATTGATTGACTTTTAGTCTTCTCACAAAAAATGTCAAAGTATTATTAAGTTGGTTAAAGTTTGATTAAGAAAATATTTTTGAAAATTCATGGACCTAAGTTCATGTTTATTGTGAAAGTGGTTCAAGTTTAAAAACAAGAATAGGTTTGATAGGAGGGAGAAGAGTTTTGAAATTAAAGAAATATGGGAGGAGATGAAAAGACTATCCTAAAGCATAAGGTAAAAGCTAGGGAAAATAACCGCCTAACCAACAAGAAGTTAACACTTGACACAATGAGTCAATGTCGAATTCTCATCCTTTGGATTGAAACCAAGCAAGCAAAGATATAAACCTCTCAAGAATACCAAACTTCGAATGCATAAATCTTCACAAAAATTGGGCACAGTAACGGCTGGATACAAATGAATTCCCAATCACAGACAAGGCATATAATCAGAATAACATACACACAAAGAAAACAAACATCCCAATATCTTGTGGTAAACCCCAAGAACTCCTGACAAAATAATAGTAGAAGTCACAAAGTCTCAAGGTAGGTCAAGGTCTCTACTCTTAAGTCCAAGAAGTCCATACTCCAAAATGCCAAGGATAGTAATCAAATAGTCCAAGTAGCTTTAAAGTTTTTTATTGTTAAAGTGGGTTATTTAGTATCTTCAAAAAGAAAATGAAAGCTCAAGTGACCAAAATAAAAAAAGACATACAAAATAAATGCTCAAGTGAGAAAAGAAGAAATAAGCATGAAGTGTAAATGCTAAAATAGATGGTGCGTAAAAGTAAAGGCATAAAGTAAAAGCATAAAAATAAAAGTCAATTGTTAATGAGTTAGAAATTAGAGGTTAGTTGAATGACTATCTTGAAACTTGCATTTGAAAACTCATTAGAAGATTGATAAAATCAAAGCCTCTCAATAACAAGTTTCATTTGCTTTTTGTCAAGTATGTCATTCATTTCAAATTCTCGAGGCGACAATAAATGATCAACGATGTTTAAATGATTCACTTAATCCAAAATTTATGAAGACTCATTAGAGGATTTATATGACCAAAGCCTCATAACAATGAATCTCAAGGTTATTGGATCAAATATTTCAAATTAAACATACTGGGGCTTGCAAACATAGGTTTGGGCCACGAATGATCATTTCTCGAATCTGGAAAAAATTTAACGCTATGTTAAGCAATCGTAAGTTGACTTATATAGAAGTCACACCTATTTTGAGGTCGGTCAATACCAATCTATGTGCCATATGTTTGGAGAGATGATATGTAGATCATCCTCTAACAACATGTAGCACAAATGAGAAATGGATAAGATGAAGAGAGAGGGGATGCAATGTTTGAAATTAGGGTTTGAAATATCACCAACATGATTCATCCATTTTGATGGATTTGGGTTCTCAACCTATCAACACCCAAGACCCAATGGGGTTGAAGAATTTTTCACCAAATGAAGTCTAAGTCAGAACCAAAATAAAAGATAATAAAAATAATATTTAATAAAACAAAATTTAAATGGGTAATCAAATGAGACTAATTGATAAAATACACAAAGTATATTAAAACACCAAATAAAAATTCTAAAAATAATCAGAGGTCAAACATTATTTGATAAATGTTGACAAATTTTTTTAGAATTTTTTAAAGTCAGAAACTATTTTTTTAAAATAAAATAAATAAGTAAAACTAACCAAAAATAGTAAAAAATAGTAAAATCAAAAATAAAAATAAAACAAGGTTATCAAAAATTGCCAAAAGGCCAAAGGACTTTCCCATAAATTTTTCAGAATTTAAAAATTAAGAAAAATATTTTTAATCAATTAAAACAAGTTAATTGAAGTGAAAAAAATATAAAAAAATATAAAATCATGAAATAAAATTGTGAAAAAAAAAGAAAGAGAAAAATCCAAAATATTTTTAGGAAGTTTTTTCAGATTTTTTAAGTCAAATGAATTTTTTATGAATTTTTTAAGTTTAAAACAATTAAAAGAAAAAATTAGAAAATAAAATAACAAACCAAAAAAATATGGACCATTTAATCATTGTCAAAACGCGTTAGTAAACAGATTCAATGGATCTGGCGTACTATGCATGTCATGGACTTTATTGGATATCACACTTAATCATTTTTTATTAAATAAAAATAACTTAAAATGTGGCACGTTGGATGAAGTTTGACTCACTAAACTAACCAGATCCAAGGGCTCCTGAGACACGCTCATGGTAAAGCAAACACACCACATCTATTTCAAAGAAATAGCGTGGCACGCCATCATTGGTTGAAGATGAGACATGTCATCGTCTTTAACCTCAAGCTACCCTAAAATGGAATTCCACAAACTGTAAAATTAGCAAACCAGACCGGTACCATTAGATTTGTCTCATCAAGACGATTCTAATGGTACCATCGTACCGAATTTATATAAACTGAGCAAGGCTTGAATTGAGAAAATGCATAAATAATAGCTGTTGTACCCCAATTTTTTCCCCTAAGATCCCTTCTTCATACCATGTTGATTCACTCACAACAAGATCACACTAGGATTCTTGGTTCCCCTCCCTACTTTAAGTTTTGCTCCTTTTGAGGGATTACCAAGCACCTTAACTTATGTTCCTTTTGTGATCATGAATATTGTTTTGTTTTCTTCATTTAACTAATAAAATACAATGTTGTTTAGTCTTGCTTGTTATCCATGTAGGTGAAGGGCAATGAAATTTAACAAGTTACTCCATGGGTTCATGAGTTTATTTCCATGCCCTAGCCAATATAGCTTGAGAAGTTCAAACCTCATCATTTGATTGGTTTTGGAATAATTGGCATGGGAAGGTTTCTTTGGTTCATCACATTTCTAGGTTATTATATTTGACTCAAAAGTACAAGGGGGTTGATTGAAGAAGTTGTCATGTTTGGACAAGGCCTTGTTCCTATTGGTCACAAGAGCATATTTCTCTCAAAATTCAAGACATGGAAGTGGTTTTGGTGGCTAAGATTTATCATTATTATCCTCAACAACTTCTATTCACAAAGCAAGAATATTGGTACAAGAAGTTTGTTCAAACTTGTCAAAGTTCCTCAAGACATTCTCTTGATCTAGAAGCTAGGGTTTTGAACTTCAAAGGAGAATTTTGTATTTTTGAGTGATTCCAAAAACATCCTTCTCTTCAAAGGGTTATCAACAAATCACTTCAAAAGTTTCAAGGAGTTTTCATGCGGAAGAAACTTGGTGAAGAAGAAAGATTACAAGTCATCCAGATGAATCCACAATTATACATAAGTAACTTCAATTGATCATAACTTGGTCAATTTTCATCACCTTGAGTCCATCATTTTTCCATAATGATCTTTAAGATGTGAACTTTATGCCTTCTTTTCTGTGAAAAGTGGAAAATGGATGGAAGTTGCCTTAAATATGCAAAAGATTATAGGTCATTTCATGATTTTTGGCGAACTTCAATAAGTCATAACTTGCACAATTTTTGTATATTTTGAGTGTTTCAAGTTTCAAAATGTCATTCAAGAGATCTAATTCATTCCATCTTTTTTGGTCAAGAGAAAATTCCAAGTGGAAGGCCATGTTTGGATGCAAAAGATTATAGGTCACTTTTGAAGAAGAATTTGGAATATTTCTAAGTATGGAAAGTCAACCCTTTTTCTTCAACTTTGACTCAATGCAACTTTTGGCTCAAGAATCCATTTGATTTCATTCTTTTTCCATTGCAAAGCTTGTAATCTCATCTTTCTAAAGCATCCAGAATCATGCCCTATGACCCCTTGAGTTGGAAATGCCATGAATTTGAATTTGTTAACTTGAAACTGAATTTTCCACAGAGTCAGAATTTTGAAATCCATAATGTGACTTCTAAACACAAGATTTATGCGGGTTTTTGATTTAAACTTGATTAGAAAACTTTCCAGAAGTGATTAGCACCCCAAAACGCAATATTTGGTTGAGTTTTGATGGAAATGAAGTCACACTTCACTCGTGGTTGAGTTTTGATGGAAATGAAGTTACACTTCACTCTTCCAATTTTCATTCCCATTCACTTCCCTATAAATAGAGGGTCATCCCCCATTCATTTCTTCAAGCTTTGAAAGCCAAAAACACCCTACCAAAACTTCACATGAACCCATCTTTTTTGAATTCAGTTTCTGAGATTTAAGCTCCCTTTTCCAAAATTATTTGCGCATTCATCATCCTTAAACATCATATAAACTCTCCAGCATTTAAACCAATCAAAACGAGCCATAATTCAAGCTACAGAAGTCCATTTTCAGAGCTTCTTCCATGAACTTCAAAAAGGTAAAATTCTCCACTATTTGGATCCAAATCAAGCACTAATCTATTCTACTCCTTCTCCTAATTCCAATGCTGCTTACAATTTTTAAATCCATTGAGAATTGAGAGAGAAATCTCAAATTGAAGGTGCTCGCTATTTTCTGGGTTTTTGATTCATATCTCTCTCCATACCTTATATAAATTTGGTGCGATGGTGGTGTTAGAATCGTCTCGAAGAGACGAGTTCAATGATACTAGCCTGGGATCCTAATTTTTCCATTTGAAGGGTCTCACAAAATCCCCATTGCAGGGTGTCTGGAGGTTGAAGGCGATGACATGTCTCGTCTCAGCCAATGATAACTTGCCAAACGTTTTAATTTCATTGGTTGCCCTTTTTCTGATCCTATGCGTATCTCACTAAGGTCCATATCAAGCACAGCGCGCCTTGTCCAGTGGATCACCTTACTAACGCGTTTTGACTATGATCTGATGGTCCACATATTTTTTGTTTTATTTTACTTTCTGATTTTATATTTTTATTGATTAAATTTTCAAAAATTCATAACTCTTTTATTTTTTATCCAAAAATTATGAAAAAATTCACAAAAATACATTGAGTTATTTCTGATCTTATGACTATATTTTCATATTTTTATTTTGATATATGATATTTTTTATATTTTTTTGAATTATTTGCTTTCTTTTAATTACTTAAAAAATACTTACTGACGTTTTTTATTCTGAAAAAATTCATAAATATTATTTTGCATATTTTTGACTTTCTGAAAATTTTATGGAATTTTATATTGAGGTTTGCTATTTTTGACCTATTTTTGTTTGTTTGAGCAATTTTTAAATAGTTTAAAAATAGTTTCTGACTTTTAAAAATTACCAAAAATTTTAAAAAAATATTTGGATCCATTTCTGATTTTTCTATCGTCTTACTTTTTATTTCTTGACTAATTTGGACATAGTTGATATTTTTCTCATTATTTTCTTTGTTTAAAATACTTTTTCTTTTTTTGTGTATATTAAATGTGATATTATTTTGTGATTATTTTCTGGCTGATCTTGGGTTAAATTTTGGATCATGAACTTTATTAACATCATTGGATCCATGGTGTTCAGTTTAACTCCACAAAAATGGATGAATAATTTTAATAATATTTGATTAAAATTTAATTCAAAAGTGATTTATTCATTTTTCCATCCCCTCTTCATCTTATCCCTTTCTTATTGCACTAGTTGTTATTGGAGCATTATCTCTATATCATGTCTCAAAATAAATGGTGCATAAATTGCTATTGACCGATCTTAAAATAGGTTTGACTTCTATATAAGTTCACTTACGATTGTTTAACATAGCGCTAAATTTTGTCTCGATTCGAATAAATGATCATTCGTGGCCCAAAATTATGATTGTAAGCCCAAGTATGTTAATTTGATCTCTTTGATCCAATAACCTTTAGATTCATTGTGTGGAGGCTTTGGTTCTACCAATCCTCTAATGGATCTACAACACCTTTGGTAAACGCGGATCACTTAAACACCGTTTATCATTAAATGGTACTTATGAGAATTACAAATGGATAATATATTTGACAAAAAGAAAATGCAACTTGTTGTGTGGAGGCTTTGGTTTTACCAATCCTCTAATAAGTTCCAAATGCAAGTTTCAAGATGGTCATCCAACTAACCACTAATTATTGACTTGTTTTACCTTATGCTTTTATTCTTTTTTATGCTTTATGTACTATTTACTTTTAGCATTTACATTTCATGCCATTTTCATCTTTGCTCATTTGAGCATTTATTTTCTTGCCATTTTTACTTTGCTCACTTGAGCTTTTATTTTCCTTTTTTAAGATACTTAATAATCAACATAAACCCTAAAAAATCTTTAATGGTACTTGGAATATTTGGTTACTATCCTTGGCATTATGGAGCATGGGACTTTTCTTGGACATAGGATTAGAAACCTTGACCTATCTTGGAGATCTTATATGATTATTTTGTCTGGAGTTATTGAGGTTTACCTCAAGAAATTGGGTTGCTTGTTTGTTTTTGTGTGCAGGTTTTTGTGATTACATCATTTGTTTGTAATCTGGAATTCACCCGTATACAGTCGTTACTCTGCCAAATTTTTATGAAGACTTAATACACTTGAAGTTTGGTTCTCTCAAGAGGTCTAGTATTTTTGCTTGCTTGGTTTTAATCCAAGGAATGGAAATTCTATCTTGGTTCATAATGTCATGTTTTGGCTTCTTATTTGTTAGATGGTTCTTATCCCTAGCTTTTACCCTATGCTTTAGGATAGTCTCTTCTCCTCCTCCCATCTTCTTTAATTTCAAAATCTTCTTCCTCCTTTTGAAAACTCTTCTTGTTTTAAAACTTGAACTATTTTCATAATAAACTTGGACTTATGTCCATGCATTTTCAAAACATTTTCATAAATAAACCTCCAATAAACTTAATAATACCTTGACATATTTTGTGAGAATACTAAAAGTCAATCAATCTGATTTCAAACCATTTTGCCACTTTGGATTTTTACCTTTGAAACTTTTCTTAAAAGATTAGACTCTTGGCAATCCTTGTAGTGATGCAAACAACTATACTTCTTCAATATGTAGTGAAGAGAGATATTTTCCACTTGGGTGTTGAGTGAGGCATTGTTGATTTTGAAATCCAAGCCATATCCTTCACTTTGAGATGATGCAAATTCTCCTTTCTCATGATTGTGGGTAGTAGGTGTGTTTTCCACACGGACAATGACGATGATGTTTTATCTTATAAAATTAACCAACACATTTGTGTTTCAAATTTTTAAAAGAGGAATTACGTGTACCCTGATTCCCTATTGCACGAAAAGGTTGTACTTAGGCACTAAAGGTTCACAACCGTGGCGGGTGCAAAAATCATAAAAAATACATTTCTTTTCTCACCTCCACCATCCATTTTACACACAACAATTTTTATAGCCAAAATATACAGATTTAACAAAGAGGTTCCTGCAGAGTACCGTAGATGTTTAGGGTGCTAATACCTTCCCTTTGCATAACCAACCCCCTTACCATGAATATTTCCCCATCTATTTTGGTTATTCACTCTTTTCCCATTCCTTTAGAAACAATAAAGCATGGTGGCGATTTTTATTTTAATTTGAATAAAGTCTAGTCAATCCAATGGCTTAGTCTTGAACATTTCTACCGCTACAAAAAAATGGTGACTTCACTGGGGAAAGATTGACCTCTTGCTGGTCCATCCCTAAGTGGGTTAAGCCTATCTTTGTTATATCTATATAGGTGTTATTACTGTTTTTTGTGTTATATGTTGTATATATGTTTGTCTAGATTTTCCTGGTTTTCAGGGTGCTTGGTGATTACTCATAAGTCCTATACTCAGACTTGGGCAAACTTTAAGATAGGACGGGCGGTATAGTCATGTTAACTTTGAGGGAGTAATCCCAAAAAAAGGAGACATAAGATCCCCCACTCAGTAGAGGCCCCTTTGACTGTAGTGTCGTTTACCGAGTAATTGGGAAGACGTACTGCTTTCGACCTGGGAGCCTGTTGAAACTGAGGACCGTAGAATACCAAACCCATCTTGGCCTTTTAGGTGTAGTACAGAAGCTATGACAGAGTAATCCGGAAATAGTTGTCCCGCGATACTACACTCGGACGAGTCTTTCCTGAGAATATTACTAATTACCGAGTTAATCGGGAAGTTGGTAATATCCGAAGGAAGGATGTAGACTCTGGGAACCTCTAGAACCTTGTTCGGCAGGTGATAACTTTAGACCAACACCTTTTGGGTAGAACCTCTGCTCGTGACGTTGAACCTATGAACCCTATATGTGTGATCTTGTGTGTGATTGTTGCATCATGCATCCATGAACTCATAAGCATCTTTTGAAGAAACCATATTTCAAGGGATTTAAAGGTTGACTATTTGTGAATATCTCAGGTGCTTTTTAACCATGGATTCTAGAAAGGGAAAGATTGGGAAATACAGTTTCAAGGATCCCAAGATATATGAGTTTATCAGTCTAATCCCTGAGATCGAGTGTTCTGCTTACTTTCGGAAGAAATATGGGTCCATTATTCCTCTCATGAAGCTGAAGATGAAGGAGGGTATTCTCTCGACCTTGGTCCAGTTCTATGATCCGATGTATCATTGTTTTACTTTTCCCGACTATCAGTTGATGCCTACACTGGAGGAGTATTCTTATCTATTGGATTTGCCTGTTACCGATCGTGTGCCTTTTACTGGTTTGGAGGGTGAGCCAAAACCATATGAGATTGCTGCTTTGATTCACCTAGGGAAGTCTGAGGTTGAAGCCCATATGACTACTAAAGGAGGGATTAGAGGATTACCAACTCAGTTCTTATTGAAGAAAGCTCGTTACTTTTCCAGAATGAAGAGTACAGTTTATTTTGAGGCCATCATTGCTCTACTTGCTTACGGGTTGTTCTTATTTCCTAATGTGGACAGGTTTGTTGACATTAACGCTATCAGGATCTTCATGATTGGAAACCCAATTCCTACACTAATGGGTGATGCTTATTACTCTATTCATCTTCAGAATTCTTATCATGGAGGGATGATTATCTGTTGCACGCCTCTGTTATACCGGTGGTTTATCTCTCATATGCCTCAGTCTGATTCTTTTTGGGATGTCAAGAAGGAACCCCGTTGGGCTCCTAAGATCATGGCACTTACTCACTCAAATATTGATTGGTATCATCGAGCTTACCAGGATATAGAGATTATTGATAGTTGTGGTAGTTTCCCCAATGTACCTCTTCTTGGTACAAAGGGAGGAATTAACTATAACCATGTTCTTGCACGGCGACAGCTTGGTTATCCGATGAGGGATAACCCAAATAGTATTCATTTGAGTAGTTTCTTTTTGAAGGAAGGGGAAGACCATAGGGAAGCTAGGGAGCAGATTGCGAAGGCCTGGCGTCACATTCATAAGAATGGTAGGAAGGATTTGGGACCTAGGGGTGTTATTTCTTTGGAGCCATATCTTCAGTGGGTCAGATCGAGAGCCATTCAGTTAAAGATGTCATATACCCGGGAGACACCCATGCCTGATCTATTTGTGAAGACCAATCCTCCCTTATTAGATGATCTGGAAGAGCTGCAGCTTGCTTTGGTTAGGATGCAACAGGAAAGGGATGCTTGGAAGAACAAGTTCCAAACTTTAGAGTGTTCCTACATAGCAGACCTGAAGGAGAAAGACGACTTGATTGAGATCCTTGAGAGTCGAGCGCTAGAGTTTATGGAGAGGAAATGGGATTTATTTTCTCCTAAGCCTCAATCAGGTGCTGATCACTTACTTACTGATTTAGATGATTGGAAGGAGATTGCCATCAGACATATGGAAGAAAACCAGAGATTGAAGGCTCAGATTGCCAGGCTCACGGGGAAGTGCCAACATATAGAGTAATCTCCATCAATTTTACTTCTTAGGGTTTTAGATTTTATTTTCATCTTGAACTTGGGATCATTGAAACTTGTAATCTATTTTGGAGTTATTATAATAAAATTTTCAGTATTTCAAAAGCGCTATTACTTTGATGTTCGCAATATTTCTATAAACTTTAAATCCCTTGAAGTATTAAATAATGAAGTAAAAATAATCATGTGCATTACATATCATGCATCATATTTCACATATTTCTTGCATTTGTTATACATATCCAGGTGTCTTACCAAGCTTCTTTACTTTGTTCAGCAAGTTGACTCATCACTACAACACTCGGGCTAATTTAAAAAAGAAGATGGACAACTCATAACAAGAAAATCGCGAGCTACGCGAAGAAGTTTCTGCTTTGAAGGCCGGCTTGGCCAATTTGACTACTCTGATGGAAGCTCTGGTGGCCGCTCAGAATCAGCCACTGAGTGTTAAACCTCAACCGACAAGGGCAACTACTGAAGCTCCGACTGTTCCCATATCTGCTACTCCGGTTGTTGTTCAAAACTGTATGCCTAAAGGTTATCCATGGGGAATTCCAGGGAACTTTGCACCTGAAGGTTTCAGTCTTGGGCCTCAAGATACTCCAGAGGTTCAGACTATTGTTACTCCAGCACCTCCTGTGGTGCATGTTGTTCCTGTTGCGCCTCCTTCGGTGAATATGGTTCCGTTTGTTAATGATGATGTGTGTTGTCCTTTCCCTCCACCAAGTGAAGACTTGGGTCTTTATGACAAAATGGATTATTTTCAAGAACAGTTTGACAAGATTCAGAGGGAGATGAATACCCTCAGTGGGAAAGAGCTATTTGGGCAAAATGTGAATAAGCTATGCTTGGTCCCAAATTTTAAGATACCTGCTAAGTTTAAGGTCCCAGAGTTTGAGAAGTATAAGGGCAACACTTTCCCTCGTGATCATCTGGTGATGTACGTGAGGATAATTTCTACCCATACTGATGATCAACGTCTGCTGATTCACTTTTTTTAGGATAGTTTGACTGGTGCTGCGTTGAAGTGGTATATGAGTTTGGATAACACTAATATCCATACTTTTAATGATTTGGGAGAAGCATTCATCAAACAATACAAGTACAACGTGGACATGGAGCCTGACCGTGATCAACTTAGGGCCATGGTTCAGAAAGACAGCGAATCATTCAACAAGTATGCGCAGAGATGGCGCGAGGTAGCCGCCCAAGTGATTCCTCCCATGGAAAAGAAGGAAATGACTAAGATTTTCTTGAAAATGTTGGGTGCCTTCTACTACGAGAGGATGGTAGCAAGTGCGCCAAGTGACTTTACTGAGATGGTAGGAATGGGTATCCGCTTAGAAGAGGCTGTAAAAGAAGGCCGTTTGACGAAGAGTGAAGGATATGGAGGTGTAAAGAAGCCATCTTATAGGTTTACCAAGAAGAAAGAAGGAGATGAAAATGCTGTTATACAAGAGAGGAGGGTAACACTCCTTGAAGGAATTATCAGCGTCATCAGCAAGTCGCCTCAGTTACTCTTTTTATGAATGTCGCTCCAACTACCGTTGCTTATCAGAGACTGTCCCAGCTGGGGAATCAAGGGTATAATCAGAGAAGGGAGAGTTATGACCCTATTCCCATGAGCTATACAGAGCTAATACTAGCATTAATTCAAAAGAAGTTGGTCCAGACGCGACCACCTCCTGCCATACCATCACCACTGCCTTGGTATTAGAAGGCAGACCAAACATGTGCTTTTCATCAGGGAGCACCAGGGCCTAATGTCGACAATTATTATCCTTTAAAGACTGAGGTGCAGAAATTGGTAAAGTATGGTGTTCTATCTTTCAAGGACGTGGGACCTAATGTGAAAGATAACCCTCTACCCAAGCACGGGGGAGTAAATGTTGTTAATATGGTGGCCGGTTGTCCAGAAGGCTTCCGTATTTTTGACATTAATCTAGTTAGAGGAGATTTAGTGAAAATTTATGCAGACCTCTGTGAGTTTAGCTACTATACGCATGACCATTTCGGTTTTTCTATTTGAAGTACAAACATACAGGGTTGCGAGAAGATAAAGGCTGATTTACAGGAGATGATGGATGAAGGCCTCATCCACATAATCAGGCCTAGGGAAGAGTATGAAGAGGAAGTGAATATGGTTTCTAGATGTCCTGGTGAATTCAGAATTTTTGATATGGAGTATTTGAATGAGGACCTCATGCAGTTTGATGCTACCTTCTTCCATACGGCTGGTCAGGTGAGACACCAATATGGATCTTGCATAGTTTGCTGTCGAGATCCCCGAGGATGTTCAATCGTTAAGAAGGGTGTTCAGTTGCTGTTAGACAATGGAACTATCAATATCACAGGTTAGAGGGATGATTATCATGAAGTTAATATGGTTGAGGTTTGTTTAATGGAAGAAGAGTCAGAGGAAGAGTATGCCTCCGCAGCTGAGTATTTCTTTTCAGACGAAGATTTTTTTTCTGGAATGACTTATTGATGACTGATTGTGTTGAAGAAGGGGTAAACGTCATTGTGCCTTGTTTTGGTGCACCCGCCCATTTTGAAGTGGAGTGTCATAGCAAGCCAGCTGTTACCCCATTGGTAATAAGTTTGCAAGGTCCTATGCCCTACAAATTAGATAAGGTTGTGCCTTACAAATACAACGCTACAATCTTGGAGTACGGTGTGGAAGTTCCCATCTAGCCAATGCCCGATGTTGGAAATATAGCTGAAAATAGCAGGGTGACCCGTAGCGGTCTTGTGTTTGCGGCGGTTGTTCGGAGAGATGTTGCTGCTGGAAAGAAGATTGCTGAGAATGATGAACCTAAGAAGACTATAGGAGAGACTAGCGGAGCTACGTTAGAGAAATAACTAGATGATATTTTGAAGATGATTAAGATGAGTGACTACAGAATTGTAGATCATCTACTGCAGACTCCTTTAAAGATATCTATCTTAGCTTTATTAATGAACTCTTCTGCTCATAGATAATCCTTGATGAGGGTACCAGACCAAGCTTTTGTGGAGAGTGACATGCCAATAGATCAATTCAGCAGCGTAATTGGAAACATTACGTCATGTAATAACTTGAGTTTCTGCGATGATGAATTACCAGATGAAGGGAGGAATCACAACCCGGCCCTCCACATATCTATGAACTGCAAGAATGATTCGCTATCCAATGTGCAAATAGATAATTGGTTCGCGTTGAATGTTATACCAAGAATTACTCTCATGAAGTTGAAATATCAAGGAACACCTATGCGCCCGAGTGGCATCATTGTGAAAGCATTTGATGGGTCGAGGAAATTTGTCATCGGTGAAGTGGACTTGCCTATCCATATAGGACCACATTTGGTCTAGATAACCTTCCAGGTCATGGACATTGTTCCTGCATACAGTTGTTTGCTAGGACGGCCATGGATACATGAAGCAGGGGGTGTCACTTCAACTTTACATCAGAAGCATAAGTTTATGCATGAAGGGAAGGTAGTGATCATAAATGGGGAGCAGGCATTGTTGATATCTCATTTGTCCTCCTTCAGTATTGTAGAAGCAGATGAAGCTGCTGATGGAACCCAGTTCCAAGACCTATCCATTGACAACATAAGGGGAAGTGAGAATTCCATGGTCTCGCTAAAGGACGCGCAGCAGGTTGTGCGCAATGGTCCTAGTGTAGTTTGGGGACAAATTGTAGATCCACCAGTGAACAAGAACAGAACTGGCTTGGGTTTCTCTTTGAAGAATGGCAAAGGATAAAGTTTGAAGTCAAAGTCTTCTATGAGAATCTATCATGATGTTTTGCGCAGAAGAGGTTACCTCCATCCAACTGATTCTGGAATTAATATTGTTGAGGAGGATGAAGCAGAGCAGGAAATGCCGAATTATGTGATGCATGGAGTCAGGGTTCAGAACTGGGTCACCATTGATGTTCCCTCTTGCATACATGTTTCAAAGTAATTTGATTTGTTAATCTTTTTTTTTTGAAAAGCTTTCACTATGCCCAAGGTGGAGGTATTAATGTTGTAGGACTTATCTGTTTGCTATGACTTTTAAGATCGTTAATAAAAGTTGTCTTTACCTCCCGAATTATGTCTTTATTTCCTGCTTTTTCTTGGAAAATGGTAATAAAAAAAACCCTTTCAAAATAAATAATAACTGAAATTCAATCTGCATTATCACTTATTATATGTGTCAGTTTCTAAAAGTAATCATAAATCATATGTGCAGATTAATTAAAAAACCCGTTGAATACAATGACCCTACACCCTCTCCCAACTTTGAATGTCCTGTGTTTGGGGATGAAGAAGAAGATTATGATGAGATTCCATAAGAGGTCTCACGGTTGCTTGAGCATGAGGAAAATACCATTCATCCATATAAAGAGCCTTTGGAAGTGATCAATTTGGGTTTAGAAGAAGATCTAAAGCAGGTCAAGATTGGAGCACCGCTGCATCCTGATGTAAAGAGAAAGTTGATTGAGTTGTTGAAGGAGTATGTGGATATCATTGCTTGGTCTTACCAAGATATGCCTGGTCTAGATACAGATAATGTTGAGCACCATTTGTCGTTGAATCCAGAGTCTCCTCCAATTAAACAAAAGTTGAGAAGAACTCACCCAGATATAGAAGTAAAGATCAAAGAGGAAGTTCTAAAGCAGAATAATGCTGGTTTTCTTTGTTACGTCAGTGTATCCTCAATGGATTGCCAATATTGTCCCAGTATCGAAAAAAGACAGAAAAGTCCGCATGTGCGTAGATTACAGAGATCTAAATAAAGCTTGTGCAAAATATGATTTTCCATTGCCTCACATCGACATGTTAGTGGATAGCACAACAAAATTCAAAGTATTCTCGTTCATGGACAGATTTTCCGGGTATAATAAAATAAGAATGGCTCATGAGGACATGGAAGAAACAACGTTTATCACACCCTGGGGAACATTCTATTATAGAGTGATGCCCTTCGGGTTGAAGAACGCTGGTGCAACGTACCAGAAGGCTATGATAACCATATTCCATGATCTGATGCACAAGGAAATCGAAGTATATGTTGATGATATGATTGTCAAATCCCAGACTGAAGAAGGGCATATAGAAGATTTGTTGAAGTTGTTTCAGCGTTTGAGGAAGTATCGTCTCCGCTTGAATCCAAATAATTGCACCTTCAGTGTTTGATCGAGGAAGTTGTTAGGTTTCATTGTTAGCCAGAAAGGAATTGAAGTTGACCCTGATAAAGTTAAAGTAATTCAAGAAATGCCAGCACCAAGAACTGAAAAGAAAGTTAGAGGTTTCCTCGGCCGTTTGAATTATATTTCCAGATTCATTTCCCACATGACTGCAACATGCAAACCAATCTTTAAGTTGTTAAAGAAAGATCAAGGTTGTGTGTGGAAGGATGACTGCCAAAGGGTATTTGAGTGTATTAAAGAATATCTGCTTGAACCTCCTATCTTGCTCCCTCCCGTAGAAGGAAGACCGTTGATTATGTATCTGACAGTGTTAGATAAATCCATGGGTTGTATTCTAGGACAACAGGATGAAACAGGGAAGAAGGAGTTCTCCATTTATTATCTCAGTAAAAAATTCACTGATTGTGAGTTGCGGTATTCCATGTTGGAAAAAACATGCTGTGCTTTGGCCTGGGCGGAAAAGCATTTGCGGCAGTATATGTTGAATCACACCACTTGGTTGATCTTTAAAATGGATCCAATCAAGTACATTTTTGAAAAGCCTGCTCTTACTGGGAGAATTACCCGCTGGAAGATGTTGTTATCTGAATATGATATCGAATACCGCACTCAAAAAGCTATTAAAAGTAGTGTGTTGGCAAATTATCTTGCTCACCAACCAGTGGAGGATCACCACTCTGCAGAATATGAATTCCCTGATGAGGATGTGATGTTCCTGAAAGTGAAAGATTGTGATAAACTATTACCTGAGGAAGGTCCTGACCTTGAATCTCGTTGGAGTATGTTATTTGATGGAGCTGTGAATGCTTATGGTAAAGGAATTGGTGTTGTGATTGTCACTCCTCATGGATCGCACATTCCTTTTACTGCAAGGTTAACATTTGATTGCACTAATAATATGGAAAAATATGAGGCTTGTATCATGGGTCTCGAGGAAGCTATCCATCTCATAATCAAAATTTTAGATTTGTATGGTGATTCAGCTTTGGTAATAAATCAGATTAAAGGAGAATGGGATACTTGTCACCCTGGCCTGATCCCTTACAAATATTATGCTAGAAGATTATTACCATTCTTCAATAAAGTTGAATTCCATCACATCCCTAGAGATGAAAATCAAATGGCAAATGCTCTAGCAACTCTGGCTTCTATGTACCAAGTGAATACTTGGAATGATATACCCCAAATTACGGTTCGACGACTAGATAGGCCCGCTCATGTGTTTACAACAGAGGAGGTAGCAGGTAAAAAACCTTGGTATTACGATATCAAGCATCTTCTTAAGACTCAGGAATACCCGATTGGTGCGTCTAAGAAAGATAAAAAAACATTGAGAAGATTGGCAGTCAGTTTCTTCCTCAGTGAAAATGTGTTATACAAGAGAAATTATGATATGGTCTTGCTCAAATGCGTGGATAGACACGAAGCAAAAATGTCGATGCATGAGATTCATGAAGGTTCATTTGGCACTCATGCCAATGGACATTCGATGGCTAAAAAGATGCTAACAGCAGGTTATTATTGGCTGACAATGGAGTATGACTGTTACAAATTTTCAAAGAAGTGTCATAAATGCCAGATTTATGTAGACAAGGTCCATGTGCCCCCGACACTTCTCAACATGATTTCCTCCCCGTGGCCTTTCTCTATGTGGGGTATTGACATGCTTGGGATGATAGAACCCAAAGCTTCGAATGGGCACCGTTTTATCTTAGTAGCAATTGATTACTTCACCAAGTGGGTAGAGGCTGCTTCATATGCCAATGTTACTAAACAAGTGGTTGTGCGTTTCATCAAGAATAATCTTATATGCCGGTATGGTGTGTTGAGCAGAGTCATCACTGAAAATGGCTCGAATTTAAACAACAAGATAATGACACAACTGTGTGAAGAATTCAAGATTGTCCATCACAATTCATCTCCATACAGGCCAAAGATGAATGGGTTGTTGAAGCTGCTAATAAGAATATCAAGAGAATTATCCAGAAAATGGTTGTTACTTATAAGGATTGGCATGAAATGCTTCCTTTTGCTTTGCATGGATATCGAACATCTATCTGCACTTCAACAGGAGCAACCCCGTTCTACCTAGTGTATGGAATGGAAGTTGTACTCCCAGTCGAGGTAAAGATTCCCTCGTTGCGTGTGATAATGGAAACCAAGTTGACGGAGGCTGAATGGGTCCAGAATAGGTTTGACCAATTGAATTTGATTGAGGAGAAGAGAATGACAGCCTTGTGTCATAGCCAATTATATCAAAGAAGAGTGAAGAAAGCTTTTAATAAAAAGGTCAAACCTCGTGAATTCAGAGAAGGCGACCTTGTGCACAGGAAGACCATGTCTTTCAACAATGATTCTAAGGGCAAGTGGACTCCCAATTTTGAAGGCCCGTATGTTGTCAAGAAAGACTTCTCTGGTGGTGCATTAATTCTTGAAACTATGGATGGCGAGGAGTTCCCACGTCCTATGAATGCTGACGCAGTCAAGAAATACTTTGCCTAAAAAAATAAAAGAACAACTCGCTAAGTTGAAAACCCGAAAGGGCAGCTTAGGCAAAAAAGGAGCGTCTCGGTTGGCTGAAAACCCGAAAGGGAGGTCTAGGCAAAAATTAGAGACATAAACAGAATAAAATTCCCGCTAAGTTGAAAACCCGCAAGGTAAGCTTAGGAAAAAGTTAGGGACTTTCTGGGCAAGTAACTACGTCAGACAAGACTTGATCGTTGAAGCAACAATCTTCTTGGACCCTTACCATACATCAACAAGAGATGCTGCTTAGGATTTCAAAAGTTGTTAGGGGGGATAGTGGTCATTGTATCTCAATGTATCTTTTCCATTATGTATTACCATTTCTAAAACTTTGTAATCATCTATGGAGTCTCGCCATTCACATACTACCATTCTATTAATGAAATTCGAGCTTTTACCCAATTCTTTATGTTTCTTATTTTATTTAGCTTGCACAGACTCCATTTATTACTGATAATAACTTTCAAAGCAGAGAGATTAAATAACAAAATTGATTTTAGAAGCTTTTGTTACTGATAATAGCTTTTAAAATTTACTTTTACTTTGAGAGTTGTGATGAAGCAATGACAGTAAAAATGGTGATCCCAGGAATGGACAAACTCCAGTTGTTTTGAGAAGCTTTTGTTCCCCTCGGGAAGGTCTACTCGGGTTTCTTTCACCATATTAGGTTCATGATTCCGGTATCCTCGGTCAAGTTTGGATTCATTTCTCGTCTTTTCTGAGTCTTTCATAATGTGAAGTTTCAATCCACATTTTTCTCCAGCGAAGGAGGCTTGAATTCCCCAGCGAAGTTTGGATGTTTCAGTGTCAGTCTGCTTTATTTGAGACTGGTCTTGCAATCTACAGTAGGCTTATTAATTTTGAAAAAACACTGGTTTCCCCGATGAAGCCTGAAGAAGGATGTTCTACCCCGGTATCTGTTTGATTTATCTACCTCCGGATTGGGTTTCTTCTCAGTAAAGTTGAAAGCAGACATTAGGTTTGGTTTCTGCAGCTGGCCTTTACCTTTGTTGGAATGATCATCTTGGTTGAAGCTTAGCCGAGTGTTGTGGTGCCTGAGGCGGTTTTGTTTGGTTGTTCCCAATGTTGTGTATCTGTTTTGTCAGCATGCACACGATGAAACTCATACATTCATACATGCATCATACATAGCTAAAATTGACAAATCATTGTTCATTGACATTTTTTAATATTTTCGTTAACATGTTACCTTGTTTTGCAGAGATAAGTTACCCTCTTTTCCTTAGAGCGTTGGTACTAAGAAGAAAACGTACATTCTTTCAATTTCTCTACTGAGTTTTCCCTCGTAGAAGATTTCTGCCTTAGCCTTCTAGTACAGTTCCTTGTTTGGACGAATCTTGTTTTCCCTCTTGAGTTTATTTCTCAAAGGATGAATTCAGGTTGACTGTTTCATTCCAGTTTATTTCTGGTTTGGATATGTTGTTCCCTGGAAATGCTATTCACTTTCGAATCCTGAAAAACTCCAAGCTTTGGTTGGTGCATTTATTTTGCACAAGAGGACTTTATCCCCTCAGCAAGAAAATCATGCCATCCCCCCAAGGAAGTCATACCTCTAACCCCAAAAAAGTCATTTCCTTTTACAGTCCTCCGTGACAACAAATAACAAGTCTCTTTATTTGAGACATCTTATGTATTATCCTTTCCAAGCGGTGTGCCTTGCTTAAAGAAGAAGTTGAGACCCGTTCTAGGCGAAACACCTGAATCTTGGGTAAACTTGTTATCTTTTTGCTACCCTCAATGAACATTGGTAGTTCATCGTTAGTGAACAGCGGTGCTATGATTATTCTCTTTTTCTACCTTCAGTGAAAGTTGGTAGACCATCAGCAGTGAACGTCAGTGTTTGTTATCTTTTTGCTACCCTCAGTGAATGTTGGTAGTTCATCGTCATTTTTCTGCGGTGATATGATGTATTATCTTTCTACCTTCAGTGAAAGTTGGTAGACCATCGACAGTGAACGTTTGTGTTTGTTATATTTTTGCTATCTTCAGTGAATGTTAATAGTTTATTGTCAGTGAACGACGATGATATCATATTTTCTCTTTCTACCTTCAGTGAAAGTTGTAGGACATCGGCAGTGAACATCGATGTTTGTTATCTTTTTTCTATCTTTAGTGAACGTTTATAGTTCATCATCAGTGAATGGCGGTGATATGTCTTTCTACCTTCAGTGAAAGTTGGTAGGACATCGGTAGTAAATGTCGGTGTTTGTTATCTTTTTTCTATCTTCAGTGAAAGTTGATAGTTCATCGTCAATTAACGGTGGTGATATGATATTTTCTCTTTCTACCTTCAGTGAAAGTTGGTAGGCCATCGACAGTGAACGTCAGTGTTTGTTATCTTTTTCTACCTTCAGCGAACGTTGGTAGTTCATCGTCAGTGAATGGTGGTGATATGATATTTTCTCTTTCTACCTTCAGTAAAAGTTGGTAGACCATCGGCAGTGAACGTTGATGTTTGTTATCTATCTATCTACCTTCAATAAATGTTGGTAGCTTCGCCTTCAGTAGAAGTTGGTGTGTCCTTTAAGCATCCTACCATCCTCTCTGATTCAATTCTTTTGGTCAATCGGTGATTTATTTTCATGGTGGTGTTGCTCCTTTGTTTCTTTATTATTCTTGCATCCCTAGTGTTATTTTTGCATCTCTTTGGTCATGTTCATATGCATTCATGATCATAAGCATTTGCATGGTATCTTAGGGCCAAAAATAAGGTTTGTTTTATATTTAAGTATCTTCGATCGCATCGACACCAAGAGTTTTAACTGTTGACACACCACATCTATTTCAAAAAAATAGCGTGGCATGCCATCATTGGTTGAAGATGATACATGTCATCGTCTTTAACCTCAAGCTACCCTAAAATAGAATTCCACAAACTGTAAAATTAGCAAACCAGACTGGTACCATTAGATTTGTCTCGTCAAGACGATTCTAATGGTACCATCATACCAAATTTATATAAACTGAGCAAGGCTTGAATTGAGAAAATGCATAAATAATAGTTGTTGTACCCCAATTGTTGCCCCTAAGATCCCTTCTTCATACCATGTTGATTCACTCACAACAAGATCACACTAGGATTCTTGGTTCCCCTCCCTACTTTGAGTTTTGCTCCTTTTGAGGGATTACCAAGCACCTTGACTTATTTTCCTTTTGTGATCATGAACATTGTTTTGTTTTATTCATTTAACTAATAAAATACAATGCTGGCTTGTCTTGCTTGTTATCCATGTAGGTAAAGGGAAATGAAATTTAACAAGTTACTCCATGGGTTCATAAGTTTATTTCCATGCCCTAGTCAATATAGCTTGAGAAGTTCAAACCTCATCATTGGATTGGTTTTGGAAGAATTGGCATGTCAAGGTTGCTTTGGTTCATAACATTTTAAGGTTATTAGATTTGACTCAAAAGTATAAGGGGGTTGATTGGAGAAGTTGTCATGTTTGGACAAGGCATTATTCCTATTGGTCACAAGATCATATTTCTCTCAAAATTCAATATATGGAAGTGGTTTTGGTGGCTAAGAGTTCTCATTATCATCCTCAACAACTTCTATTCACAAAGCAAGAATATTGGTACAAGAAGTTTGTTCAAACTTGTCAAAGTTCCTCAAGACATTCTCTTGATCTAGAAGCTAGGGTTTTGAACTTCAAAGGAGCATATCTTGCTCATCTTGTTGTATTTTTTTATTGATTCCAAATACATCCTTCTCTTCAGTGGGTTATCAACAAATAACTTCAAAAGTTCCACGGAGTTTTCATGTGGAAGAAACTTGGTGAAGAAGAAAGATTATAAGTCATCCAGATGAATCTACAATTTTACATAATTAACTTCAATTGATCATAACTTGGTCAATTTTCATCACCTTGAGTCCATTAATTTTCCATAATGATCTTGAAGATGTGAACTTTATGCCTTATTTTATGTGCAAAGTGGGAAAATGGATGGAAGTTACCTTAAATATACAAAAGATTATTGGTCATTTCATGATTTTTGGCCAACTTTAACAAGTCATAACTTTCTCAATTTTTGGAGATTTTGAGTGGTTCAAGTTTCAAAATGTCTTTCAAGAGATCTACTTCATTCCATCTTATTTTGTCAAGAGCAAATTCCGAGTGGAAGGCCATGTTTGGATGCAAAAGATTATAGGTCATTTTTGAAGAAGAATTTGAAATATTTCTAAGTATGGAAAGTCAACCCTTTTTCTTCAACTTTGACTCAATGAAACTTTCATATCAAGCATCCATTTGATTCCATTCTTTTTCCATTGCAAAGCTTGTAACCTCATCTCTCTAAAGCATCAATAATCATGCCCTAAGACCCCTTGAGTTGGAAATGCCATGGATTTGAATTTGGTAACTTGAAACTGGATTTTCCACAAAGTCAGAATTTGGAAATCCATAATGTGACTTCTAAACACAAGATGTATGTGCGTTTTTTATTTAAACTTGATTAGCAAACTTGCGAAAAGTGATTAGCATCCTAAAACGCAAGATTTGGTTGAGTTTTAATGGAAAGGAAGTCAACTTCACTCGTGCTCGACCTTCACTCAATTTCCCTCCAAACTTCCTTGTTTCTTCCAATTTTCATTCTCATTCACTTCCCTATAAATAGAGGGTCATCCCCCAATCATTTCTTCATGATTTGAAAGCCAAAAACACCCTGCCAAAACTTCACACGAACCCATCTTTTTTTAATTCAGTTTTTGAGATTTAAGCTCCCTTTTCCAAAATTCTTTGCGCATTCATCATCCTCAAGCATCATATAAACTCTCCAGCACTTAAACCAATCAAAATGAGCCATAACTCAAGCTACAAAAGTCCAGTTTCAGAGCTTCTTCCTTGACCTTCGAAAAGGTAGAATTCTCTACTATTTGGATCCAAATCAAGCACTAATCTATTCTACTCCTTCTCTTGATTCCAATGCTGCTTACAATTTTTAAATCCATTGAGAATTGAGAGAGAAATCTCAAATTAAAGGTGCTTGCTATTTTCTGGGTTTTTGATTCATATCTCTCTTCACACCTTATATGAATTTGGCGCGGTGGTGGTGTTAAAATCATCTTGAAGAGACGAGTTCAGTGATACTAGCATGGGATCCTAATTTTTCCATTAGAAGGATCTCATAGAATCCCCATTGCAGGGTGTCTGGAGGTGGAAGACGATGATATGTCTCGTCTCAGCCAATGATAGTGTGCCGAACGTTTTAATTTCATTGGTTGCCCTTTTTCTAATCCTATTTGTATCTCACTAAGGTCCATATCAAACACAGCGTGTCTGGTCCACTAGATTAGCTTACTAACGCGTTTTGACTATGATCTGATGGTCCACATCTTTTTGGTTTTATTTTATTTTCTGATTTTATATTTTTATTGATTAAATTTTCAAAAATTCATAACTCTTTTATTTTTTATCCAAAAATTATGAAACAATTCACAAAAATACTTTAAATTATTTCTGATCTCATGACTATGTTTTCACATTTGATATTTTTTATATTTTTTGAATTATTTGCTTTCTTTTAATTACTTAAAAAATACTTTCTAACGTTTTTTAATTCTGAAAAAATTCATAAATATTATTTTGCATATTTTTGATTTTCTGAAAATTTTATGGAATTTTATATTGAGGTTTGCTATTTTTGACCTATTTTTGTTTGTTTGAGAAATTTTTAAATAGTTTAAAAATAGTCTCTGACTTTTAAAAATTACCAAAAATTTTATAAAAATATTTGGATCCATTTCTGATTTTTCTATGCTCCTACTTTTTATTTCTTGATTAATTTGGACATAGTTGATATTTTTCTCATTATTTTCTTTTTTAAAAATCATTTTTAAAATCCTTTTTCGTTTTTTGTGTGTATTAAATGTGATATTATTTTATGATTATTTTCTGGCTGATCTTGGGTTAAATTTTGGATCATGAACTTTATTTACATCATTGGATCCATGGTGTTGAGTTTAACTCCACAAAAATTGATGAATGATTTTAATAATAGTTTGATTAAAATTTAACTCAAAAGTGGTTTATGCATTTTTCCATCCCCTCTTCATCTTATCCCTTTCTTATTGCACTAGGTGCTAATGGAGCGTGATCTCTATATCATGTCTCAAAACAAATGGTGCATAAATTGTTATTGACCGACCTTAAAATAGGTGTGACTTCTATATAAGTCCACTTACGATTGCTTAACATAACGCTAAATTTTGTCCCGATTCGAATAAATGATCATTCGTGGCCCAAACTTATGATTGTAAGCCCAAGTATGTTAATTTGATATCTTTGATCCAATAACCTTGAGATTCATTGTGTGGAGGCTTTGGTTCTACCAATCCTCTAATGGGTCTACAACATCTTTGGTCAACGCGGATCACTTAAACATTGTTGATCATTAAATGGTACCTATGAGAATTCCAAATGGATGATATACTTGAAAAAAAGCAAATGCAACTTGTTGTGTGGAGGCTTTGGTTCTACCAATCCTCTAATGAGTTCCAAATGCAAGTTTCAAGATGGTCATCCAACTAACCACTAATTATTGACTTGTTTTACCTTATGCTTTTATTCTTTTTTATGCTTTATGTACTATTTACTTTTAGCATTTACGTTTCATGCCATTTTCATCTTTGCTCATTTGAGCATTTATTTTCTTGCCATTTTTACTTTTCTCACTTGAGCTTTTCTTTTCCTTTTTTAAGATATTTAATAATCAACATAAACCCTAATAAATATTTAATGGTACTTGGACTATTTGGTTACTATCCTTGGAATTATGGAGCATGGGACTTTTCTTGGACTTAGGATTAGAAACCTTGACCTATCTTGGAGATCTTATCGGATTATTTTGTCTGGAGTTCTTGAGGTTTACCTCAAGACATTTGGTTGCTTATTTGTTTTTGTGTGCATGTTTTTGTGATTACATCCTCAGTTTTTAATCTGGAATTCACCCATATACAACCGTTACTCTGTCCAATTTTTATGAAGACTTAATTCACTTGAAGTTTTGTTCTCTCAAGAGGTCTAGTATTTTTGCTTGCTTGGTTTCAATCCAAGGAATGGGAATTCTATCTTGGCTCATAATGTCAAGTTTTGGCTTATTGTTGGTTATATGGTTCTTATCCCTAGCTTTTACCCTATGCTTTAGGATAGTCTCTTCTTCTCCTCCCATCTTCTTTAATTTCAAAATCTTCTTCCTCCTTTTGAAAACTCTTCTTGTTTTGAAACTTGAACTATTTTCATAATAAACTTGGACTTATGTCCATGCATTTTCAAAACATTTACATAAATAAACCTCTAATCAACTTAATAATACCTTGACATTTTTTGTGAGAAGAGTAAAAGTCAATCAATCTCATTTCAAACCATTTTGCCACTTTGGCTTTTTACCCTTGAAACTTTTCTTAAAAGATTAGAGTCTTGTCAATCTTTGTAGTGATGCAAACAACTATACTTCTACAATATGTAGTGAAGAGAGATATTTTCCACTTGGGTGTTGAGTGAGGCATTGTTGATTTTGAAATCCAAGCCATATCCTTCACTTTGAGATGATGCAAATTCTCCTTTCTCATGATTGTGGGTAGTAGGTGTGTTTTCCACACGGACAATGACGATGATGTTTTATCTTATAAAATTAACCAACACATTTGTGTTTCAAATTTTTAAAAGAGGAACTACGTGTACCCTGATCCCCTATTGTATGAAAAGGTGGTACATAGGTGTGATTGGTGGAAATAGAACTGACTGTTTTGAAATGCTGGTTCGCGAAATGTCGCGGTAAGCAAGAGTCGCCACCGTCTTTTATTTTCTCCAACAAGGAAAGGACAAAAGCAAGCAAAATTCCTTTTCGAGATGTTTCTCGGTTCGGGAGGTAGATTATAGAAAGGGAAGGTGTTAGCACCCTTTCTATACGTGGTTATCCACGGGCTCTTAGGTGCTTGCTGACTATGTTTTCAAAAGATTTTGCTTTTCTTGTGTTTGTGGGTTTTGAAAAAGTTTGTTTGAAAACTTCGATTTAACTCTTGTATCTGTCCTCAAGAGTGTATGAAGTGTTTGTTTGAAAACTTTTGTCAGAAAAGTGTAGGTGCAAAAAGTATTTTTGTTTTTTTTGAAAGAGCAATTATCTAAGAACCTCTACCTACTCAAAAGAAATTAAGTTGTGTAAATGTCCTTTAGACAGTACTATCCCACTATTGAGAAGTAGGTAGCACCGTCGTTGGAGTTTTTCGGGTCAATTCGATTATAGGGACATGTGGTCACTAAAGCAATAGTAGGACGCCTTAGCGGTAACCCTAATGTCCTAGATCCTTTTTATCCGAGGCAACCGTTTCGAGGAAACTTGGATCTTTAGACAAGAGGGCGACCTCTAAAACACCCTATACTCAATGACCACGTCGAGGCAACCAAGTGAGGCGTACCCTAAGAGTGGCATGTGCGAGTGTGTCGAGTTTCAATTTATGTTATCTTTGTACATGTTATGGTGAGCTACGTTTTGATTTTAATTTTCAGATAAGTCTTGTCATGCATAGCCTAATTAACATACATCTAGCAGTTAAAATATTGCGGAAAGTAAATCTACGCTATTACAAGGCGTCGGGTATTTACATCGCCAAAAACAAACCCTTGAAAAAGAAATTGCGGAAAATTAAAGGAAAGCGATAAAAGTCCTAATTAACGCTATTACATCCTCGGAGCAATTACATAAATATGATCAAAAATAATATGCGCAAAAAGAAATTGAATCGGAGAAGTCCTTAGGGTTTTGACCCTTTTTGAGAAAGAAAGAAGTTTGTTATTATTTTTTGAATTAAATTAAACCTAAGCTAATAAATAAAATGTTTTTGAGTTTTTAATGTAATAAAAGAAATTAAAATTGTCAAGAAAACCCTAATTCTATATTGATTTTAAATTATTGAGAAAAAGTTAAAATTAACCCTAATTAACTAAATAGATTAATTATGTATTTATTTACAAAAATAATAAACTAAGGGTGAAGTTAATAAATAATAATAATAAATAAAAAATATTACATTTTTAGTTTTCTGAGTTTTATTATAAAACAAATTAGTTTGGTTAATTAAATAATAAGAATAATTAATTAAAAATAATTAAAAGAAAAAAATATAAAAGAAAAGAAAAAAAAGTAAGAAGAATAAACCAGGGGGGGTACTGGCCCAATATGGAGGTATTAGTTGCAATTTATGGCCCATTAAGCTGCCAGTCCGTTTGACTTTTTTGATTGCCCATGGTACGTATTGACTGGGAGCATAGTGGTCTTCCAATCATGACCACTTGATTTGAGTCTAGGGACATCTGGCGCGTGGATATCTGAGGTACATGATGGACATCATCTGGGAAGCTGCATGTGAACACACACAAGAAAATAATAACAAGAGTTTTGGGGGACCTGGAATTCGAACCCAGGTCCCAATGATTCCAGGCCAACGCATCATCCACTACACCATGTGCACGCTTTTGTTATTATAATAATAAACAAATATAATATATAAAAAATCAATTCATATGCTGTTAACATAAAAACGCGCGCGCTAATTTGAACTAACCAATGATGTATTAACACATCATCATCTTCCTCGCCGAACCTGCAAAAACAATGATAGATAGCGGGGGTTTTTAACCCCCACAATATGCCATGAGGAAAAATAGCGAATAGAGATACAATGCACATAAATATTTCGCGAGGGTTCCAATGTGTGCGTCTGGTTCTCACGAATCCAACCCTGTGCCTTACAAGTCCTGATTTTTCTGGGTTTAGAAAGCCCCAATTTCCCAACTTATGAACCCTAGAAATCGTCAATGGCAATTTTTGATTTATGGCGTTTTAATCCAATTAAGTGATATCATTAGCTTCGTATGACCTCTGGCAATGCAACACAATCAATAAAACATGTTAATTATGCATGAATTCAACAATATGATTTTGAGAAAAAAACGCAAACCGTGGTTCTGTCTAGGGCGATTCCTGTAGCTTTAAGGCCTCAATTTTATTGCAATACCTTCCTGGGATCCCCTGCAGTGTATTAGAATCAACAAAAGTTCTTGAATCGTCCTGGAATATAGAAATCAGTTTTGAGTTTTTCTTGAAATTTTTCAATATTGCTATGGCTTTGTTTGCAGCTTTCTCACGTGTACGGCATTAGGGTTAGCTTGTACATATATAGAGGAATGAAATTAGGTCACAATCTTGCACAAAAATCCATTGCAATTATGATTGAATATTTGATTGAAAATCAAATCTTTTTGCATTTTCATGATTGGAAAAAGTTGCCAATTTTGGAGATATTGCATCTTTGACTTGGTGCACGAAATTGCCAGCCTTTTTAGGTCATACTTGCTTCACAAAAAGATTGAAAAATCAAATCTTTGTATTTTCCTACAATTTAAATTAATTAAATGAATTAATATTGATTAAAAATCCAATTAATTAATAAAAATAAGAAAATAAATTCAATTAGGCTTGATGGGTCGTGCATACGCCATGGATGAAGTTTCAAGAAGAGATTTGAGGCCCATTAGCAAAAACAAGGTGTTTTGAGCAAAGTTGACTTTTGCAAATTCACAAAAATTTCCCAACTTCTCCAATGCATATCTTGCTCAATTTTGATCATATGAACATGTTATTGGTCATTTTGTAATGGTCTTGAATTCCTCTAACCAATGCCTTTGGTCCCATGTCATTTGGATTTACCAATCTCAAGTTATGGCCTTTGACTCAAAGTGCATTTTTGTTGACTTTTGAAATTGACCTATAATGTAGAAATTGATAACTTTTTGTGAGAGAATTTCTTGAACTTGGAGTGTGAAGATGGATTGTAGGAAATGTCATCCCCTTCAAAATGACCATTGGATGGAATTTTTCTGATAAACCATGAAAATGTTATGCCCTGGTCAAGATACCGTTGACTTTTCTACTGTCCAAAAATAGTAACTTTTGCATCTTGATGATTTTTGAGCCATTCTTGTGGAATCATGATCAAGACTTGATCAAATGATGATTGTGGACTCAAAATAAGATGTTGACCAAAAATTCTGACTTTTGACTATAAAATGACCATTTTGCCCCTGTAGTTGACTGTAGATCAAATAGGGCTTTTGACTGTGGAATTTGACACTGTGAGTCTTGAGACTTGGCATGTAGGTGCTTGAGAATGCATATGGGCCTATGAGACTTGATTGAAGCATTGAAAACCCCAAATTCCTTGAAAGAACCAAAACCCTAATTTTGAGTGGCTTAGGGGGGGCTTGACTATCAAATCCTTGAGCAGATCTTGAACCATTTGAAGATGATTCTTGACAAATCTTGAGGAATATGGGAGGGCAAATTTGGGGTACAACAATAGGCACTAAAGGTTCGCAACCGCGACGGGTGCAAAAATCATAAAAAAATACATTTCTTTTCTCACCTCCACCATCCATTTTATATACAACAGTTTTATAGCCAAAATATACAGATTTTACAAAGAGGTTCCTGCGGAGTACCGTAGATGTTTAGGGTACTAATACCTTCCCTTTACATAACCAACCCCCTTACCTTGAATCTTTCCCCCTCTTTTTGGGTTATTCTCTCTTTTCCCATTCCTATGGAAACAATAAAGCGCGGTGGCGATTTTTATCTTGATTTGTATAAAGTGTAGTCAATCCAATGGCTTAGTTCTTCTGAATCAAAGCCGTGAACAACTCTGCATATCTCATCGGAATGGAGTCAAAAGCTTCTCACTTCTAACTTCTAACTTCTCACAGAAGAAACCTATTGCTAGTACTGATGATATCTTCTAGGTGGCCTAATCTTCCTTTCCCCAATAACATCATTCATTTTACTTTATTTCTTTCGAGAGAACCCGTATGATGACTTCTTTCTTCCTTCATCTTTTGTCAAGCGTCCCTTTCTGACAAATTCTTCTAAACGAACACCCATTCTCACTATTTCAGTGAAATCACTCGGCGCACTCGCGACCATCCTTTCATAATAAAATGATCCAAGGGTTTTTATAAATACCTTGGTCATTTATTGTTCTCCCTTAGGTGGCACCACTTGGGCAGCAATCTCGTGCCAATGCTCCACATATTCTTTGAACGACTCCTTGTCTCTATGAGCCATTACCCTTAACTAGTCACGGTCAAGTGCCATGAACATATTGTACTTATACTGCTTGATGAATGCTTCCCCTAGATCACTGAAGGTACGGATACTGCTACTGTCTAAACTCATATACCACTTCAAAGCGGCCCCAGTTAAACTATCTTGGAAGAAATGAATGAGAAAACACTGATCATTTGTATGGGTGGACATTTTCCTGATATACATCACGCGGTGGTCACGAGGGCGAGAGTTTCCCTTATACCTCTCAAATTTTGGCACTTTGAACTTTGTTGGCACCTTTACATTGGGAACTAGGCAGAGTTCACTGATGTTTTGTCCAAACAATTCTTTTCCTCAAAAGGCCTTCACTTCCTTCTGCATCTCATTGAACTGGTCTTGAAAGTCATCCAATCAGTCATAGAAACCCATACTTTCACTCGGTGGAGGAACAAGACGATAAACTTCATCATTAGAAAACGGCGTAACATTCACCGAAGGAGGTGAAATATAATGGATATCATTTCTAACCATAGGAGTAACAAGCACCACAAGAGGTGCAGGAGTAGCAGCAACTTGAGCATCAAGATTATAATATTCTGGCATGAAATTCCCATGCATTCCCCACGGGTAACCCCAAGGCATACAATATTGAACAGTAGTAACTAGAGTAACATAAATAGGGACCAACTAAACCTCGGAAGCAACCGTTTTCTATTGTGGCCGAGTAGCATGAGGAGACGGAGGAGCAAGTGGTGGTTGATTCTGAGCAACCACCAACGATACCATCAAAGCAGTCAGATTGGCCATACTGGCCTTCAAAGCAGTAACCTCCTTGCGCAACTCGCAATTCTCTTGTTCAAGATTCTCCATTTTCTTCCTGGAATTAGCTGGAGTATTGTACCGGTGAGACAACTTGTTGAACAAGTCAAAGAAACACAGTAAGACACCTAGGTATGAACCGAAATGCAAGAAATATGTACAAGATGATGCATGATATGTGTAATACGATGGGAGAACTAACTTGGGTGCTTTGCATTTTATTGCAAATGTTGCGGGTAGCAAGAATCGCCGCTGACTTTTCGTTTATCCAAATAAAGAAAGGGTGAAAAGAATAGGAAATACCTTTTGAGAATTTTCTTGAGTTCGGGGGGTAGGTTATGAAAAGGAAAGGTGTTAGCACCCTTTTCATCCGTATTTATCTACAGGATCTTAATTCTTGATCACTTTGAAATGCTTTGTGTTTGTATAAGTTTGAAAATATTTTGAAAACTCCTAAGTTTGGAAAACTTTGCAATGATTCTCGTATCGTTGAGAATGTATACAAAGTGTTGGCTTTGAAAATATTTATTGAAAGGAGTGTTTGGAAATATGTTTGAAAATGCTAATGTAAGGCAATTTTGCAATGATTCTCGTATCGTTGAGAATGTATACAAAATGCTTGTTTTGAAAAGTGTTTTGATTGTGTGAGGTGTAAAGATTGTTTTAGTTTGTGAGTAAGAAATTACGAGCAATATACCTGCTCAAAAAGTCTTTGTTCTTTTCCTCCTCCTTTAGATAGTGTTATTTCACCATTGGTTGGTAAGGATCCATATCATTAGATGTGAGGGACAGGCGTGGGTCATCGTGAAGTTATAGAAGGCAACTTGTAAGATGCTTTAGCAATTTTTCGTAAGGGACTAAGATCATTTATCGAAGGTAATATTTGAAGTTTCATCAAGGGACTATGATCTTTTAACCGAGGGTCTATTGCTAAAACATCTCATGTTCGAGGGACATGGCTGTTTATATCTGAGGCAACAAGTGTGGGTTGCCCTTAGAGGTGTATGTGTGCAAGGTGTTTTAATTTCAAGTATTTATCTTTGAATTAGGGTTTTTCTAATTTTGATTTTAAGTCTTGTCATACAAATACTAATTACTAGCAATAATAAGGAAAGCGATAAATTGCGGAATTTAAATGTCATACACTATTACAACGCTTTGGGAATGGGGGGTACAATCTTGTGAATAGGGGGATGAAAGCAATAAAGCTCTAATTACTATTATAAACCATTGAATATGAATGACAATAATAATACACAAAATGTAAAGATAAAAAAGAAAAGGAATTGTTGTTTTAGGGTTATTGATGGAAAAAAGGTGTAACCTAATTAAACTAATTAATTCTATTTATAAAATAATTTAATTAATTGTTTAATCAAAAACCTAAAACCTAAATTAATTAAATAAAACCTAAGTCTAATTTACTTTGTTTAGAAAATGATTTTTGAATGTCAATGCTAATTTTGAGAAGAAAATGCTTTTATAATGTAAAAGAGAGTAATAAAAAATAAAAATAAAAATAAAAATGTTTAAATTAAAATATTTTTAATTTAATTATTTTAAGAAAATCTATTTTATATTTTTGGGTTAAATAATAAGAAAAATAAACAAAGTATAAAAAATATAAAAAATATTGGGCTAGGTGTTTAGAAAGTGAAATGGGTGTATAAAGGCACAATGGGGCGCTGGGCCCAAAATAAATGTTTTTTTCAAGTAAAAAAAATGGGCATGGTTGTGTTAGTAAAAATGGAGTATGATGAAGTAAAAATAAAAAAAGGAAAAGCCCAAGTCTAGAGGGCCCAAGCGCTATTTTTGTGATCAAGCGTAATTGACTTTTGAAGGTCCATGATACACTTGTGAGCCTGGAGCGTGGGATTGGATAGCTAGCAGATCTGATGTCCTGGATGATAGGATAATGGTGTGCACACATGTTTGGATTGTATTGAATCTGTAATGGAAATGTTAGAAAAAACCAAAAGGGTACCACTGGGCTCGAACCCAGGTCCTTCCATACCAATGCCTTATACGTGCACGCTCTGCCATTGAGGTGGCTTGTACATCTGGTTATGAAACATGTTACAATAAATTTAAAATAAACCAAGTCCTGAATGTGTCATCTTCTACTTCCTCGCGCCAGAAGCCATGAACGACATTTTTTAATTTTGTAACTAGCTCATTTCTCAACCAAATTGAAAAATGTAAACATGAAAGTTGCTTGAAATTTAACCACGATTCCAAATATGTTAATCACTTATGTTAACAATCAAAGATGAGCATGAATTTTATCTGGTACCAAATTAAACCAAATTTTTTCTTTAAGTTCAACTTCAAAATTCTCTATGCTCAGGCAAGATAAATGAAAACTAAGGGCGTGGTTAGCTTCAGGGCTATGATGTCTACATTTTATCTTTTAAAGTCAAAGGCAAATGATGCTTGTATAAGGATTTGAAGGTTTCGAAAACTTACCTTGAAAATGGAAATCGTGTTTTGATTTTGAGCACTCTTGGATGTGTTGTGATTCTCTGAATAGCTTCAGTGGACTCCTAGGAAGCTAATGCAAAGCTTACTTTGGATTAAGAGTGGATGAATCTCCTTGTAGAAGTCAATGTGTAGCTGACTGGTTTTGGAAATGAAGGATGGTGATGAAGGTGTTACAGTTGTGTAGCAGGGTCCTGGATCACTTCTAAATGATGTATGGAAGCTTTGTGATTGAATTTAAGTGAGAACGCACGAGTGAAATGTGATTTTGGAATTCCAAGCCAGAAATGGCACAAAAATGGAGTTTGTGTGCAATTTCTTATTTCAGGGAGTTTTAGGGAGTTTCTGGGCTTGTGAATTCGTCCCTTGACTTGTAAACAATGCCTCTATTTAAAGAAAATATTTGAGGGAAAGATAAGACCAGGTTTGCAAGTTGTAGGGTTATGGCTACATGACTTATTTTTGAAGTAAGCTTTGACAAACATTGTTCCAAGGCATGGTAAAAGGATACCTAGAGTGGTTAGAAGCTTTAAACATGTTTGTTTAACTTTGTATATTGAGTGTGTGCAGAAGAAACAAACTGGAAGCTCAAGACAAGTTGACTTTGTGATTAAAGCAACTTTTTAAGAATGGAAATGGTGCCTTTGTGACATAAATGGAAAAATCATGTGGACAATGGCTTAATCACTTGGATCATACCTTAATCAAACCTGTAAACATTAAATTAAGGAGTTATTGGCAAGTTAGAACCCTACAAAGCAATATTTATGCAACATGGCTTGGGATTTGATCAAGTTTTCATCATCAAAATGACTTGTAATTCAAGAATGGATGCCAAACTTCTTGTCTTCGATTCTCTTAGATCGAGCATGATCTCTTCAAGTTATTTGACATTTTGGAAAGCTTTAAACATTTCCTACAAGCTTCATGTTGACCATTTTGACAAAATCAAATTGGAACTAGGTGAAAATTGGTCAAGAAGTTAGGTCAAAAATATGCCTAAACTAGTTGAAAATTTCACTAAGTATTTTATGAAAAAAGTCATGACTTCATGGGCTTATATCTTAAAATTTAAGAATTGTTTGGACATCAACCCTCTAATACAAAGTTGGAGAATTCATCAAGATCTACAAATTTCATGTTGAAAGTTTTCCTTGAATCATCTTGCATCTTGGTGAAAAAATGTCATGAAGTAATAAAATTATTGTATAAAAACACTTAGAAAATTTTCTAAGTCTTGAAAACTTTAACTTTTTGTGGACTTTTTTTGACTTTCTTGTTTCTTTATGATCAAGTTTGATATTTTTGAATGTCTTGATGAATCTTGACCTTTGAAACTCAATGTTGATCAAAAAATCGAAGTTTGACTTTTTGTATATCAGTTGATCCAAAATTCAACCATCAATCCAATGATCTTGAGAAATGATTTGAGCCATGAAACATGTTATGTTTGAATCATTGAATTCATGCTTCAAACCATTAGGTTATGTATTAGGTCAAAAATCACTAATAAGTCATTCTTAGTCAAAACCCTAATTTTGATAATTTTGCCCCTTCGATGATTTGAATGCTTTTCTTAAGGAATTATGATCAACACTTGATCAATTGATGAATATGACTTTAAAATGTTAATGTTGGCCAAAAATCATGAAATTTGACTATAGTTTGACCATATTTAACTTTTTACCTAATACATTTGATTTTCAGTCATCTGAGAAATTGATTGAGCAAATTTGTGATACAAGACTTGAAACTTGGTATGAGAAATATTAGAGACCTATAATGAACCATGATAGTCAACTTAGGCATCAAAGTCCAATTATTCTTGAGAAAAACCAAATCCTAATTTAGAGGTTCAATGCTTAAGAGGTGAGTTTGTCTGATCAAACCCTTGAGAACCCTTGAGCTTTTGAGATCTTTTATGAGAAATGTATTGAGAATAGAGAGGGCAAATTTTGAGGTACAACAGCTGCCCATGTTCAATCTTATTAAACCTGAAGAGTTAGATTTTCTTATCCACCATTTGTGACTTGAAGGTGGAAGATGATTGAATAATTAAGTGCCCAGAAATTTGCACTCGCTTGTGCATGAGGTAAAATTGCTTGTTGATTATATCAAGAATGGGCTTAGAGATGCCATTTGGAGAGGTGATAGAAAGTTATCGAAGATGGGCTTATAGATGCCATCCAAAGTATCTGTTGATAGATAAATTAGACTAAGTCTATGCTAGTCTTTAACTGAGACCAGTATCAGAATAAATCTTTGGTCTATTTAATCTGAGATAGAAAAAGGTCTACTGAGGGAAGTATGAGAATAAATCTTTGGTCGATTTAATCTGAGCCAACTAATGCTTGAAAATCTATAACTGAGAGAAGTATCAGAATAAATCTTTAGTCGATTTGATCTAAGCCAGCAAAAAAGGTTTATTGAGAGAAGTATCAGAATAAATCTTTGGCCGATTTAATCTGAGCCAACAGATGTTTGAAAATCTTTAACTGAGAGAAGTATCAGAATATATCTTTGGTTGATCTAATATGATCCAGAAAAAGGTCTACTGAGAGAAGTATCAGAATAAATCATTGGTCAATTTAATCTAAGCCAGTAGATGTCTTTGAAAATATTTAACTCAGAAGTATCAGAATAAATATTTGGTAGATTTAAAGTGAGCCAACAGATGTTTGAAGGGAGTATATATCATGTAAATATTTTCCCTTGTTTTGTTTCAAGGAGTGACCTACAATCTGTTTTGAGGATTTTGATGATATCAGTTCGATGATTGATCTTTCCTGAAAAGGTAAAGATCTAGTTGTATGTAATGTCATGATGCATGAAATGCATTGCGTAATGATATTCTCAAAATAAATGATACTGTGCTATATGTGTTTCGTATGCATATGCTATGATGTATGAATGTGTAATGTTGTTGAAGTGTATCTTCGTATGGGAAAATAAATCCCTGACTTATTGTTGGGGAATGAAGAGTGTGTGTATCTTCAATCTTGTCTTGAATGCTTCCGCTGGGGAATCCTGCTTACTTCTTTAAGGAAACTCCATTGGGGATGTTAATCTCTGCTTGGGGAAGGAGTTCAAGAACATTGGTCGTCTGTTGCTCTATTGGGGAATTTATTTCATATATACCCTGATTGGGGATAGAAGAGATGGTTAAACTTCTTACTTGTCTGAGGAAGATAATTTCCATAAATTATACTGATTGAGACTCTGTGGGGAGATTTGAAGAGATTTAAGCTCCTTTATTTGTTAAAGTGATTTTCCGGGGAGATTGTGGGAAATATGATTTTATTTGTGAAGAGTACTCCATGGGTGATAATTTCATAGAAGTGGTTCTGGTGAATTTACTGGGGATAATCTTATGAAAATGACTCTATAGGGATTTACAAATAGCTTGAGTGTCATCCCAACTTTTAGAATTTTGAATAACTACTTATTCTTGTTTATAGTTATTTGTTAACAGTTAATCATGTTCATATGCACATGCTCATTCAATTTTAGTCATTGCAAATTTTTGCAAGCAAACAAAAAAAATAAAAAATTTGGACTTTCAAGTATATTTGTATTGATGATTTTCCTATAAACAAGTGAGTTTGTACAAAGAAACGGAAATCCTTGTAAGAGAAAGTCATCGTGAAATGAAAAAGTACAAAGTGAAAACAAATATATATATATATATATATATATATATATATATATATATATATATATATATATATATATATATATATATATATATATATATATATATATATATATATAAAACCATGTGGAAGTGATCTCATTGGGTTCCAAAATCTGCTATTGCCCCTATGTCTTTGAGCATCTCGTCCCTTGACATTGGAAGAAGTTGATTGAACCATTTAAACTATCGACTTTGGTAATAAAGCTTTCACGTAAGTGATCCTATGGGACATACTCGCACTCTTTAATCCCTAATTTTCTCCGGGACCGCCCTTTCAGGTTTTTAGTCCACCAGTATACCCTTTTTTGCCCAAGTCGCCCTTTAAGGTTTTCGACTTGCTGGGTGTATAATCTTTTTTATATATCCCTTATTTTTGCCTAGTTATGTCAACCTAGTGCGTCATTCCTATGTGTATTATTTTTTGACTGTGTCCGCATTCATAGGGTGCGGGAAATCTTCGCCATCCATACTGGTTAGCATCATAGCGGCGCCCGAGAATACTTTCTTAACAACAAATAGACCCTTCATAGGTTGGCGTATGTTATCCCCTGGGATCACCTTGTGGCAGAATGATACGCTTTATTACCAAGTTACCAGCTTGATATACACGATGCTTGATATTTTTGTTGAAAGTTTGATCACGCGCTTCTGGTATATCTGAACATGACAGACAGTAGTCAGTCTCTTCTCGTCAATCAAATTCAAATGATCCAACCTAGTCTGAATCCATTCGTCTTCGTCTAAGTTTTCTTCTTTCATAATCCTTAGAGAAGGAATCTAAACTTCGACATGCAAGACAACTTCCATGCCATAGACTAAAGAGAAAGGGGTTGCCCCAGTTGATGTTCGTTCCAAAGTACGGTGTCCATGAAGAGAAAATGGTAGCATCTCATGCCAGTCTTTTAAGGTTACTGTCATCTTTTACACAATATTCTTTATATTCTTGTTAGCATCTTCCACTGTGCCATTCATCTTAGACCTATATGCAGAAGAGTTGTGATGCTTGATCTTGAACTACGTGTAGAGCTCAGTGATCAGGGCATTATTAAGGTTAGTGCCATTGTCAGTGATAATCCTCTCAGGGATACCATACCGGAAGATGAGGTTTTACTAGATGAACCGGGCCATAACGTTCTTGGTAAATGAGGCAAATGAAGCTGCTTCAATCCACTTGGTAAATTAGTCAATGGCGACAAGAATGAAAATGTGTCCATTAGACGCAGTAGGTTTGATCTCTCCAATCATGTCAATTCCCCACATTGAAAATGGCTAAGGAGCAGTCATGACATTCAATGGAATCAAAGGCATGTGAACCTTGTCAACATAAATTTGGAACTTGTGGAAAGTCCTAGAATGGTGATGACAATCGATTTCTATGATCGACCAATAATAACCAGATCTCAGAATATTCTTAGCCATAGTGTGTCCGCTAGAGTGAGTACCAAAAATACCTTCATGCATATCCTCCATGATCTTCTCTGCTTCCTTCTTGTCCTTACAATAGAGCATAATTGAATCATGGTTGCGCTTGTATAAGATCACATTGCTTAGGAAAAACTTGGCTGAGAACCTCTAATAATTTCTTGACATTGACTGATGCCCCTTCAGGATACTCTTGAGTTTCGAGATATCTTTTCACCTCATGAAACTAAGGCTTCTCCATTACACCCTCAGTGTCAATCTCATAGCAGTGCGTTGGTTCGTCAAATCTTTCGACAATAATTTGGGGAGCTTTGTTATCCCATGTGACCTTGAACATAGAATACATGGTAGCCAAAGCATCTTCCAACTGATTTTCTTCCCCCGTAATATGCTCAAACGTAACCTCTTCAAAGTATGGGATCAAGGTTAGCACAAGCTCTTTGTAAGGGATAAAATTTGGATGTTTTGTAACCCACTCTCCTTTAACTTGACTGATGACCAAAGATGTGTCTCCATATACACTTAAGAATTTTATTCTTAGGTCAATAGCAACTTTAAGACCCAAGGTGCACGCTTCATGCTCGGCCATGTTGTTGGTACAGTAAAAAAAAAGCCTGGCAGTGAAAGGAGTATGAAAACCTTCAGGAGAAATGATCATGGCCCAAATTCCGTTACCCAGTGCATTGGAAGCTCCAAAAAAAACCATAGTCCATTGGGATCCTTGTTCAAGTCCTTCATACAGTCCAGGCTTTTCACAATACGCAATCAGCATGTTATTCTCGTCCGGGAATTCAAAGTTCATATTTAGTAATCACCCACAGATTGGTGTGCCAAATGATCTGCCAACGCACTTCCTTTTGTTGATTTTTGTGTAGTATATTGGTTATCGTATTCAGTTAAGATCATTTTCCATCGAGATATTCTTTCGGAGAGAGCGGGCTTCTAAAAGATGTACTTCAAAGGATCCATCTTAGAAATCAGTAGAGTGGTCTGAGTCAACATATACTATCTTAGTCAGCGAGCTGCCCATGCAAAAGTGCAACAAGTTTTCTCGAGAAGTGAATATCTTGTTTGATAGTCGGTAAACTTGTTTCTAAGGTAATATATTTCATTCTCTTTTTGACCAAACTCATCATGTTGCCCCAGCACACACCACATCGAATTCTCTAACACAGTTAAGTACATGATCAGAGGCCTTCCTTCAACCCGTGGCATCAGAATTAGTGGTTATTGCAAGTATTCCTTGATCTTGTCAAAATATATTTGGAAGTTGTCATTCTATCTTACCGCTTGATCTTTCTTTAGCAGCTTGAATAGTGGTTCGCAAGTAGCTGTCGGGTGAGAGATGAATCGGGAAATGTAATTGAGTCGTCCTAGAAAACCTCTAACCTCCTTCTTAGTACGAGGAGCCAACATTTCTTGGATGGCTTTGACCTTTATGGGATCAACTTCAATACCATTTCCACTGAAGACAAAGCCTAGGAGTTTACTAGACCTTACCCTGAAGATGCATTTATTGGTATTCAACCTCCGCTTGTATTTCTTCAACCTCTCAAATAACTTGTGCAGATGATCAAGGTGCTCTTATTCAGTTTGGGATCTTGCTATCATGTAATCCACATAGACTTCTATTTCATGATGAATCATGTCATGAAATAAATCCATCATAGCTCGTTGATAAGTTGCGCCTGAATTCTTCAGCCCAAAAGGCATGACCTTATAAAAGAAAGTGCTTTATTGTGTAACTAAAGTGGTCTTCTCCATGTCCTAAGGCGCCATTTTGATTTGGTTGTAACCCGAGAAGCCATCCATGAAGGAAAATACCTTGTGCTGAGCAGTGTTGTCAACTAAGATATCAATATGCGGTAGTGGGAAGTCGTCTTTGGGGCTCGCCCTATTTAAATACCTCTAAAGGCTTGCAACTTTTTTGAAATAAGAGTTGAATATCATAAAGGGAGTAAAAAGCATAGTTTAAATATAATGAAAACGAATGGATTAATTCAAGACAAATATATGTAATGCATTAATGAAACAAAGTTTGACATTAATGGATAATTGTTTGAACAAGCAAAATAAATTACAATTGAAAATTTGAATAAACAAAAGTTTCTCCACCTAAACTGGTCACTTTAGATGGTTTGCCTTTGGGGGATGACATACGAACTCTGGTTGACCGTCTTGTGTAAACTCTAACACTCCTTCATCGATTAGGTCTTGAATTTTATTCTTCAGAGTCCAACAACCATCCGTATCATGTCCAGGACTATCAGAATGGTATGCACATCTCTCATTAGGGTGGTAACTAGTAGAAGCAGTATTGGGATTCCGGATAGGAGCCTTTAACGTAATTAGCTCTGCCTTCAACATGTGTTATAACTCTTGAGCCAATGACATGTTGATCCTGGATAATTGTCTCTTAGGTGCGACCTCCTTACGCTGACTCCCCTGTCGTTGTTGGTGAGGTTGTTGTTGGGCTCATGATGTAGCAGTAATTTGGAAAGGTCTATTCTCCAACAAGCCAACTTCTTGTATCATCGGAGGCTGATTAACGACTCGATCCCTAATTCTAGTTGTTTGCCCCATATGGTTACATCTGTCTTGATGGGGCTTGTTAATGAGAGCTTTCAACTCCTCTTGTCCCTGAGCCATGTTTTGGATAAGAGCCATCTGGCCCACCATCTGTCCCATCATCTGGATCTTCATTGTGGCTATCTCAGTTTGTAGTCATTCTAACTGGTCATCCTTGTTGTGCTCAGGATTTTTCATGGTCATACCCCTAGTGAGGAGTGCTTTCACTTCTTATTTCCCCTTGGATAGGTTCAAAAACATTTCTTGAAGCTGAGTATTTTGAGTCTGAATGTCCTTGATAGTCTGTTCTAGAGCCATCTCTACTAAAATAAACAGTAGGCAGATGAGAAACATGTGTGGGGAAAACCTGTTATGATGACATGCATGATATGTGGATGTAATGTTTTTAAGGACTTAGAAGATTTAAATTTGTTTTAGACAAAAGGAACAAACAACAATTTCATTAATGAGTTCAAATTGATTACAAACATGCCTCTTGGGCTTACAATGGAGGAAATAAAGAAAAATAAACTCCTAAGACAAAAAGGTCGAACACATCCTCTTTTGCGTAATGTAGGCATTCAAATTTCGCTCTTCATGAAGCTATCTCGTAAGCTCTAAAACCTTCTTTTCACTCACGTAGATTTGGGATTTGAAGGTGTCTCGCTATTCCTTAAGCTTGATCCAAGCTCTTTACAAATATTCAAGAGAAGTAGGCATGGTAGGATGAAGGATAGTATACGGAACATCTCCTTCAAAAACTGGCTCCATGATGATAGGTAAAATGGTAGGGTATGGCATACCGAGACTTTGAGCACTATTTCGTACCCACTTAAGATAAGGCTCTAAAGGAATGGAGTTCTTACGCCCCAATGTCTTTCTATCCACTTTGCTTACCATTCTCCAAGCTGGTATGAACCTTTGACAATAGCCTTGGTCGTCTCCCTCATAGTCGAATGCCAAACGTTGGATGAGTGCATCGTGAAGACCATCTCTTCCTGCATACCCAAATTGTCTTAATGCAAGACAAGGGTTATAGGTGATACCTCCCCTAATACCTTAGAGTAGGACATTAGGGAATTCCCCACAACCGTCAATGATGGTAGTGTCCTCCAGGGATCGAGAACACCAATAAATGTCAGAGTGTGTGAGTGACATCATCCTTTGAGACCATATCAAGCCTTGCTCGTTCTTCATTGTTGAATGAGGTAGGTGCAAAGTAAACCACCTATAGAGTAATGGAATGCAACACAAAACAGTACCTCTTTTATTCATGGTGAGAGTGTGGAAATAATGTAAAATGTCCCCAAGCAAAGTAGGTATAGGATTATGAGAGAGGAAAACCTTGATGGAATTCAAATCTATGAATTGGTCTGGATTGGGAAACAGAACCAAACCATAGATTAGGAGGGCAAAGACATCTTCAAAATCTTGAAAATCCATATCCTCCCAGAATGAACGAGCCTTCTCCAATAGAAACTTGGATAGGAAACCATTAACTCCACTTGTTGTCTCCCAATTTGCGTTTGTTTGTTTTTGGATTCGAAGGAAAAGAAACAAGTGTAGTGTTTCTTTTGTTGGATTCGAAAGAAAGAAAAAATTGTGGTATTTTGATTCTGGGTTTGAGAGTGTGTTAAGTGTTTGATGATTTTCACACAACCAAAGTTTTTCCAGCTGCCAAAAGCCCCCTAGATGTGTTGTCCATCCCCTTTAGATGTGTTATGGAACCTCTTATTTATAGATGAAGTTGGGTGAGATTTGGGAGGGAAAGAAAATGAATTTGAACAAATTGAGTATATGGTGTTTGTAGCTTTTGAGGTGCAGTATTTGTAGCAGGACTTCTGTGCAACAATTTAGGAGTGTTGTGGCTAATGCATCATGCTTGGATTTGCAGCACATAAGACTCTGGCTAGCAAGCATCTTTGAATATTTCTTTTGTTTTGACCAACTAGATCCATCATTCGACCAGACTCCTCTTTAGATAGCAATAATTGTTTCCAATTAGTGTCCTTCGAATGGGTCCTTTGTGTATCCTTCATTTTGAACCAATGCATGTGTTGTTTTGAAGGGACCACATGCATCACATGTGTATATCACTTGCAATTTCTTCGAATGGGCCAACAAGGTATATCCTAAAAATGGAACACCCACGTATTCCCCTTTAAATCCATCAATGCATGTCCTTTGAATGGGGCAAATGTATGTCCTTCGAATGGACCATGTGCCTGTCCTACAAATGCGTCAGTTGTGTATCTTTTGAAAGGGGCACCCAGGTATGTAAATGCGTATCCTTCGAATGGGACGCCCATGTATGTCATAGTTTAGAAACTATGTGTGTTGAAGGTTTTCAAGGGTGGAATCGAACCTTTCATGCAGGAGGTCCCTGCCTTGTGAATTGAAGGAAATATTTCAGGCCATTGGCTTCTGAATCCAAGGAAACCTGCAGGAGACCATAGCCTTGTGCATGCTGGCATGAAGGAAGTTCCTGCCTTGTGAATTGAAGGCAAGCATAGAGAATGCACTTGTCTTCTGAATCGAAGGGTGCCAGTATGAAGCCAACACCTTCTGAATCGAAGGAAAGCTGCAGAAGGCCATTTGGATGTGCACCAAAAGCCAGCTTGTAAGGTGTCATTGGTGTAATCGAAGCTTGCATGCAGGAGGCCTAAATTCCCAAACGAGGCTTGCATGCAGGAGGTCCCTACATTTTGAATCGAAGGAAACTATCAGAAGGTCATTTCATTCTTAATCAAAAGAAGCTAGTAGGAAGCCACTAATTTCTGAATCGAAGGTTACCAACAGGAGACCCTTCCCTTTTGAATAGAAGGAGGCTGTTTCAAAGGGAAACAAATACCCAGTCGAAGCTTGTATAAAGCAAGCAAGCAAAAGGACAATGCTTCAATCTAAGCTTGGGAATTTGAAACATGTTTGAAGGAGGTCAGGTGCTTAATCTAAACCCCTAAATCAAGCCTGCTCGAAGGAAGCTAGATGCCTAATCGAAGCAAATTTGTGCGGCCTAGACTTAGTAGAAATTTTGTGAGAAAAATCTTTGATAAATGAGAGGGAAAATTTTGGGGTACAACAGAAGGTATTAGTACCCTAAACATCTACAGTACTCCACAAGAACCTCTTTGAAAATTTGTGTATTTTGGCTATAAATGTTGTGTATAAAAATAGATGGTGGAGATGAGAAAAGAAAGATTTTTTACAATTTTTGCACCCACCGCGGTTGTGAACCTTTAGTGCCTATGTACTATCTTCTGTGTAATAGAGGATCGGGGTACTCGTAGTTCACCTTTAAAAATTTTAAAACACAAGTGTGTTGGTTAGTTTTAAGAGACGAGACATGATCGTCTTATCCGAGTGGAAGAACATACTTACTACCCACAATAATGAGAAAGGAGAATTTGTGTCATCTCAAAGTGGAAGATATGACTTGAATTTTAAAATCAACAAAGTCTCACTCAACACCCAAGTGGAAAATATCTCATTTCACTATATATCGTAGAAGTATAGTAGCTCGCATCACTACAAAGATTGACAAGATTCTAATATTTTGAGAAAATTTTAAGATAAAAAGCCAAAGTGGAAAAATATTTTGAATCAGATTGATTGACCTTTAGTCTTCTCACAAAAAATGTCAAAGTATTATTAAGTTGGTTAAAGTTTGATTAAGAAAATATTTTTGAAAATGCATGGATCTAAGTCAAAGTTTATTGTGAAAGCGGTTCAAGTTTAAAAACAAGAATAGTTTTGAAAGGAGGGAGAAGATTTTTGAAATCAAAGAAAGATGGAAGGAGATGAAGGGACTATCCTAAAGCACAAGGTAAAAACTATGGAAAAGAACCGCCTAACCAACAAGAAGTCAACACTTGACACAATGAGTCAATGTATAATTCCCATCCTTTGGGTTGAAACCAAGCAAGTAAAGATATAAACCTCTTTAGAATACCAAACTTATAATGCATTAAGTCTCCACAAAAATTGGGTAGAGTAACGACTGTATACAGATGAATTCCCAATCATAGACAAGGCATATAATCAGAATAAACTACACATAAAGAAAACAAACATCCCAATGTCTTGGGGTAAACCCGAAGAACTCCAGACAAAATAACAGTAGTAGTCACAAAGTCTCAAGGTAGGTCAAGGTCTCTACTCCTAAGTCCAAGAAGTCCATACTCCAAAATGCCAAGGATAGTAACCAAATAGTCCAAGTAGCTTTAAAGTTTTTTATTGTTCAAGTTGGTTATTAAGTATCTTCAAAAAGAAAATGAAAGCTCAAGTGAGCAAAATAAAAATAAAAGACAAAAATAAATGCTCAAGTGAGCAAAGATGAAAATAACATGAAGTATAAATGCTAAAATAAATGGTGTGTAAAAGTGAAGGCGTAAAGTAAAAGCATAAAAATAAAAGTCAATTGTTAATGAGTCCAAAATTATAGGTTAGTTGAATGACCATCTTGAAACATGCATTTGAAAACTCATTAGAAGATTGACAAAATTAAAGCCTCTCAACAACAAGTTTCATTTGCTTTTTGTCAAGTATATCATTCATTTCAAATTCTGTAGGTGCTAATAAATGATCAACGATGTTTAAATGATTCACTTAATCCAAAATTTATGAAGATTCATTAGAGTACTGACAAGACCAAAGCCTCCTAACAATGAACCTCAAGGTTATTGGATCAAAGATTTAAAATAAAACATACTTGGGCTTGCAAACATAGGTTTGGGCCACAAATGATCATTTCTCGAATCGAGAAAAAATTTAACGCTATGTTAAGCAATCGTAAGTGGACTTATATAGAAGTCACACTTATTTTGAGGCCGGTCAATAGCAATCTATGTGTCATATGTTTGGAGAGATGATATGTAGATCATCCTCTAACAACATGTAGCACAAATGAGAAATGGATAAGATAAAGATGGAGGGGATGCAATGTATGAAATTAGGGTTTCAAATAACATCAACATCATTCATCCATTTTGGTGGATTTGGTTTCTCAACCTATCAACACCCAAGATCCAATGACGTTGAAGAATTTGTCACCATATAAAGTCCAAGTCAGAACCAAAATAAAAGATAATAAAAATAATATTTAATAAAACAAAATTAAAATGGTTAATAAAAGAAGAATAATTGATAAAATACACAAAGTATATTAAAACACCAAATAAAAATCCTAAAATATAATCAGAGGTCAAACATGATTTGATAAGGGTTTGCAAATTTCTAAAGAATTTTTAAAATCAAAAACTATTTTTTAAAAATAAAAGAAATAAGTAAAGCAAACCAAAAATAGTAAAAAATAGTAAAATCATAAATAAAAATAAAACAAGGTTATCAAAAATATCCAAAAGGCCAAAAGTCCTTTCCATAAAATTTTCAGAATTTAAAAATTAAGAAAAATATTTTTAATCAATTAAAACAAGTTAATTAAAGTGAAAAAAATATAAAAAATATCAAATCATGAAACAAAATTGTGAGAAAATAAAAATTAAAAAGAGAAAAACCGAAACTATTTTTATGAATTTTTTCATATTTTTTGAGTCAAATGATTTTTTTATGAATTTTTGAAGTTTAAAACAATTAAAACAAAAAATCAGAAAATAAAATAACAAACCAAAAAAATATGGATCATCTGATCATTGACGAAAATGTTAGTAAACAGATTCAGTGGATCTGGTGCGCTGTGCATGTCATGGACTTTATTGGATATCACACTTAATCATTTTTATTAAATAAAAATAATTTAAAATGTGGCACGTTGGATGGAGTCTGACTCACTAAAGTAATCAGATCAAAGGGCTCCTGAGACACGTGCTTGGTAAAGCAAACACACCACATCTATTTTAAAAAAATAGCGTGGCACGCCATCATTGGTGGAAGATGAGACATGTCATCATTTTCAACCTCCAGCCACCCTAAAATGGAATTGCACAAAATGTAAAGTTAGAAAACCAGACCGATATCATTAGATTCGTCTCTTCAAGATGATTCTAACTGTAGCATCGCACCAAATTTATATAAACCGAGCAAAACTTGAATTGAGAAAATGAAAAAATAATAGCAAACACGAAATTGAGGAATATATCACTCAAATCTCAATGAAATGACAAATTGTAAAATTCATGAGAATCAGAAGGATGAAGAGAGTGGATTAGTCTTTCATTTGGATCAACTTGACAAAGAAATCTACCTAAACGAAGAAGCAAAAAGTGGCTTTGAAACTCGACTTCTGTAGAACAATATAGGTCAGAATTCTTGAATGTAAGAGTATGGTTAGCTTCAGAGAAGTTCAATGAACCTAATTGAATGGCGCTTTTGGTGTTTTGGAGTCGAGAATGAAAGAAATCAGAAATTCAAATTCACAGTTCGTGTGGGATATGAACAAGGGTCAATTGGCTATCAAAAGCTTGTAAAAATAGTTGGAATATGCATCTTATTTTTAGGAGGGGATGAGGCAATTCTTAAACGTGCCAATAAGAGTGTAATTTAGTGAGTTCGTGTGAACCTCAAGCATGAGAAATGTGTGGCTTGTTTAACATAAAAACTCAGCCAAATCCTGAGTTTTATGATCCTAAATGCTTTTGGAAAGTTGCTAAACATGATTAGAAGCAAAAACGTGTGTAAACTTTGTATTTAGAGGGCACAATATGGATTTCAAATTCGAACATGGAAAGAAAATTCAACTTCAAGTAGCTAACTTTGAATTCATGGTGTGCACGATTTGGGGGAACCTTAATACCTGATTCTTGATGCATTTGAAAGATAAGGTCACCATCTTTGCACTGTTCCAAGAATGAGATCGAATGGATGCTTGAGCTAAGATTTATGATGAGTCAATGTTGAAAAAAAATGCTGACTTTTTGTACTTCGAAAAGTCATGGCCTTATAAAATTAGTGAAATTTCATGAGGTGACCTATAATCTTTTAAGTTCATAGGGAATCTTCCACTGAATTTCAAGATTTTCACATAAAAGAAGAGTTTAAGTTCACATCCTTAGGATCATTATGGAAAAAGAATGGGCTCTATGAGATAAAAATTGACGAAGTTATGATCTTTTGAAGTCACATAAGGGAATTTGATGGCCTATCTAGAGGATTTGTAATCATTCTTCATCATTACGAATCTTCCACATAAAATTTTCTTGAAAATATTAAAGTGATTAGTTGATAACCCTTTTTATAGAAGCATATCTTTGAAATCACTCAAAAATCTCAAAAGATGAACAAGATATAGGCCTTAGGATTTCAAAACCCTAGCTCCTAAAGAAACAAAATGACTTGGGGTTCCCTTTCAATCTTGGCAATCTTTCTTGCACAATTACTTTTTTTATGTGAATAGAAGTTGTTGTGGATGATAATAAGAAACCATAGCAATAATAACCACTTCCAGATATTAATAATTGAGAGAGTTATGCACTTATGATCAAGAAATCAAGAACTTGTCCAATTAGGTTCAACTTCTTCAATCAACCCTTGTATCTTTTGATTTTCTTTGACAAGTTGAGACATGATGAATAATAGTAGACCTTGTCATGACATTACTTTAAATAATTATCAATGATGAATCTTGAATCTCAATGAAGCTTTGTTGAAGAAGGCATGGAAATAAACTCATGCACCTATGAATCCACCAGATGAAATGTGTTATGCCATCACCTATAGGATCATCAATTAGAGCAAACATTCATTATATTTGTTAGTTAAAAGTTAATCAATATAAAACATATATGATCACAATATATAAATCAAGGTGCTTGGTCATCCCTCATGAGCAAACCTAAAGATAGGGAGAAGAATCAAACCCTAGTGTGATCTTTATATGATTGAGTTGTCATGAGATGATAGAGTAATCTTAGGGGGAAAAGTTAGGGTACAACATGATCCATCGGAGTAAAATCTCAACAACGAACTATCTCCCATAATGACTAGACTACCATACGTTGGAGTAAAACATCAATAAAGAACAATCTCCCATAATGACGAGACTACCATCCATTGGAGTAAAACATCTTCTCTCGCATTGACAGAATTACCGAGGAAGAACAAGTTTCTCCAATAAATAGACTTTCCACTTGATTTTTACGAAGAGGATTGTGATAACGCTACTAGGAAATGAATCTTGACTTTTTAGGGGAGTGCCAATACATTCCTGCTGAGGAGATAAAGTATCCACGTGAAAAATAAATGCACATTCTCAGTCCAGGTCTCAAAGCCTACAGAAATCAAAATAATATTGTTGCTGGGGACCATAGTCTCAATCCAGGAGAAAACCGGAGTGAAATAGTCAACCAAGACACCACCGAATGAGGAATAAGCTCAAATAGGGATCAAATTCCATCCAGATAATGAGCTGAATAGGAAGGCTAAAAAAAATTCTTCCACGAGGGATAACCTAGTGGGAAAATTGAAAGGATATATACTTTCTGCCTAAGGTTGATAATCTATTGGAGAGAGGGTAACATAACTCTACAAAGAGGGTAATATGCCAACAAAAACATCAAAGAATGCAAATGAGCAATGAAATTTAATTCAGTTATGCATGATGTATGTATGAATGTATGAATGTTATCATGTATATGCTGACACAACAGACATACATCCCTAGGAATAACCAGAAAAAACCAACTTGGGTAAGGAGAACACTCGGATAAATCACATCCAAGATGAAGATTCAATAAGAGAGTAAACACTAACTGAGGAAACAAATTCCTAGTTCCTGACTTAACTCCACTGGGAAGAAACTTGGCTTGAAAAAATAATCAAAGCACAATCTGATAGTAATCAACCAACACAGTTTCAAGGATATAACCCATTCCTTAAGGATTCACCGGGGAATAACATACAAAATTCCCTAGGGAAGAAAATGTCATATCATCTAGAATTCAACTAGGGATTTCAAACTGACTTCATTGGGGAAAACAACACCACAACATCGAGGGGATCCCAAATACAATATTCAATATCAAGAGTAATTTGCTTTCTTTGGGGATCTAAGAAGTTAACAACATAGCGAGAAGTTAAAATTATGGAGATTTTAAATTAAACCCAACACTTGGCAAGATAAAACCCAAAAATTTGACATTTGTCTCAACACTTCTTAGAAAATGACATTTCTTTCGTCCGGCTACTTGAGAAGCACATAACAACTACAATGTCATCATTGGAGAGAACAATGTTGTTCAAGAGATTCCACATCAATTTTCAACACAAAGGAGGAAAGAATCCCATTAAATGAGCAAAGGCTTCATAACTTTTACAAACTTTGTTTGATCATAAACAAGCTGAGAAATAAAATCACCCTCAGCTAGAGAAACCTGAATCAAGACTTAACTAACACCATATAACAACTCGGAGAAAAATCTGAACCAAGACTTAACTGGGGAAAAAGAGATTACAGACCCAAAATCACACCATATATCAGCAAGAGTAATCCCAGGATACCTCTTGGGAAATCCTTTCATAACTTCAGAGTTCGTCCATCTTTGGAATCACCACCTTTGTTCCACTTGAATTACAAAATCTTAAGTAAAAAGTAATTTACAAATTCTTTTCAAAAACTACTTTTATTATGAAATCTTTTTTTTTGAAAATTACTATCGAAAGTAAATGAAATTTTTGTAAACAGAACAAAATAGGAACTACAAAGAATTGGATAAAGGCTCAAACTTTATTAATAGAATGGTAGTCCACAAATGGCGTGACTCCATGGATGATTATAAAGTTTGGAAAATGGTACATACATGGAAAAGATTAATTGAAATATAAATGCCCACTATTCTCTCAAACAACTATGAAATCCTGAGCAGAGGCTTCAATTGAAGTGTGATGAGAATCCAAGAAGGTTGTTGCTTCAATGGTCAAGTCTTGTTTGGCGCAGTTACTTTCCAATAATGTTTTCAAGTCTTCAACAACTTTCCAAGAATCTTCAAGTCTGGAACATAAAAATAAAGTTATAGTAGACATTCCAAAGATTATTTTGGAAAAAGAATGGGCTTAAGGAGATAAAAATTGACCAAGTTATTATCATTTAAAGTAAAACCCTAAAATTCAAAGGTTCTTCAAGGAGGCTTCTAATCTTTCTCAAATTTTAGTGATCTTCCATTCAAAATTAGCCTTAGACTTATGAAGATATCTTGTTAAGGACCCTTTAAAGAGAATCATGGCATTGGAGTCACTCAAAAATATCAAAAAATGAGCAAGATATGGCCCTTGGAACTCAACAAACCCTAGCTCAGAGAGTATCAAATTGACTTGAAACCCCTTTCAACTTTTGATGATTTTTCTTGCATAAGATCTTGTAATGTGAAGAGATGTTGTTGTAGATGATGATAATAATCTATAGAAAAAATAACCAACTCAAAATGTTGAAAATTGAGAGAATTATGCACTTGTGATAACTAAATCAAGCATTTGTTCAATTAGGTTAAGTTTGTTGAGTCAACCTTGAATATTTATTAACTTTCTTTGAAAAATAAGTATAATGAATCATAAGAGGTATTGAAATGGTGTTTTCTTGTAGCACACTCAAAGATGGAGCTTAAGTATCAATGAAGCTTGTTGAAGAAGGCATGGAAATAAACACATGACCCTATGAATCTTCTTGATGACTTCCACCACTAACTTTGAGGAGATCTTGACTTAAATAGAGTGAGGGAGCTCTTTAAACCAAAAATCTTTAATGTTGTAGACATGACCTTGAAGATCGAGCTCTTGCATTCCATTAGAGAACCATTTTATTGAGAATCACCCCTCAAACCCTAGATTAGATGGTGAGATGAATGCAATTGTGATCACCTACAATATGAACATTCAAAGGAACATATATACACATATTGATGTTATTTAATAGAACACATGTACAAGATACACATTTCAAAGTGCTTGGTGATCCCTCAAGAGCAAACTTAAATATATGATAAAGAGATAAACAAACCTAGTGTGTGTGTGTCTTGATGCATTGTGACATAAGATGATGAGAAATCTTAGGGGAGAAAATTGGGGTATAATTTTATACATGTTTGAATTTTTTATGGAATAATGATCTATTTTGCTAGATATGCTACGTGTTTTGAGGATGCAATGTCATGAAATGGCAACTCTGCTTAGGATAATGACAGATTATCCAGGGATAAGTTGTAGTCTTGCTAGGGAGAACGTGATCTAATATGACTTCTCTACATTCCTGTCTGCTTGGAGATGGTACAATGGATAAAAACATGTTGGTGGATGGATACAAACACCACATGGATCTCTTTGAATGCCCCGAGTCTGCATCGCTGGGGAATTACATCTTAGACCACTTGGGGATCATGAGATAGACATGGACATCTTCAAATGCCCTAGTTTACTTCTTTATTGGATACTAAAAGACGTTTATATGGGGATTACATGATGACCCACGCCAAAACCTCTCGATTGCCCCAAGTTTCCTCTACTGGGAAATTTCTCTACTAATGAGCCACACCAAACCTCTGAATAACACAAACCTCTGAGTGCCCCGATGTTGTACCCAAAATTTTGACCTAAGATACCATCTCCCATCTGCATCATTACATTGCAAGTGTTTTGACCTATTTTTATCAATTTTTCAAAGCAGATTTAAAGTTCATAACTTTTTCAAGTCAAGAGCTGTTTATTTTTTGAACGCTAAATTTATTAATCGATCAATGCTAAAACGATGTTTATTTAATTATTTATCATCCTAAGTTTAAATAGTTGAAATTTTATTTTCAGTTATTATAATTTAGAGAATTATGAATAATGAAGTAAATATTTGAAAAGAAGTTTATTAATCGACCAAACAATGTTTATTTAATTATTTATTGTTCTAAGTTTAAATAGTTGAAATTTTATTTTCAGTTATTATAATTTAGAAGAATTATAAATAATGAAATAAATAATTGAAGAGAAGTTAATTGGTCAATGATGTTTATTTAGTTATTTATCATTCTGAGTTTAAATAATTGAAATTGATTTTCAGTTATTATATAATTTAAAGAATTATAAATGATAAAATAAAAAATTGGAAAGAAGAAAAGAATTAATGGGTAAAATAATAGAATTTTATTCATCTTTATTCTAATTATTACAATTGTTATTTAAATATTGTATTATTTGCAAAATATTTACAATGACAATTATATAAAATGTTTAAAGTAAAATAAAAACTATTCTAATTTTTCCTAAATTCTAAATCTTCATCTTCTATCCAATATTTCTTTAACGCCCATTTGATTTTTACCTGCAAAGAATTAAAAGAAAAAAAGTCAGAAATGAATATAATTAAAAGCAAAAAAATTAATTTAGCGTTCATCATTAAAAGCAAACGGCTGGAATCAGTTTTTTACCCTTTTTGCAAATCACGGGATTTCTCCCGGTTCACAAAAAGGGATGAATTTTTATTGATAAAAATGAATGCACAATTTAAAAACATGCACAAATTCATTCTTTTGTCAAAATTGCACATTTTTATTATAAACTGCATAATTAAAAATCAATTGCACATTTCAAAAGCCAACTGCATATTTCAAAAAAACAAAACAGCATATGCAAATTTCCAAAGCCAATGCAACGTAAACTGCCCCAAAGTATGGGAAGAGGCCAAAAAAACAAAGGCTCCCATGCTGTACCATGTAATTGACAAAGAGGAAGTGTGCAAATCAAACTATGCAAGAAAATATTTCTATTTTACATCATTTTCCAGCTTGCTTTTTCAGAACCAAGTACAGTACATCATTTTTTTAATGTATCAAATTTTACTAGAGAGAGAGAAGAGAGGAAGAGTGTGGTTTACAGGTTTTTGGCTTAGGCAGAAAAAGGATAGCAACAGAACAGCAGCAACACAATAAGAAAGGAGAGCATAGAAAAGGAATAGAAACAAAACTGATAAAACAGTATAGAGTGCAGAATATCAGAGAAATATGGTTATTAAAATATACATAACCTGATACCATAAGCCTCAAGGCAAGAAACTGTTATAACAACAAAAATCCTTCAAGAAAAGTTCAGATATCAAAAACCTGTTTGGAGGCCAACTCAAAAACTGTCAAGAAAATACAAAAACCATTTCTCAAAGTTTCAAAATGATAACCAGCATACCCTGCCAAACCTGAAGCAAAAGCATAAACCTTATGGCCTAAAAAACCAATAAACCAGCATAAACACCATCAAACCTTAAACCATTTCAAAACCTTATGGCCTAAACCTGCATAAACCAGTAACCATGGCCAAAACCATAGCCATTTCAAAATACCATCAACATAAACCATAAAACCTATTTCCATAACCTGCACAAACTCGTTGCCCAGTCAAAACCTCACCAAAAATTTAAAACCTTATGGCCTAAACCACAAAACTGTCCAACAATAACCAATAAAGTTTCATCAAAGCCATACACGCCCAAAGCCAAAAATCAGAATACCACAACAACTCAAACCTCAAACCAATGTCAAGCATCAAGGCCTCAGAATACTCCCTCATAGGCCAGTAAAAATAAAGGTACCTCAGAAACATATTCAGCAAAGCAAAAGGAGGAAGAAGTCAAGATAGTCAAAACAAAAAAAACATTCCAACGATAGCATGTTCAAGGCAACCAGAAAGGTCTCAGAAATCTTCATCATAGGCCATTAAAAAAGCATACAACGAAGGCAACTCAGAAGCATATAGCGAGGCAATAGAAGAAGAAGAGATATGGCATAAGGTTCTCAGGGCCAAGTCATCATCAAACCATAAAGCAAAAGAGGAAGAAGACAAACCAGGATACCAAGCAAAACATCACGCCGTCTTCCTCGCCGTCTTGGCCTCCTACGCACAACACCAACCTCACTTCCTCCGTCTCCAAAGGTAGTTCTCTTTTCCCCTTCCCTTTCGTACCTCAGATAACCATAATAATAGAGTCAGAATCGAAAAATGAACACAAATCGTAACATGCAGTAACCAAAAACCCTAACGAAATAAAAGATGAAAATTGTACCGTGAATCGATCACCCTAGCTTTTCATAGGAGGGAAGAAGAAGGTTGAGGTACCGGTGGCCATGGGCAAGAGAGTTCAGGCGAGGGCATGAGAGAAGATGAGGACGAATCAAAAGCGAAGAAGACGAACAAGGATGAACGAGCGGCGCCGTTGCTATCAAAACCTTAACCCTTTTTTTCCCTAAAACTAAAACATGGTTTAACCCTAAAACAAATTTTGGAATAATGTTTGGACCTAAACCTGTTTTCCTGCCTAAAGCCCAACGAATTTCTTATGCACCCCCTTTTTTTTCTGTTTTGATCAGGCCCCCTTGAAACCCCTTTGGCCCATATAAATTATTTATCATTTACCCTATTTTTTTTATATACCTTTTTTTTTTCTATTTATTTTCCTTTAGTTTTTCTTTTAGAATTTTATTAGTTTAGATAATTAGTAAACTTAATCCAATAAGAGGTAATTTAATTAAAACTTTTTTTAAATAATGTGACCATTTTTATTATTTTTAGGTTTAGTTTAGTAATTTTAGTATTTTTTTTATTAGGTTTAATTAATAGCTTTTAAGTTTTAATTTAGTTTAGAGTTATTTAATAATTCTTAAAGTAATACTTTATATTAATATTAAAAAACATATAAAAATAGAAACATATAAAAATAAAAGCTCTAAAAAACATTTTATTTTTCTTAATTAATTCTCTCGCGTTATACCTATTAGATAAAAAAATAAAAAATGTATGTTCACACCATTTAATCTGTTTATTTAATCATTGTTGTAGTTATATATAACTTAATCATTATCTGCATAATTTTCTATTTAATTATTCCATCTTTATTTGATTATTCCGTTTACGTCTAAATCCAAGGGAAAAAATGATTAAATTTGTTGACTTCATGTCCTCAAGTCTAATCACGCGAATATCTTCATCTCATTAAAACTTAAGACAATTTTTTTCCTCAAATATTCGATATTTTCAAAACTCATACCTTTTAAGCAAAAACTTCGACATTAGGTCGTCGTATCTTCAAAAACCCGTCCGTACCCCTTTTCGGCCAAAACAATTTATTTTTAATCAAACAAATATTTTAATAAACATATATTTCAAAAGGTTCCTATAGAGTACTATAGATACATTGGGTGCTAATACCTTCCCATTGTATAACCAACCCCCGAACCATAGATCTCTTTTCAAAAACGCTTTGTATTTTTTATTACTTTTAAAAAGTATTATTTTACATTGCATATTTAGGGTTTTATTTCGCTCTTTTCCCTTTTGCCTTGGAAATAATAAAGCGCGGTGGCGACTCTTGCTTTTGTGAGACGAATTAATCAATAATTCGATCTCCGATTTACCCCGCTACATTTTTTATCGCTACAGAATTGGCGACTCTGCTGGGGACAGATTGACCTCTTGCTGGTCCATCCCTAAGTGGGTTAAGCCTAAATTGTTTTATCTGTTTTGTTATTATTTGATTTGTTTGATTATGTGTTTAAATTGGGGTTGTTTGGGTTTTTTGCAAAGGACGAATCCTATACCCGGATTAAGTTACACTTAAGAATAGGACGGGTGGTACAGTCATGTTAACTTTGAGGGAGTAATCCCGAAGAAGGAGGCATGAGATCCCCCACTCAATGGAAGGCCCTCTTGAACTTAATATTTGTTTACCGAGTAATCGGGAAGACATTATTATTTTCGACCTAGGATCCCGAGAAATTGAGGACCGTAGAACCCTAACCCATCTTGGCCTTTTTAGGTGTAGCGCGGAGACTATAACAGAGTAATTCGGAAGTAGTTGTTACGCGATGCTACGCTCGGATGAGTTTCTCTTGAGAATATTGCTAATTATTGAGTAATCAAGATGTTGGTAATATTCGAAGGAGGAATGTAGACTCTGGGAACTTTTAGAACCTTGTCTTACAGGTGTGATTGAACCATTAGTACATACCTTTGGGTGGGCTTTACCCTTGACTCCATGCTCGAAACGTTGAACCTTTGAACCCCATGTTTGTAAACTTGTGTGTAACTGTTGCATTATCATTCATTCATGCATTCATCAACATTTTTTGTAAAAAACTTGTTTTTCAAGGAACTTAGGAATGATTTTTGAAGACATCTCAGGTACTATAATTATGGAATTTGGAAGGAGAAACACTCGAAGTTTTAGTTTTAAGGAGCCCGAGATTGAAGAGCTTAAGAGTTTAATTCCTAAGATCAAGAACCCGACGGATTTTCAGAAAAAGTATGGGTCCATTATACCTCTCATGAAGCGCAAGATGAAGGAAGGCATCCTTGGTACGTTGGTCCAATTCTACGATCCTTTGTATCGATGTTTCACCTTTCCGGATTACCAGTTGATGCCCACCTTAGAAGAATACTCCTACATACTTGGTTTGCCGATCACCGACTGTGTTCCTTTTTTCTGGATTAGAAGAGGAGCCCAAATCTCACGAGATAGCGACCATCACCCACTTGAAGAAGTCAGAGATAGAGGAGAACATGACTACAAAAGGGGGAATCCGAGGCTTGTCTGCGCAGTTTTTGTTGAGGAAAGCTCGTCATTTCGCTGAGATAAAAGATACTATTGCCTTTGAAGATGTCTTTGCTTTACTCGCTTATGGTATATTCTTGTTCCCTAACGTTGATAAGTTTGTGGATATCAACGCCATCAGAATTTTCTTGATTGGAAATCCGGTCCCTACGCTGCTAGGAGATACCTACTACTCCATCCATCTTCGAAACTCTTATCAAGGAGGGATGATTATTTGTTGTGCACCGTTGCTGTATCAGTGGTATGTTTCTCATCTACCTAGGTCTGATGTTTTCTGGGATCTCGAGAAGGAGCCACGATGGGCGCCAAAAATTATGGCTCTCACTCATTTCGACATTGATTGGTATAATCGAGTTTACTATGACGTGAAGATCATCGATAGCTGTGGTTCTTTTCCTAACGTGCCTCTTCTTGGTACGAAAGGTGGAATCAACTATAACCCTGTTCTCGCGCGCCGTCAGTTTCGATACCCGATGAGGGACAAGCCAAACAACATCCATGTGAGTGGTTTCTTCCTACAAGAGGGACAAGATCACCAGGCAGCTAAGAGGGAGATCGAAGGAGCTTGGCGCCACATCCATAGGAAAGGGAGAGATATGTTAGGACATAGAGGAGCCGTTTCGTTGGAGCCTTACCTACAATGGGTCCGTGCTAGGGCTTGTGCTCTCAAGATGCCCTATAAACCTGAGAAACCTTTATTCCCTACCGTTGCATCATCATCTGTTGATAACCCTATCGAGAATATGGGAGAATACCAAGGAAATCTGGCTAGGATGAAGTCCGAGAGAGATGCTTGGAAAGAAAAGTACAATATGTCTGAATATGAGAATCGAGTCCTGACTCGACAGTTAAAGGAAAAGGAGGATTTGTTATTTATTCAAGACGGCTGGTTCATTGATCATGATGAGAAACTTCGTCAAAAGGATGCTTTACTGAAGAAGTATGCTAGTGAAAGGAAGAGAAAGAAGGAAGGTTCGGTAAGCGTTGCTCTCGTTCCTAATTCACAAAAGGAAATCATTGATCGACTGGTAGCTAAGAAGAAAGAGATGGAAGATTTTTATGAAGAGAAGATCAGGAAGCTCCGGTTACAGCTGGCATTTGGTCCTTCATCTGATGATTCTGAGTGATATTTAGTTCTTAGTTTTATTTTTATTGATGTCATTTTGTAAAACTCTGTAAAAGGGCTTCATGTTCCAAAGGTATAATTTATTGCTTTATTATGGGCTTCATGTTCCAAAGTTTTAGTTTACTGCTTTTATTATTGGGTTGTTATCCCAAAGTTGTAATTTATTGTTTTGTTGTTCCAAAGTTGTAAGTTGTAATTTACCACTTTTGATTAATGGATGAGTTTTGTTGTTCCAAATTCCTTTACCATTGATGTGTACAAAATCATTGAAGGTCCTTGAAAAACTATTAAAATGAATTATCATTTGCATCACATATCATGCATCATCCAACATTCCACTTCACATGTTTTCTAGAGTCTTATCCTTGTTTCTTTTTCCACTCCAAAGGTTGTCAAGGTGTCTCATCGATACGATACTCGAGCCAATCGTCAGAGGAAGATGGAAGATCTGGAACAGGAAAACCACGAGCTTCGTGAGGAGGTCGCTACCCTTCGTGTCGGTATGGAAAAGTTAACTGCACTAGTGGAAACTTTGATGGCTGCTCAGAATCAACCATCAACTACAGCTGCTGAGATTCAGACTTCAACTACAGTGGTTTCCGAGATTGTCACCGTTCCAACATCCGTGACTCAAATCAACTCTCCGCTTCAACATCAGATGCCAAAAGGTTTTCCGTGGGGAATGCCTTATAACTTTGTGCCAGAGGGGTTTCAGCCTGTCGTATAGCCTTTGTTTCAACCTGCTTTGTCTCTTCCTCAACCAGAGACAAATGCCATGCCGCCGGTAATCCCGTCTGTAACACCTTTTCCGCAACCGGTAATGACAACTGTCGCTCCTGTGGTTCACTCCGTGCCATACTTGAATGAACCTATTTATCCTGCCGAGCCTGCTGAAAGTTTGGGTCTTTTTGATAGAATGGAAGAGTTTCAAGACCAATTCCAAGAAATGCAGAGGGAGCTCAGAGCATTGAAGGGGAAGGATTTGTTTGGGAAGAACACGCATGACCTTTGTTTAGTTCCGAATGTCAAGATTCCAGCAAAATTCAAAGTGCCAGACTTTGAGAGATATAAGGGTGATTCGTGTCCTCGGAGTCATTTGACTATGTACGTGAGAAAGATGTCTACGTATTCTGATGATCATGACTTGTTGATTCATTATTTTCAAGACAGTTTGACGGGTGCTGCTCTAAAGTGGTATATGGGTTTAGACAGTATTCGGATCCGCAACTTCAACGATCTTAGCGAAGCTTTTGTTCACCAGTATAAGTATAACGTTGACATGGCGCCGGACAGGGATCAACTCCGGACGATGTCCCAGAGAGACAGAGAATCTTTTAAGGAATACGCCCAGAGGTGGCGTGAAATTGCTGCTCAAATCTATCCACCTCTTGAGGAGAAAGAGATGACGAAGATTTTCTTTAAGACTTTAGGTTCCTTTTACTATGAAAGAATGATCGCCAGCGCACCCAGTGACTTCACCGAAATGGTAAACATGGGCATGCGGTTGGAGGAAGGGATTCGTGAAGGGCGTTTGGTTAAAGAAGGAAGTCCGTCTAGCAGTACTAAGAAGTTTGGAAGTGTTTTCCCGAAAAGAAAAGAACAGGATGTCAGCGCAATCTTCCCAGGGAGACCGAGGAGAAGTTACTCACACGTTGCGGCAGTCGCTCCGGCTGTCCGCCCAGCTTTGATGACCCCAGCTCATTAAACCCCACCCACTCAACAACGACCATTTCAGCAGCAGCCTCGACAACAGGCTTATCCATTCAACAACCAGAACCGTTCACCAAGAAAACCGCAATTCGATGCCATTCCTATGACTTATACTGAACTGTTCCCTGCTCTTATCAGAAAGAACCTCATAACGACAAAACCTCCTCCCGTTGCACCAAATAGTACTTCTCCGTGGTACAAGGCGGATCAGTTTTGTGAGTATCATCAAGGGTCGCCGGGGCACAACTTTGAAAATTGTTTTGCTCTAAAGGCGGACGTGCAGAGGTTGATTAAGAATGGTATCTTGTCTTTCAAGGATGTTAACCCAAATGTTAGAGATAATCCTTTGCCTCGACATGGGGCAGCTTTAGTGAATATGGTGGAAGGTTGTCCGGGAAAGTTTCGAGTTTTTCAAGTTGAACACATAAGAGAGTCGTTGATCAGGTTACATCAGAGCTTAAGAAGACTTGCCTTTGTTAGGCAACAGCATGATTATGACGTTTGTGAATTTTGTTCAAGAGAGGTTGATTGCCCTATTGTGAAGGAGGATATTCAAAAGTTGTTAGACCAAAGGGTTATCACTATTACATATGACAGAAATCCGGAGGATGAAGTGAATGTTATAATACCACAATTCAATTTGCCTGAATCAGTAGAGATCGTTTACGACAGTCAGACTGCACCTGTTGCTCCTTTGACCATTTATCCACCTGGTCCTGTGCCTTACAACTCAGACCAAGCTATACCGTATAAGTATAATGCCACAATGATTGAGAATGGGGTAGAAGTCCCTATACCAACAAGGCCGTCTTTTGTTAACATTGCTGATGTGAGTAGATTTACGAGAAGTGGACGTGTTTTTGCAGCAGTACCTTTGAAGAGACCAGAAGTTCAAGTCAGGAGGCCCATACCGGCAGAAATTCCAGCGAGAAATGTTGAACCAAGGGTTGAGATAGGCCAATCCAATGAACCTATCCAACATCCCGAGGATGATGAAATTCTGAAGCTTATCAAGAGAAGTGAATATAAGATTGTGGACCAATTATTGCAAACTCCTTCCAAGATTTCTTTGCTTGCTTTACTGAGAGATTCTGGTGCCCATAGAGAGGCTTTGATGAAGGTCTTGGATCAGGAATTCGTGGATCATGACGTGACGGTTGACCAATTTGATGGAATTGTGGGAAATATTACTTCGTGTAACAATCTTGGTTTCAGTGATGAAGAACTCCCGGAGGAGGGAAGGAACCATAATATGGCTTTGCATATCTCAATAAGTTGTGGAAATGATACCTTATCAAGTGTGTTGGTAGATACAGGTTCGTCGTTAAATGTAATGCCCAAGACTACATTATCTCGACTCTCATATCAAGGTGCTCCCATGAGACCTAGTGGGGTAATTGTCAAAGCGTTTGACGGTTCTAGGAAGACTGTCATTGGTGAAGTGGATCTTCCTATAGTAATTGGTCCTCATACTTTTCAGATCACTTTTAAAGTAATGGATATTCGTGCCGCCTACAGTTTCCTATTGGGTCGTCCATGGATCCATGATGCAGGGGCAGTCACTTCCACTCTCCATCAGAAATTGAAGTTTGTAAGGCATGGAAAGTTGGTAATGATTGGTGGAGAGCAGGCTATGGTGGTAAGCCATTTGTCATCTTTCTCTTTTATTGATGCTGATGAGGATGTTGGAACCCAATTCCAAGCTCTATATGTTGCTAATAATGAAGTGAAGAGGCAAGGGACATCTATTTCTTCTTTTGAGGATGCGCGACGTGTGGTTGAAAGTGGTTCGGCTGAAGGTTGGGGCCAGGTGTTGACTTTGCCTGAGAACAAGTATGGAGAAGGTCTTGGTTTTCATCCCGTGTCTGCAAGAGTCAAGCAGGAAGTAGTTACTCGTTCGATACAAGAAGTTTTCCGAAGTGCAGGTTTCATCCATCCGACTCCTCCTGAAGTTGATGCTATAATAGGAGACGATTCTGAGGAGGATTTACCCGATTTTGTGACGCACGGAGTGGTTTGCCAGAACTGGATTTCTGTTGATGTTCCTGTTGTGATGCATATTTCTGAGTAATGTTTTGTTTCATTTTTTGAAAAAATTTGCTCTGCCCAAGGCGAAAAGTATTTGTGTCGGGCTATGATGAAAATAAATCCTTTTGCTCTGCCCAAGGCAAAAGAGAAATGTCTGGGCTCTTTGTTTCAAGTATTTCCCTTCATGAATAAAAATGTTATTTTGTCCACTACTGTTTTATTTTTTTCACTTTTTCTGGGAAATAGTAATGAAAATTAATTGGTAGTAATAGGAAAATATAATATATTTTGTTTCATTTGTACAACATTCATATTAATCGATTTCTAAAACAAAGCATAATCATATGTGCAGATTAATCCATGACTTAACCATTTAAAACAATGATCCTATGCCCTCTCCCAACTTTGAATTCCCTGTGTTCAGAGCCGAAGAGGAGGATAGTGAAGAGATTCCTGATGAAATTTCCCGTTTGCTTGAGCACGATGAAAAGATTATTCAGCCGTTTGAGGAACCTTTAGAGTTGATCAATTTGGGTGATAAAGAGGATAAAAAGGAAGTCAAGGTCGGAGCATTTCTTATCCCAGAGGTCAAAGAGAAAATGTTGGAGCTTCTCAAAGAGTATGTTGATGTGTTTGATTGGTCCTACCAAGATATGCCAGGTTTGGACAACAATATTGTGGAGCATCGTTTACCGTTGAGACCTGAATGTCCGCCGATTAAGCAGAAGTTGAGAAGGACTCGTCCCGATATGGCTGACAAGATCAAAGAAGAAGTTCAGAAACAAATTAATGCAGGTTTCCTTGTTACATCAGTCTATCCTCAATGGTTAGCCAATATAGTGCCTGTTGCTAAGAAAGATGGAAAAGTTCGAATGTGTGTAGACTATAGAGATCTGAATAGAGCTAGCCCAAAGGATGACTTCCCATTACTGCACATTGACGTATTGGTCGACAGTACTGCGAAGTTCAAAGTCTTTTCTTTCATGGATGGTTTCTCTGGTTACAATCAAATCAGGATGGCACCAGAAGATATGGAGAAGACAACTCTCATTACACCTTGGGGAACATTTTGTTATCGGGTTATGCCGTTTGGTTTGAGGAATGCTGGTGCAACATACCAAAGAGCCATGATTGCTTTGTTCCATGACATGATGCATAAAGAGATAGAAGTGTATGTAGATGACATGATTGCCAAATCACAAACTGAAGAAGATCATTTGGAACATTTATTGAAGTTATTCCAGCGTTTGAGAAAGTATAAAATCCGTCTGAATCCCAACAAGTGCACTTTTGGTGTTCGTTCTGGAAGACTTCTGGGTTTCATTGTCAGTCAGAAAGGTATTGAGGTAGATCCTGATAAATTCAAAGCTATTCGAGAAATGCCCGCACCCAGGACGGAAAAACAAGTAAGAGGATTCCTTGGGAGACTGAACTATATTTCTAGATTTAAATCTCATATGACTGCTACCTGTGGGCCGATTTTCAAGCTTTTCCGAAAGAACCAAGGATGTGTGTGGACAGAAGATTGTCAGAGAGCTTTTGATAGCATCAAAGAATATTTACTTGAACCTCCCATTTTGATTCCTCCGGTGGAAGGAAGACCTTTGATTATGTACCTGACTATATTGGAAGATTCCATGGGATGTGTGCTTGGTCAACAAGATGAGACTGGAAGAAAGGAACATGCCGTATATTATCTGAGTAAGAAATTCACAGACTGTGAGTCTCGATACTCATTGCTTGAGAAAACCTGTTGTGCTTTAGCTTGGGCTGCTCGCCGTCTGCGCCAGTATACGATTAACCACACCACTTGGTTGATCTCAAAAATGGATCCGATCAAGTATATCTTTGAGAAGCCCGCCTTATCTGGAAGAATAGCCCGTTGGCAGATGTTGTTATCTGAATACGACATTGAGTATCACACTCAGAAAGCAATCAAAGGGAGTATTTTATCCGACCATTTGGCTCACCAACCAATTGACGATTATCAATCCATCAAGTTTGATTTCCCAGATGAAGATGTTATGTACTTGAAAGCTAAAGATTGTGAAGAGCCGTTACCTGAAGAAGGACCTGATCCCGAATCCCATTGGGGTTTGATATTTGACGGAGCTGTGAATTCTTATGGAAATGGAATTGGGGCAATCATCGTCACTCCCCGAGGTACTCATATCCCGTTCACGACGAGATTGAAGTTTGACTGCACGAACAACATGGCTGAATATGAGGCATGTATTTTGGGTCTCGAAGAAGCAGTGGATCTAAGGATTAAGATTCTTGATATTTACGGAGATTCGGAATTGGTAATTAATCAAATCAAAGGATAATGGGAGACTCGTCATCCTGGTTTGATCCCTTACAGAGATTATGCTAGAAGATTGTTAACTTTCTTCAACAAAGTGGAATTACATCATATCCCTAGAGATGAAAACCAAATGGCTGATGCTTTAGCTACTTTGTCTTCAATGTTTCAAGTGAATGGTTGGAACGATGTGCCTACAATCCGAGTCATGCGCCTCGACAGACCTGCTCATGTGTTCTCAGTAGAAGAGGTCACCGACGACAAACCGTGGTTCTATGACATTAAACGTGTTCTTCAAACTCAAGAGTACCCGCCTGGGGCATCCAATAAGGATAGGAAGGCGTTGAGAAAATTAGCAAGCAGTTTCTTCCTCAATGAAGAAGTTTTGTATAAGAGGAATTACGACATGGTCTTGCTCAGATGTGTAGACAGACGTGAAGCAGACATGCTGATGCAAGAAGTACATGAAGGATCCTTTGGCACTCATGCCAACGGACATGCAATGGCTAGAAAGATGTTGAGAGCTGGTTACTATTGGATGACAATGGAATCTGATTGTTGCAAATATGTGAAGAAATGTCATAAATGCCAGATTTATACGAACAAGATGCACGTACCACCGACCCTCCTCAATGTTATCTCTTCACCTTGGCCTTTCTCTATGTGGGGCATTGATATGATTGGAATGATTGAACCCAAAGCTTCAAATGTTCATCGTTTCATCTTGGTAGCGATCGATTATTTTACCAAATGGGTGGAAGTAGCATCTTATGCTAATGTAACCAGACAGGTGGTAGTCAGATTTATCAAGAATCAGATCATTTGTCGATACGGTATCCCGAGCAAGATCATCACTGATAATGGTTCGAATTTGAATAACAAGATGATGAGAGAGCTTTGTGAAGAGTTCAAGATCGAACATCATAATTCTTCTCCTTACAGACCGAAGATGAATGGGGCAGTTGAAGCCGCTAACAAGAACATCAAGAAGATTGTCTAGAAGATGGTGGTAACTTATAAAGATTGGCATGAAATGCTTCTGTTTGCCTTGCATGGATACCGTACTTCAGTTCGAACTTCAACAGGCGCAACCCCATTTTCCCTAGTTTATGGTATGGAAGCAGTACTCCCCGTGGAGGTTGAGATTCCGTCTTTGAGAGTGTTGATGGAAGCTAAACTTTCCGAGGCCGAATGGTGTCAAAGTAGATATGATCAGTTGAATTTAATTGAAGAAAGGAGATTGACAGCTTTGTGTCACGGTCAATTATATCAGCAGAGAATGAAGAAGGCTTTTGATAAGAAGGTTCGACCACGTGAGTTCAGAGAAGGTGACCTTGTGCCCAAGAAGATATTATCTTTCCAACCTGATTCTAGGGGCAAGTGGGCTCCGAATTACGAAGGACCGTATGTCGTTAAGAAAGTTTTCTCTGGAGGTGCCTTGATTCTCACAAATATGGACGGTGAAGAGCTCCCGCACCCCATGAACGCCGATGCAGTCAAGAAGTATTTCGCTTAGATTTGAGTTGATAGTTTTCTAGGTTGAAAACCAGAAGGGGCGGCTTAGGCAAGCTTTTGGTCAGACCAGTCTTGGTATTTGAGCACATTTCGGAATTCGAAGTTGTTAGGGAGAATAGTGATCATTGTTTTTGTGTAACCCTTTTCTTTCATGTACTATTTCCCAAACTTTTGTAAACCGTTGGAGTCGCGTTGTTAGGGAACTACCATCTTATTAATGAAATTTGAGCATTTACCTTTTGTGGGCAAAATTTTAATTTTTACGACAATATTTGGAACAAATTATTTAAAAATATTCTTATTTTAAAAATGTGTCGTGAATAATGAAAGGAATATCAACAGTTGTTCCGAGGATGGTCAAGCCATGAAATGCGAAACAGTACAGTAATTTATCCTTGCATGATGAACATGTTTTATTTCAAAATTGTCATGAGGTGTTGGTTGTGTAAACTTGCGTTTCTCGTGGTGCTAATTTTGGTGACTCCCCAGTTTTTCCAGTTAAGCGTTGTTTCAGATTTTTTTATTTGAGCAGATTTCTGAAGTGTGGTACGCTTTGTCTCATGCCAGTGGTCTATTGGTATTAGAAGATTGGATTTGAATACTTTTCTCCTCAGAGGACTTGAGCCTTGTGGCGTGTTACGCTCCGACATTGCTTTGGGGTTCCAGTTCTAGTTATCTCCCGTCTTTTTTAAGATTGGCCGAGTATCTATCTTGTCGTGACATCTTATCGTCTTCAAGTTATTCCGTCTGTTTGTTTTGTCAGCATAACATTCATTTATTCATTTACACTTATATCACGCATGCATATTCACATTTGCCGTTGATTTTGGGTTGTGTACTTTGTTTTTAATACAAGGTATAGTTTCTTTCCAAGTAGAAGGTTAGCTTAGGCAGAAAATGTGCTTCCTTTCTAAATTCCCCAACTGAGCCAATCCTCGTGGATGATTTCTGATTTAGCCTACCTTGTCCATTTCTGGATAGGATGAATCCCCCAATCAAGTTACTTTCTCATTGGGTGGAGTCTTGTTTGACTGTTTTCTCTCTAGTTTATCCCTGGATGAAGTTGTTGTCTCTTGCATAGGCTATCTCATGATTTTCCCTAGTGAAGTCGCGACCTAGACGATTGGTGCATTTATTTTGCACATTTAAGTATGTGATCTCTTCGGGAAGGGTTGATTAATGATTCTCTTCGACGAATATTTTATTCTCTGCCAGTATCATCACAATTTCCTTCTGAATCACCGTTGGAAAACGACAAGCGGCAGCTCTTCACGAGCAACTTGTGCGTTATTTTTATTTTTTGGAAAACGACAAGCGGCAGCTCTTCACGAGCAACTTGTGTGTTATTATTTTTGGAAAACGACAAGCGGCGGTCTCTTCATGAGCAACTTGTACGTTATAGACATCGTTGGAAAATGGAAAGCGGCGGTCTCTTTATTTGAGCAACTTGTACGTTATTATTTTTCTGGAATACAGCAAGCGGCAGCTTCTTTATTTGAGCAGCTTGTATGTTATTGGTTTTTTTTTGGAAAACAGCAAGTGGCGGCTTCTTTATTTGAGCAGCTTGTATGTTATTGACATCCCTGGACGACAGCAAGTGGCAGCCTCTTTATTTGAGCAGCTTGTATGTCATAATATTATTTTGGAAGACAGCAAGTGGCAGCTTCTTTATTTTAGCAGCTTGTGTATCTACAACCATATTATTATCTCAGCATTAATTGGTATATCTCGGGAAATCTCGCAGAGAAGTTTGTCATGAATCATTACCTTCCGAAGTCGGTAATCCGTTATCAGCAAATTTGATACTCTCTGTCTATCTTTGACCTTGAGTTGTGAGCTCACTGTTTTTTGGGTCAATAATCTGTTTGTATGGCATATTCAAGATGCCTTCTTTGTTAGGGTCAGAGGTCGTATTCCCTCAATTTTATTCGCTGTCAAGAGTCTGTCATTTGAAGTCGATGGCTCGTTTCCCCAGTAGTGTATAATCCATGTCTCTGTGTTTTGTTGGTGTTTGATTTCTCCAGCATTGTCTTGTTTCACACAATATCTTTCTCTGTGAACTCAATCACTACATTCATATCAAACATAATGGCGGTATCTTAGGGTAAAATTTGCGTATTATGTATTTAAGTACCTTCAATCTCGTCGAGACGAAGATTTTAATCTTCATATCTCCGGATAGAAGAAACTTAAATAGGGGCAGCTGTTGTACCCCAAATTTTGACCTAAGATACCATCTCCCATCTGCATCATTACATTGCAAGTGTTTTGACCTATTTTTATCAATTTTTCAAAGCAGATTTAAAGTTCATAACTTTTTCAAGTCAAGAGCTGTTTATTTTTTGAACGCTAAATTTATTAATCGATCAATGCTAAAACGATGTTTATTTAATTATTTATCATCCTAAGTTTAAATAGTTGAAATTTTATTTTCAGTTATTATAATTTAGAGAATTATGAATAATGAAGTAAATATTTGAAAAGAAGTTTATTAATCGACCAAACAATGTTTATTTAATTATTTATTGTTCTAAGTTTAAATAGTTGAAATTTTATTTTCAGTTATTATAATTTAGAAGAATTATAAATAATGAAATAAATAATTGAAGAGAAGTTAATTGGTCAATGATGTTTATTTAATTATTTATCATTCTGAGTTTAAATAATTGAAATTGATTTTCAGTTATTATATAATTTAAAGAATTATAAATGATAAAATAAACAATTGGAAAGAAGAAAAGAATTAATGGGTAAAATAATAGAATTTTATTCATCTTTATTCTAATTATTACAATTGTTATTTAAATATTGTATTATTTGCAAAATATTTACAATGACAATTATATAAAATGTTTAAAGTAAAATAAAAACTATTCTAATTTTTCCTAAATTCTAAATCTTCATCTTCTATCCAATATTTCTTTAACGCTCATTTGATTTTTACCTGCAAAGAATTAAAAGAAAAAAAGTCAGAAATGAATATAATTAAAAGCAAAAAAATTAATTTAGCGTTCATCATTAAAAGCAAACGGCTGGAATCAGTTTTTTACCCTTTTTGCAAATCACGGGATTTCTCCCAGTTCACAAAAGGGATGAATTTTTATTGATAAAAATGAATGCACAATTTAAAAACATGCACAAATTCATTCTTTTGTCAAAATTGCACATTTTAATTATAAACTGCATAATTAAAAATCAATTGCACATTTCAAAAGCCAACTGCATATTTCAAAAAAACAAAACAGCATATGCAAATTTCCAAAGCCAATGCAACGTAAACTTCCCCAAAGTATGGGAAGAGGCCAAAAAAACAAAGGCTCACATGCTGTACCATGTAATTGACAAAGAGGAAGTGTGCAAATCAAACTATGCAAGAAAATATTTCTATTTTACATCATTTTCCAGCTTGCTTTTTCAGAACCAAGTACAGTACATCATTTTTTTAATGTATCAAATTGTACTAGAGAGAGAGAAGAGAGGAAGAGTGTGGTTTACAGGTTTTTGGCTTAGGCAGAAAAAGGATAGCAACAAAACAGCATCAACACAATAAGAAAGGAGAGCATAGAAAAGGAATAGAAACAAAACTGATAAAACAGTATAGAGTGCAAAATATCAGAGAAATATGGTTATTAAAATATACATAACCTGATACCATAAGCCTCAAGGCAAGAAACTGTTATAACAACAAAAATCCTTCAAGAAAAGTTCAGATATCAAAAACCTGTTTGGAGGCCAACTCAAAAACTGTCAAGAAAAAACAAAAACCATTTCTTAAAGTTTCAAAATGATAACCAGCATACCCTGCCAAACCTGAAGCAAAAGCATAAACCTTATGGCCTAAAAAACCAATAAACCAGCATAAACACCATCAAACCTTAAACCATTTCAAAACCTTATGGCCTAAACCTGCATAAACCAGTAACCATGGCCAAAACCATAGCCATTTCAAAATACCATCAACATAAACCATAAAACCTGTTTCCATAACCTGCACAAACTCGTTGCCTAGTCAAAACCTTACCAAAAATTTAAAACCTTATGGCCTAAACCACAAAACTGTCCAACAATAACCAGTAAAGTTTCATCAAAGCCATACACGCCCAAAGCCAAAAATCAGAATACCACAACAACTCAAACCTCAAACCAATGTCAAGCATCAAGGCCTCAGAATACTCCCTCATAGGCCAGTAAAAATAAAGGTACCTCAGAAACATATTCAGCAAAGCAAAAGGAGGAAGAAGTCAAGCTAGTCAAAACAAAAAAAACATTCCAACGATAGCATGTTCAAGGCAACCAGAAAGGTCTCAGAAATCTTCATCATAGGCCATTAAAAAAGCATACAACGAAGGCAACTCAGAAGCATATAGCGAGGCAATAGAAGAAGAAGAGATATGACATAAGGTTCTCAGGGCCAAGTCATCATCAAACCATAAAGCAAAAGAGGAAGAAGACAAACCAGGATACCAAGCAAAACATCACGCCGTCTTCCTCGCCGTCTTGGCCTCCTACGCACAACAACAACCTCACTTCCTCCGTCTCCAAAGGTAGTTCTCTTTTCCCCTTCCCTTTCGTACCTCAGATAACCATAATAATAGAGTCAGAATCGAAAAATGAACACAAATCATAACATGCAGTAACCAAAAACCCTAACGAAATAAAAGATGAAAATTGTACCGTGAATCGATCACCCTAGCTTTTCATAGGAGGGAAGAAGAAGGTTGAGGTACCGGTGGCCATGGGCAAGAGAGTTCAGGCGAGGGCATGAGAGAAGATGAGGATGAATCAAGAGCGAAGAAGACGAACAAGGATGAACGAGCGGCGCCGTTGCTGTCAAAACCTTAACCCTTTTTTTCCCTAAAACTAAAACATGGTTTAACCCTAAAACAAATTTTGGAATAATGTTTGGACCTAAACCTGTTTTCCTGCCTAAAGCACAACAAATTTCTTATGCACCCCCTTTTTTTCTGTTTTGATCAGGCCCCCTTGAAACCCCTTTGGCCCATATAAATTATTTATCATTTACCCTATTTTTTTTTATATACCTTTTTTTTTCTATTTATTTTCCTTTAGTTTTTCTTTTAGAATTTTATTAGTTTAGATAATTAGTAAACTTAATCCAATAAGAGGTAATTTAATTAAAACTTTTTTTAAATAATGTGACCATTTTTATTATTTTTAGGTTTAGTTTAGTAATTTTAGTTTTTTTTTATTAGGTTTAATTAATAGCTTTTAAGTTTTAATTTAGTTTAGAGTTATTTAATAATTCTTAAAGTAATACTTTATATTAATATTAAAAAACATATAAAAATAGAAACATATAAAAATAAAAGCTTTAAAAACATTTTATTTTTCTTAATTAATTCTCTCGCGTTATACCTATTAGATAAAAAAATAAAAAATGTATGTTCACACCATTTAATCTGTTTATTTAATCATTGTTGTAGTTATATATAACTTAATCATTATCTGCATAATTTTCTGTTTAATTATTCCATCTTTATTTGATTATTCCGTTTATGTCTAAATCCAAGGGAAAAAATGATTAAATTTGTTGACTTCATGTCCTCAAGTCTAATCACGCGAATATCTTCATCTCATTAAAACTTAAGACAATTTTTTCCCTCAAATATTCGATCTTTTCAAAACTCATACCTTTTAAGCAAAAACTTCGACATTAGGTCGTCGTATCTTCAAAAACCCGTCCGTACCCCTTTTCGGCCAAAACAATTTATTTTTAATCAAACAAATATTTTAATAAACAGATATTTCAAAAGGTTCCTATAGAGTACCATAGATACATTGGGTGCTAATACCTTCCCATTGTATAACTAACCCCCGAACCATAGATCTCTTTTCAAAAACGCTTTGTATTTTTTAGTACTTTTAAAAAGTATTATTTTACATTGCATATTTAGGGTTTTATTTCGCTCTTTTCCCTTTTCCCTTGGAAATAATAAAGCGCGGTGGCGACTCTTGCTTTTGTGAGACGAATTAATCAATAATTCGATCTCCGATTTACCCCGCTACATTTTTTATCGCTACACCCGATTACACTGTTGCTGAGGAATCATGCTAAATTTGCACACTGAATAGCATGGAATCCGAGTTCCCCAATTTACTCGACCGCTAGGGGTTATACCTGGAATGTCTACAAGGGATGAGGATAACTTTTGTGGTGCTGATTGGGTCAAGGTGACCATTACGAATTGTTACAGCCATAAAGGATAAACACTTGGGATGCTATGACACCCTTTTAGCATAGATTTATCTCAATGTAAAGTCATGTTTCATTTTAGCTTAAAATTATTATTCTCGCGTACTCAATGCAATAATAAATAAAGAACTAAACCATATTTTGCATACGAAAAAGAATAACACGTCAACGATGAATGATAAAGATTTTTGGATGAAAATAATTTTATTGATGGAAAATTAGCCTGTAAATAGGCGTTTGTACAAGGAGGCAACCTCTAAATGAGGTGGTTATTAAAAGGAAAATAAAATATAATAGGTAAAATGGCAATGATAAATACTCGAATTTCCGTTAAAACCAGTATTGTTATAGTTCCCATATCCTTGGTAGTCTCAATGCCTTGCTTCAGAAGAATAGCAGTTCGATCAATCCGTTCACTGCCAAGTTGCAGGAGATATGCATGGTCATTCATGAAGAGTATTCATACTTCAGCCTCTCGTTCATGATCCCAAACTTTTTCCTTGACCACGCTTTCGGGTTTTCAATCCAGCGAGATACCCACTTTTGCATAAGCTGCCCTTGCGAGTTTTCAACTAAGCGGGTCCTTTATGCCTAGCACTTTTTGACTGAGTCTGAATTGATTAGAAGTGGAGCATCTTCCCCATCCATGTCTGTCAGGACTAGAGCACCTCCTGAAAAGGCTTTCTTCATGATATATGGTCCCTCATAGTTGGGAGTCCATTTTCTCCTTGGATCGGAATGGCTTTGCACAATAACCTTTCTCAATACCATATCACTAGGATAAAACTTCCAAGGATGGATTTTCTTGTCGAATGCTCTCTCCATCCTCTATTGGAACAACTAACAATGACAAAAAGCTGCCAAGCGTTTCTCATCAATCAGGTTGAGCTGGTGAAGTCTTGTCTGAACCCAATTTACCTCATCAAGCTTGGTTTCCATCAGAAGCCTTAACGAAGGAATCTCCACTTCGATGGGAATTAATGTGTCTGTACCGTAGACAAGAGAAAATGGAGTTGCTCATGTTGAAGTACGCACATACGTTATGTAGCCATGCAGAGAAACAGGCAACATTTCATGCTAAACTTTGTACGTTCTGACCATCTTCTGGACAATCTTCTGTATGCTCTTGCTAGCAGCAACGACTGCACCATTCATCTTTAGTCGGAAAGGCAATGAATTATGGTGTTCAATCTTGAACTCTTCACACAACTCCTTCATCATATTTTTGTTAAGATTAGAACCATTATCAATGATGATTCTATGAGGAACTCCATAACGACATATGATTTTCTTCCTAATGAAGTTAGTAATGACTTGTTTGGTAACATTCTTGTAAGAAGCTGCTTCCACCCATTTGGTGAAATAGTCAATAGCAACGAGAATGAACCTCTGGCCATTTGAAGGGCTCGGTTCAATCCTTCCAATATTTTCAATACCCCACATTGCGAACGGCCACAATAAAGTCACAACATTCAAAGGAGTTGGAGGGACATGGATTATGTCTGGATACACTTGGCATTTGTGGCACAACTTTGCATATGCACAACAATCACTTTCCATTGTCATCCAGAAATACCCAGCCCTCAAAATTTTATTTTCCATAAAATGCCTGCTCGAATGAGTCTGAAAAGAACCCTCATGGATTTCATTTATGATTGATTATGCTTCGCGTCTATCCATGCATCTGAACAAAACCGAGTCAGGGTTTCTCTTGTACAGGAAGTCTCCTGATAAGAGGCACTTGGATGCTAACCTTCTAAGCATACGCTAATCATAAATTGTAGCATTTTTGGGATAATCTTGCTTCTCAAGGTACCTTTTAATGTCGTAGTACCACAGTTTTTCATCAGACATATCCTCGGTCGAGAGACAATGTGCAGGAAACACATGTGTCGTCCCTTTGTAACGGAGAATATGTATATTAGGTGCATGATTCAGAAATCTCACTTTGAACATTGATTCTAAAGTACCTAAAGCATCGGCAAACTGATTTTCATCTCTTGGAGTATGCTCAAAGGTGATCTCATCAAAGGCGGGTATCAACTGCAAGATGTAATCTCCATACAGAATCAAATTGGGGTGCTTCGTGTCCCAATCACATCGTAATTGGTGTGTGACCAAAGTGGAGTCTCAAAAGACTTCAAGGATTTTGATTTTAAGGTCGATGGTTGCTTCAATACCCATTACATAGGCTTTGTATTCTACCATATTGTTAGTACAATCAAAACATAACTGGGCCCTGAACGGTGTATGAGTATTATGGGAAGAAGCCAGTATTGCCCCAATGCCATGACCTGTAGCATTTGATGCACCATCGAACGTAAGAGTCCATTGCTCTTTTGGATCAACCCCATTATAACCATCAAGCTTCATAACATCTTCGTCAGGGAATTCAAATTTCATCGACTGATACTCTTCCAATGACTGATGAGCTATATGATCCGCAAGAAGGCTACCTTTGGTAGCCTTTTATGTAACATACTGAATGTCATACTCAGACAGAAGCATCTGCCATCTGGTAGGTCTTCCCGTGAGTGCTGGTTTCTCAAATATATACTTTATTGGGTCGATCTTTGATATCAGAAGTGTTGTGTATGTCAGCATGTATTGCGTTAAACGTCGAGTTTCCCAAGCAACTGCACAATAAGTTTTTTCAAGCAAAGAATACTTGGATTCACAATCGATGAAATTTTTACTCAGAGAATAAATGGCATGCTCTTTAAGTCCTGTTTCATCATGTTGTCCAAGCACACAACCCATAGGTTCTTCCAGCATCGTCAAGTACATGATAAGTGGCCTCCCGGGCACTGGAGGAATAAGGATTGGTGGCTTCTGAAGATACTTTTTGATATTTTGAAAGGCTTCCTGGAAATTACCATCCCATTAAACATTCTGATTTTTGCGTAACAATAAATGATGGGTTCACACGTAGCTGTGAGATGAGAAATGAACCTAGCAATGTAGTTCAATCTCCTAAGGAACCCTCTTACTTAATTTTCAATTTTCGGCGCTAGCATATTCTGTATTGCTTTTACTTTGTCGGGATCTGCTTCTATTCCTCACTGGCTTATGATAAAACCAATAGTTTACCAGATCGCACCCAAAGATGTACTTGTTTGGATTAAGCCTTAGCCTGAACTTTTCCAGAGGAGAAAACAACTTTTGCAGATGGACCAGATGTTCCTCTGCAGTTTTTGATTTTGCAATCATATCATCAACATATACTTTAATCTCCTTATGAGTCATATCATGAAAGAGTGTCAACATAGCATGTTGATATGTTGCACCTACATTTTTTAGACCAAAAGGCATGACCTTTTAACAATAAGTACCCCAAGTAGTAGTGAATGTCGTCTTTATCATGTCTTCCAAAGTATCTTTATCTGATTATACCCTAAAAATCCATCCATGAAAGAGAACACTGAGGAGAAATCGTATTATCAACCAATACATCAATGTGAAGTAATGGGAAGTCATCCTCTAGACTTGCTTCATTTAGATATCTATAATCCACACACGTGTGCACCTTCACATATTTCTTAGGAGCGAGCACTATATTGGCAATCCAATCCGAATATTCACACACTAACAAGAAACCTGCATTCAGCTGCTTTTCAACCTCTTCCTTGATCTTGAGAGACATATCTTAATGTGTTATTGCATCTTTTGCTTTACTAGAGGATATTCTGGCTTGAGCGGTAAATGATGCACAACTATATTAGGGTCCAAACCAGGCATGTCTTCGTACGACCAGGTGAAGATGTCAGAGTACTCTTTGAGAAGCTCAATCAACCCTTTCTTTAAATCATCTTGCAAAGCGACTCATATCTTGACCTCTCTTTTCACGACATCAGTACCGAGATTAATGATCTCAATGGCTTCTTGATGAGGCAGGATTGTTTTCTTTTCTTGTCTCAATAATCTTTCAAACTCCTCTAGAATTTCACAATATTCCTGTTGTACCCTAAAATTTTCCCTCCCATTTTCTTCAAGGCATTCTTCTAAGATTCTCAAATTCTCAATGATTCTCAAGAGTTGACTGGTTAAGTCACCTCCTAAGCAAGGGTCTTCAATTAGGGTTTGATGCTTCTCAAAGAAAATTGATTTGCAATGGTCTCAAATAACTTTCATGGTTCATCATAGGTCCTCAACAATTCTCATGTCAAGTTTCAAGCTTTGCATCACAAATTTTCCCAATCAATTGTTCAGATGACTGAAAATTAACTACATTGGGTAAAAAGTCAAGTGTGATCAAACATACATTTAAACTTCAATATTTTTTGTCAACATAAATATTTTGAGGTGATATTCATCATTTTATCAAGGGTTGACCATGATTCCTCAAGGAAAGCCCTCAAATCATCAAAGGTCAAAAATTGCCAAAATTAGGGTTTTAACTGAAGATGACTGATCATTGACTTTTGGCCTAGTGCATGACCTAATGGATTGAAGCATGATCTCAAGAGCTCAAATACAACATCTTGACCTAATTACATGGTTCAAAAGATTTCCAAAGATGCAAGTGATTGATAGTTAAAGAATTGAATCAATTGATGAAAAGTCAACAGTCACTCAAAAGTCAAACTTTGACTTTTTGGTCAACATTGGAATTCAAAAGTCAAGAATCATAAAGTTACTCAAAACTATCAAAATTTATCATCAAGAAATAAAAAATTTAACAAAAGTCAAATTTGGAAAATTTTCTAACACTTAGAAAAATTCTAAGTGTTTTTATTCTTAACAAAAACCCTAACTTCACAAGCAAGTTTCCTCAAGATGCTAGTTGATTCAAGGAAAACTTTCAATATGAAATTTGAAGGGATTGATGAATTCTACAACTTTGTTAATGTGGGATGATCCTCAAAAAAGTGCTTAATTTAAGAGATATAAGTTCATGAAGTTATGATGTTTTTTATCCAACACTTAGAAATTTTTTTACAAGTTTTAATCAGTTTTTTATCCAACACTTAGAAATTTTTTTACAAGTTTTAATAAGTTTTTTGTCCCAACTTCATGGCCATTTTTCACCAAGATCCCAATTGATTTAGCCAAACCACACAGCATGAAAGGTATAGACAATGTTTCAAGCTTTCCAAAATGTATAAGAACACAATTTTATTATGCTTGAGCTAGAAGTTTTGAAGAGATGAAGTTGGGTATCTAAGGTTGCATTATAGGTCATTTTTGTGACAAGCTCATAACCAAATCTTTAAGACATGCTGCATAATCCCACTTTGCAAGCCTCTAACCTCCAAATCTATCCATAATCATAAGATTACACACACTTTTGAGCCACAATCCAAGTGATTCAAGCATTGTCCAATGCATCATTCCATTTTTGGGAAAAAGATCACACTTTCATTCCCATAAAGCATACTTTATGCAACTGTCAACCCTCCTTGAGCCCATACATTGTTTCCTATACACACACTCAACATAAAAGACCAGATAAGCTTGATTAAAGTATCCAACAACTATATGATACAAGGTACAATGCCTTGGAACCATGATTTTTCAAAGTTACTTCAAAACTAAGTAACCAAGCCATAACTTGTTATCTTGCAAACCTGGTTACTTCAAGCCCTTAAACCTTTTCTTTATACATAGAGAGATCATTTTCAAGCTAACGCACGAGTTTAGAAGCCTTCTAACCCTCTCAAACACTCCCAAGTTAGAATTGTAAACAAAAACCTCCATTCTTGAGTTTTGAAGTTCAAATCTTCGAATCTCTCAAACCTTACAACTTTTGTCCAAACCAATCATCCAAACACTTCATATATATCATATATAACTCATCCATACCCTTGTTTCCTCACTGTAAAATCATCTTCATCATCCACCACTTTCAAATTCGAAATGTGCAACTTGATATGGTTGGAGTGATTCACCCACTCTTAACACCAAGTGAGCATCCAAACAGCTTCCTTAGGGTCCAAGCGAGCTCACCAAATCATAATTTCACCTCTAGAAGTCGTATATAGAGCATTCAGATTTCGTATTAAGAGGTATGTTTTCCAAACTTTGAAATCTTTTTACAAGCATCATTTGCATTGATTTTCTAAAGCAAAACTGTAGATATCAATGCCCTGAAACTAACCATGTCCTTAGTTTTCATTTATGTTAACTGTGTGATGAGAATTTAGAAATTGAAGCTTATGAAAAAATTAGGATTCAGTTTGGTACCAAACAAAATTCATCCTAACCATTAATCTATAGCTTTTGAAATTTATATGGTTGACTTCATGCTCAAATTTCAAGCAAGTTTGGTTTTGGAAGTTTCCAAAATGGTTAAGGAATGAAGGTTATATAGAATCAACAATGGTGAAGTCATGTTGATATACAGAGTGAGGAAGAAGAAGGCTATGGCGCCAGATTTCAAATTTAAAAATTGAGTTTATAATATATTTCTTAGTGGCTGTTTCATAATCATATGAAACATCCACCCTAGTAATAAGCATGTGCGTTTGTAGGGCATTATTGTGCCAGGGCAGGGGTTCGATCCCTGCCTCTGGCATTTTATTTTTCAACATTTTCAATGTTGATCAGGTGCATGCAATTCCAAAGCGCACATGATATACTCCCTCATCAACACAATTAGATCTCATCAACCCTAATCTGGATGCTTCGAGCGCGCCTGTCCACCATGAACCATCAAAGGCTGGCCACACAGGATCCAAACAATGCTTGGGCTCTCAATGTTGGGCATGCCATTTTGGCTTTCTAACACCCCCATTTTTCTTTTACAACACCCAGACCCATTTTATTTTCTTTACTTTGTTTTATTTAATTTTTTTTAATTTATGTTTTTATTTAATCAGAAAAATCACAAAAATGATTTTAAAAAAATTAGATTTAGGTTTTTTTATTAATTAATTTAATTTTTGACAAATAAAAATTAATTTAATTTTATCACCTTGATTTTATTTTATTAATTAATTAGAATTAGGGTTTATACTATAAAATATTTTCTAAACACCTAGCATTCTTTTGATTTTAATTAATTAATTTAATTTTCATAAATAAATTAATCGAATCACACTTTGTTTTATTTTGAATAACTAAATTGTAAATGAAATTAGAATTAGGTCTAACTTTTTATTTCATTGATTTTAAATATTTTCTAAACAAAGAAACAAATAAATATTTTCATAAAAACTTAATATTTTTAGGGTTTCTTAAAGCATCTTTCCCATTTTCACCACCTTCGCGCACTTTATTTTCACGTTAGTATTTACCAATATTATAACTGTCAAAAATTTGTAATACATAATTAGGGTTTATTGCTTCCCCCCCCCCCCCTATTCATAAACTTGTACCCCCATCGCCGAAGCGTTGTAATAGTGTATGACATTTAATTTCCGCAATTTACTGATTTCCTTGTTACTGTTAGTAATTAGGATTTGTATGACGAGACCTAAAACAAAACATTATAAAACCTAATCTCAAGATAAAAATAACTGAAATCAAAACACTCCACACACACAAACCTCTAGGGAAATCTCACTTGTTTCCTCGGATATAAAATGTCATGTCCCTCTAACGTGAGATGCTTTAGCAAAGGCCCTTAGTTAAAAGATCGTATTCCCTCGATGACCCTTCAATGATGCCTTCGGTAAACGATCTTAGTCTCTTACGACAATTCCTAAAACGCCTTATAAGTTACCTTCTATGACTGTACGATGACCCACGCTTGTCCCTCACATCCAACAATAGGGCTTCCTACTAATAAATGGTATGGTAGCACTATCTAAAGGAGGAGGAAAAGAATAAATACTTTTTGAGTAGGTAGATCGCTCATAATCGCTTGCTCATAAACTAAAACAATTTCCACACTTCACACTTTCAAAATAACTACTTTCAAAATGCTTTATAAATACTCTTGAGGACTGATACAAGGATTATTATAAAGCAAACTGCTTTACATTGGGATTTTTTTAAAACACTTTCCACAAAAACACTTTCTTTCACAAATATTTTCAAAACAAAATTTTTGTATACATTCACAACTATACGAGAATCATTACAAAATTGTCGTACTTAGGCATTTTCAAAATATTTTCAAACATACACAAACATAAAGCATTTTCAAAGTGAGCTAGCAATTAATATCCTATAGATAACTACATATGAAAAGGGTGCTAACACCTTCCCTTTTCATAACCTAGCCTCCGAACTCAAGAAAAATTCTCAGAGGTCATTCCTATTCGTTTCACCCTTTCCTTTATTGGATCAAATAAAAGTCGATGGCGACTCTTACTATCCACAACATTTACAATAAAACACAAAAATGAAAGTCAGTTCTCCCACTGTATTACAGAACTGGCGACTCTGTTGGGGACATACTGAATTAAAAGTGGGATTACCTTAAGAGTTAGATCCCCTTTATTGTTTTACTTGCTTATTTTGTATGCTTTATATTTCGGGATATGCTTGGGTTTATTTCTTGTAAAGATCCTATACCCGGATTTGGGGGCATTTTAGGTAAGTAGCAAATAGATCGTAAAAATCGTACGACATGGACCAAAATGGATAAAATGATGGCTAAGTTAGCACGACACATTAGTTTGTATCGGTGTCCCATGAGTAAGTCAAGGAGAACACTGGGCTACCGCGTGGTGTCATAAGTACTAACTGACCATAGAACCTTAGTTAACACAACTTAACCACTAGGAAAGTAGTGAGATGGTTGGCTTCAGTGCAGTCTAAAGTTGGTTGATACTCGATGCTACACTCATTGAGATTAGATTTTCGGGATATTTTGGTCGCAATTTAGATGCTTGTGCTAAAACAATGTCTGGGAGAAAGATCAGTGATATTGAGGCTCCTAGAACCTGAGTACTTCTTTTAGGACAGGTTGAGCCAAGTAAAAATTCAACAGGGTACTTACCTATAAACTCCATACAAGCCTGGACCTAAGGACTTGTGTGTTTTGTTTGTGTATGATTAATTGTTCGAACATGACATCATGACATCATGACATCATTACACATGCCATTTTTACTAACCATTTCAAGGGCCTAGGGATTTATCTTTGTTCTATTTTTTAGGTTATGGCTTCCGCTCGCAAAAACACTATTTAGGTCAGTTTCGTGAGGATTCCTTCTCATTTTAATGAGTTAGTTTGAAGGGCTCTCTAAAGTTCTCCATTCATCAAGAGACATGGTCGACTACTCAATTTGGTTACCTCTGGTTTTGAAGAAGATATGATGAGTGTTCTATTCCAGTTCTTTGATCCTGTGCATCACCTTTCCCGATTATCAGTTGGTACCCACAATGGAGGAGTTTTCTCAATTACTGGTGTAACGCAAATGTTGCGGTATAGCAAAAGTCACCATCGACTTTTCTTTTATCTAAAAGGAAAGGCTAAAAAGAACAGGAAAGACCTTTGAGATGTTTTCTTGAGTTTGGGAGGTAGATTATGAAAACGGAAGGTGTTAGCATCCTTTCCATCCATGGTTTTCCATGGGCTCTTAGTTGCTTGCTAGATCACTTGCTTTTGTTTGAAAATGTGCTTTGTGTTCTTTTTTTGGAAATATTTTGAAAAGGCACCATCGTTTGGGCAAAATTTATAATGATTCTCATTCGTAAGAATGTATACAAAGTGTTGATCTTTTTAAAAATGTTTCAAGTTTGAAAGAATTTTTTGAAAGTGGTTGTGTTTGTTTTGAAAAAATAGCAAGGATGTTTTTGTTTGAAAATGAGCAAGCAACTAGGAACATTCTACCTACTCAAAAAGTCTTTCATGTTTATTTCATCTTTCCTTTGAAATTATTATCTTACCATTGATTTGGTAAGTAACTCTATCTATGGATGTAAAAGGGACGTGAAAGGGTCATCGTATAGCCATGATTAGCAATGTTGTAAGATATCTTATCATTTTTTAAGGGACTAAGATCATTTTTTAAAGGAAACTTTGATAGCGTCACCGAGGGACTTTGATCTTGTATTTTGTTTATTTTTTGCTAAGATACCTCACATGCATAATATGGCCATTTGAGAAGGAAACAAAGTGGGTTTACCTTAAGGGTGAAAGTGTGAAAGTGTATTGATTTACATGCTTGATTTGGGGTTTTCTAAGCTTTTATTTTATCGTACCATACAAACCCTAATTTACTAGCATTTGTATATAAAGCATTAAATTGCAGAAAATAAAAATACTAAGCTATTACATCATTTAGGGGAGGGGGTATATAAGTTTACAAATGGGGAATTTGCAAGAAAATTAAATCTAAATAATTATTACAACCATATTGAATATTGTACAAAAATGAAGATAAAAATGCAAGAATGAAAAATAGAAAAAGAAATGATTTTTGTTTAATTTTCATGAAAAGGTTTTTTGACCTAGTTTACTAAAATAAAATAATTATCTAAAAATAAGAAAATTAAGATTAAGTTAGTAAAATAAATTAATTTAATGAGAACAAAATTTTTAGGTTTTTTTGTGAATTTAATTAAATAAAATTAATTAAATAAAAGTCCTAAGTTCTAAATTGATTTCAATTTACAAGAAAATAATATATAATAATTAAGACTAATTATCTAAGTATTTTTAAAAAAAGGGAAATTAAATTATTAAAGGAAATGTTTTTTGTTCTTTTAGTTTTATGAAGAAAAATAAACTAAATAAATATAAATAATAAAATATAAATATTTTTTTGGATTTTTATTAATAACAATACAAATAATATTAATAATAATAATAATACTAATAATAATAATAATAATAAAGAAAATTAAATAAAAATTAAATATAAAGGAAAAGTAAGGGAGGTGTGAAATGGTTAAAGGGGTTAGAAAGTTAGGAAAAAGAAACAAAGGCCCAATGTTCTGCTGGCCCAGGCGTTGTTAAGAGGCAAAAATATGGAAAAAAGTATGAAAAATGACAAAAGGCAGCGCGGTGGGTGTTGAACCCACGCCCTCTTGGTTACCAGCGCGCTGCCTTACCACTGGGGTGGCTATGCATTCGTTGATATAACTAAAACAATAAATACTTAACACAAAACAAGTTCCAGAAATGAACATCATGTTCAGCCTCCAGTCATAGTTCCTGTAACTTGCTCATTTCTCAACGAAAACAAAAGATGCAAACATGAAAGTTGCACCATTTTTCCATACGAATCCAACCATATAAATATCATGAACTATAAATCAAAGAAGAATGAGAATTTATAAAAGTACCAAATTCTGACCTAAATATTTTTAGAGATTCAAACCGAAAATTCTCTAAGCTCAATCAATATAAATGAAATCTATGGATATGTACAGTTTCAGGACAATGATGTCTATATTTTATATTCACAAATGTAAGCCTAACAATGCCTAAGTAATGAGATAAAAGTTCAAGAAAAATACCTCAAAATTGGAAATTGTGAACTGCAAATGAGCTTGATTCAAGGTGCTGCAATGATCAGGTTAGCTTCTTCACGTTCCCACGAAGCTAATGCAATGATTAGCTTGAACAATGGATGGATGAAATGGTATGGAGAAGTCAACTTGCAGAGCTCTGTTTTTGGTTATGGAGGTTAATGAAGATGGAGTTACAGTTATGAAACAGGGTCAGAGATGAGTTGTATTTGATGTTTAGAAGCTTTGTGATTGATTAGGAGGGAAAACGCACGAGGGAAATGAGAGATATAAGTTTAACGTCAGAACTGTGCATCAATGGAGTTTCTTGTGAAAATTCTGGCTTGAGGGAGTTTTGGTGTGTTTCAGGGTGCTTTTGCCCGTGTTCTAGCTCACAAATAGTGCCTTTATTTATAAGCAACAAGTTTGGAAGCTTAATGTTGATGAGAATTAAAAATCCTAAGTTTAAGCATAACATGTGATTTTTTGAGAAATCCAAGTTTCATAGTCTTGTGTGCTTGCTAAGATAGAGTGGTTATGCTTTAAACACACTTGCTTCTGACTTTATGGATGGAGTGTACTTAAAGAGAAAAAGTTAGGAGCTCAAGAAGCTGACTTTGTGCATAAAGCTTGCTTTACAAGAATGAAAATGGTGACTTTCTCCCTAAAATGGAAAAATGCTTTGGACAATGCTTGAATCAACTGGACAATTGATCAATCAGTTGTATAAACATTAAATTAAGGAGTGAAAAACAAGTTTGAGGCCTGTAAAGTGAAGATTATGCAACATGGCTATGGATTTGGTTCATGTTGCATCACAAATTTTGCCTTGCAAAACAACTTGAAACCCTAACTTCTGACATTCGATTCTCCTTCCTCACAAATGATCTCAAGGAGTTCATGAACATTTTGGAAATCTTGTAATGTGCTATAAAACCCCTCTTTGAATCACTTTTGTAAAATCCAAAAGGAACTATGTGAAACTTGGTTCAGAAGTTAGGTCAAAATCCTGACCAAAAATGCTCAAAATTTCACTAAGTGTTTTAGTTTCATGACCATGACTTCATGGATTGATAACCTAAGATCCAAGCATTTCTAGGAGAAGTTGTTTAAAGAAATGTTATAGATCTCATGTATATCTACAACTTTCATGTTGCAAGTTTCCTTTGAATCATCTTGTATCATGGTGAAAAAATGGCTCTAAATTTGGAAACTTTGACTTTTCAAAATGAAATCTTGAATTTTTGATTTCTTGATGAAAAATTTTAATATTTTGACATGTTTTAATGAATTGTGATCTTTGACACTTGATTTTGACCAAAAAGTCAAAGTTTGACTTTTCAGTGTATAGTTGACTTTTGATCAATTGACTGAAAATTCAACTATCAATCAAATGGTCTTTGAGGGATGTTTTGAATTATGCCATTAGGTAAAAATGATGAAATTTAACTCTTGTGATCATGCCTCAAACCAATTAACCATTTGCTAGGTCAAAAATCAGAAATTACCCTTTCTCAGTCAAAACCCTAATTTTGACCATTTTGCCCTTTTGATGATCTGATCAAATTTCTTGAGGAATTGGGGTCCAAACTTAATCAAATGATACATATGAGTTTATAATGTTGATATGGATAAAAAAATATGAAGTTTGACTGTAAATTGGCCACAGTTGACTTTTCCCTAATACAACTGATTTTTAGGTCAATTGCTCAATTGACTGAAGAAAAATGTGATCCAAGACTTGAAACTTTACATGTGAAATATTGAGGGTCCATAACTATCTATGAAAGTCATATGAGCCATTAAAATTTCAATTATCCTTGTGTAATCTCATAACTTAATTTCAGTCATTAGTGCTTAAGGAGGTGTCTTGAGTTTATCAACCCTTGTGCAGTCTTGAACCAAAGGAGATCTTGTGAGAAAATACTTGATAAATGAGAGGGAAAATTTTGGGGTACAACAACTGCCCCTGTTCAATCTTCTTAAACCTGAAGAGTTAGATTGGCGGACCCGCCATTTGTGACTTGAAGGTGGAAGATGATTGGACACTACAGTGCCCAAAAATTTGCACTCGAAGATGAAATGGGAATGGGCTTATAGATGCCATTTGGAGGAATGATGGAGATTTGCCAAAGATGGGCTTGTAGATTCCATCCAAGGGTGACTATTGACAGAGAATGGACTAAGTCTGAACTTGATTTCAACTGAAAAAGAATCAGAATAAATCTTTGGAGCGACTTATCTAAACCGGAAGAAGTCTTATATGTTGTTTGACTGGGAAGAATAAGAATAAATCTTGGAGCAATTTATCCGAACCAGAAGTGTTCCTTTTGAAAGTATCAGGATAAACCGTTAAGGAGTTTAAAATGAACCAAAAGAGATCTTGAATATTCTTTAACTGGAAAGAATCAGACTAAATCTTTTAGCGATTTACCTGAACCAAAGAAAGCGCCTGCGGGAAGAATCAGAATAAAGGGTTGAGAGATTTATCTGAACCCGGAGTGTTCCTTTGGAAAGTATAAGGATAAACCGTTGAAGGGTTTAAACTGAACCAAAAGATATCTTGAATATTCTTTAACTAGAAAGAATCAGAGTAAATCTTTGAGTGATTTATCTGAACCAGAGAAAGAGTCTGCGAGAAAGAATCAGAATAAATTGTTGAGAGATTTAAACTGAACCGACAGGGGCCTGGATAAGAATCATAACAAATCATTGAGAGATTTATCTGAACCAGAGAAGACGTCTGCGGGAAAGAATCAGAATAAACTGTTGAGATATTTAAACTGAACTGGTAGGGATCTGGAGAAGAATTAGAACAAATCATTGAGAGATTTATTGGAACCAGAGAAGACGTCTGCGGGAAAGAATCATAATAAACCATTGAGAGATTTAAACTGAACCGAAAGGGGCATGAAATAAATATTGGTTATGTAGATGGTTGAACAATCCTTTCTTGGGAAGTGATCTGTATTTGACTCGCTGAAAATTTGAGGATAATTTTCTATTGATTGATCTTTCCTGAAAAGATGAAAGGTTAGATGTATGCAATGTCATGATGTATGAAATGCATGGTGTAATGATGTTCTCAAAATAAATGAGATTGTGTCGTATGTATTTGTGATGTCAATGTTATGATGTATGGATGCAATGTATGAACACGTTAATTGTTATGTTGCAGTGTTGCTGGAGTCAGGGAAAATAAATTCCCTAGTACTGTTGGCTATAAGGAGTGTAAGTATTCATGTTTTGAAGTTGAAGTGTTGATGAGCTTCCATTTGTTAGAGAAGTAAACTCTGTTGTGTAAGGGAAACACCGTGTATTGTTTGTGGACCTTGTGAAATCTCGGGAAATTGGGCGACTTTCACTGAGGAATCTTAGGAGCGGTAATTGGAAGTTTGGTTCTGTCTGGGATGTGAGAGAGCTTGATATCATTAAGTTGCATACTAGATATATGTTAGCGATCCTAAAGTGGGATGTCTCGGATTTCCGTTCTTGTTAGAAAAGGTACCTGTGGGGGATTTTATGGAATAGTCTAAAGATACTATCCTATTTCTTAAATCCATTAGTGATTGTCTTTCTATTTTTTTCATTTGTAAACAGTAGTCACGTTCAAATGCATATGTTCAAAAATAATCATTGGACGTTTTCGCAAATAAAACATGGAAATAAAAGAAAAACAGATAGTTTTGCACTTTCAAAGGATATCTTTGTATTAACTTGAATAAGTATTTTTGTACAATGAGAAGAACATTCTAGTAAGATAATGTCGTCGTAGAAAATGAAAATTTGATACAAAGAAAAGATAGCTATGTGAAATAATCCCATGGGGTTCCCATTCTACTATAGCCTTCGTGTCTCTGAGCGTCTTGTCCACTTGCTGGCTTGTCCGAAGCTGGTTGGATTGATTAGAACCGTTTGAGCTCAGAAGTCGATGTTAAAGGTTGTTTGTAAGGTGATCCAATGGGACATAGTCATAATCTTTAATTCCCTAACTTTTTCCTGTACCGCCCTTTCGGGTTTTCAGTCCACCGGGATACCCTTTTTTTCCCAAGCCTCCCTTTCGGGTTTTAAGCTTGCCGGGTGTACAAATTTTTTTGTATTTTATCCCTAATTTTTGCCTTAACCTTTTTGGTTCGCTTGGATTCCCTTGTTTTTCCTAGGTGTGTCAACCTAGCGGGTCTCTTATGCATAGTATCTTTTGACTATGTCCGCGTTCACAGGGTGCAGAAGGTCGTCCCCATCCATAGTGGTTAAGATCATTGCTCCACCAGAGAATATGATTTTGATCACAAATGGTCCCTCGTATGTAGGAGTCCATTTTCCCCTGGGATCACCTTCTGGCAATATGATACACTTGATTACCAAATCACAAACCTGATATACCTGACGTCTAACCATTTTGTTTAAAGCTTTGATCATACGTTTTTGGTACATCTGGCCATGACAGATAGCCGTAAGCCTCTTCTCATCAATCAAGTTCAATTGGTCAAGCCGAGTTTGATTCCAATCATCTTCACTCAGCCATGCATCTTTTATGATTCTCAGAGAAGGTAATTGTACTTCAATTGGTAGAACAATTTCCATGCCGTATACCAAGGAGAAAAGAGTTACCCCTGTTGATGTGTGTGCCGTGGTAAGGTAGCAGTCGAGAGCAAATGGTAACATCTCATGCTAGTCTTTGTAGGTTATTGTGATTTTTTGTATGATCTTCTTGATGTTCTTATTTGCGGCTTCGACAACACCATTCATCTTTGGACGATAAGTAGAAGAATTATGGTGCTGGATCTTGAATTACGCGCATAGTGCGATGATCATAGTATTGTTGAGATTCATACCATTCTCTGTGATGATTCTCTCAAGGATTCCGTATCGACAGATGAGATTCTGTTTGATGAATTGGTCCACAACATTCTTGGTAACGGAAGTGAAAGAAGCTGCCTCGACCCATTTCGTGAAGTAGTCAATGGCCACCACGATCAAGAGGTGCCCATTAGAAGCTGTAGGTTTGACTTCTCTAATCATATCGATTCCCCACATCGTGAATGGCTAGGGAGCAGTCAGGACATTTAGAGGAACTGGAGGCACATGTACTTTGTCAGCATAGATATGACATTTGTGACAGGTTCGGGAATGCTGATGGCAATCTGCTTCCATGGTAGATCAGTAGTACCCCGCTCGTAGATCTTTTTAGCCATCGTGTTCCCACTGGAATGGGTGCCAAAAGTGCCTTCATGTAGATCAGCAATGATCTTTTCTGCCTCAACCTTGTCTATGCAACGAAGCAAAACAGAGTCGTGGTTGCGCTTGTAGAGAGTTCCATTACTAAGGAAGAACTTACCAGAGAATCTTCTCAAGAACTTCTTATCATTGACTGAAGCTCCTTCTGGATACTCTTGAGCCTCGAGATATCTCTTAACTTCATGGAACCAAGGCTGGTCCACTACTTCTTCAGTATCGATCTCGTGACAGTAAGCTGGTTCATCCATCCATTCAATGGTGATCTGGGGAGCCTCATTACCCCACTTGAGTTTAAACATGGATGACATAGTGGCCAATGCGTCCGCTAGTTGATTTTCCTCTCGTGGAAAATGCTCGAAGGTAATTTCCTCAAAATATGGGATTAATGTCAATACATGTTCTTTGTAGGGGATGAGATTAGGGTGCTTCGTGTACCATTCTCCTTTGATCTGACTGATGACTAAGGCTGAATCTCCAAATACACTTAAGGATTTGATTCCCAAATATATGGCAGCTTTGAGACCAAAAATACACGCTTCATATTCTGCCATATTATTGGTGCATTTTAAACAAAGTCTTGCAGTGAAGGGAGTATGACATCCTTCAGGGGATATGATTACAATACCTATTCCATTGTTGAGTGCGTTGGAGGCTCTGTCAAAAACAAAGGTCCATCGGGATCCTTGTTCAGGTCCCTCATATGGTCTGAGTTCTTCACAATTGTTTACCATCATGATGTCTTCATCTGGGAATTCAAATTTCATGGAATGGTAGTCATCCAAAGCCTGATGAGCAACGTGATAGGCTAGCACACTGCCCTTTATTACTTTTTGGGTAGTGTACTGAATATCGTATTCAGTCAGGATCATTTGTCATCTTGCTATTCTCCGAAAGAGGGCATGCTTCTCGAATATGTATTTAATTGGATCTGTAACACCCTAATTCTACCCGGCAATTATGAATGTAAATCAGAGTTATAAAATTCACACAACTTAATTAGGATGCCACAAATACAAATTTTAAAAACACATTGCATTCAACGTGGATACATAACACTTTAAAACTTCGGATGAACTATCACCATAATAATTTAATCTCTTAATCTAAAAAATTAAACATCTATGCAGCGGAATTCTTAATAACATCTTTATCCATCACTACACAACTTCAAAACAACACATACATGGCAACAATCAAATTAAAGTTCAACAACTGAAATAACCAATAATTAAAAGCAACAAGCGTTCATCCCTCCGAGTGTTACGTATCAGAGCAATGACACCGAATCGAACTACTGAAGGTATACATCCTTCACTCTGGATTACTTGCACGTTACCAACGTAAGGGTAACATTAAAATAGAAGGGGTGAGATATCTAACAATATAATAAAACATATGATATATAATATATTAACTTAGATCACATAAACATCACAACTTCTCATCTTATAAACAACAATAATCGCAACTGAATACCGATGATAATACATATTCACCACACCAATACACAACTTCTTTATGCAATTATATGATGCGACTCAATACTATGCAAATGCATGTGGTGCCATTGGAGCATAACTCCCATCTCAAATAATTGCCAATAAATAGAGGCATCAACAAGGCATAAGCCTTCATCTTAATATTTGCCAATACAGGCCATCTTAACGAGCATAAGCTCCATCTTGAAATGCAATGTATGCGACACAATCATAAATGTAATAACAACACCATAATTAAAAACATCTCAACACAACATCATCGTTCGCCAGAAGCCTACATCTTAATAGCTTCCAATTATTAGAGGCATCTGAACATCTTTCATTAACATCATTTATCAACATCATTGATCAACATAATTCATCATACATCATTTATCAACATAATTCTTAAAACATCATTTATCATTGCATAATTCATCAACATAATTTAATCAACATCATTTATCAACATCATTCATCAATGTTATTTATCAACATAATTCACAGTAACTCAGCCATACAACAATACAACAGTAGATCGTCAATCTCGCAATGTTGGCCATAGGCCTACAACATGATATTGCCTATAATTAATTAATAATATAAGGCTTACTTCTAAATTACCAAACCTCTACATATTACTCATTCTGTAATACTACATTATTATCCTCATTAATCTTGCTATTATGAACCAAACAGTAATCTATAATCATCTTATCGTCATCATTCTTCACAAAAATCAACATAGCGATTAACGCGGGAACTACATTTAATCATAATTTGAATACTAGAATTATCCTTCCTATTCTTCATTTTGATCCTTAAGAATGAATTTCATCGCGTTAGCTATTCAACACTTTGAACGACACCTCAAACGGAGTTCGAAAACTTAAGTTACAACCTTTTCAAAATGATTTTGTCATAAACCAGACTACATGGATCGACGCGTAATGTCTTGAGTCGACGTGTACTCCCTTTGTATCAAGTCATATTCATGTTTCGACGCATGGCTTTTGGGGTCGACACATATTGTTCTGTCACAAGTATTTTGTGCGATTTCACTATGTTTTCACTACAGTTTCCATACTTTAGGCCCTAAAAACATCCTCTAATCATAGATAATCATCAATTATAATTATCCTATAATTCTACATCAAATATACAACATTAAGGCATCACTATTCATCTTTCAATCATCAATTCTCATCAAACAACAACGTATATAATTCAATCATAAACCAAACAATCTTTCACATCTAATCCCACATACCAATCAACATAAACCCTATTATAGAGTCAAAACCCCACCCTTAACTTGGATTGAAGGTTGCTCTATAACTTTTTCGGTTGATTTCCGTTCTGCCTCTTTTCCTCCTTTCCAACAAATTTCATGTTCTCTTCTTCCAACCCTTATTTCTTTCTCTCTTACTGCTTCTTCTTTTCTTATTATTTATAACAATAATAAAATAACTCTATAATTCTCAAAATACCTTAATGGGCTTAAGACTACTACACCCCTTTTTACTACTTTTATTCCTTTAAAAGAAGCCTACATCAAATAATATTATCATTCTAATATTATCCCACAACTTAATAAAATAAATAAATCCAACTAATCATAACACAATATCTAACATAACAACACAACTTCACAAATATTCCAAAAATAATTTAATTAAATAATTAATTAAATTACGGGTGTTACCACTCTCCCCCACTTAGAATATTTTCGTCATCGAAAATTTACCTTAATCAAACAACTCAGGATAGGAGTCCCGCGTCTTTCTCTCCAAATCCCAAGTCATGCTTTCTCCGGAAGCCCCTAGCCAAACCACTTTAACCAAAGAAATCTCCCTGCCCCTCAGAGTCTTTATTTCACGATCCGCAATCCGTACATGCATTGTCTCCACCGTAAGATTATCCTGTACTTGCACATCGTCCATATGAATCACATGAGATGGATCTGAAATATACTTCCGGAGTTGTGACACATGAAACACATCATGCAAATTCGAAATATTATGCGGTAAATCCACTCTATAAGAAACATTCCCCACTCTCTCTGAAATCCTATATGGTCTAATAAAACGAGAAGTGAGCTTCTTAGACTTTAATGCTCGCCTAACACCAGTCACATGTGTAACTCTTAAAAACACATGGTCACCCGCTTGAAATTCTAAATCTTTCCTTCGCTTGTCATGATAACTCTTCTGTTTACTTTGGGAAGCTTACATCTTTTCTTGAATCAACTTCACCTTCTCAGTAGTCTCACCAAAAAGTTCAGGCCCAAGTACCACACTTTCACCATATGCATGCCAACATAAAGGAGTTCTACATCTTCGACCATACAACGCTTCAAAAGGTGCCATCCTAATACTAGAATGGTAATTGTTATTATAGGTGAACTCTATCAACAAAATATAAGTATCCCATGAACCTCCCTGCTCAAGAACACATGCCCTCAACAAGTCTTCCAATGATTGGATAGTCCGTTCAGTCTTACCATCTATATGAGGATGATACGCTAACTCCACCTCAACTTAGAAGCCAACGCTTCTTGCAAACTCTTCCAAAAATCAGAAGTATATCTTGGATCTCTATCTGACACAATGCACAAAGGAACACCATGTAGCTTCACAATCACACTTGTGTAAATCTCAACCAACTTCGACACTGGAAAAATGATGTTAATAGGAATAAAGTGAGCCGACTTTGTAATCCTATCAACAATCACCCAAATTGAATCATGTCCTCTTATAGTATTAGGTAAACCCATCACAAAGTCCATCGAAATGCTATCCCATTTCCATTATGGAACTTCCAACGGTTGCATCAACCCTGCAGGCTTCTGATGGTCAACTTTCGACTTCTGACAAGTCAAACATGCATACATAAACCGAGCCACATCACTCTTCATTCCATGCCACCAAAACAAACCTTTCAAATCTTGATACATCTTTGTAGCTCCTAGATGAATACACAACTTACTTCTATGATTGTCTTCAAGTATCACTTTCTTCATCTCAACATCATAAGGAATACAAATCCGGTTACGAAATCTCAACACACCCTGCACATATAGCTTAAAATCATTATTCTAAGGCTGATCGATTCCAACCATCAAATCTACCAGTTTCACATCCAACTTCTGAGCTTCTCTAATACTGTCTAGAAATTCATTATTAATCTTCCACATACCCAACATAACACTCTGCGGCGTAACCTCGCAAACTAGGCTCATATCTCTGAACTGCTCAGTTAATTCCAACTCTTTAACCATCATTGCCAACATATGTAAAGTCTTTCGACTCAACGCATCAACTACCACATTTGCTTTTCCTGTATTATAATTCAAACCGAAATCATAATCCTTTAACAATTCCAACCATCTTCGTTTCCTCATATTCAACTCCTTCTGATTAAATAAATACTTTAAGCTCTTATTGTCACTAAACACTTCAAATCTAGAACTATAAAGATAATGCCTCCAAATCTTCAACACAAAGACAACTGCAGCAAGCTTTAAATCATGCGTAGGATAGTTCTTCTCATGAGTCCTTAACTGCCTAGACGCATAAGCAAGTACCTTATCATTATGCATAATCACACCTCCTAAACCCATCTTATAAGCATCACAATACACCACAAAAGGCTCTCCTGGATTAGGCAACATCAAAATCGGAGCCAACGTCAATCTCTTCTTATTCTGTAAAACTTTCTTCGCACTGAACATCCCACACAAAAGCTCTACCTTTACAAGTTAACTTAGTCAACGGAAGTTCCAACTTAGAAAAACCTTCATAAACCTTCTATAGTAACCAGCTAATCCCAAAAAGCTTCTAATCTCAGTAGCTGACCTCAGAGTTTCCCATTGCAACATAGCGTCAACCTTCGATGGATCTACAGTGATGCCACTACCTGAGATCACATGACCAAGAAAACTAACCTCCTTTAACCAGAATTCACACTTGGACAACTTTGCATACAACTTCTTCTCTTTCAAAACTTGAAATACTACTCTTAAGTGTTCTGCATGCTCTTCTTCTGACTTAGAGTAAATCAAAATATCATCAATAAACACAACTACGAATCGATCCAAATAAGTATGAAAGATACAGTTCATGTATTCCATGAATACTCCCAGCGCATTAGTAACGCCGAAAGGCATCACCAAATACTCAGAATGTCCATAACACGTTCTGAAAACCGTCTTCTGGATATCTTCATCCTTCACCTTAATCTGATGGTAACTCGACCTCAAATCAATCTTACTGAACACACGAGCATCCACCAATTGATCCATCAAGTCATCTATTCTTAGAAGCGGATACTTGTTCTTAATCGTCACTTTATTCAACTGTCTATAATCAACACAAAGCCTCATACTTCCATCTTTCTTCTTTACTAACAACACTGGAGCCCCCCACCGCGATACACTTAGTCTTACAAACTTATTTTCAAGAAACTCCTCCAATTTCTTCTTTAACTCTGACAATTTAGATGCAGACATCCTGTATGGTGCCATAGACACGGGTCTGGTACCAGGTACAAGATCAATAGCAAATTCAACTACCCTCTCCGACGGTACATCAGGAATTTCATCGGGGAAAACTTCAGGAAATTCACACACCACCTACAATTCCTCAATTATGGCTTGAGTCTCTACAGATAGCGACGCCATCAACAAGAACATCTGTGCTTCCTCTTGCATCAACTTTCTCACCTTTTTAGCAGAAAATAGACTATCTTCCTCTTCTTTAGGAGTAGAAAACCTCATAGACTTGTCATAACAGTTAATATGAACATAGTTATGCTCTAACCAGTTCATACCCAAAATCACATCCAAACCTGTTAATGGTAAACAAACCAAATCAACAGCAAAGTCTCTGTCGAAGATCGACAAGGGACACTTCAAACACACAAAATAAGTAGTCACCGACCCCTTGGCTGGAGTGTCAACGACCATTTCTCCATTCATAAAAGACAATATAAGACCCAATCTTTCAACATAATCAGCAGCAATAAAAGAATGAGTATCACCGGTATCAATAATAGTAATTAAAGGAAGACTATTAATGAAGCATGTAACTCTGATAAGTCTGTCCTTAACAACTGTCTGATCCCCAACCAAAGCGAACAATTTACCACTTGTCTATGCCCTCTTTGGTTTCTTACACTGACTACTTATGTTCCCTTCTTCACTATAGTTGAAACAAATCACATCCTTATGCTTGCACTCAGATACAACATGTATGTTCTTACCACAACGGAAACTCCTCTTTACTTCAGTAGTACACACATTACTCTTATGCCCAGGTTTCCCACATTTTAAATAAACCACACCAGCAGGAGCGTCTCCTCCACTAGCCCTCTGACCCTGAGCAACTTTATGTTTACCTTTACTAGCTGGGGCATCATAAGGCTTACCACGATTATGTTGGTGCTTACCCCTCTTCTCACTGATAATCTTGTAATGAGCATTATTATCCTCCTTATAAATTCTACAGCTATCAATCAAATCGACAAAGACACAGATCTTCTGGTATCCAACTGCCTTCTTGATCTCTGGGTGCAACCCGTTCTCAAACTTGATACACTTTGAAAAATCAGCATCTGCCTCAGCGTAGTGCAGATAAAACTTAGCCAACTTAGAAAAATTTGTAGCATACTCAACCACCGACATATTCCCTTGCTTCAACTTAAGGAACTCAATCTCCTTCTTACCACGAACATCTTCAGGAAAGTACTTCCTCAGAAATTCCCTACGGAACACAGCCCAAGTGACATTTTCACCTGTAACTTCCAACCTCTGACAAGTCTCTAGCCACCAGTCATCAGCCTCGACTGCTAGCATATGAGTACCATATCGAACCTTCTGCGTTGGAGTGCAGTCCATCACACGGAAGATTCTTTCAATCTCTTTCAACCAATCCAAACTCCGTCAGGATCATACTTTCCCTTGAACGTAGGAGGATTCTCTCTCTGGAAAGTCTCCAAGCTACGAGATCCAGCATTCCCGTCAGCATTCGGCTGATTCTCCATCGCATGTGCCATTGCTTCTAAAGCATCAACAAGTGCAACATTATTCCTTCCAGCCATCTCAACTTATCACTACAACATAAACAACGGTTAGAAATCAAATTAAAAATACTCGATTGTTAGACAACTACGACTCGACAACAAGGTCGGACGACCAACCTATTTCTCTGATACCAACTTTGTAACACCCCAATTCTACCTGACAATTATGAATGTAAATCAGAGTTATACAATTCACACGAATTAATCAGGATGCCACAAATTCAAGTTTAAAAACACATTGCATTCAACGTGGATACATAACACTTTAAAACTTCGGATGAACTATCAGCATAATAATTTAATTTCTTAATCCAACAAATTAAACATCTACGCAGCGAAATTATTAGTAACATATGTATCCATCATTACAACAACTTCAAAACAACACATACATAGAAACAATCAAATTAAAGTTCAACAACTGAAATAACCAATAATTAAAAGCAACAAGCGTTCATCCCCCCAAATGTTACGTATCAGAGCAATAACACCGACTCGAACTATTGAAGGTATACATCCTTCACTCTAGATTACTTGCACGTTACCAACGTAAGGGTAACATTCAAACAGAAGGGGTAAGATATCTAACAATATAATAACACATATGATAAATAATATATTAAATTAGATCACATAATCATCACCACTTCTCATCTTATAAACAACAATAATCACAACTGAATACCGACGATAATACATATTCACCACACCAATACACAGCTTCTTTATGCAATCATATGATGCGACTCAATACTATGAGAATGCATGTGGTACCATTGGATAAGAACTCCCATCTCAAATTATTTCCAATAAATAGAGGCATCAACAAGGCATAAGTCTTCATCTTAATATTCGCTAATATAGGCCATCTTAACGAGCATAAGCTCCATCTTGAAATGCAATGTATGCGACACAATCAGGAATGTAATAACAACACCATAATTAACAACATCTCAACACAAGATCATCGTTGTCCAGAAGCCTACATCTTAATATCTGCCAATTATTAGAGGCATATCAACATCTTTCATCAACATCATTCATCTACATCATTGATCAACATAATTCATCAAACATCATTTATCAACATAATTCATCAAACACCATTTATCATCGCATAATTCATCAACATAATCTCATCAACATCATTTATCAACATCATTCATCAACGTCATTTATCAACATAATTCACAACAACTCAGCCATTCAACAATACAACAGTAGATTGTCAATCTCGCAACGTTGGCCATAGGCCTACAACATGATATTGCCTATAATTAATTAATAATCTAAGGCTTACTTCTAAATTACAAAAACCTATACATATTATTCATTCTGTAATACTACATTATTATCATCATTAATCTTGCTGTTACGAACCAAACAGTAATCTATAATCATCTCATCCTCATCATTCTTCACAAAAATCAACATAGCGATTAACGTGGGAACTGACTCTAATCCTAATTTGGATACTAGGATTATCCTTCCTATTATTCATTTCGATCCTTAAGAATGAAGTTCATTGCGTTAGCTATTCAAAGCTTCGAACGTCACCTCAAACGGAGTTGAAAACGTAAGTTACAACCTTTTCAAAATGATTCTGTCAAAAACCAGACTACATGGATCGACGCGTAATGTCTTGAGTCGACGCGTACTGGACTTAACACGCTACATGAGTCTACGCGTACTCCCTTTGTATCAACTCATACTGAGTCTGCAAAACTGCATGTATCGATACATGCTCTGTCGTATCGACTCATCCTGCGTCTAAAAGCCTTCATGTATCGACTCATGACTCCTTCGTATCGACTCATCCTGAGTCTAAAATCCTTCATGTATCGACACATGGCTTTTGGGGTCGACACATATTGTTCTGTCACGGATATTTTCTGCGATTTCACTGTGTTTTCACTATGGTTTCCATACTTTTGGCCCTAAAAACATCCTCTAATCAAAGATAATCATCAATTATAATTATCCTATAATTCTACATCAAATATACAACATTAGGGCATCACTATTCATCTTTCAATCATCTATTCTCATCAAACAACAATGTATATAATTCAATCATAAACCAAAAAATCTTTCACATTTAATCCCACATACCAATCATCATAAACCCTATTATAAAGTCAGAACCCCACCCTTACCTTGGATTGAAGGTTGCTCTATAACTTTGCTGGTTGATTTCTATTGTGCCTCTTTTCCTCCTTTCCAACAACTTTCACGTTCTCTTCTTCCAACCCTTATTTATTTCTCTCTTATTGCTTCTTCTTTTCTTATTATTTCTAACAATAATAAAATAACCCTATAATTCTCAAAATACCTTAATGGGCTTAATACTACTACACCCCCTTTTTACTACTTCTATTCCTTTAAAACAAGCCCACATCAAATGATATTATCATTCTAATATTATCCCACAACTTAATAAAATAAATAAATCCAACTAATCGCAACACAATATCTAACATAATAACACAACTTCACAAATATTCCAAAAATAATTTAATTAAATAATTAATTAAATTACGGGAGTTACATGATCCATCTTAGATATCAATAAGGTAGTATGGGTCAACATATATTGTCTTAGCCGGCGAGCAGCCCGTTCCAGAGCACAACAAGTTTTCTCGAGCAGTGAATATCTTGTTTCACAGTCGGTAAACTTTTTGCTCAAGTAATAAATAGCATGCTCTTCTCGTCCAGACTCGTCATGCTTTCCTATCACACACCCCATTGAATTTTCCAAGAAAGTTAGATACATGATCAGAGGTCTTCCATCGACTGGAGGTATCAAAACAGGAGGCTCTTGTAGGTACTATTTGATCTTGTCGAAGGCAGCTTGGCATTCATCATTCCATCTGACTACTTGATCTTTCTTCAGTAATTTGAAGATTGGTTCACAAGTAGTAGTTAAGTGAGAAATGAATCTAGCAATGTAGTTAAGTCATCCTAAGAATCCTCTGACTTTCTTCTTGGTGCGAGGAGCAGTAATTTCTTTTATTGCTTTCACCTTGGCAGGGTCCACTTAGATACCTTTACCGCTGGCAATGAAGCCTAGGAGTTTACCGGACCTCACCACAAATGTGCACTTATTCGGGTTCAACCTTAACTTGTATTTCTTTAGCCTTTTAAACAAATTCAGCAGATGGCCAAGATGTACCTCTTCAGTTTGGGATTTGGCTATCATGTCATCCACATAGACCTCTATTTCGTGATGGATCATGTCGTGAAATAGAGCTACCATGGCGCGCTGATAAGTTGCCACAGCGTTCTTCAACCCAAACGACATAGCCTTGTAATAAAAAGTGCCCCACTGTGTGACGAAGGTCGTTTTCTCCATGTCCTCAGGTTCCATTTTAATTTGATTATAGCCTGAGAAACCATCCATAAATGAGAACACTTTATGTTGTGTGGTATTGTCAACCAAAATTTCGATATGGGGAAGTAGGAAATCATCCTTAGGGCTTTCCCTATTCAAATATCAGTAATCCACACACATACGCACTTTGTCGTCCTTTTTGGCACTAGAACAACATTTGCGACCCATTTTGGATAGGAGGTCACGACTAAGAATCTGGTGATGAATTGTTTCATGACTTTAGTCTTGATCTTCTCTTACATGTCTTGCCGCATGCGACAGATTTTCTGTTTTGCCGGAGGGCAATCTTCTTTTGTCAGTAGACGATGGACCATAATATCAACATCGAGTCCTGGCATGTCTTCGTATGACCAGGAAAAGACCTCAACATAGTCATGTAGTAACTGAGTTAAGCGCTTCTTAACACTAGATTCCAAATTGGATCCTACCTTTACTTCTTTCTTGTCCTCTTCGGTACCTAAGTTAATTTTGGCCACTGGTTCTTCGTGGGGCTGTATGGTCCTTTCTTCCTGTTGTAGTAACCTGACTAGTTCCCCTGGCACTTCACAATCTTCCTCACCTTCGTCTTCAGCTTGATAGATTAGATTTTCAAAGTCACAATAGGCCATAGCGGAATCATTACCCATGGGATCTTGAGTGGATGGAGATCTTCATTTTGATATGTGAGTGTGTGTAAGAGCATAGCTATATTTTGAAAGAAATAAAAATGTAGAAAAAGAAAGACAAAGAGTACAAAGTATGCATGCAAAAACGTCCATGATTCATTGATGACATATGAAAATGAAGTAACAACCCTTACAAATGGACCGTTGTGCCTCGGGTAAGACACAAGGTTTAAAATGTCTGAATTGTTTAATTATTACAAGTCCGACAAAAATTTAAAGACAATTACTGTTGGATAAAAGTAATTGGGACAAAATCTTTGGCTTCCCAGTTGGTGAGTCCTCCGTTGATAGTTGGGAAAATCCATTCTTCCAGGTCACAACTGTCATCACTATCCTCCACTGTATTGACTCCATGGTTGCTGATCCGTAAAGGTGGTCCCCCGGCACGAGCACGACGAATAACTTTCTAGGCTCCTGAAGTGAAACCCAAACTAAATTTGTCAGATTTGTAAGGGATATCATGGAGTTGTCCCAAAATAGTACACCCACCTTCTTCGACCACTGCCTTGGTATCTTTCAGAGAAGACATATTTAGCGGAGGTCTGGTAATCTTCGGGACTTGGGAAAAAATCTTGGTTGCTGCCACTGTTTGTGGGACTTCTTCTAAATGCTGACATGGAGTTTCGATGAATTCACCATCCATTTCTATGTATCTGGAAGAGTTCAGGTGACTGACCATATATTCCTCTTCTCCATGAACAGTGATGATTTTTCCCTTGGTTGGGTATTTCAACATCTGATGTAATGTAGAGGTGACGGCACCAGCGTCATGAATCCAAGGTCGGCCTAATAAACAGGAATAGGAAGGGTGAATGTCCATCACGTAGAAAGTTGAATCAAAGGTTTGAGTTCCAACTTTAATGGGGATGTTCACCTCCCCATGCACCATTCTCTTCGAACCGTCGAAGGCTCTTACCACTTTGTTGCTGGGTTTTAAGGTCAGACCTTCACAGTCTAGTCTATCAATAGCCTTCTTAGGTAGCACATTCAAAGACGAACCAGTATCAACCAGGACATGGGCGAAAGTTGTGCCCCTGCATTCGACAGAGACATGCAACGCCTCATTGTGTTTCCTCCCTCTAGGTGTCGGGTCAGCATCAGAAAAGCCTAAATTGTTGTCAGCTATTAAACTAGCCACACAATCTTTGAACTAATCAGCAGAGGTTTCCTGTGGCACATGGGCAGTTTTAAGAAATTTCACCAAGGCCTTCGCATGAGCCTCAGAGTACAACAGTAAAGCTAGCATAGAGATCTTCGAATTAGTCTTCCCTAGCTGTTCGACTATATTGTAGTCGCTTCTCTTTATAATTTTCAGAATTTCTTCCATCTCCTTCTTGAAGGCTTCTGGGATAGATACTAATTGCGCCTTCGTCCGGACAGGCTCATCCAAAATTCCTTTGCCCCGAGTCTCGGTCGACTCGGTGGTAGGGGTGTCAGTAGGGGTAACCATATGGATTGTAGTAGTAGTGTCAAAAGGAACAAAAGCAGGGATGATCACGGGACCGATAACAGTTTTCAGAGGAGCAATCTCGGGGAAGAATACCCTTCCACTTAGGGTAATATTGTTGGTTCCTACAATGTTATCGATGTCGGGGTCAGCCTTCTCAAAAATTGAGTCTTCATCAGCCAGCCATTCCTTCTTGATGCCGTGCTAGTAGACGTCCCCCCCCCCATAGTTCTAGGGGACAGTTTTATCTGATGAGTACGGGATTGATCCTGGCATAGTAATTATCAGTGGAGTCACTTTAGGAACAACTGTAATCCTAACGGGTCTTTTGGTAGAGACCCAGGAAGGATTGGCAGAAATGGTTACAATTGAAACATCTTTGTAAGAAATGGTTGGAACGGGAGTCTTCTCAAACAAAATCTCTTTGTCATCCTTTAGGCGTTGGAAAACTTCTTTTAATAAATGACAACCAGTTGATAGGGATAAACAAAGGTGACAGCCTTCGCCACAACTCGGAAATAAACCGGCCTTCAACAGGTTCCTCTTGACGGTCAGGTGAGGAGTAAAAGGTTCATCAACAACAATAATAAACATATCATCTTCAACAACATTAACATCACGACCATGCTTGGGCATAGGAGTGGTGATGCCATTTGGGATCTCAAGAGCATCAAATTCAATTTCTTTTGCCTCGAGAAGGTCTTGCACCTTGTTTTTCAAAACCCAGCAGTTGTTGGTATCATTTCCTGGACTTTCTGAATGATAAGCACAACGAGCATTAGGGTTGTAATGACGAGAGGCGGTGTTGGGATTCTTCAGGGCTTCCTTCAAAGTCACCAGATTAGATCTCAGCAAATGTGGCAGAACTTGAGACAATGTCATATTTATCCAGGTAAATTGTCTTAATGGTATTTCTGTTCTAGGATGATTGTTCCTTTATTGAGTAGTTGCAGGCTTAGGGATCATGACGGCCCCTACCATTGCACGGAGTTCAGTTCTGTCCTGATTCCTTTGAGGGTACACAGCACCAACCTCTTTCTTCCCAATAAATGGTTTTCTCATGGTACTGGAGGATTCGTCCTTTTGGATATTTCCACTCTTAATCCCATCTTCCACTCTTTCCACGGTCAAGATTAATTCAGTGAAGCCGGCTGAGGAGTCTTTGAAACCCTCGTTTGAACCCATAGTTAGACATTAGAGTTGAGTACAAGTGGGAGCAAGGTCTGTGTTGTATTGATACTGTTTATAAAAAGCCCCGGCAAGGTCTTGCCAATTATGGATATTGGCCCTTTCCAATTGATAGAACCAATCTAGCTGAGTCCCGGATAGACTATCGTGAAAGAAGTGGACCCATAAATCTCTGTCAGTAGTGTGAGGCTGTATCTTCCTCACATAAGATCGGAGGTGCATCTTGGGACTCGAAACCCCGTCGTACTTAGCAAACACTGGTGCCTTGAACTTTTGTGGAATAACAATCCCAAACACCAAACCCAGCTCTTCAAAGTCCAGCCCGGGCACTTTCTAAATCTCCATTGCACTTAGACGCTCTTCCAGATGTTTGTATTTGTCGTCAGCCGAAGGATACTGCTCTTCATAGTAATCATTTTCTTCATCCTCCTCAGATTCTGGAGGGGCAATCACTTCCTTGTTTTTCCAATCCTGATTATCCTTTTCACCTAATGATTTTGCGGAGTCTAGGGTCCGTCTGGCTGGTCCCGAGAACCTTCTTACTAGATTCAAAACACCGGTTGATTTCTTTGCTTTCTTCTTCTTTTATTAGATCAACAAAGTTTTCAAATCCTCTTGTCCTTTTTCCAAAGTCAAGAACATTTGTTGAAACTGAGCATTCTGCGCCTGGAGATCTTTTATTGTCTGCTCAAGATCCATCTTACTGAAATAAACAGTAGAAGATAAGGAGACATGTGGTAAGAAACCTTCTTATGTTTTGATGAATGAAGATACATATGCAATGATTTCAAGGAAATTAGAGACTTAAATTTTCTTTAGACAAAAAGGAACACACGTTATATTAATTAATCAAAGTTTGAGTACATCGTGCCTATTTTGGCTTAAAAAGAAATACAAAAACTCTAAGATAAAAAGGTTGAAAGCATCCCCTTTGGTGCGATGTAGGCGTTCAGACTCCGCTCCTCATGAATCTGCTTGGTGAGTTCCAGAACCTTCTTCTCGCTGGCGTAGAATTAGGCCTCGAAAGTGTCTCGCTCCCTCTTAAGTTGTATCCAATCCCTTTGTAAGTCTTCGAGAGAGGTGGGCATGCCAGGATAAAGGATAGTGTATGGGACATCTCCTTCCACAACAGGGTCTTTGATGAATGGGAGAATAGAGGGGTAAGGCATCAAAATACTATATAAGGCTCAAGAGGGATGGAATTCTTATGCCCCAACGTCTTGCTATCTACCTTGTTCAATATCCTCCAAGCTCGGATAAACCTCTGGCGGTGACCTTGATCGTCATTCTCATAATCAAATACGAACCCTTGAATAAGCATCTCATGGGGACCATCCCTTCGGGCTTAACCAAATTGTTGTAAGGACAAGCAGGGGTTATAAGTGATACCTCCTCTAATGCCAAGTAGGGGGACATTAGAGAATTCTCCAAAATGGTAGACGATAGTAACATTCTCCAAAGATCGGGAACACCAATGGATATTTGAATGTCTGAGCGTCATCAACCTATATGACAACCTTGAACCTTGCTCGTTCTTCAATATAAATTGGGGAAGATGCGAAATAAACCATATTTCCAAGAGAGGAGTACAACACATATGGATACCTCTTTTCCTCATAGTGCGAGTGTGAAAAGAATGTAGGATATCTCCTAACAAAATAGGCATCGGGTTACAAGACATGAAGATTTTGACGGTGTTTACATCTATGAGTTGGTTAGGATTTGGGAAAAAAACCATCCCATAGATGAGGAGAGCCACAATTTCCTCAAAAGCTTGAAAGTCCAAGGAATTCCAACAGCCTTGAGCTTTCTTAAACAAGAACCTGGCTAGGAAACCTTTGACACCACTCCATGTTTCCCAATTAGTTGTGACATCAGATGGTTGCAAGTGTAAGGCTTGACCAATCTCTTCTTGTTTTGGATCTCTTTCCGTATTGTTTAAGGGTAGTTGATTGAGAATGGGAATCCTCAAGAGTTAGGGGAATTCTTCCAAAGTTCTCAGAAGTTGATAATCAGAAAATGTGAAGCAATGGTGTAGAGGATCAAAGACCTAGAAGAGCACCTTTATCATATCCTCATCAGTGTTGGAGGTCACCAAGTTTAGGAGGCGACCATGTCTTTCGGTAAATGGAGAATTCTCAGGAACCCTTGATTCTAACTCTTTAAGTTAAGGAGGGATCCTTACGATATTGACTTGAATGATTTTCCTGTGAATAGAATCCATGTCCTACAAAATAAAACAAAGATAAATCCCAAAATCCTTGAAATGGTTAGTGAGTATGAGTATGATGTTATGATGTTTATGATGTTAAGTAAAAGTAAATATATACAAACAAAACAAACAAGTCCTTAGGTTTAGGCTTGCATGGAGTCTCATAGGTAAGTACCCTCTTGAAGTTTAGTTGGCTCAAACATATCCTAGAAATAGTAACCGGGTTCTAAGGAAGCTCAATATCACTGGTTTGTTTCCCCAGACATTGTTTCAGTGCAAGCCTCTTTAATGGCGACCGAAATATCCCAAAAAAACAAACCTCAATGAGTGTAGTATCGAGTATCTACCAACTTTGGACTGCACTAAAGTCGGTCATCTCACTACGTCCTAATGGCCAAGTTGGTCAAGTAAAGGTTCTAGAAGTTAGTTAGTGCTTCATGACATCACTTAGTGGCCCCGTATTCTCCTTGACTACTCAAGGGCTACCGGTACCCACAAATTTGTCACACTAACATAACTATTTCTTAGACCATGTCGATATACCCTGCACAGTTTCCACAATGTATTGCTACTTACCTATAAGGTATCCCAAATTCGGGTAGATGATTCAAACCCGAACAAACAACCAAAATATAAAGCATACAAGTCAAACAATGAAAGCAAATAAATGTTATCTAGCCCTAAGGTAACCCCACTTTTAAAATTTACCCAGCGGAGTCGCCAGTTCTGTAACACGGTGGGAGAACTGACTTGGTTGTTTTTCGTTTTATCGCAAATGTTGCGGTTTAGCAAGAGTCGCCACCGACTATTCTTTTATCCAAAAGGAAAGGTTGGAAAGAATAGGAAAGACCTTTGAGATGTTTTCTTGAGTTCAGGGGGTATATTATGAAAAGGGAAGGTGTTAGAACCCTTTCCATCCATGGTTTTCCATGGGCTCTTAGTTGTTTGTTAGATCACTTTCTTTTGTTTAAAAATGTGCTTTGTGTGGTTTTTTGGAAATATTTTGAAAAGGCGCCATCGTTTGGGCAAACTTTGTAATAATTCTCGTTCGTAAGAATATATACAAAGTGTTGCTCTTTTGAAAAATGTTTCAAGTTTGAAAGATATTTTTGAAAGTCTTGGTGTTTGTTTTGAAAAAATAACAAGGATGTTTTTGTTTGAAAATGAGCAAGAAACTACAAACATTCTACATACTCAAAAAGTCTTTCATGTTTATTCCTCTTTCCCTTGACATTGTTATCTTACCATTGATTTGGTAAGTAACCATATCTTTGGATGTAAAAGGGACGATCAAGGGACATCGTATATCCATGCATTTTTTTAAGGGACTAAGATCATTTTTGAAAGGCAACTTTTATAGCGTCATCGAGGGACTTTGATCTTGTATTTTGTTTGTTTTTGTTAAGATACCTCACATGCATAATATGGCCATTTTAGAAGGCAACAAAGTGGGCTTACCTTAAGGGTGCAAGTGTGCAAGTGTATTGGTTTACATGCTTGATTTATCTTGATTAGGGTTTTCTAAGATTTGATTTTATCTTTCCAAACAAACCCTAATTTACTAGAATTTGTATATAAAGCATTAAATTGCGGAAAATAAAAATACTAAGCTATTACATCATTTAGGGGAGGGGGTATACAAATTTGCAAATGGGGAATTTGCAAGAAAATTAAATCTAAATAATTATTACAACCATATTGAATATTGTACAAAAATGAAGATAAAAATGCAAGAATGCGAAATGGAAAAAGAAATAATTTTTGTTTGGTTTTCATGAAAAGGTTTTTTGACCTAGTTAACTAAAATAAAATAATTAACTAAAAATAAGAAAATTAAGATTAAGTTAATAAAATAAATTAATTTAAAGAGAACAAATTTTTTAGGGTTTTTTTGTGAATTTGATTAAATAAAATTAATTAAATAAAAGTCCTAAGTTCTAAATTGATTTTAATTTACAATAAAATAATATATAATAATTAAGACTAATTATCTAAGTATTTTAAAAAAAAGGGGAAATTAAATTATTAAAGGAAATGTTTTTTGTTCTTTTAGTTTTATGAAGAAAAATAAACTAAATAAATATAAATAATAAAATATAAATATTTTTTTGGATTTTTATTAATAACAATAAAAATAATAATAATAATAATAATAATAATAATAATAATAATAATAATGATAAAGAAAATAAAATTAAAATAAAATATAAAGGAAAAGTCAGGGAGGTGTGAAATGGTTAAAGGGGGTTAGAAAGTTAGCAAAAAGAAACAAAGGCCCAATGTTCTGCTGGCACGGGCACTGTAAAGAGGAAAAAATGTGGAAAAAAGTATGAAAAATGACAAAAGGCAGTGCGCTAGATGTTGAACCCACGCCCTCTTGGTTACTAACACGATGCCTTACCACTGGGGTGGCTATACATTCGTTGATTTAACTGAAAAATTAAATACATAGCACAAAACAAGTTCCAGAAATGAAATTCATCTTCAATCTCCAGCCATAGTTCCTGTAACTTGCTCATTTCTCAACGAAAATAAAAGATGCAAACATGAAAGTTGCTCCATTTTTCCATACGAATCCAAACATATAAATATCATGAACTATTAAGAAAAGAAGAATGAGAATTTCTAAAAGTACCAAATTCTGACCTAAATATTTTCAGAGATTCAAACCTAAAATGTTCTAAGCTCAATCAATATAAATGAAATCTATGGATATGTACGGTTTCAGGACAATGATGTCTACATTTTATCTTTACAAATGCAAGCCTAACAATGCCTAATAATGAGATATAAGTTCAAGAAAAATACCTCAAAACTGGAAACTGTGAACTAAAAATGAGCTTGATTCAAGGTGCTTCAGTGATCAGGTTAGCTTCCTCAAGTTCCCAGGAAGCTAATGCAATGATTAGCTTGAGCAATGGATGGTTGAATTGGTCTGGAGAAGTTAACTTGCAGAGCTCTGTTTTTGGTTATAGAGGTTGATGAAGATGGAGATATAGTTATGAAACAGGGTCAGGGATGACTTGTATTTGATGTTTAGAAGCTTCGTGATTTATTAGGAGGGAAAACACACGAGGGAAATGAGAGATACAAGTTTAAGGTCAAAATTGCGCCTCAATGGAGTTTCTTGTGCAAATTCTGGCTTGAGGGAGTTCTGGTGTGTTTCATGGTGCTTTTGCTCTTGTTCTAGCTCACAAATAGTTCCTTTATTTCTAAGCAACAAGTTTCGAAGCTTGTTGTTAATCAGAATTCAAAATCACAAGTTTAAGCATAACATGTGATTTTTTGAGAAATCTAAGTTTCAAAGTCTTGTGTACATGCTAAGATAGAGTGGTTATGCTTTAAACACACTTTCTTCTGACTTTATGGATGGAGTGTACTTAAAGAGAACAAGTTAGGAGCTCAAGAAGCTGACTTTGTGCATAAAGCTTGCTTTACAAGAATGGAAATGGTGACTTTCTCCCTAAAATGGCAAAATGCTTTGGACAATGCTTGAATCAATTGTACAATTGATCAATCAGTTGTGTAAACCTTAAATTAAGGAGTTACAAACAAGTTTGAGGCCTGAAAAGTTAATATTATGCAGCATGGCTATGGAT